>JAWNOC010000046.1:22615942-23269927 GCA_035046325.1 Drosophila niveifrons
CGTTTCATTCTGTCCAAACTAACCGTAGTTGTGCACTTGGCGCTCAGTTCAGTGATGTGTAAATGTTTGCATCGGAAGTTTGAGTACATTGAACCCTTTAATATTCGAGTTCCTATGCTAAATGAATGAATAGATCTAAGCGCTAGAACGGGTTCCCACTGTGGGTGTGCTGCTAGTCTTATGATATAATACACACGGATCGATTCTAATAAGAATCTGTCTTTTGCACACTTGTTTGTCTTTCTTTTCCTTTTCTTTTTTTTGGAGAGAGTGTAGACTGCGAGAGAGGGGAGAGTTTGCACAGGAGTAAGTCATGCGTGGGATTGGTATTACACGAGCATGGATGGAGACTTAAGTGCGGCTGGCTCCTCAAGTATGCCTCTTCAACTGAATCCACATTCTTCACATCTCTCTTCCCTCTCTTCCTCTTCTCTGTGTGTGTGCATCTATTTAGCGTAGAAGCTGAGCTATCTAATCAGTTTATTTAACCAACACTGCGGCACACATTACACGTTTTTAATAACATATTTCTCGCTAAGGCTTAGCTTGTGCCCATCTTCATCATCATCATCGTCTTTTTTTTTCGAGAATTACACTTAAGATGCGCTTATTTGGGTTCTTAAAAACCTATTCCCAGTTATATAGGGGTTATTTCGTTGTCATTATCACTTTGTTCTTTTGTTGTTTTCGGTGCATAAAACGACAGCTGAATGAAACACTTTAAACTATTCCAACACCTGAAGCTCGAAGAGATGAGAATAGAAAACTTTTATACAACTGTTGCAAGACAGGAAGTATAATTTTCTTCTTTTATGATAGGAGAAATCTAATTGAAATTGACCCTATGCCTATAATTAAAATTAAGTACACTCTTTAACCTTGCATTCTCGAGAACTAGATAAATGCCAGCTAATAGACAATGTGATACACTTAATAATAATACAAAGACTGCGCAGCTTTCATTGCCAATGACAGACTGACGTCTAAGATAGAAAGAAGGAAGTCTTTCATATTGATTTGAATCCCGTTCATTGTTAAGCGCTACACGGCTGATAAACTGACTTTTGCACTAACGAAACTGATGAAAACTAAGCCAACAGCTAACCAACTAACGAAGCTATTGAACTCTGTGTCCGTATGTCTGTCTGTCTGTGGCATCTTTGGAATGACACGAAACATCTTAAATGCAACATTGACGCAGTGACATCGCAGTGACATTGCCTGATTGACAGTCTTGGGACGTATCCCAAGTGCAGAATTAACCCAGCTACGAGCCGAGCTGTGAGCTATGCTGGGCTTATTAGTTGACTGCTTAAAATGTGGCAAAATCTAAAAGGAGTTATTGGTGAAAAGAAGTTGCTACAGGGTGCAAAAATGTTGAGCAGAATGGTTACTAAAGTAAAGAAGGAAAGCTTTCTATGCATTTGTAGCATTTAGATTTTTTGAATATAGTTTAAAGATGTCATTGTCGTGAATACAAGGTATATTATAGTCGAGTACACTCCGCATTACATTGACATAATCAGAAGAAGCTGCTTACAGGGTGCAAAGGTGTTGACCAAACTCGTTACTAAAGTAAAGAATAAAAGTTTTGTATGGATTTATAGCACTTATATTCTTTGAATATAGTTTAAAAATGTCATTGTCACGAATACAAGGTGAATTATAGTCGAGTATACTCCGCATTATAATAATATAACAGGATGTAAACTTGTTGAGCTGACTCGTTTCTTAAGAGAGTCTAAGAAGGAAGAAAAGGAGTGTGCTTGACTTATTAATTTCTGTTGCTGCTAGAAGGTTCAAAATTTTATAAATGTGATTACACAGTAAATTGTAGTCGAGCAGACCCAAAATACTTTATTACTATATTTATAAACAATTTAAAATTTATATAGTATTAACAAGAATATTTAAATGTTCAAATGATTCAAATGATATTTGCTCGCATTTCAAAATGAGTTTACAAGGTACTTAAGAGTCGAGTACACTCCACAATTGCTTAATTATCCAATCAATTGCATCATCTATTACATATTATCATGCCCCTTTGGCTGTAGTGCCTTTGCATTATTGGAATTTGCATTGAGAGAATGAATGCACAATAGAGAGAATGACATACGCAATTTGTTGTCTTTAAGTTCTAGCGGTATTATTTAGACGCAGCAATTTTTCATTGTATAGTATGTTCGACATTGTTCACATTGGACTATCTAAAATGATATTACCTGCATCCCAATTTACATAATGCCCAAAGACATTTATGTTAATATTTAAAAGATAACCCGAATGCTTTCTTTCCACTTGCTGCTTATCCGAGTCACAGCACAAACAACTGCAACTGTGACTGCAACTGCAGCATTGACAGCAGGAAAAATTGTTTACACTTAGACAATAGTACGACGATGAGTGTATTCATGAGTATTCATGCCAGCAGGAAAGAGGAAACACAACAACCGCCAACTCATAATCTCTCATAACAGCAAAAGTGGTGGTGACGTTGGACTTTCGGGTTCGTCTGTCTTTCAGTCTCGAGTCTCAGTCTCAGTCTCCGACCCTCTTCATGGCTGAATCTGAGCACTGACAACACACAGCATTGACCATTGGCATTGAGCGCGTCCCTCAAGTTGTAACCCAGTCGCTGTTCTTGCCGTTGATTGGCTTTATTTGGTCAGTCGGAGTCTTGAGTCTCATTCTCTGCACTTACAAATGGCCTCCACTGTCCGTCTCTCCGTCTGTCTGAGCCAGCTTAATGCCAGCTCAGATAACTGACTAAAAGGAATCCGTTTGTGCCAAAGGCGCTTCAGTTTAACATTTTTGACTGTCACTTGATAGACTGTGACTCCCTGTTTCTTGTTCCCTGTTCCCTATTCTCTGCAACTATTGTGCCTTTGTCCACATTTGCTTTTGCCTTTGCCTTTGCCTTTGGATTTAGCAGCTGCCGACCTGGCGACTTGTCAATCTTTGCGCTAAGTACTCGCAACTTCTGTGCCCGATTCCATTATCATTAACATTTGTATTAGCTGCAGCATTAGCGATATTATCATTCTTTTTTGTTGCTGTGCTATTTAAAGCTGCATTTTCTTTTGGAATTTCACATTGCTATCATCAACATTTTTATTAGCTTAGCTCTTTGTTTCGTTCTATTTTTAACTACAACTTTTACTGGCAATAATTTTTAAGTAATTGATTTTTTTACAGCATTCGCATTTGAATAGGAATTAAACTTCGAATTTCTATGTAAGGAGAGAGTTCTGTCAAGTATTAGCATTTTAATTGTTACTATCTTAGCATGTTCCTTTAGCTTTATTATCCCCATAAAGTATATAAATATATTCTGAACCAGCGTTAGTTGCTTTGGTTGGTATATTTTGGTATTCTTTGGAATATTGAGAATCTAGTACTATATCGATATACCGAATACAACCTTCGTATTTTTGGTATTTCAATTTAGTATATTCTTTGATCAACATTCGAGACGATATTCATAATCATGTCATGAATCTTTATGATTCCTGAAAATTTGGTTTCGATCGCTAATCCAGTATATTTTGTAAAAATAATAGTACATTAATGTACCAAATATATCCTTCAGATTATTTTAGTATTATTTAATATATTATTTTGGTATATTCTAAGAACATTACTACAATGTTTTGCTTTTATTAAAAATTGGCAGTGGATTTCGTGTAGCTAGTTTTACCGCTATAAAATTTCCCTTAGTGCTATGTTTTGCTTCATCATTACTATTATAATCCCATTTTAATTATGCCTTTTTAATTGCAACAGCAGCAAACTTTATATGCTTTAGCAAAGTGTTAATCCTTTGCAGCAAACAACAATTAGCATTTCTATTATTATTATAATAAGAACATTTATCTTTAGTTTTTCCCACCAACTTATTCCCGAATGATGATGATTCCCTCGAAGATTAAGATCTAGCACAATAATATGCTGTGTCCGAGTTAGATATGCGAGAGTTGTTTTCAATTAATGCAAATTCTGAAGTGCTCAATTCTTTTAATTAAAATCCAAGACTAACTAGAGTTGCATACATATTTTAACGCAGGCATTGTGCTCGTATTAGCAATTTGGAATTGCTGCAACACGAAACAGAGCTTGCAACTGCAACTGCCACAGCAACTGCAACTCGAGTTGGGAGTCGAGCGTTACAATAACGAGATATGAAAGCAGCTGAAGAGACAGACAGAGACTATGTTAATGGGATGCTTGTGGGTTTTGTTTTTTGCTTTTTGTCTGTGGCTGCATTTTTCCAAATGTAGAGTCAGTCTCTGCTCTCTCGGTATCTTTTCTCGTGGGAGAGATTAGCATTTTGATTTTTATTTACCTTGTAACACATGACCCTATGTAAATTAGTTACAGATTGCACAGGAAGCTGGCACACGTTTTGCATTATAACCCACTTTTCAGAATACAAAACTATAAACCTCGAAAAGTGCTGCCAAGAGCGAAAAGAGCTAATCTCATTTTGTTGTTTTGCTGTGTGCAGTGGAAAGTTTCCCACCCACCAGCAGCCCTCTGTTTTTTCTGATCAGTTTACTAACTACTGAGGGAATCGATGACCCTTGGAGGAAGTATCTAATTAAGGAAAGTCCACTGGCTTTTCACTTTCTCTAGAGAATCGCTTTTGTCTTGTGTCTCGATCGAGAGGGGCACCTTGTTGTCCATTCAATTAAATCCATGCATATACTTCAGCTTCGTCCGTCTGCTGTTTACTTCCGAAAAGTTTTCTTTCTTTTGAAATCTAACAAGATTATAGTGTAATCCTGTCTGTCGCAACTTTCAAAATGCAAGTGGCATGAAGGCACGACTTTTGCATCGCGCTCACAAGAATGTTGAAGCATCACGTGCAACGCTTTGGCTTTGGTCATGGGAAACTTTCAGACATGTTTTGCCAAAATCCAAAAAAAAAAGCAAAACACAACGCTTAGCTACACAAAGAAGTGACTTGTTGTTGGGGCAAGGCAAGGGAATATATATATATAAATGGATTTGCATAAATCCTGATGCTGAATGAAATCAATAGACAGAAGGCGTGAACTAAACGCATAGATTAAGATAACAATAGCACAGAGCAAGAGAGAGAGAAGTGGCTAAAGAAGTATTCAAACTGTAGCTGTGTAACGGCCAAAAATGTATCTTTAGATGGATAATTTATTTGCTGAAGCGAATGCGATGTGTTGTGTCCTCGTTTACATACGTTGTGGGAAATAGAAGTATGAAAATTGCCAGATATGACAAGAGAGGTGGCTAAGAACGAAGCGAGAGAACCCGCATTGAGTTGGCCTAAATAGCATAAATGCATCTTTGGCTTGGGTAACACCAGACACAGCATCTTGACTCCGTCTGTCTTTCTGTCTGTCTTTCGATGGTGCTACACATTGTGAACATGCGACTAAACATATAAGTACAATTTCTTCCTAGTTGCATCTATAGTCTATAGTTTTTGTGTGTGTGTTGCATCTGTATCTGTATCTGAAGCTGTGCTGTGCTGTGCTGTTGCACCGCCTTTTCTAACTGGTATTTCTGGATTGACATTTAAACGGTTCTTTTTGCGCACATCTTGAGACAGTGCCGCTGTCCGCGGCCATTGAAATGAGCACATTGACTTGCCACTGCCATCTTACCACATCGTCATCCCATTCCCCCCTCCCCATCTCTCATTGTCGACAACTTGATTGCAGTTCTAGGCTTGAGTTATTATTATTATTGAATTAATTTATTTGTTGGTCAACGCATGCATTCGATCTTGGCCAAAAGTGTTTTTGGTGGGTAGCTCGTTTGATTTCCTGCTGCAACGACCCATTTGCTGCTTCCAAGTTATCAAACAAGCAAACTGTGGCCATATCAAATGAGGTTTTCGTGACAACATTATCCTAGATTTCACATTCTCAATAACCACCAAATACCTGACTTCGCCATCTCCTCCGTTTAATCCGCTTGAGGATATGATGCAGTTTGACTTGAAATGATTCGATCTCTGTGGTCTAGATCAGCAGCCATCAGAACAAGTCCCAATCCAAATCTCAATCTCTGTGTATCTTAAGCTACTTGGCTTCGTATCTAGCTGGATACGCACTTGGAACAACTTTCTGTTTGCAATTGCTCCAAATTAAGAGATAATAGCTGCGTGCCAAATTTTAACGACATTTGAAACATAAACTCGTGATTGAATAACTCTACTATAACTACTGAATTTCCCTCGCACGTTTGCACATTCATAAAAAGGCAAATTACCAGCACAATTAAATTGAAATTACATACCAATTATTTGCGAGTTTTATTCACAGTTTAGCGTGCTTTCCTCGCACTTGTTTTTTATTTTTTAAATATTTTTACACAGCACGTGAATTATTAAATTTCATTCGACACAAAATCACAACACTTTTTTATAACTGAATTTAATTCATATTTTTAATTTAAATACAAGCTGTATTTATTTGCTGAATTGAAATAGTTCGTAAGACGTTAGAGTTGGAGTTGGAGTAGGGAGCAAGGTGTATGAAGACGTAGTTGATTACTGTGAGGTTGGCGCAGAACTAAAGCCATTTGATCAACAAGTATGTTCTTATATTCATAAGAAGAAGTTAAGAAGTCTTTCATCACAGCGACTCAGTTGCACGCGACTTCTTCTTCTTCTTCATCTACTACATCTTCCACACTCACGTCTCCACTTGCCAATGCACTTGGCCACAAGGTGCAGAAAGAGAGAGAGAGAGTGTGAGGAAGTGGGAGAATAAGTCCAAGCACCGACTCCACAAATGCGTAAGAGAGCCATGCAGAAATTTTCGTGGCAATACGTCAACTCTGGAGGAAAGTGCCATTCCTCCAAGCGAAAGCGCTTCACGACAGAGAGAGAGAGAGAGACTCTCCACTCTGAGTGAGCATCAAAGAGAGTGGGAGAGAAACCTGTTGGTTTGTTCTTAGTCCAACTTTAGCTCTAACTCCAAACTCTACAGAGCGTCCATTGACCGTTCAGCTTCAGTTGCCGGGTTGATAACACACACACACACACACACACACTCTCGAACTTCTTTTGTGCTCTCTTTTATTGGGGATCTCCGCTCTTGGTAAGAGCGCAGCAGTCAGCTCTTCACAATGCAAAAACTTGGTCAGGGACACTGGAACAGGCTCTTCTGGTTAACAAATGACCACTTCAAATCTTACATTCCTCATTCAATTTTATGTATTTAGATATTGCAACGTTATTAAGCGTGCCAGCTGCGCTTTTTCATGTTTTCGAATCGAACACAGGAGAGATTATGATTTGAATAACTGCAGGAAACATAAAGAACGTCGTCTTATTAGCCAAGCAATGTTTAACCACCACTCTCAACTTCCAGGCTGTGTAAGGAAGTTTCAGATTTTGCCGCGTGGGTTAAGGAAATCGGTTTTTAGATATACAAAAGACGTGCTAATAGATTCGCCGATTAAAAAATTGATCAAATTGTAGCAAGATATTGATTCACACATTTTAAGGAAATTGAAACTCGCAAATTTGATAAAAATTTAAGCAAATTTAAATTCAAAAATTTCTAAAGGGTCTAACTAAGTCGAAGCCTAGCTCACAATTTCAGATTTTGCCGCGTGGGTTGAGGAAATCGGGTTTTAGATACAAAAGACGTTCTAATAGTTTCGGCAATTACAAAATTGATAAAAATTCAAGCAAATTTGCAAGATATTTATTCACGCATTTAACGGAAATGAAAAATTTAAATTTCTAAAGGGTCTAACGAAGTCAAAGCTTAGCAAAAAAGTCGTGCTAATATTTTCGGCTATTACAAAATGGATAAAATTTTAGCAAGATATTTATTCAACATTTTACGGAAATTGAAATTCGCAAAATTGTATAGGGTCTAACGAAGTCGAAGCTTAGGAACTATTTTCAGCATGTGTTGCTTGTCGGCAAACACCTCTTCAATAAAGTTTATGCTACGCTTTAATTAAGAGTTTGATTAGCTCAAATGCTGGGTATTTGGTAGTCGCAAATGCCTGGCTAATATGAAGTTATACGCGTCATAAATTAATGCGTCAATTATTCTTTCGCTCATGATACATTTTGTACAAGTTGATTGACTGGCTTTTTGGGCTGTAGGCTGTTTTTATCGAGGTTTTTCGAGGTATTCCGCGTATGCTTGTTAACGACAGCGAAATTGCTGCTTTTACCGGCGACTTTTGCAAGTTCATTCTACCCTCGTTGTGTGTGTGTGTGTGTTGAGTATTGACAGCAGGGCCCTAAAGCGTAACCCTTATGGCATAATAAACCATTCCACGCACTTCTCGAGGTAGTTTTGGGTAGTCATAACAACATGACATTTGAATGTCAATGACTTGATCCTAACTGTAAGTACCCAACTCGAGACGGGCCATAAACGGTTTGTGTTGCCCTTTAACCTTGTGTGTTGGGTTCAGTTCTTATTGGACAGAGAGAAGCAGAACCTAAGTCAATAAGTTTCAGGCAGTTGTAATGTGCCGTAATTAAATGTGTTTTAATTGCGTCTTGTTCTAACTAAAACTCGACTCAAGTCGACTGTCTCACAATTAGTCACAACTAACTGTTGTGATAGGTCTGCCAGCAGCCAAATGAATTTATTGTCAACCTCGTTACTCACTCTCTGTATAACTCACCCGAGTGCTAACGGCTTTAACTGAACTGCTGCCAACTGAGTGACCTTCTTGCATTTGTTTGTTTGTTTGCTTCTTTTGCAGCACACACTGACGGGTCACAGCGGCAAGGTGATGGCCGCCAAGTACGTGCAAGAGCCGAGCAAGGTGGTAACCGGAAGTCATGACCGTACTCTCAAGATCTGGGATCTGCGCAGCATCGCCTGCATCGAGACGAAGTTTGCGGGATCCAGTTGCAATGATCTCTGCACCACCGACAGCCTGGGATCAACGATCATCAGCGGGCACTACGATAAGAAGATACGATTCTGGGACATACGCACTGAGAAGCAAGCCGATGATGTGCTCATGCCTGCCAAGATTACCTCGCTGGATCTGTCAAAGGGTGAGTTTTTGATTTTGAATGCTGATCAATTTTGAAACCCGCAACCCATAGGGTAGAAGAGTCAAGAGCCGTAATGATATAGTCATGTCCATCTGTCTGTCTGTCCGTCCGTCTATATAAACACCTAGATCTCTGAGACTATAAGAGATAGAGATATAATTTTTTCCGATAGCACTTGTAATGTTTGCACGCAGCTCAAGATTATTTCCAATTTTTGCCACGCCCACTTCCGCCTCCTCAAATTGACAAAACTCGAATAACAAGCGTAGTTTTAAAGCTAGAATTGCGTATTTTGGTAGATACAATAATAACTATAGTGTGTATGATTACTGATGATCAAATAAACGTTGTAGATGTTATTGAAGAACAACTTTTATATGACAATTACGCCTACTGCAATGAAGTCGTAGCTGCTTTGGCTGACAATCTAGCATATTTTGACCTATGTCAATCTACTTTATTTTGACCTCTATGGTATTACTTCAGAAATATACCACATATGGCCTTAGTATATTTGCGGTAAATTATTTGGTACATTTTATGAATAGTACGGCACAGTTATGCTTTTACTCAAAATGGGTAGCGGGTATCTCACAGTCGAGCAAATTCGACTGTTGCTTTCTTACTTGTTTTTTTTTAAACATCTTTATTTCGATTAGATTGCAACTACCTGATATGCTCGGTGCGAGACGATACAATAAAACTATTAGATTTACGCAAGAATCAAGTTATATCCACCTTTGCGTGAGTAATCTCCTTTCACTTGACTTCACTCCACTTGACTTGACTTGACAAGCGAACGCAAATGAACGACGGACGACGGAACGTACGTCTAACGAGATGCTGTAATTGGAATCTTCTTTTCACAGCAATGAACACTTCAAGGTCAGCTGCGACTTTGCGCGAGCTTCCTTCAATTCGGGCGCCACAAAGATCGCCTGTGGTTCCGCCGATGGCGCAATCTACATATGGAATGTGAATGGCTTTCTCGAAACGACGCTCAAGGGCCACAGGTGTGTGTTAGTGTTAGTGTTAGTGTTGTGCAATATACAAGAATAACTTTCAATCTCCCGACTTTCAAAACACCGCCTTAGTTATTTACACCCCAGTAGTTAAAAAAGAAATACTTGTAGTAGTGTGTTGTTGCTAGTGGCGAATGTGTTGACAATCCTTAACTAAAACAGCTCTGGCTTCTTTTATAGCACGGCCGTTAACGCAGTCAGCTGGAGTCCAAATAGCAATGCCCTCGCCTCGGTGGGCAAGAGCAAAAGATGCATCATTTACTCGGACTCGTAGCCCCATCCAACAACACCTTATGAGCGATAGAGACCAGACCTCCAACCAACCAACCAACTTCAACCACTTCTTGTTATAGTCCTAAGTGTGCACTCAAAAAAAACAAAAAACAACTCCAGCATGCATTAAGCTACCAAACTATATATACATATATGTGGTATATATATACTATACGATATATGTGGGGGCAATTCCCCCACGTTAATTGGTTATAGCACCTCGTTGAAATTATAATTTATGCCTATTCGATGTTATACTTACTATATACAATACTATATTATGCTACTGTTTACTTATTTTTCGCACCAGTTCAGCAACGAATTAAACATTTTTCTATGTGACATACACACAATTTTATGCTTTTTCTACACTAATTTTGATATGAGAACAAAACTAAACCATTTTGTAGATAGTTTGTATAATATTGTAATCAATGTTGTTTTTTTTTTTTTGTTTAGGCTTGAACGAATTTAGCTTTTACTATTTAATTTCCAAAGCCAATATTAATATTTATTTCTTAAGCTCATCACAACACACATACAACATTTTTACTTTTTGTCTTTTATGTAAATACGAAAATATATAAAAAAAGAAAAAAACAAATTTTTACTATAATAAACGAAATCATGTTTTTTACGCAGTATTCCACAGTCGAGCTCAATCTATATTTTCTGATAAAAGTTTAGAATTCATTCCTCACGAAAATTAAAGAAAAATATCAATGACAACAAATTTTTATGCAGTATTTCGCAGTCGATATTCCCCAACTCTCTTTCATCTTATGAAGTTTTACAATCAGATTCATTACTTTCAACTAAGGAGAACCAATTTAATGAGAGCTTAAAACCATATGTGAGAGCCCAGCTTGTGTTCACTTCTTATTCTTGGCCATAAGCATTTCACATTATTTTTTGCTTATTTTTTTGGCTTCTTTTTGTTCCCAGATGTTTTGTTTGTTGTGCCACAATCTTTTTGTATGTGAGTCAATCAATTAGCTTTGTCACAAAAAAAAGTTCTGCTGCTGTTGAATTATAACGAAACGCTTTCAGCATGATTATAAAGTCAATTTTGCGTTGTTAGCAATTTGATAAAGTGATAATATTTTTAATATAATTGAATAGTTGTTGCCTTTTAGAATATTTTCATTTGTGCTTAGAAATTTCAATTGCTGTTGCTGCTGTTGTTGTTGGTTAAATAATTGAGACGTGTTTTGCAGACTAAGCGAGGAATGTTGCAAGTTTGTCGACCCGATCGTTGGGCTTATCAATGCACTGGTCATTATAGATTATCTAGCAAAGCTATTCAGAACTGTGTAAGAGCTTAGAGGAGAGGAGTGGAGAGAGTATTAAGCAAGTACTAAGTGTGCATCGTTTACCATTGTGTATGAAAGGTAATTTTTTAATAGCAGCACACGCTTTTCGTGTGGATAATGAGCCGCAGAAAATCTAATTGCACTCCAGAGGAGCCAGAGACCTGACTTCTTGGTTCTCTTCTCTCTCTCTCTCTCTGTATGAGATGGAGACACATTCGTGCTAGGGAACCCTTTGATTGAAAAAAATGTCTACAAGTTGGCAAAAGTGGCACGACAGCTGAGCTCTCAACTGCCATTTGCGATGCTCAATCTCATGAGATCATTCGCCATCAGCAACAGCAACGACAGCAGCTCCAGTCCAGTTCTTGACTCTTGCACTAATTATAGACGGTTCCATATTTAATTAGAATAGTGTAGCAACAGCAGCAGCAGCGATTGCATAATTCCACAAAAATTGTCCAATTAAGCGCCATATGAAGCATATAAAAGATAATATTAGCATTTGTTTAATTATAACTTCCCCGATTGATGATCAAAAGTTTACCGTTGTCGCTCACTCGCTTTAACTGGGATAAAGACACATTTCCACGGCCTAAATACGAAAAGAGAGCACCAAACGTTGAGATAGCGTAGCGAAAAAGTGAAACTATCTATCGATCGGCGGATAGAGTTTAAATCGAAAAACGACGCGACCTCTTAAAATGGGAAGAAGAAAACCAGTTGCAGGGAAGTAAGGATGGAATGCTTGGGAGACGCGTCATTTAGTTATTAGACAACTTGATGGGGAGTTAAATGTCGTCAGGTTGTGTGTGTGTGTGCCAAGGGGGTTCATTAAGTTAAATGCTGGCGCTGGCACTGAGGAGATCCCACATAGTAATTGGTGTTGCCTCCAAGAATTCGGTGTAATTTCGAGACGTATTTACATTTATATAAAAATAACGAAGTGCGAACTGCGAATTGCGAGCTGCGAACTGTAAATGGGAATTGAAGAGCTTCCTGGAACGCGAACGCCCACTTAAAAGTCACCCGAAAAAAAAAAAAAACAGAAGACGCAAGAGCATCATCATCATCATTATTGGTGACACCACAGAGCCAACGATTCACTTTTAGATGCTGGACATGGATGTGTGGCTCCAGATGTGGATATGGATGTGGATGTGGATGTGGGTAGGCAGCGTTGCATTGCATTGCGACGCTTCTTGCTATTATCCAGCGCACCTGCTTGAGGCATGAACAGCTATGTAAGTGGCAGCAGCAGCAGCAGCCAAGTCTTGAGCCTCGACTGGACGCAGTTCCTTCTCTCTGCCTCTTTCTCCAGGTGTGTGTGTTTGTGTGTGTGCATCATGCAAATAAATGCACCCTCAGTGCAACAGGAAACAGGCTTCGTGCAGATTTGTATCTTTATCTGCCACAACAACGAACACATTCAAGAAAGTAACTGCCTGCCACATGCTGCATGCTGCATGCTGCATGCTCTTAGTGCCTGCTGCTGCCTGGTCGTTGGCCACCCGTCCGCTCCCTCACACACAGTTAAGTGCATTCATCTCAATTAATTTAGTTGCACAGCAAACAACAACAACTAGAAGAAGAAGAACGTCGTCAATTGTGCAACGGCGACAAAAATACACGTAGTTCTTGAGCGGCACAAGAATTCCGCATGGACTCGCTCTTAAGCACTTTGATGCAATTAATGATGAAACAGCGTCATCGCCATTTGCCTTCGACTTCGCTTCGGCTTTGACTTCGCTTTGCCATTGGCATTTCTATTACCAAACACTATCCTATCATCTTGGCATTTGTCTTCCTCATCGCACCCAACAGTTTGGGCCAACTTTGGAAAAATTAGAAAGAGTCTTAATTAAATGCAACATGCAAAGGCGATAAACCGAAATCGGTTCTTTTCTCTCATATTTCATTGACCTCCTCGCATAACAGTTTATTGGCGAGACAGAGTTTGCTAATTAAAATTAAGCTTAACATAATAATAATCAAAGCAATTAAATAATAAACAAATTCAACAACTTTTAATTGCACATTTTTGCAGGCTCTTCAACTGCTGTTGCGATTGCGGTTGCCGTTGCCGTTGCAGTTGCGGTTTACTTAATCCCATTTTCTAAACAATTTTGACAGCATCTCAATTGGATTCGGTGGCCAGAGATTGGTTAGAAACCTGTTCGTGACAATGACCCAATTCCCCGGTCGGCTTATTGGCCTCAGATCCCAAAACAGGATTCGAACAACAAGTTGCCAAACAGAGCGACAAGTTTGCATAGCAACTGCAATTGCAACAAATGCGGCAAAGATCTGAGATCAGAGATCACTCCTCCACCTCCGCCTCCACCTCCTCATAACTCCCACTGCCATTGGCAACAACTGCTCCTAAATTGGGCAAATGTTTCTGTCTTTTAAATGGGATATGTTCTGTTATGAGCACCAGCTGCAGACTTCATGTTCAACATCTGCAGTTTGTGGGGTTATCGAAGGATCTCACATGTTAACAACTACAGTCAAAAGCTGCCAACAAAGTCTTTTCTTTTTCTCTATTTGATACTCTGCTTTGATAACCATTGTTGTGGCACATGACTCGACAAGATCGGACAGGATATAGCCAAGCTATGGCTTAATTATTATGTGTGACCTATTGATTCTATTTCTACTCCTTTAAGGACTTTCGTCCTTTTAAGTACACATTCAGCTGCAGCACTGTTTCCACTACTTGCGTTCAAAAGGACAACTCTCTAGTACTATAAATAAGCAAGTTATGAGGTACTTTAAAAGCATGTCCTTGTTACTCAATTTTAGCCAATATTCTTCCATATCCTGACGCACGACACCCAAATACGTCTCGTTAGTAATTCCATGTCATGCTCTATCGATTAGCATCCAAAAATTGTGGTGTCATCAAAGAATTTTGAACTTGTAAAATTTCAGCAAAAAGCGCGAAGAAAACAGGCCTGAAACATAAACTCCAGGATATCTCGAGAACCAGCAGGACGATTCGAATGTCCTTTGGCCAGTTGATGGGCCCCACTTAGAAACTTCGTTTGACGCAGGACTCGCCAGGATACGACAGGACAATGCCGAGTTATAACGTATTTTTTGTTTACGAAAAAGTCCTTAAATCTCGGCAACTAAAAGGACATTCGTCCTTCGTGGTTATGTATTCGTATACTGCAGGATGAGTACTTACTGTGTGCCAAAGGACATTCCAATCGTCCTTCAAATGACCGAGTTACGGCGGTATTTTGGATTTTAGACCAATTTTTCATGCCTCCCCCTGTAAAAATTTGAAGCAAAATTTTTGAAGCGATTTTTAAAATCCTTGAATGCAGATCGTTAGTCCTGTTTGCTGTGAGTACGAAAATAGGTATCCTTTTTAATTTGGACAGGATGCTTAAGCACAATGACATCCTGAAAGTAGTTTTAAGTGAGCTGCAGCAAAGTCTCCATTCTGTGGAGTAAAATACCAGGCGAACAGAAAAAGCAGAAAAGTGTTGAGTGAGTTTTTGGCTTGAGTGAAAAGTTGAGCTAGTTTTTGTTGAGTGGTTTCCTTCCATATGTAAAACAACTTTTTGTTATGATTTTCGTTGATGTTTTTTATTTTGAATAAATTAAGTAAGGTAAGTTTATACGTAGGTGTACGATAAGTACATATATATCAAAATATTAGCTTAATATACTGGTCATAATGTGATGCCTTAACTAGAATGTGTAGAAAAACCGTCATTGCATAATTCATCTAGGCTAATCGATAAGTAAGATAGTACTGTTAAGTCATTAATTATTGTAATTAAATTAGCAATTATCATTTACAATTGTCAGCGACTGAAAGCCCATTTCCGAAGTCACAAAGGCAGTTCAAGGCGAAGGTCGAACTGCCTTTACAAGTGTGGAAAACAATATTTATAGAATGTGTGTGTATCGAGAGACTGATGCTTAAATAATGGAAATATAATGATAAATGTGTAGATGTATGTGTGTGTGTGTGTGTGTATCCATTAAGCAACAAACAAAGCGGCGCCATTTTCTATTTATCCTGTTCCTTTTCTCTGGAATTCGAGCACTGACTAGACGAAGACAAATAGCGAAGGCAAGCTGGCAGCCAAGCTGCCGCCTCTTCTTCTGTATTGCGTTTTATCGTTGTTTGCACCTGGTTGACATTTGACATTGCTATGCTCCCGCTCTCTCTCTCTGTTTTCCCGGCTCTTAATACGAGTGCTGATACGCCTGCAGCTTCTGACGACGCTGATAGCAGTACGTCCAAATGCCAATGATGGCCAGTTGCGTCAACAGGAAAATAGTGGCAGCTGTGATGAGGCCTGTGAATAGAGAAATAGGATTAACAAACTTTCTTCCCACTTGTATTTGCATTCCAAACTCACCAATAGCATTCACACAGAAACCGTGTCCTGTCTCGCTGGCCGTGAATGTCGTCTCGTTGCCTTCGTAGTTCTCCCCGATGCTGGCCTTGCGGCTCTGCTGCTGCTCGAAGCCAAACTTGTCGGTGATCTGAATGGACTGCACCAGCAGCATCTCCTCAGCACCAGACTTCAAGGCATTCTCGATCTCACGACGCTGACGACGCTCATAAGGAGCTGCAAGGAAGTCTACTTCAAATTTATAAACGATCAACACAAAATGTCGTTCCTTAACTCACCTGTTGCATTCACTGAGCGACGCTTGCGGCCGTAGGAGAGCAGCGAGCGGTACTCGCCGCTGGTGTCCTCCTGATCGCACTGCACGGGCTCGCAGCTGGGCATGCAGGGGGTGACCAGAGCACGGAATTGGACAACCTCGCTGGAGGGGAACTTGAAGGCATCAAAGTTGGAGAGCAGCACCTTGCCGGACAGCGAGCTCTTGTAGATGGGGCCCATGATGAAGTGATCGGTGGGACAGCCATTGGAATCAATCAGCGTAATCTCCGAGTTGTCCACGCCATCCAAGGCAACCAGTTCGCGCACAAAGATCTCGTAGGGACTCTGCTCGTCCATAATCTGGAACTTGAGGGCCAGAGGATCGCCGACCTCAGCGGAACGCATCATGTCGGAGCCATCGCGAGAAGTGATGCGCATGATCACGTTGGGAGAGTCCACGATGACCTCCTCGGACAGAGCAGGCGTGAGATCACCACGCACATCCAAGTTGACGCCATTGGTCACCGACTTGTTAGTCAGATCGTATTGACAGGCGAGCGCAAGTCCCAAATCGGAGGAGGTGACAATCATGTCGTGGTGCTGAATAATGATGTCGTTGACATAGCGACCCGCTTGACTCTGGCGCACATTGCACTCCAGGTCATGATAATTCATGCGCAGCTCAAAGTCCAGAGCGCTTCGCACATCCACAGCACAAGAACGAGGTGATCCCTTGGCATAAACTTTGCCACTGAACAGCTTCGAGGTGCGAATCCTGGCCAGCATGTCGCCGCCGCCACATTCGATGGTCACGTTGTAGCAGGAAGCCAGTTCGTAGGTCGAGGCCTCGGGCACCTCCAGATAGGGATCCTGGACATCTGAGAGAGTGGCGCGGCTGTGATGCGAGAGACGGCAGACCATGTCCCCGGTGTCGTTGTAATCATAGGAGTGGCATCTAAGGGAGCAGTTGGTTGGGATTGGAACTATGCATTTTAGAGAGGTGTTGTTTTCTAACTGACCTGTAGGGCGAGTTGAGGCAGAGTTCGCGGCACTCGTCGACGCTGCTCACTTCCTGGTACACAGAGTCCACAGTCTTGAGAATGCGTCCAGGCAAACGCTTGAACTCGCACAGCTTGTTGGGCTCGTCGATGCAGTGATTCTCGAGGTAATCCGTGCCAGGTCTGGGCTGGAAGGCGTTTGTGCCCGCCAAGGTAGAACGATCCATTTCACTAAGCTCACAAGTGCCAGTGTCGCGTCTGTAGTTCGCCGATCTGCACAAGCACAAAAAGAAAGAAGAACCTGCTGTAGTAGAGAAGAAAAACAGCAGCAGCTTGGGGAGGGGAAAAGGGGAAAAGAACTTACCTGCAGGTAAATTCAGTTTCGCTCAGACACAGCTCGAAGCACTCGCGACGTGAGGCAACCGAAATGGTGCGCTTCACTTCCGACTTGAGTCTATAATTCTGCACGCGATCCACGTACCAAGCACGTCCACAGGGCTTCACGGACAGACAAGACTTTTGGGCATAGATGGTGAACACGGGGAATTGTGACTTGGTCAGGGCGCCTGCAAATCAATCACTGTTATAATCGCTTGGTCAGTTTGATCTATAGTTAATCTCCCAACCTGGCAGTTGATCCGCATGTGCCGAGAAGAGCACACAGAGACCCGTCTCGTAGTTGACCGATTGACAGCTCTTGTTCCTGAGGCAAGTATTGAGACAATCCGTCAACATCAGTGTGCCTGGCTGCGAGTCCATCAGTTTGCCAGGTGCAGAGAACACATAGCTGCGATAGTCGATAGTTAGAGATCGCCCGAAGGGGAAAAGATTGACAGACAGATAACAACTTACCCTGTGACAATCTCAAAGCCAACGAGATCAGGATCACAGCGCGCCAGCGCGTTCTGGCGAGACTCGCTATCGCCCAGCTGCTCCTCCTTGGACTCGGAATCGGCAGAGAGATCAAATGCAGAGTTGCGATTCTCCGTAGCGATGGCGGGAACTATGTCAGCTGCGGCGGGAATCTCGGTGGTTGTCTCCAGGTTGGCCGTAAATGTTGTCTCCTCAATTAGTTCGCTTGGTGGTGCGGTGGTGGCCTCCACTTTGGTCTCCGCCTGCTCAGCTGCCTTGACAGTTTGCGTGACTTCTTGTGCTTGAGTCTGAGCCAAGAGCAATAATAGAACTATGCCGCAGAGGCGTCTGTGTGTTCCCGCAGCCATGATGATGATAATGGTGACACAATGCAACTGTCGAAGCAGAAAATGTAGAAAAATAAATATAGTTATAAGACAGATTGCGATTGCGATAGTTAATTGGAACAATTTCTTGAAAGCACTTTATAATACGAGTATCGCAGAGAGATTTCATAACAGCAGCGCACGTCGATGACCTCATGCACTATTGAGTACTCTTTGGGCAAGTCAATTACCCCTTGGGAGTGGGTTCTATGTTCTCAGTTTCTGGGTTCTGGTTCGTTGAGTTAACTCTGTTCTGGACTGCCAAGAAGTTAATGGCCGACATTTATGCTAGATAGTTGCGGCGATGTAAAGATAATAAAAAGGTCGTGAACTTTCCTCTACACATTTTTTTCATTTTTTTTTTAATATCAGTATGGCATTAACTTTCGGACAATCTCTTTGGCCTTCTATTCTTTATATTTTGGCAAAGTTAAATGAACTTGTTATAGATTGTTAACGAGCTGTGTCTGCATTCATTTGAATAGAGATCGCTACGAGATACGGTAGATTAATGGGTGCTTCTCTCTCTCTAGTCCTTGTCCCTTATTTCTCTTGTCTCTTGGCAACTATCTAAAGCTTAGAAAGTGGAATCAAGAAGTGTGGCATCTGTCGCAAGTGTCACAATTTCACTTTCTCATAAGCCATAAGCTTGTATATTAAGTCGAAGCGATGCGAAGCCGATTTGTCGCTTTGATTATTGCCAGGTGTGTGCCCATCGAGCCAAGAGAGATCAAACTCAAAACCGATCAAGATCTGGAATAGACTTCAGACTGTTTGCTGTCTGTTATGTTGTGTTGTGTGTGCTCAACCAAAAGGTTGTTAATAAATGTGAGTACAGAGATATCTGGATCTCTGCCAGCTAGCAGCATACATATGCATTAGACACATTAGATTTTCTTTGCGTTGCGTTGCGATCGCGTTTGTTTTGGCCCGTCTCACATCCAATTAGCAGGGTACACCAAGCGCGACGACTGGTCACTTGGCTAACTGACTATCTGCCTTGGCTAACAACGATTTTCCTCAAAAACCACCGGGCATAGACTTCTCTCTCTCTCCATTGCAAAGAGTTATATTCACTAAAAATAGAACTCACAGGTCGAAAAACTTGTTATTCTAACAGTGAATTTTACTGACTCCATATGCGTGTGTTTGTAGCGCCTACTTCGTGCCACAGCCTCAACATGAAAATTGCATGCTGCATGCCGCATACTGCATACGGCATGTTGCATACTATACTATACTACACTATACTATATAGTATGCGGCAAGTGGCAGCAAACAACGCTGCTGACTGGCCACAAAGCTATGCCATGGCACCCTAATCTTCATTGGCAACAATGTCGACGCAGCTTAAAGCAACGGTATTTGATACACACACTCCGGCTTCGACTTCGACTTCGACTCCGCCAACTCCGACTCCAACTCCTCCCCAACTTTAGCTGGCAGCTTCAGCTCCAGCTCCAGCTCAAACGATGCGATGCACACCTTCCGCACCTCCATAACAATTTCACCAAAAAAAAACAACATACACAAAAAAAAAGAGAATACTTAAACCGGCTTCTGCTTATGCACAGCATCCATAGATATTATAATTATACCCCGCACACAGCCAACGGAACTGGGTAGCTTCGGTTGTCGATGCAGCAAACAGCAAACGGACAATGTACAAACATCAATAATCGATACGATCTAAGAGGAAAGAGCGCTTGAGAGCAGCTTGTTAAGGAACAGGAAACTTGCTTTCCAAATTCCTGAAATACCCTGCAAACATAAAATCAAGCAGGGGATATAGGCTGAAGCGTAGAAGTGGCAAAACTTCGATGACCTTTGTTTTGTATTTATAGATGTGACCTAAAGAAACCTCTTTCTATGCTTTAAAAACTGTTTAATAATATTCCATTTATACATAGAAATGACCTAAAGAAGTCTCTATCTTAACTCATTTCTAAAGACTCATTATAATAACAGCACTTTGATGACCTTTATAATGTATTCAGCTTCCTCAGCTGTCGATAAATATTTAAATTATTCAAAGAAATGACCCCCACAAATCTTAAGAGTTTCCTCTGGAATTCCTGGTAGCTGCTTCCTCCCTTCCTCCTATAAAAAAAAGTATTCCCAGTACTATGCCCAAGTAAATAAATCTCCCGCACAAGAGTTTTCCACCTGGAACCAGAGAATTTGTTATGCTAATTTGTGAATACCTCACGCTGACTCTTTAAATGAAAACAACAAAAAAAAAGTGTTGACTTGATGTTTAGTGCTGTTTTAAAGTATTCTGAAAACTTCAGTGGGATCTGCGCTCATAAACACAGAAGTTGTTGACCACACTAGCCACCTGTTGTTTGCAGATTACAAACAGATATGTTTCTAACTGTAAGCTGCCTCAAGGGTATTTCAAAGTCTTTCGGCAAACTGTCTTCTCACTTGCTACACAGTGTACGCATAGCATAGAAAGAAATCAAAATAATCGAGGGGAAGCTCTATGCAAATTTTCGGCAATTATAATTGGCCCCCTTGAAGATCGTTTGGTTTGCTTCGAGTTGAGTGGAGTGAAGTGGGGAATCTATTGGTATGCAGAGGAGATTCACTTGTTGGGAAGAGCGCTCTGGGCTAAAAGTACTCGATACTTGCTTAGAAAGCGCGCGACTCACAGAAACGAGGTCAATGATTACAGAAGCAAACGCAGTTGGAGTCGGAATCGGAGTCCGAGTCTGAGTCTGAGGATCGACCCACACAATGTATGCTGGTCGCATATGTTGCTTTTGGTCGTTGTTGCTGTTGTTGTTGTTGTCTTTGTTGTGTGTTGCATAAAATGCCAACGCCAATGGGACAACGCCAAGCGACAGCAACAGGTCCGAGAGTTGGACTGGGAATGGGAATGTAGCCGAAGCTGGGGCTGGGGCAAGAGGGCATGACACTGGCTTAAGTATGCCACCCGATCGTATCTCAATAGATTGTTGCCCCCACATGTGGCAAGGTGACTGCGATAGAGTCAGATAGAGAGAGAGAGAGAGGGAGAGGGGGGAAGAATTGGTTGCTATTTGCGCTATTCACAATGAAACCGCGCGCTTGATTTTCACTTTGATCCACTTTGGCAACAATAACAAGCCAACTTTATGGCCAATGTAAAAATTTTTATTAAACTTAAACGAGTCATTTTTTTATTAGATAAAGACAGGACAGGGGGGGAATTTGCAGTTAAGTCTAGCGCGTGATGTCATTCGAAAAGCCAAAGCAAAAGATCAATAAAGAAGGCAAACAAATGAAACACAAACAGACGTCGGGGAGACGCGGAGACGGACAAAAGAACTTTCTCCATTCTGCATGCTGTGTGCAGATAGATAGAGGGGCATGAAGGGGAAGGCCAACTGATATTTGTGTGAGGCCAGGCCAAAAGGCGATTATTTGTGTCGCCGTCGTGAGCGCAAGTTTTGAATTTTCAATGGGCGTTTATCATATCATCACACATCAAAAAATCGAATTTGCCTGGGATTTCTTTTCACTGCTTCACGGCGATGAGAATAGAAAATCAAAGAAGATCAACAGATCAGCAGCGGAGATCACAAAGCAACAAAACAGTTTTAAGTACACACGCAAATACGCAGAGCAGCCAAATGTCGTTAGAGCCCAAATTGTTGGCAATTTGCCGTTAAGCAAATCGATGGATCTCTTCCTTTCTTTTTTTTGCTCTCTAAGCAAACTTGACACATTTTCGTGGTGTTTTTATTATGATTATTTAGTTGTTCTGTTGCCTTTGGTGTTAGCGGTTAATTATAGAGCTAATTTATTGTCGGAATCGGAGAAAGAAAATGCGTAGCCCAGCCCACATCTGCTGCTGCTGCTGTTGTTACCTGTTACCACAGAGTGCTGAGGTTGAATTTCAAACTGCCTTCTACTTCCCAATTACCAAAAACCCGTCAAGTTGACCCACTTTGTGGTGTGTGTGCTTGTGTGTGTGAGTCTGTATGGACAACACTCATAGATTAACTTTTAGTTAATATTCGTGATTAATTACCTCAGCTTTTTCAATAGTTTCTCTAGATGCGGAAACAACTCATTCTCATTTCTAAATATTACAAGCGTGAGTCAGTTCTAACTGTTGAACATATTTGGGAAGAGCTCTCATTGCTTATAAGGACATATCCATTAATTATTTTTTAGAAATCTAACACACAGATGATTAAAGAATCTGTTGGGAATTTTAAATGCGGGTTGGTCAACATTTTTACTTTCTTTAAGTTTATTGCCAAACTTAGTATGTGGCCTATCCACTTTCCATCTTAATCAGTGGACATTTACATTAAATTATTAAAGATCGGTAGTCTTTGAAATAGAGAGAGAGAGAGAAAAAACTCTATCTCATATCAATATTTTGGCAATTAAGTTAACCTTTTCTAATGATAGCAACACTTTCTTGTAATCTTCCAAATTCTAAATTATATAGTAGCAAACCTCAATTTGTCGGCATTAAATTGATATGCAGATAAAACAAATCAAAACGAAATTTATAAAGTTCTTTCTTTCCCGTTAAATTAAATTTCTCTAATGATAGCTAACGTTTTGTTAATCTCACCAATTCTGAATCTTGAAGAATATAAGA
This sequence comes from Drosophila niveifrons, assembly GCA_035046325.1. Classification (NCBI taxonomy): domain Eukaryota; kingdom Metazoa; phylum Arthropoda; class Insecta; order Diptera; family Drosophilidae; genus Drosophila; species Drosophila niveifrons. Next base: position 22,639,052 of record JAWNOC010000046.1, read on the forward strand.
AAATAATAAAAAAGAAAGACTAGTTCTTTCCAATCTCTCTATGGCCAATTAATTTCAATTTTCATAATGATCGAAACCTTCATTTTTTGAATCCCGCCAATTCTAAATGTTACCTAATCAGCTTATCGATCTCAATCTGTTGGCATTAAATTGAATTGTAACTAATGTGTTTTCGCATTCGATATTCACACTTAATCAATCAAGATTTCCTCAGAACAAACTTGCCCAATTAATAAGAAGAAGCCGAACTAACGACACACGACAACGACAACGAGGAAGTCGCAGTCGAGGAATAAAGTTTGATCTATAAAACTGATGTAACGTTCGATGTTGCTCTCATCGGACTCTCGCCTGCTGTCTGCAGCTAACGTTAACGTTTATAGTCAATGTTTTTGAGATGTTCGAGAGCAATTTAACTGCGATTCGCAGTGGTCCGTTAAAGATTTGACGGAAGTGCTTGACTATTATTTAAAAATCATAGCGTTTAGCATGTTTTATGTCTCTTTCTTCCCAGCAGTTGGGGCATCTAGCTAGCTACACGACACTCGCAGCTTGTTGTTCATACTTTTCCCACTACAACACATTCAGCAGGCGTCTTCTCTACAGCAGTCTTCAGTCTTCAGCCCATCTACCCAAGGCGATGCGATCGTCTTGCAGTCTTACAGTTTAGTTTCATACAGAATCTTTCTTTTGCCACATTTATGTGCTACCAATAGCTGTCCAACGTCTGCCGTCCGTCCGTCCGTCTGTCTGACGTCGCCGTTGTCGCTGCGGTTCGAACAAACCGGTTAACATTTTTTTGTGATTATTTTTCTTAGTCATTCTTCAGTTAGTGTAATGGTTTTTCTTTTTTGTTGCCAGTGTTTGCGGTCCATATACTTGTTACAACAAAAAAAAAAAAAAACATACAAATCAAACACGCACACACATACAAATATTGTATTGACTTGGCATAAGAAATACTCATGATTAAAATGTAAACATCATTTAGATGTTACACATGTTTGGAACATGCCTTAGCTTACTTAGTGCACAAGATTTTGGTACATACCTTAGTAGAGTTTTTAATTTCGCTTCCTTCGAAGAATTGTGTTGTGTGCACCTTTAATGCGCGTGCAAAGAGTTTCGTTTAGTTTGATTAATGTCTGTCGGCTTTTAATCACAATCACAAACACAGCGACAACGTTGGAGAGATGGCGATGGAGTTGTGCTCACATCTGCATAACACACATACACAACACTGAATGCGCAGTTCGCAGTTCACAATTCACCAGAAGAAAGCCGAACTTATCCACTCAATGGCTGACGCAGAACTAAAGTCATTCCCGCAGCCAAGCAGCTTGTTATAAAAGTTAGATAAAGAAGTTTCTGCAGACGCAGCCGCTGCCGCCGCGCATGAGCAGTGGAACGTCGCAAGCTCGCAACAGCAGCAGAAGCAGCGAAGATCATTCATATGGCCAAACAACTGCACGCAACATGACTTAAGAGAGAGCCTCTCTCACTCTCTCGCATGAAATCTTAATTGAAAAGAAATTGTAGGCATGGTAAATATTTACCAACAAACCAAACAGCGCGCCACAACCTGTTCGAAGCGGCGGCAATCTCTCCACGACGCAACTCGAACATGTTTGAGCTTAAGAGCTGCAATTGCCAGAGTCAAAGCGGTCAATGTACGATGCTGAATGTACACCTGTTAGATTCGAGTGTGTGCGTTCGCTCTCTTTTGTAATTTATGTCCCCTAAGCACACGTTCAGCTTATTTATTCTTTTCGGGTGTCTCTTTAACATTGGTTGTTATTTGGGCAACAACGGCGACAGCAACGGCTTGCGTCGGATAATGCTTCGGCAGCAATGTAACTCGATTACCGTTGTACACTTTTATTATTATGAACTTTTCACTTTCACTGTTGTTGCTATCTATGTAGCTGCTGCTGCTGTTGATGTTAACTGAGCGTTTTACTGCGTGCGACCGCCTGCGATCTTTATTTCAGTTAATTCTTTAGCCGCAGTAGAAAACCTGCTCGAACCGTGGGCAAGCCATCAAATTAGCATATTTACCCAGTTTCACTTCTTTTTAGACACCTCTGCTTTGCTATGATCTTTGGGCGGATTATTACGATGCATCGTAAACCCATTTGAGTTGATCGGATTTAAATGATATTGTTTGGGTAAATAAATTAAAGGCGCGTCGCCTTTCCAATTGCGCGCGGCGAGATAACTGTCCGGAATAACCACATTGTTTAGAACACTTTTGATTACGACAATTGAAATCACATTTTTTCGACACATGCGGAAAAGGAAGTAACGGTGAAAAGCACATTGCAGAGTGATTGCATTTTCGATTGGCAAATATACCAAATGATGCACTTTCCGGTATTTATTGCACGTGCAAGCAGGATCTAATGTGCAAATAAAGGTCACACTGCGGAATGCTAATTAGCGATAACTTGCACTCGATAACAGTCAAATGGTGTGTCGATGACTAATTCGCTGGTTTTGATCAAAATTTATAACTGTGCCAAGGCAAGTATTCAAATCATGAAACAACGAGGCAAACGGTGTTTGGTTTCCAAATTTATAGGTCAACTCGAATGCAAATTAATCTAGAAGTATTTCTATTCTCATCAGACAACAAATGATACGGTATTCGACTGCGTAACTGCTAAGTTCGTTCTGTGTTTTGTTACTATTCCTATTTTTACATGCTTTTACAGTCGAACGGGGTCTTTGATATGATTTTATATTGGTAATATATGTATATGGAGCTTGCAGCGGTCTTCTGTCAAAAGAAATTCGCGAATATGGCAAGCATAAACTGGCAATTTACTTTGCTTACTATAAGTAAAGCAGTAGCAGAACATCCGTCAAATTTTATGGGCCCAATTGCATTTCTCTCTCTTTCTTCTATCTCGTTCTCATTCCGTTTCTGTTTGTTTTTCTGGTTTATAATGCTAATTCAATAAGATGAGCCCCAATTATAACATTCTTGGATCGCATTTCCTGGCCCGACGAGCCGCCGATTGATCCAAGTCTCCAGAGACAGCAATAGACAGATGGGAGAAAGAGTGAAAGAGAGAGAAAATGAGGCAGGCAGTCAAGCGACCGTTACGGTCGTTTCTTCAACATGCTCCCAGAGGCAAGTCAAGGCAACAACTAACTATAATAGTCATTTGCACTAAGTAATTTAATAGTAAATATATCTCGTGCACTCCTCATTAGTGGCATGAATGTAATAAATCTTGTTATATTTGGCCCGTAAAAGAACTCGATGAACCTCAATTATATCGTATATTGTATGTGAAGGCCTGGGCCTAATTGAATAAGATTATTATAATATGGATCCATTACTCATGACCACAATTTGTATTCCTATGATTATTATTTCGAAACGAGTTCTAGAGCAAAGAGCTACCTGCTTCTTGGCTCTTCTCTTTTCATATCATATCATATCAACAAGTCATCAGAGCACGCTCATAACTTGACAATATACGATAATCTCCATGATCTACACAACTTTTCGCTACTCCGCGTACCTTTTTCGTTAGAATTCTTACTTTATTATATAATTTCTTGTGTATTTTTTTGTTTTTTTCTTTCATAAAGAATACCAAATAATTTTGGTCTTGGCCCCAGACATAATTTTCTTTAAAAGCCACTTAAATACTCCTTAATAATAACAAAAGAAATAATAATAATGGCAAATCCCTCTGTTCGTATCGGATTTAAGCCGCATTTTGCGTGTCTATCTAAATCAAATCAGCAATTCAGCATTTCAGAAAATCAACATTTAGCATTCCTTTCATCTATTACATTTTTGCAATAAGTTTTTGAAATTAAAATTGCAATTCTGCTACCACAAACGCAATATGTTCGCATTAGCGTTTTTTTTTTTTATTTTTTATCTTTCTCTCTCTCTCACTGTCTCGCTCTTTATTTGTCTTGCTCTCCCTTCGATTGTGGCCAATAGCAGTAGCAGTTGTAGCAGTTGCCATGGCCAGCCACAACGTTGTTTTCCGCTCCTGTCCGTTGACTCTTCTAATTGACATCATTTCCCCTATTCTTTGCCATCTCCTCTCGGTTTTCAACAGAACTGTGGCCAGTTGGCCAAGTTGCTTAGGCCTACTCGAGTTGGCCCGGGCCAGCCCCGGTTCTTGTGGTTCTTGGCTCTTGGCCCCGTCGTTGAGACGGGTTCCATGCAATTAGAGATTTCAGATTTACTCCGCAGTAACCATGCATTGATTGAGTCTAAAGCACATGCCACTTGGGCATATTTTTACACATAATATTCTATTACGAGTACTCACTACTAATTGCAGTCACGCATGACCAGTGTTGTCGTCTTTAGTTATTCCTACTGCTACTGGTTTTCTTCACGTTACTTATATTATTTTCTTGTATAGGAAGTGGATGGTAGTTAACTGACAAATTATGTGCACCTATATATAGTCAACACTATTATTAATTAAATGCGCGCTAATAATATATTGTTATTTTATAAAGTCAACTATGCAATAATTATAAGTTGATAAAAGCAAACAAGGAAGCTACCTTTGGAATGCAGCATTTAAATTAAAGGTATTGCGCGCCTAAGCAAACACCGATAAGATTTACAGTTGTTATCGAGTCACACGGAACAAGTTCATGTGAACGAACTACTAACGAGGGCACACAAGATAAACCTTGTTGTTTGTTTTTAGTGGTTGTGTAATTTTAAGTAAATAAAATAAATCACACATATGCTGAAATTATATAAACTAAAAAGTTTACTTGTTGTAAAATACCAAACTGTGATTATTATTCGATTAATCGTTGTGGCCACACAGCTGTTTGTGGCAGCAATAGCGAGTTTCATAGCAGGCAGTTTGTGATGGAGAAGCGACAGCTGTTACATTTCAAAAATGAGCATTTGTTGCTCGCTTAACTTTTCAATTAATATAAACGTTTATTTAAATTAAATTATGTTGGTAGGGGAGTGACATCCGTGGCGCCAACTGTACAAGGTGTATTCGCCAAGAGATCCGCTGTGCGACAGCCAACAATTTGAAACTTGACCTCATCATCTTTCAACGAACCGCCAACGAAAAGTTTCGGGTCGCTGCTCAGAGCCCAGAGTTCATTCTCGCCTTTTGAGTTGCGATTGATTTTGAGGCCAGTGACGAATTTCAGCTGCTGTGGATTGTAGGCCACAGCTCGTATGTCATTAGCCGTGTAGTTCGTCTGCTCATTCCAGCTGACCAAAGCGCCCAAGCTGATTAGACTGCAGTAGAGATTGCCGCCATTGTCCATCACCTCCGATTCGCATTGTATGCCACGTGTGCCCAGAATTCGAAAGTGCTTACTGACCGTGTCGACATTTGACGACGTTTGCCAAATGCTCGCGTTGTTGACCAGCTCGAGGGGAATGGCTATCTCATAGAAGCTATTAAGGGTGTGAAAGTACAAAAAGCGCTCTGTAATTAACAAAGAGAAAGAGAGTCATTAAATAATTCTCTTTGAATTTGATTATGAATTCGAATTACCTGCTTCGTGGCTGGGACTCAGGCTGACAGTGAAGATTCCCGCATAAGCGCTGCCAAAGCGTCGCACGCCCAGTGAGGGCTGCATAGACTCGTGTTCTATGCGCCACGACTTGCCTGTCAAAGCATCGAAGACAATCAAGCCGTAGCCCCAGGCATCGGCTATGTAAGCCTTGCCACCCAAGCAATGATTGGGAGCATCGCTTTCCGATAAATCGACCACCATGGCCGTGAATATCGATACACTGGGCGTGTACAAATGCGGAGGCATGGCGTATTTCTGAACTAGTTCATCCTTGACCAGATCGAAGATGAGTATGTGAGGAGCGCAAAGCTGCAGCGAGTTCACCTGACCCGAGTCCACCACCCAAAGACGCCAGCAGTCATCAATCTGTAAAAGGACGATCGATAAGTTAATCGAACGATTTGAACTAATTGCAAAGTTCACTCACATAAGTTCGAATGGCGGACGTTATGCCGGAACAATTGTTCACTGGCAGATGCCATTCCATATTGGGATAGGCTTCCAGTCGTGGATTTTCCAGCACCTCATTGTCTCCGCTGGCAACGGTGGCCAAAGTGTAAGCTGTGCCAGCACTAAGACGTGGAATGGTGAGAAAAGTGCGGTGTCGCCCCTCGTCGCCATATTCGATATCAATATCCACGGGCAGAAAGAGTCTGTTCTTGGTGCTTTGATCGCCGCTGCCCAAGTTGAGGTCGCTCCACTTGTGCAGCGTGTGCAGCTGCTTGACCTGCAACTGTTGAGCAGCAGTTGAGCAAACAGTTAGCAGGATGCCAATGAAGTGCACCCTTGACATTATAACAAACAACATCTCTAGCAGAGAATTTTTCGTCTAAACCGTTCGAATGACGCGTGAACACTGAACTGACTGCGTTACAGGTGAAGGGCCCAGGTAGAGAAGAGTGAGTTGGGACTGCGACTGCGACTGGGACATCGACAATGACAGCGACAGCTACACGAAGGTGTTGCCTGTCCAGTGCTAACAAAACCCTAATTGACCGACCAAATGTTCGAGGGCAGCGCAAACAAAACAAAGGATGGCGGCAACAGGTAAAACAGACAGACGAAGCATCGCCTCGATGAAGAGTCTCCGCGTTTAGTGCCGTTTCTTAATGCTTGGAGATTTATGGGCACTTTGGTCAGCCGCCGATTCTAGCAGCTTATTTACATAGTCTGAGAACCCCCCGTCGACCCACCACTCCTTTCCCCCCTCGCCACATTTCTACTTGATGCACTCCTCTTTAAAGAAAAGTGTTAAGATTCCGAGGGAGAGATTCGAGTGCTGCTCAACCAAGTTGCATTCGAAGCTGCAACGCGAACCAGCTCTAAGCGGTATTTTGGGATCGTAAATACAACAGCTCAACTGGCTTTTTCACGCCCCGCAATTTGTGGTAGAAATTTAATGTTTATATTTATGTCTAACGTAGACTCTCCATGCACATATGTTTGTCGCTTTATGTGCGAGTGTATGTGTGTGTGTTTGTGTCTCTTTGTCTGTGTTTAATGACAAGTCTTCACGGCACTTTGATGACGCTTTTTATACCCTATACATGGTGTAGAAGGGTATATTATGTGATTCATTCAATTCGTTCAATAAATAATATTGTATCGCAAACAAATTTGAGTGTAAGTTATTTATACCATCTAACAAATTAAATTTTAAAAAAATTTACCGCTGAGGTTTAATTTTTAAAATCGTTGAACTTTTAAATTCATATGATTTAAGAAATTGAAATTTTAAATGTTATCACTATTTCACACATTTGTTTATTATGTACTTGAAAAATGTAATATTATAATTAAGTCCTTAATTATTGGTACTAATATAAAAGTTAGCATTTTTCTTAATAAAAAGTTATATTTTCTGAAGTGCCTGTTAATTACGGGTATATCAAAGTCGATCAGTTTCTTGTATTTGACTTGTTTACTTTTCGTTTTTTTTTATAGCTTGTTTGTGATCTATTCTAAGTTGAATAGTCAGAATACAAATAAAATTGATATTTGACAAATTTGTTTTGCGTAAACTGTTCATTATTATAGGTATTCATACGGACGGACAGACAGACGTAGAGACAGGTACAAAGTTATACCCTTCTACGCTTAACCTCTGCGGTTTCTCCTGTTCCTCCTCCTTCTGGCAGCAGCCCTCCTCCTTTCAGCCTTCCTCCTGGCAGAACGACGACGTCTGGCAGCCTTCTGGCGACGCTGTCGCTGCAACCTAGTAATCGTATTCCTAAGACGAGCCAAAGCTGCGGTGGCTCCGGAAGACGAGGATGCGGTGGTGGTTGTGGTGGTGGAGGTGGTTGTGGTGTCCGAGCTATCCGATGACTCTGTGGCGGATGATGATGATGATGATGATCCAGATGATGATGATGATCCAGATGACGAAGTGGACTCAGTCGTTGTTGTTGTTGATGTGGTTGATGTTGAGACCGAGGTGGATGCACAATCCGCGTGCTGCAGCAGAGATATGGTCACGAGGACACATCCTACAAGAAGTGTTAGGACTCTCATTTTCAAGCTGAATCGATGGCTTGCAATGATTTGCTGTAATCGGGCGAGCTCATTATATAGCACACATAAGAGGAAGTTCTTACACCTGTCACAATAGTACCCAAAACTTTACTAATAGCAAATATCTTTGTTTGCTTACATATAGTACAACATAAGTTACAAGTGCACAACAATCAAACACGGGCCAATAGCCTTCAGTTAAACTGATTTGAAAAGATAAAAGATTTCCTACATGAAGAACATACACATAGCTGTGTAAGATGATTCAATCAAAGATTGATGAAATAACAGAATAACTAAGTCTAAATCCTGTGCAAAGGACAATGTGTAATTGAGATATTAATTTTGATAAATCAATATTCTTATTCATGAGATTATTACTCTACGGTTATCTTAAACTGTTAAGCGAAAAGTAGCTTAGTTACTTTTAAATGTGAAGTGTCAAGTTGTCTTCCTTGAGGATCCTTAGAGGACTTTACGTCTTTATTGGTAAAAAGAAAAGAATTAAACGCTTTACTAATGTCTGATGGATGTAAAAAACTTGTTCTTTATTAAAGAAGCCTTTGCTAGGATAGAAAAAAGCTCAAGAAGATTAAATACGTGTTGCTGGGGAGTAATATTAGAGCTAAATAGATTTTCCAAATTAATAGTTAAGCAATTACATTTACCCCTATACTTTTTGCTACTTCCTTTATTATGAAGAATAAATAATAATTGATTCCATCCAAATTGAGGAAAAAGTTAATGACTCAACGATTGCCTAAGACCATAACTTAGCTCCATTCGGAGCTGGTAAAAATATTGGCCTAAAGATGTAAGGATCTGTCTTTCCTCAATGAGAAACTGAAGATACAACTTGAGTTATATTTTATTCTATTTATATATTTTAATTCTTAAATCATTATTTTCAAGCTTTCTTTATTAGTTTAAAATTTCTGTTTCAAAAATTGGGTATTTCATAGTCGAGCACATTATCTTATCTGGCTTGTTTACGTTTTCTATATTTTTAATAGCTTGCTATTTTCTATATAAGCATTCAGCTACGTCACGTTGAATCATCAAAAATAAATTTGGCAAATAGATTTTGCTTAAACTGTTTACTACTCTAAAAACTAATAACAATTGGTTTAACCTCTGCGGTTCCTTCTGTTAGCCCTCCTTCTCTCAGCAGCCCTCCTCTTGGCAGCCTTCTTCCTCGCAGCTGTGCGACGTTTGGCAGCCTTCTGACGACGCTCGCGCTGCAGTCTAGAAATCGTCCTTCTCAGACGAGACAAAGCTGCGGTGGCACCAGAAGAGCTAGAGCTGGAGCTGGAAGATGATGAGGATGAGGAGGTGGTGGTGGATGTGGTGTCGGTTGACTCTGTGGTGGAATCCGATGATGATGATGAAGATCCCGACGAAGATCCAGATGAAGATCCAGAGGACTCAGTGGTTGTGGTTGTTGTTGTCGTCGTTGTGGTGGTTGTACAATCGGCAGCCTCAGCATTCGCTGTCAGGGAGCAATCCGTGCAACCAGTTGGGGTATCGGGATCGGTTGAGGTGCAAGCCACGCCATCGGCGTGCTTCACCAGGGAAATGGTCACGAGTACACAGCCCAGAATAAGCGTTAGGACTCTCATGCTGAAGCTGGATAGATGGCTTGTAATGATAAGAAGTAATCGGTTAAGTTTGTTATATAGTCTGCTAACTTACTTCCCGGCTTCCCACATTATAGGAAGTTCTTGCAGCTGTCAAAATAATACCTACAACTTTAGTAATAGGAAATACTTTTGTTTGCTTCCACGAGCACGACAATCAAACGCGGGCTAACAACCTTCAATTACATTGATTAGAACGGATAGGGTAAAATTCGGTATAAAAGAAACATGTCAATAACTGTATAAGATTAGTCAGTCAATTTGTGATATACACAACGGAAGTGCAACCCGAGTGTTACTAAGAGTAAATTCTGGGAAATTGACAAAGTTTAATAGTGATAATAATTCTGACGGAACAATATTGTCACTCATGAGATTAAACAATACTGAGGTTACTTTAAATTGATAAAACTGTTGGACGATCATTGAAGTGAACAATCTAAAGTGTAAAGGGTTTAGAAACAATATTATTAAATTAAGCAACTCGATAATTGGTAATACAAAAAGACAAGCTAGTATAGCAAAATGGCAAGATTAACTTGGTCAAAAGGCTTACTAAAATGTGTGTAGATGACAAGATAAACTTGGGAAAATACCGACTTTATAATATGAGGATATCGGATCGAGAGAGTGTCTGATGATATAATGCAAATTAGATAGTAGACAAAAAGAGGGAGTATTTGCAAATAACAATAAAAATTTAGATTTAAAAGTTGGGTATTTCACAGTCGAGTAGCTCATTTACTTTTTCGTGTTTGTTTTTATAGCTTTTTTTTTTAGATACATTCGGCTATAAACAGTATTTAGCTACGTCACGATTTCGTCGAAAGTGGCATCGAAATAAAACGCAAATTCCGAAAATGAATTTTGCAATAACTTTTTATTAAATAAGGCAATAAAAACAAGTGCTTTAACCTCGGCGGTTCATCAAAGCAGCCCTCCTCCTGTTGGCAGCGCGACGCTTGGTAGCAATTGCCCTCCTTCTGGCAGCCCTAAGACGACGCATACGTCTCATCTCTTGAATCCTACGCCTCAGGCGAGCCAGAGTTGCGGCATCGCTAGAACTCGAGCTGGAACTGGAGCTAGAGCTAGTGCTAGAGGCTGTGGTGGTGCTGGTTGTGGAGTTTGAGCTTGACTCCGTGGATGCCTCTGTGGAGCCATCGGAGGATGCGGCTCCAGAGGACTCAGTGGTTGTGGTTGATGTTGACGTCGTTGTGGTGGTTGTACAATCGTCAGCCGAAGCATTCGCTGCCAAGGAGCAATCCGTGCAACCAGTTGGGGTATCGGGATTGGTTGAGGTACAAGCCACGCCATCGGCGTGCTTCACAAGGGAAATAGTGACTAGGGCGCAACCCAAGATAAGTGTTAGAACTCTCATGTTTAAGCTGGATCGATGGTTTCGAATGTTTAGCTATAATTGATCGAGTTCTTTATATACTTGTAGTCAGCCAACATACTTTTGCCACTTTCCCACACAATAGGAAGTTCTAGCAGCTGTCACAATAGTATCTACAAGATATATAGTATGTATTTGTGTTTGATCTGCTCACACGCGAAAACATCACTCAAAGTCGGGCTAACGCCCTTCAATGAAATTGATCTCAATATTGACTCAGCTGCTGATTGTGAAAGAACTTTTGGCAAAGCTTCCGACCCAATTTCGATGTCACTATCAATGATTTTCATAATATTTGCTGCTAATAATAGAGCTCAATTTCGAACTTTTGTTTGGAATATATATTCAATTTTTGCAAGGTTACTTTTGCTATACGTCAATTATATTTGATTGAAATAAAGCAAAGAAGAAAATATCCATATTAATCCTGCCTATAATATCTATATATTAATAGACTTATAATATTTAAATAATTTGTAAATAAATTATAATGTTACTGCATGAAAACATATCCGCAAAGTGTCTGTTTAACTTGTTAACAACTCTATTTATAACTGTGCTTAAAATGCAAATTTAAGACGGTTAAAAAATTTCAAAGTCCGCTTACAACTTTTTATGGATTAAATATGTTGTCGAAGTTTCCGTTTATTATGTTATCAACTTAAGTGCGGACTTAAATAGTCATCTACAAGAATGATTAATTACCAGATTAACAGCACACCCATTCGATTAATCAAAAAACGGGGCATAAATTGAAAATATAAAACTTGTGCAAAATTGAAATTGAATGCGGACAACTTAATTTTAAATGCAGAAGTGAGATTGCAATATCTTTATTGATTAAAATATGCCTACAAAAGCATCGCTTAAAACAAATACAACCCATAGATTATATGAATAATATTAGTTAACAGCACACCTATTCGATTAATTAAAAACTGGGCATAAAATGCAAATGTCTCATACACAGATATAAGATTGCTTTATCTTTATAGATTAAATTATATTTACAAATGATTCGATTTATATTTTCAAGATAATACTAACTCAAGGAATTTCCAACTACGTATAATAAATATAAATTAAGTAGTTTACAGCACAACCGTTAAATTAATTAACAAGTAAGAAAGCTTCAATTGAGTGTGCTCGACTGTGAGATACTCGCTACCCATTTTGAATTGAAGCAAAACAGTGCTATCTTATTCTTAAAATATACCGAATTAATATACCATCAACATAACAAAATTTACCAAAAGCTATAATTAGTTTGTTGATATATAATATACCATATCGTCAGCTAAAAGACCCGCTTCAAATAGGCATAAAATAATAGAAAGCACTTTACAAATTGCATATGTAGAGAGAAGATTGTAATATCTTTGTAGAATAAAATGTATCTACAAGTGTTTCACTTATAATGTTCACAACCCTTAGAACACATTAACTTAAGGAATTTTTCTTTTCTTATAAGAAAGATGAATAAAGCACTTAACAGCATAAATACGTGAATATACAAAGGACTATATTTGGTTAAAGTGATATATTACCACATTAAAAATATACCATAGAACACAAAATATACCATATCGTCAGCCAATGCAATTAAGACCCGCTTGAAATATGCGTTTTTTGCCATACAAAGCGGCTATAAAAAGTGGTTATATAACTGGCTAGAATGTGCTGACAACTCAATTTCACATAATATCTATTAAAATAAAAAATATATTGCCATTTGCCATGGCTTAATTGAAAGCTCGACTAAAAATGCAAATGTGAACCATAATAAAGTGATATGTAAAATATCGCAAACGATGTCACGAATTAAAATGAAATATAATTATGCATAATGAAATCGCAATGGAAGCTCAGATTTCTCTTCATTTAATTTCAAGCTCACGCCAACTCGTTCCTATTCCAATTTGTGCACATTAAGTAATTAGACGGCACGCAAATGTTAACCTTTTAAATTCGCAAAATAAACATAAACAGAATTTGGTTTGCATATTCATAAGTTGAGATATCGCTTTTGAGTCTAATTTGCAACGATCAACGTTTATTAAACAATTAGAAGCTTAACTGTAAACCATAAAAAGCAGTTAAAAAGCCCTTAAAGTGTGCCCAAAGCAGAACCATAAAAAATAGAAACAAAGCTTGCAGTATGAAAATAATAAACTCATTTGAGAACTGGTTAAGCAGACATTTCATGGCTCATTAATGTCAGCTTTGAGTGTTCAGCATAGCGTTCAACTTGTCTCTCCTAGTTTAACTTAATTATGCAGTCGTTGTTTTTGTTTTATAGATTTATTAACACTTCACATAACGGATGTGGCTCAATTACTGATTAAATCGAATACAAATCATTCTTACGATTTCAAACGAAATCGAATTATGTTAATGCTAGCAAAAGTACAATAAATAAACACATATATATTTACACAAACGTAAAATCGAAATTGCAGCATTCGTAATTAATAATTATTAGTTTAATGATGATGATAATAGTATCCACTGTGACGCTGCATGTAGCTAGTTGGCGCCGTTATCGAAGCTGCTGCTGCTGCTGCAGTTGGTCCAGGACTGGAGACAAGAGTGTCCAGATAGGAGCGTTGATAGATGTCCCGATTGGCCTTGCTGGGCGGGAATGCCTCGCCCTGGTTGAGGGCAGTGAATGGACTGCGCACGCCGTAGTTGATGATACCCGCATTCTCGTATTTGTAGGGTGTCTTGGTGGTCAGCGGCGTCGTCAGAGCCGGACTGGTGAAGTACGTCTGGAGGGCATTGGGCGAGGTCTGCGTGGAGTGGACATGTGACTGCGAGTGCTGATTGTAGATGCCATAGTGGAGGATGCTGTTGTGGGCAGCGGGCGCTGAAGGCGCCGAGGGAGCTGTGGCCAAGGACAATGGATGGGTGAGCAGAGGACTCTTAATGCCACCGGTGCGTGCGCCAGGCAACTCCATGCGCACAATGCGATTGTTGAACTCATTTGAATTGAGGTTCTTGAGGAAGAAGCGATGGAACTTCGAGGCTATGGCATAGATAACTCCTGGCTCCGAGCGTGTCGTTGTTATGTCCGCCACGAATTGCAGACGATCGCGATCCTGAGCGAGCACCGACTGCTGATTGGTTGTGGGATTCCACGAAGCCAGCGCCGTCTCACTCAGTGGACTGAAGATCAAGCTGCTGTCGAAGGGAGAGACAGCCAATCCAATGCCCTGCGATGACTTCTTGCCCACCAGCTTTACATCGAGCATTTGACCGCTGGCCAAAGGCCCAGCACGCAACACATTCTTGTGCACCGAGAACACGCTTCACACAGAGCAGAGAATAAGCTGAGGTACATGGGGAATAGATAGTCAAGTCAACTCACCGATCGGTGGCCAGCGGCTGGAAGTAGACGATGCCATTGCGCTCATCGAAGGTCAGTCCAACAACGCCGTCCATCAGCACAAAGCGATCGTTGTGAATTTCGGACTGTGCAAAATCCGGATCGGGATACATAGCTGAGGAGGCAAAGGTTTGAGATGTGAGGAAATGTTTAGGAATGAGGTAACTACTAATCAAAAGAGGTAAGAATGGCACAGGCAAGTTTTGAGTTAGAGAACTGTGCATATATGTTTGTCTTGCTCCGAGTTCATAAGTTAAGTTTGCTCATTCATAAAATAATAGGCAGTTTAAGATATAATCTACATAGACAATTATTTGAAAGAAGTAAGAAAGCTAATAGAAGATATATGATTAAGATATACTTTGAAGAAACTATTATTCAATAGAATTTAGAATACGACTCTAAAAAACTTCTTCACTTGTCCATAGTTAAGAAGTTGATATTCAAACTTATTCAATAAGCTAGTTATGTCATCAGAATCGCATATTTTTCATTCAGAAATCCCGAAGCTTTTTCCTTCTGCCTCACCTGGATGCGACAATCTCCAAGTGACGTCCTTGCTGCTGTCGTACACAATGATGCCGGGCTCCACGGTGTCCGTGATGTAGACAAACACATCGTCGCAGCTCTTGGCCGTCGTCTCATCGATGACCATGTTGGTGAACAGAGTTTCGCCTCGCAGCACTTCGGGTGGGAAATCAATGCGACGGACCACGCGATCCGTATTCAGATCAACCACCAAAATCTTGGGTGGACAGGTGATCTCATAATCTTCCAGTGAACGTGAGACGCCAGCATCGAGCAGCCACAAGCGATTGCAGGAATCGATGCGCAGGCGATAGACCGAAGTCAAGATGAGATCGCTGCAGTTAAAGTTGGAGCGAGCTGTGTTCGAGAATGACCAATCGGGATAGGCCTGTAGTTGAGGGGATTCCCCAAGCTTGCCTTTGGGCACCCAGTTGACAGTGGAGGAGACGCCAGAGAAGAGCTTTGGCGTCGCTATAAAGATGCGATCATCAGTCACTGCGATGCCAGTGATCAGCACATTCTGCGGATTGTAAAAGTCCGCGTCGCTCGCTTGGCTCGGAGACTGAAAGTTGTAGCTCAAGAGTTTCCATTGCTTGGCCACCTGAAGCCCGGGAGATTGAGCCCAAACTGCGAATTGACTGCAGAGCAGCAGTCCAAGTAGAGTAACGAAAAGTTGCTGCATGGCTGTAGATGAAAGGAAATAAAAGGTGTTTGAATATAGATATTAGATTAATGTAATTACTGCAGCTGAAGTTTGATTGAAGACTAAGTTGTATTGTATTTAATACACTTTCTTTAAGGACTTAAGAAAATCGATAATTCTATATTTAATTAGAATTCGAAACTGGTTTAAAAACGTATTTAATAAGCTTAGAAAGTAACAGTGAAGTGTTTTCAATGTAATAGTATATTGATATACTAAATATAGTCGGTATTTAGTATATTAATTTGGGATATTTTATGTCGATTAAAGTGGGTATCGGTTATATAATAGATTATTTAACAATGAATACTAAAATATACCGGTATCCATAGCTTATATCGATATGCTATTACATTTAAAATATACCATCGAGTGTTAAATATACCAAATTGTCAACCAAAGCTACACTAAGTAGCGGATGTCACATCTTATGTGATTCATTTATGGAACAAAATTCCCCCAACTAACAAAATGCTTATTGAATGAATGTATTCTAAATTTTTATAACTACAATTTAAGTTGTTTTCAAAACAATGAATGAATCATGAAATAAACAAGAGACTAACGAAAAGCAAAAATTCCATATTCAAGCGGAATTCGGAGCTGGTTTAAGAGCTTATTTAAATGAGTTTATGAATCAAATTTATATAAATAACAAAGAATTTATTGAATGAAAAAATACACTTAAAAAAGGTTTTTAAATAAGTTATTAAACCAGTTTAAAATTCCCCTTTTGGAAATATAATGTTTAAAAAGCGTTTAAGTGAAGGCTTGGGTATATTAACTAAATTACATGTCTAAAGATAGTCGAGATTGTTGCCGCCCTTTCCCTAGAAATATGGATAGATGACGATATAAGCTGATTGCAATTCCAAATGCATGAAACAGCTGCAATTTGTGGCGCTGGCATTGTATTTAAATGAGGCAAATATTGTGAGTTGTTGTCGTTGTTGGTGTTGTTGCCAAGTCAAGTCTATAATACTCAAACTGGCATTGTCAACTGGCCACGAGTATCTGTGAGATACTTTGGAGGTGTGTGGCTCTCGATTTCACAGCTGCAGAGCTGCAATTGCATTTTTGATTACGATTAGCTTAAAGGCAAACTAAGAATTGCTTTTGCACATGCGCTGTGACAGTTCGTTTTGCTTTTGCTTTTGCTTTATGTTATTTTGATTGAACGAATTACCAAGTTAATCGTATTGACAACTTGATTAATTTTGTTGGCTGCTCAACGAGTCGTATGCGTATTATTAGACAGCCCACACTTCGGTGGAAACAAGTTGTCTCTGCAACACTTTCTTTTGGGTAATTGGATGCGTGTGTGTGATCTCGAGAGATAGCCGAAGTTAATTGAAATTGTAAATTGCATAATTGACTTAATGTCAAGGCTTGCCAGAGAGACATCATCGCATCAAAGCGAACAGTAATTTATGTAAGAGCGGAAACTCAGACAATTTGTAACAAACGGCGCCCAGCCAACAACTGACATTGGCCAACATCGAATTAGGCCTGTTGCCAGATAATTTATGAGCCGCAAAACCTTTACGAACTGCCACCGCCTTTTGATGACAGACAGTTCCACGATAATGCCATAACTCTGACAATCTCTTGAATCTTTTCTCTCTCTCTCTCTCGCTTTTCTATTACCATACAAAACACAAAAAAAAGAGGCAAACGCTTTTTCGAATTAAACATTTTATGTGTGTGTGTGTGTGTGTGTTTCTATTCACTGCGACGCGTCTACGCAATAATGTGCATGGCAGTATTATTATGATTATTATTAATGCTATTATCATTGTGATTATCATTACATTGGTTGATGGTTGCGAATAAAACACTTCGTAAACTTGTTTCTTCGCCACAGCGTAACTGAACAACAGCTGAACAACAAAAAAAGGCACAACTCATGTTATAATCTTGTATAATCCGCACTCACAAAAAAGTGTCACAAAATAATGCAATGAAATTTTCGAGTTTGTGGTATGGAAATGCATGGCAAACTGTGAATAGGCATTCATTCAGTCATTATTCATTCATCAGCCGGAACTGTGTCCCACACCCGCAGGGGGATGGAGGGGGACTAAAGCTAGATAAATCACACACTATGCAGCGACTCCCTGGAGAGCGTTGCCAATTGATTCACTTGAGAGCCAAGCTCCAAATTGAGTTCAACTATTTTTCGTGTAGTTCACAACAAGACACGCAGACATGCAGAGAAGGGAGGGGAGGGGGGTTGTCTTATCTGCCACAGCTACGTGTTCTCACACACGTTGCACAATGACTGGCAGCCAACAAAGGTTTAATTGCCCCCTCAACTAGAGCAGCGTGCTAAGTGCTTGTCTAGCTATCTCTTTCTTATTGTAATGTGTGTGTGTATGTGTGTGTGTGGGTGTTTGTTGTTAATTAGATCCAGTTTACATTATGCTCAAGGGTCGCGCGGAAGACTTTGTGTTTGATTGACGCGTTGTTGCAACGCACTCGAAGCGGCGCACAAATCGAATTTGCAAAAAGCGAACGTGATGCGGTCAAATGCTGTGCTTCCTTATAACCAATTCACACACTCACACACACACATACACACGTAGAGTAAATGCCAGCAGCTGAAATGTGTTGCACTTTATGATGACGATGACGATGACGTTAGCCAAAAATAAAGCTGTGTGCTCCGCTCACGTTGAGTTAACGTAATTAACACAGTTCTTCGTTTGGTAGGTTTTTGGCCAATTAACTTGTTTACTTGTTGCAGCTGCATTTACCCTTGGTTATGGCTAACTTAATTATGGATTTTGTTGCAATCGATTTTGGCGAGAGTCACTTGCCACTGCACTGGCTTAAGCTTCTAAAAACACACACGCAAGCGATAAATCAATTCTTTATCGTATTCGTAGAGTTCAAGTTACGAAGTTAAACAACAAAGTAAACGAAAAGCGAGCCGCATAACAATTGGCACTTTAACCGTTAAAAGTGCAGCAAAGTTTGGCCCGTGCCTGCTCTGCATTCACGTTCACGTTCGTTGCCTAAGTCTTTTGTTTTGCTCGCTCGCTCAGTCGACAACAAACGGTTGGCAATTTGTTAGCGGTTAGCGGTTTTGCGGCTAGAGGTTTTTCCTCTACGCCATTAGCTTACTTTGTGCACCGCCTCGAATATTATTGAGTATTCGTTGTCGTATTCGTTTTCGTATTCGCACTCGTATTCACTTCAGTATTCACTCAGTTAACTCGCTCGACACACGTCCAATCGTTGCGGTTGCCGCTTGCCGACTGCGCCTCGTATCACAATCGCACCGAATTTTATAAGAGTGCCCGATAATATCGAGTGCCACTGTAACCAAATGCAAATGATGATCGATTCAGGGTTACCCTTTGCTAATCAATTGCAATAAATCACGAGTGTGATTTTTCCAGTGGGAAATTCGCATTGCACTTTCAGTATTCAAATGATAAACCCTGATGATTGCTGCAATTATAAATAAATTGAATTCTATTGTTTATTGCATTAGCTTTCTTCTGCAAAGTAATTAACTTTTTTATTTATCTAAACTTTCAAGTTCATTATTCATTTATTTAATCGCTTTTAAATCGACTTTCAAGTTCAGTTTGTCACACGCCAACCCACAAGTCAATCATACCCATGGTCATGGCTGTCTGTCTGTACAGGGTATGCAAATGATAAACGACAGGCGACGAAGCCAAACTGCATTTGCTGACCAAGTCCCACTCTTATACTCAACGAGCTGCTGACACTTCGATTATTCATAAGCTCCGTTGACCAGCGTGAAAAATCACACACTGCAACTTTGCAGCTTTTGAGCTGCATGCGGCATCTTCCGTGTGGTTAGGTGTGTCTGTCTCTCTATACGACAAGTTGGCCACAGACAGATTGTTTGGGGGCAGGTAATTGGTTGTTACAAGTTCATTAACGCATATCTATCTGCATATTTTTCGGTGTTCGACGAGTTATTTTTAAGCTGAAGTTCTCAAAAGTGCATGCCAAATAAAAACTGAACAATTCGATTAAATAAATTGCAATTGGCTGCTGCCGAGTGGTAAACAAGCCAAACACGATTTCTGTGTGTGTGTGTGTGTGTGTGTGTGTGTTCTAAATACCCTGCAGTCAATTAAGTTTGTGAAAGGGGAAGTCGATCGAATCAACTTCGCTGCGGATGTGGAGCATGAGTGTGAGAGTGAGAGTGGAATGTCCAGGGTATCTGTGAAGTAAACAAGTTCAAGCGACTTGTTCTTCTCGCTACCTATAGATTAAAAGGGTAATATAACTTTCTGACTGCAGGAAATGTACGTAACAGGCAGAAGGAGGCATCTGGGACCTTATAAATATAGCTGTCTGTCTGTCCGTCCGTATGAACTGCTTATCTTAGATACTGTAAGAGATAGAGATATCATTTTATTTTCGTTAGCACTGGTTATGCTTGGCACGCAGATAAAGTTTGTTTGTTGTTCCGTTCGGATTAAAATGATAGAAGTTATTTAAGAAATACTTTTGTGTCGGCAAAAACGTCTATACTATGGGTCTTAATTGCTTTGACTGACAATCTGGTGTGTTTTGACATCTATGGCATATTTTGAATGTATTACTATATCAACGTACCAATTATAGCATTTGGTATATTTTTGGTATTTTTGTGGCAAATTAATTTGGTATAATTTAGGATAAATATGGTATATTTCGCAGTGTATGGCATACTTTAATTGGACTTTGGTATATTTTTGGTATATTGTGTTATATTATTTCGGTATATTTTAGTATCTAGTATTTTTTGTACTCTATGGTATATTTTAAACGGTACTTTGCAAATATATCAACTATATCCTTCATTATATTTATAGTATTTTTGCAGTATATGAATTTGGTATATTTAAAGAATAATACATCAATGTTGTGCTTTCATTAAACATAGATGACGGGTATCTCACAGGCAAGCACACTCGCCTGCAGCTTTCTTACTTGTTTTTGTTCTAAATTATGCGCCGCCAAAAATGTTAAACCAGTTTAAGATGTTTTCGCGGCGAGAAAGAGAGTATTGACATTTTAACAAAAATGATCTGGAATAATTAGTGTTTATTGAAAGCGTGGCACAGCACTTTTTGCATTTGTGCATTTGCCATTTACATTTCACATTTTGATATGTAATCAGCGTATGCGTAATAAATCTAACCAGTTATTGGATATTGTAATTTATGATTAACGTAATTTGCATATCTCTCGATATTGGCAATTGACAATCTCGAAAAAGTGTTGAGGCTTCTGTACGAACGAACAACTTGTAGTTAGAGTTTATCTTGATAGACGTAAACAATATAATTAAACTGCTGTTAATTTTGTTTTATCGGCTAATTAATAAAACACACATACAGATTTTGCGCGTCAATAAATACATTTTTTTTTCCTACTCGGTTCTAATCGATTTCGCGCCCTTTCAAAGATTTACATTCTGATGTGCACACTGACAGCTTAATACCCTTATTAATGTCTCTGAAGAAACTAACGAGACTTGATTGTTAACCTGGAAAGCAGGTGCAAGAGCTCAGCCAGCTGGACTACAACTAGATTTCATAATAGTCGCGGATATATGTACAAGACTTCGATTGAGTTCGAGTTTATTTCTATGTGGCCAACTGACTTTGTGGCATAGTGAAAGCCTTAACACAGACACATAGATAAAGAGACAGAGACAGGGACAAGACAACTTGTTTGTTGGCCCAAAAATATGATAACAAAACTGGAAAGTAAAAGGTATTCGTTTTAATTATTTGCTCTAAAACATTTGCAGTGAGTGTTCTGCGGAAAACAATAAAAACAACTACACACACAGACACACACACACAATTGGCCAATTGAAATATGTGAAAACACTTTTCGGTTAGGCCAAAAAGGGGTTATGCAAAAAGCAATTGCAGCCACCGCAACAACAACAGCAGCAACAGCAAACAACGCGAACAACAAGCGACTGACAGCGACATTTAAACTGGTTTGCGGCCAGAATTAGCCAAGTTGCAAGTAGCAGGCAGCTCTTTAGGACTTTTGTGGGGCATGTGGCATAAAGAGTATAGAGTAGAGTATAGCTTAACGAATGTGGACTTGAATGAATCACGTTTCGACGCCTCGCTGCGACTTAGAAAAGTTCATCTCGCGACATTTTAATTGGTCAGTTTTACGATCTGTTAAATGTTTTAATTCCGGCCATCGTTAAACTCAAGAGGCATTCACTTTTTTTTTTTTGTGTGTGTTACCAACTCTCCTCGTCTTAATTGGAGTATTTTTGGCGGGTGCTACGATCGACTAATTATGCATTATCGATGTGGATACTTAATGGCGCCGGTTCTAACACACCCTGGCAAAAAAAATATTCGAAGCAAAAGTGAAGGTTAACTCTCGCCTCGCCTTTTGAATGATATAATACAATACCGCAATGGCAAGATGCATGAAATCATATTATGAGCATTATGTCACATGCTCTTTGCACTTGACCATTTTACACAATTGCGACACGCGATCTGCAAGTGAAATGGAGACATGGATACATTATTATGATATGCTTCGAGTGAGCGTGGGTGGCTTTGCCTAGAGCCAAACTCGGAGTCGGAGTTGGAGTCAGAGCTGTCCATAGTTGGATCAGTTTTCCTTTCACAGCGACGACCACAGAAATGCCTCGAAAAGCAGCTCATTAGCTGTTTTGTATTTCGAAAGTAACCAATTTATAGCGAAACCCAATCCCAATCTGGGCAAGCCAATATATGTATACGATATGCTCTTGCATATCCACACAGCACTTGAAGATTAATCGTCGCTAACACTCACTTAATACACTCACACTCGCACTCACATTCACACTGTTTACTCGCTTCCACCTATCGTATTTCCCCCTCCTTCTTCTTCTTTTTCTTCAGCGTTTGCGAAATACACTTTAAATATGCGACCGTTTTAAATTTACTTATTTCAGTTTCGTTTTCGAATACCCTACGTATAGTATTGAGGATTGGAATATAGACTAAGGGGTATTTGAAATAAGATTCTAATACAGTTTCGAAGCACATTTAAAGGAAGATTTAAATGATTCAAATTATGAATAGGTAAACGTTTTTAAATGTTAAGAATATTTGTAAATAAATTTATATACAGATATAAAATTAAAAAAAACTGCTTATATAACCTTGATAGTATTGAAATATATATTACATTTTAATTTTAATTAAAAGATCATGCCAATCTTCAGTTCAATTTCAAGAATATACTAAACAAGTCAAGAAGATCAGATTGATTGATGATTGATATTGGAATACCATCATTAGATTTCAATTCGATTTTTTAAGAATCTTTTCCAAATTAGTCGTTACATTACAAATGAACGCCCCATAGCAAGGCAAGTTACTTCAAATCTTCAATGACAAACTAAAGAGCAGAAGTTTAAAAGAACTTGCAGGGTATCTATGAGTCTGACCCGCGCTGCAACTGCATTCTCACATGTTGTTGCTATGTTTTGTCTGCCTTGTCTGTCTGTCTGCATTCTCCACATGCTCGCAGCTTGTCTTCATTATCGCTTCATCATGCTGCCTTTGGAGTTGCTGTTGCCATTGCTGTGGTTGCCGTGGTTGCTGTTGTCGCTTGTCATTGCCTCATTTCATTCTGCATTCTGCGCGCAGTAATGCGATGTTAATGGAATCAGATCGTTTCGGCCACAAACGTTTTCGGCCACCCATTTGAAGTGTGGTTTCTTGGCCGTTTTTGTTGACAGTTGTTTCATTGACGGCAACAACAACAAGTGTGTGTGTGTGTGTGTGTTGGCAAGGTCACGTCGCTCATTGTAAGGTAAACACACTTTGGGTTGCCTTTTATGCTGCGCTTGATAATTCAAAATGCCAAATTGAGCTTTAAAAAAGTCAATTAACTAATAAGCATCGCTTAGAACAACGCCCCCTCCGCTTAAAGTGCTGGCTCCCAAGATTGCGCACAAAAGAGCGCCATTTAACCAATTTTTACCAATTAGATCTATGTGCTCCGAAGGCTCCACCTCCGCAGAAGGTGTGGCGGACAGACAATCGGATAGACGGATAGACAGCCATCCGGTTTTCCAACTTACCATGCTGCATTGTACTTTCAGTTTCAGCAGATTTCCAGACTCGCGGCTCACGAACTCAGACTTCAGACTTGAGACCCAAGACTCAAGACTCTTGGTAACAGCCGGATTATCAATACTCTGAACTCTGCACAGACACACACACACACACTCACACACACACACGTACTATTTGTGGTCAGTTTGCACACTCCTTTTGGCCACCATAAATCAGACCAAAGACAGACTTATACTTATATAAATGTATACTATAAATATGTCTGTAGATACAAAAGTATCTGCGAGTGTATTTCTATTCTCTTGGATGAAGGCCAGCAACGCCAGAGCGACTGACACCGCTGGCCCACACACGAGGAGATCGAAGCGGGGGAATGCGGAGAGTGTGGAGAGCACTATTGCATTATTCTCTTTTTCTCGCTTTGCAAACACTTATCAACCTCTGCATACACTTATCGAAATCATAACACAACGCGATACAAATTTGCGAATTTGAATACTTAATTAAATTTGAATAACCTAATAAGCGTATAACTTTAGTTTCATTTATGCATCACGTCCATTTGTTTGATTAATATACCTTGAAAATAATTTGCTATCTGCCATTTAATTACAGTATTTGAGCTGCACACAAATTGTATCTTTTAGATACTCTAGCACTAAGCCACAAATACTTAAGGTAGGGCATCAACCTATCAAAAGTGAAAGTCATATTCATCAATAGCATTTACACACGCTCTTAGTGCACTCACACACTCGCTGCAATTTGCATTTACAACTAATATACCCGCTTGGTGAGGGTAAAAGGTAATATTTATCATACTGCATTTGAGCTCATGATCACATGGCAAACCGGCTGCACTTTTACCAAGCGAAACTATTCACTTTAACATATTTGACAAACCGAAAACACACTCAAGTTGAGAACTGCACCAAATCGATTTGCATCGTATCGAATTTTGTTATTCAAATTTTATCAAGTTGATTATGATTCATGAAAAATACTTTGGTTGCATTTTAGTGAGAGTCTAAACTATGCTTCGGACACTTGCTCGTAATTGTATAACGATACAAATATAAATATGAATCGCCTAGAAATTATAAACTTTATTAAGATATATTAAATATAATTTATTCCACTTTATGTCAGCCGAAAGTATTTACTTCTCTTACTCCAATCTGATTTACAGCGTATTAAACTAATTTTTAAATATTTTATCAATTTGATCAAGCAAAAACAAATTGCTTCAAGTTGTTGTCCAAAGTGCTGCAGAAAATAATTTTTTACATTTTTCTGACATGCGACATTATTTATTACATTTGACAAAATAATCAAAAACAAGTTGAGAGCTGCTCCAAATTATTTAATATAGCTGAGTTGCATAGAGAATGTAATTATAGAAAATACATAGAGTTGATTAAGATTTATTAAAAATACTTTGTTGCCTTTTATTGCCAGCCGAAACATTTTTCTATCTCTGACAAACCAATTGAGGAATGCTTCAAATTAATTTGCAGCTAATCGAATTTATTTTTAAATATTTAAGCAATTGCTCCACATTTATATGTTGTAAAAATATACTTTGTTGCCACTTCTGACAAGCTGCGCTGTTTATTATGTTAGACCAAATGGAAAACAAGTTAAAAACAGCTGCAACAAGTAAAAAAGCAAAAAAAAATGTATTTGCATCTCATGTAATTCATAATTTATATTATTTCTAGATCTAAAGTTTCATTTGAAATAGTTTGTTGCACTTTATGACTGTCTGATTTACGCATAAAATTTAAAATCGCCCGCTGTTTTTCTTAAAGTTCGTTGCCAAATTCAGAAAAACAGGCAATGACACAATTCAAAGTGGTTTAATAAAAATATCCAGTTGTGCTCTTTGGACTAGTATTTGGTTGTTAATCCTAAATGATTTGAACGCTTTGCTTAGAGCCACTGATTGCTCTTTATGCATCCACTTTTAATTCTGTTATTTTTAACGATATTATTTCAACACATTCTATTTAAAGTTGTTTTAATTTCTTGAATTCTATGAGGTAGTTTTAACACTTACTAAATGTTATAGTATATATGTATATACCAAATTAATATACGACTAAAGTACTAATATTATATACCATTTGGTATATCAAAATATACCGTAGAGTGCAAAATATATTAAGTGCTACTGCCGAGTCTTATTTGCTTTGCTTGACAATCTGGTATATTTCGTACTCTATGGTATATTTTAATACTTTCATTTCTATTACATTTTACATTTTTGCTGTTAGCTTACTTACTTGTTCAGATACATAATTGAAATTATATACTTTTGCATTTATATTATTTCGTTTACATTTACAGGGTATCTTCTAAGTCAACACACTCTGCTGACGCAGCACACGCACTTGTAATTCAATTAAATTACATTTTGGCAAATAGTAAAATAAAGGTATCTCTCGAATCTCGTCCGCGATGTGGCAATAGATTTGCCACCGAGTACTGAATGTTTTCATGGAGCCCACAAAGCTGTCAAATGTTTCAGATCACTTTTCCAGCACACGCAATTTGCATTTTTTTCTAGTTTTCCCTCCAGTGGTTTATTTATTTTGTTTACTCAAAGTCTGGTTTAGTTTTCCTCTGCACTGACTGCCATTTTCCTATAGACCTGGGTGGGGCTTGGAATGGAGTTTGTTACGAGCCAAGCAACGATAAAGAGCTATAAATCATTACCGCTGACGCTTACTTATTTGACAGACTATATGGAGCAGCCAAGAGTCAGAGAGTGAGATTGGCGATAAACAAAAAAACTAAACCTGTGTCGACTCTGTAACTAAACAAACACTAAAGCAAACGCAGCAACAGAGAATGATAATAACAAACCTTTGCCGTGGGTCAAGTCATGAATTGAAAATTAGCATAGGTAATTAGATAATAACCACTGTGCCCCCGAGGCTCCCTTGAGACGAAATAGGCAGACACAGACCTTGGACACTTGACCAGTTGGTCACTTCTCCACTTGAAGCGAGGGCGTGTCTCGCTCTCAGTTGTCACTCGCATGTCAGCACTTAAGCAACCTCTTCAATGGATTCCCAGGGCAGCTCTATTGCTAGCCTTGGGTGCCACTCTCGTCTCTTGTTTTGGCATCAATCTGATGCAGTTGCCCGAAGAAGACAAGTCACAGGTGGCCTGCACTTTGGCGCTGCTCCGCAAGTACTTCTCTTATAGCGAAGCCATGTCTGGCTCTGTGTTGTGTGTCAGCATTCTCTCTTCCAATCGGGAAGTGCAGCAGCGTCTGCTGCAGGCGCTCAACGAGCATCCGGATCATCCCTGGACACTGTTGACCACCAGGGCAGAGGAGAAACGCAAGACGCAAGGGGAGCTGGTGGAGATGCACGAGAAGCCGCAGTGTTATTTCCTAATCGTTGGCAATCTGGATGACGAAGATATCGAGGAGACCTTCAACAATTGGAAGCGCATGCTCAACTGGAATCCCTTTGCACAGTTTGTTGTTTTTCTAGCATCGGTGGAGGAGACGGATGAGGAGATGACAGATCTAATGGTTGAATTGATGCTGACATTCATGAACAACAAGCTCTACAATGTGAATGTGATTGGACAGAACGAGGAGACGAGTTTCTACTTTGCCAAGACGGTGTTTCCCTATCATCCGGACAACAATTGTGGCAATCGTGTCATAGCCATTGACATGCTGGATGCGTGTAGCTATGAGGGAGATGGAGACGAAGAGGAGGAGGAGGAGGATGAAGACGAGGAAGAGGAGGGGGCTGAGGAAGGAGCTGAGGAAGGGGCTGAGGAAGGGGCTGAGGAAGGTGTTGAGGAAGGGGCTGAGGAAGGGGCTGAGGAGGAAGGGAATGGTAATGAAGAAGGTGACGGTGAGAATCATGACGGAGAGGATGCAGAGGAGGAGGAGAATACAAACGAAGAGGAGCCGGCACCTGAGCAGGAGGAGAATGTTCATGGTGAAGAGCATGAACAGGAGGAAAAGATTGATGGCGAGGAGGCTGAACCGGAGGAAAATCTTGATCAAGGAGAGACGCAGCAAGACACGAATGTAGAGGAAGAGCAGATAGAGCAGGAAGGGAATGTAGAAGAGGATGAGCCGAAGCAAGTGGAAAATTCAAGTAAAGAGGAAGGAGAGCAGGAGAATAATACTAAAGGAGAAGATATGGATCAAGAGAAAAATGCAGGTGAGGATGGGACTGACCAAGAGGGGAGTGCAGAGGAAGAAGCAGCTGACCATAAGGAAAATGTAGAGGATAAAGTTGACGACATTGAAGAAGCTGATGAAGAACCTACCGCTGACATGGACTACAACTCAGCTGGCGAAGAAAACGCTCCTTTTGCCAGGGATGCACTTCCCGACTGGGACTCTGAAAGTGCCAGGGTGACAATAGGAGATGTTGAGATCGAAGAATTCACACGCGGCAGATTCGAGGACAAATTCCCGCATGATCTCAGCGGCTGTCCCATCAGAGCCGCCTACCGCGGTCCTTGGGAGCCTTACATCTTTAGCACCAGCAATCCAGCAGAGGTAGAAGTTGAATCCGTCACCAAGCCGCCAACCGACGCCGAGACGCAGTATGAGGACGAAACTGAGGCCACAACAGGGGCAAATGACAGCGAGAGCAACGCCGATGGTTATTCCGATGGGTATGC
The DNA here is from genome assembly GCA_035046325.1 of Drosophila niveifrons. Lineage (NCBI taxonomy): Eukaryota > Metazoa > Arthropoda > Insecta > Diptera > Drosophilidae > Drosophila > Drosophila niveifrons. The sequence goes on from JAWNOC010000046.1 coordinate 22,667,508, forward strand.
TACCGGCTACGACGAGAGCTACAGCGAGGTGGAGGAGTACAACAATGTGGAGCATGTGGATCAAGTGGACGAGAATGTGCCCCAGAAGATAACGCTGACTGGACTGGAGTATCAGCTGGTGCAAACGATTGCACAAAGACTGCATGTGAACATTGACTTTAACATGCAGAGCAGCAATGTGTTTCATTTGTTTCAGCAGCTAATCGAGGGGTGAGTGCAACGGGGCGTATACTTAACATACATATGTTCCTCATACTAAAATGAAAATGTTGTGCTATTGTAAAGATTAATTTCAAATGATTATGGTTAAGCAAATAGCAAACTATTTTCATTTCTTTTTATTTATTTTAAGACTGAAATTCTTTTTCGAAAAGTGAAGTTATTTTCCAGCGATTGCAATCATTATTTTATGATCTTGGTTTTTATTTATAAAATATTCATTCAAAATACTGATTTTAGATCTTAATTGTATACCACATTAATTCTTCTTGTCAGGCAAATCGATGTGATTGTTGGCGGCATCGACGAGGATCCCAGCATCAGTCAAGTGGTGTCCAGCTCCACATCGTATCTGCAGGATGAGCTCACTTGGTGCGTGGCCAGAGCAAAGCGCCACCACAGCTTCTTCAACTTCTTGGCTGGCTTCAAAACCAACTCCTTGCTGCTGCTGCTCATATTCATCATCGTCAGCTCTTTGTCCGTGCTGGCAGCTCAAAAAGTGTCAAGGTTTCAACTGAAGAGCTTGGCCAACTTTCCGACCATTTTTATGCGCATGTTCGGCATCCTCTTAACTCAGGCTATCAATGTGAATGCAATTTCTTTGCCGCTAGTGTTGCGTATGCTTCTCGCTCTCGCTTTTTACATGGGCTTCTTCTTTAGCAACACCTATCAAAGCTTCTTGATAAGCACATTGACTACGCCCACAACCCAAACACAGATTAGTCATCTGGAGGAGATCTACGACAATCGCATGACCATCATGGTGAGCTCCGAGAATGTGCGACACTTAGATAAGGACGGCGAGGTCAGTTACCCAAATGAACTATCAAAGTATTCCCTACTAATGCTCTAAGTTTAGACCTTCAAGTATATACGCGAAAAGTTCGAGATCTGCTACAACATTGTGGACTGTCTGAACAATGCCGCAGACAACGAGCACATCGCTGTCGCCGTCTCCCGGCAACACGCTTTCTACAATGCTCGAATTCAGCGGGATAAACTTTACTGCTTCGATCGTCGTGAATCGCTTTACGTTTATCCCGTTGTCATGTTGCTTCCTCGAAAGTTTCAGCTATTGCGGCAAATCAATGCGATTATTCAGAACGTCATCGAGTCGGGACACATGCAGAAATGGTCACGAGATCTGGACATGGTGCGTGTCATCCACGAGAAGATCGCACGTGCCCAGGAGGATGTCTTCAAGTCGCTGACTCTCGCCCAGTTCCATGGCGCCTTTGCCTTTGCCAGCGCTCTCCTTCTGTTCGCCAGCTGTGTCTTTCTTCTGGAATGGTTTGTCTATTGGTTGGTGGTCAAGCGACGATCGCGGCTTAAGCCTCTGCGGTGTCTGCATCGTCGCTTGCGCTGAGTCGCCATCGCACATTACGCATACGCCCGGTGTTGTCGCTCGCATTGGGAGCAAATAAATTGCAGTATATACTTAAATGCATATGCAATATATGTATTTAGTTTTTCATATTTTCTTGGCACATTATTCAATTTAAAAATACAAAATTGCAATATGCCGTGGAATGCACGGCAGCGTTGCCGTTGCGGCTGCTTGTCATAATCCAAGCAGTTGTCGACGTGCCACAGTGGCCACTCGCTAAGCACAACACTTTACAATTAATTGGCAGCACTTTGCAAAGAATGAATGTAGTAATTACATACTCGAAACTTAACTATTTCCTTAAGTTTTCAATGTACTTTGAACTAAAAATGAGGTCTGACATATTTATTATTTATTTCTTTACAAATTTAAAATTCTTTTCACTTCAAATTGCTTCTAAATTATTATATTTATAAATACGTTTTTAATACAATATTTATTATTATTTAACCCACATTTAAATTTAACTACTTTCTTTGGTCTACTAAATATTTATTATTTATTTCATCAAATATATAGGATTCGTTGTCTCTAAAAAATTACCTTTATAATAGCATTTTTAAACTATAATATTTCTTGAAAATTGTATCATTCACTAAATTACAAATCGACTTAAAAATATTACACTTATAATTACTTCTTTCAATTAAACTATTTCTATCAAATACTTAAGATTGTTGGAACCCAAATAAAGACAACAAACATTACTTTCATACTTCATTTATAAATCTAATGAATTTCCTTAACTACATATTGACTATGAAATATTATTATATATTTTGTATACCTAACTATTTTACTAAATTTTGAAGATTGTTTCATAAAGTATTACACTTATAATTATAAAAATATTTAAGATTCTTTGAATCAAAGATAGACACTAAAAATGACTTTCATAATTCATTTATTAAATGTATAAATTTCTGAAAGCATTCAACATTGTGTTGGGCTACAAATCGACTCTCGAATATTTATAGTCATACCAAATATAGCGCTCGATTTAATTGGTAAGCAATTATTTGCGTTTCCGCACACCTTGCCCCACTGTGCGGACGTCGCCACCTCCGTTGGCCATTTGCTGGTGCATCCTTAAAAGGTGCTGGCCTACTGCGCTGGCTGGCTTGCTTTCTGGCTGGCTAGCTGGCCGGCTGGCTGGCCCCTGTACACAAAAATATATGAATCTACAACAGATAGATAGATATATGAATGTATATATTTTCACAATTTTTATAAAAACATATTTTTAGATTTACACATTTGTTGTGGTATCATCAAATTGGCATATTTTTGTTGTTGCTGGCCAACACAATTCAATCAGCTGCTCGCGTTTTTTGTTTTTCTACTTCTTCTGAGGCAAACGCAAACGAAACGATCTGCTTGACTGAATGGGATTTTCATTGAATATTACGCGAATTGATTTTTAGACTGAAACAAATATATATATAGAGTCGCTTATATGTAACTCGAATACCAACTACAACTTTTCCAAAAGGGCCTTGAAAGAACAAGTTCCGATTTAGATGAATTAATTGCGTAAATTCCTGGTTGTCAGTGAACCAATTAAGGTTCTCTAGTTGATTGCGTACAAGTACCCCAAGTAATTAACAAATAATTCTTATAGTAATTAAAACTTGAACGAGTAAAAGATACTCTACGAAAATGTTATGCTGATTAGAATGAGTATTCGTTTTTTTTTTTAAATTTTTGTTGGTTCTAACTTATCGTATTAATACTCTTAATATACCCTCTAATAACGCTTTTAATGATAAAACTTAATTTGTATAATATCATAAATTAGTTAAATTAGCCTTCGACTTGCTTGAACTCGACTTGAAGATGCCCTTCAATTAAATGTGCAACTAAAAATGTTAACAAATAAACTTGGAAATACAACTAAATGACATTGCATGCATTAAGGAATACTTTTAAATAATAAATAAGCATAAACTTATAAATAAATCATGCTTTTAAATATGTAATAAACTTAGTAGCTACAATTATTCACCTACCCCCCATAGTGTAGGGTATTGAGCAACCACAAATGCCTCATCCACTATTTGCACCTGAGTTATCTGGCCAAACATATAGCATTCTATACATGAGATGTACAATTGAAAAATCTGCGCTTAAAAATAGATTTCCATTCGCATTCAGCGAGTCACAGCTAAAGAATCTTATGCGCGAAAAAAAAAACAAAAAACGTGAGAGCGCACGATAAATATTTTGTTGTTGTTTATTGCCTTCTTTTGAGTAAACAACAAACACTTATTTTGGTTTTTTTTTGTTATTCTTTGCGAGTTAATAAAATATTAAATTAGATGCAAGTAAAACAGGTGCAATGTTTTCTCTCTCTTGGTTTCCTGGCCGTATTTACATAATAATAATTGATGGCTATTCACAATTTTCGACCTATTATAATGATGGTGTTTCATCACCCCTCCCACCTTTGCACACACCCACACCCCCACCCGAGTAAAGAAACTACACCCACATCGTAGACACAAGTATGTTGCGCGTATTTTCGATATTTAATTTTGTATTTTGTATTTTCTTGTTTTGAAAATTCTTTTTTCTAATTGCGAGTGCGCTCTCTGCTGAGAGTGTTCCATCCATCCCCATGTATGGATTGGACCAACGTGCAAATGTTGATTAAAAATTCGACAAAACAAAAAAAGCAAACACACACACACACACACACATGCACACACACAAACATAGAGAATCGCACACACACGGCGAATGACGCCTACGACGCCTCCAAGGAGGATCCGACGCTCGACAAAAAAAAAAGAAAAATAAAGCAAACACAAACGAGAAATTCGTTAATTGGAATGACGACAACATAAATACACTATTAATGGAAAGGCTCTATAAAGAAATTGATGCTTGAAGTTAGGACACGTTTTCTGTGTAGAAATAATTTTTTTTTGAGTAAGCGATTTGAGGAAAATATATAATATGACAGGCACAACATTTTCTTCATATATGCTTTACTTAATGTAAACGATCCCACAAAAAAGATATTATATCTAGTCAGATCAAAAGTTTCTTTATAAACGCTAAGCAAAAGCTTGAAAATTGGCAATTTAATTAATTCCCGAAGAGTTCAGGATTCTTAATGAGATGAAAGTGAGATGAAACAATTTTGATTAAAGACATATAAAAGTCAATAAACAGACCCACACCCACACATACAAAGAGTTAAAAGAGTTCAATTGCAGAGGGAAGTGTTCTACAGAATATACAAAAGAATAGTAAAAAAAAGTATGCTTTATTAATATTTTAGCAATGCTTTTGCTACAATTTTGATAGTTTCTTAGAGACTCCATAAGTTGATCATTCAATTGCAGAGGAAAGTCTTCTAAAAAATAAACAAACAAAAATAGTAAAAAGGCCGCTGAATTAATATAATGTTAATTCTTGTGCTGCTTATGAACAATTAAAGCAATTTAAGTAAAACAATTGTAATTCATCTTTTTAAACCCCAACTATTTGTTCAGCCTTTTGGTTGAACAACACTTCAATTCTTTTTAACGACAATAGGTCACATTTTTCCAGACTTGTTTTGAATGCCCTTTGTGCAGAGTATAGAATAATATTTGTGTGTTTGAGCAATTTTTGTTTACCCTGCGCTCAGCTCGCCTTCGCTGACAGCGTGTTGTGGCCCCTCTCGGAAATTATGAAAAAAGAAGCAAAACAAAAACAAGAAAAAAGAAAGAATTATTTTTAAAAGATATTCAAAAATTTCCCCTTTAAGCGAAATGTGCATCCATGTGCTGCATATGTCTGTGCTCTGCGCCTGTCGCTGTCTCTATCTCTATCGGATGTATCTGTATCTGTATCTGTTAATGTGGATGTGGATGTATCTGTATCTCATGTGTAGTTGTGGAAAATCTGTTCGACTGAGGGTCGCACAAATGGTATAAATATTAGCTCATTACAATCCAGCAGCCACTCGCAGTTCTACAGCGAAAGTGTTGCTATACAAAACATTTACAAACTTTTCCTTTTCCTTCGCCGAGTAAACGGTGCGTTTGCCTAATTTTCTATCAATTTGAAAATCAGAATTCTCAATTGTCAAAATTGTTTTGTTGTCAAAGTTTTCGGAATAATTATTACAATCTCCGCACGAATCTCCTACGAAATTACGCGTATCCTTTGTTCTAATCGCTGTCCTGTCTCCTTTCGACTTTGGTATTTGCAGTGAGAAAACAGTCCATTCGCCATGTGTGATGATGAGGTTGCCGCATTAGTCGTGGACAATGGTTCCGGTATGTGCAAAGCTGGTTTCGCCGGCGATGACGCACCACGCGCTGTCTTCCCCTCGATCGTGGGTCGTCCCCGTCATCAGGGCGTGATGGTGGGCATGGGCCAAAAGGATTCCTATGTGGGCGATGAGGCGCAGTCGAAGAGAGGTATCCTCACCCTCAAGTATCCCATTGAGCACGGCATCATCACCAACTGGGACGACATGGAGAAGATCTGGCATCACACTTTCTACAATGAATTGCGTGTCGCACCCGAGGAGCACCCCGTCCTCCTCACTGAGGCACCCCTCAACCCCAAGGCCAATCGCGAGAAGATGACTCAGATCATGTTTGAGACCTTCAACGCCCCCGCCATGTATGTGGCCATCCAGGCGGTGCTCTCGCTGTACGCCTCCGGTCGTACCACGGGTATTGTGCTCGACTCCGGCGATGGTGTCTCCCACACTGTGCCCATCTATGAGGGTTATGCTCTGCCCCATGCCATCCTCCGTCTCGATCTGGCTGGCCGTGATCTCACCGATTACCTGATGAAGATCCTCACCGAGCGTGGCTACTCGTTCACCACCACCGCTGAGCGTGAAATTGTGCGTGACATCAAGGAGAAGTTGTGCTATGTTGCCCTGGACTTTGAGCAGGAGATGGCCACAGCTGCCGCATCCACATCGCTGGAGAAGTCCTATGAGTTGCCCGATGGTCAGGTGATCACCATTGGCAACGAGCGTTTCCGCTGCCCCGAGTCTCTGTTCCAGCCCTCGTTCTTGGGCATGGAATCGTGCGGCATCCACGAGACCGTCTACAACTCGATCATGAAGTGCGACGTTGATATCCGTAAGGATCTGTATGCCAACATTGTGATGTCCGGCGGCACCACCATGTACCCCGGTATTGCTGATCGCATGCAGAAGGAGATCACTGCCTTGGCGCCATCGACCATCAAGATCAAGATCATTGCCCCACCAGAGCGTAAATACTCCGTCTGGATCGGTGGCTCCATCCTGGCCTCTCTCTCCACCTTCCAGCAGATGTGGATCTCGAAGCAGGAATACGATGAGTCCGGCCCTGGCATTGTGCACCGCAAGTGCTTCTAAGTGCCTCACACACAACACACAACAGCCACACACAACTACAACTACGCACACACTCTACACTATGCACAGATTGAGGCGTCGAGGAGGCGCCTAGGATGAGATGAATGATTAATTTTAAGTGACAAAAACCTCTTGCTGCCCTGCCGAACCAGACCAGACCAGACCGAACCGAAACGAAACGGACCAATCAATCAGTCAATTCTTGTACCAATCAGTCGATCAATCAGACAGCAATGAAATGTATTATATTTATATATATTAATATTTATTGGAAGTGTCGCTAATGACGAAAGGAGAACTTAATATGAGATTATTAAAAATGAGTCTAAATTTTACAGTCTTACAAAATAAATAGCATCCAATTTTAATTAAAACCTCGAACGAGATTCGATTGCAGTATTTTTAGCGCACAGGAAATGATGGCGTTAAATTCGCACACACCCACAAAATATGGTAATCGAGGTGGGGCCACAAAGGTGAGGATCATGGTGATGCGATGATGTGATGTGCTGCACATGCTCATCTTCTGTTCTATGTACTCATCTCGTTGTTTTTCCAAAAATGTACATACGAATAACAGACAGACAGACACATCGTCTACCCCCTCGTAGTCAGCGTCGTTGTGGGCTGTCTAAAAATAAAGCCTAAAGCAAATAACATCAGTAGCAGCATCAACAAATGTGTTCTCAAGAGAGCGAGATTCAAACATGACCAAAGCAGCAACAGCAGCCGTGCAGACAACATTTGGTATCAACATCAACACTCGCTTGTCGCTGCTTTTAATTGCAGTGCCTCGACCCTCGCGGGTCTGCGAAAATATCTTGGAATTTCAAGTACATATGTGCTCCTCGATCTCTTGACTTCCTGGAACTAGAAACTACCCTAAACACAATTTACGTAGTACATGCATTTTTATTGATGTATATTGAATATTGAATATGCTGCCTGTTTTTTTTTTTTATTTGTTATACATTTAATTATAGAAATGCATTTGTTGTATACAAAATATTGAAATGCCATGCTATATATTGTATAGTTATATAGGTATATATGTATATGTATGTTATATAAATGAGTTATCAATCACATTTTGATCATTACTTTGAATATGTGATATTCGTCGTTGTTCATTACTCGATCGCTCGGTCGGTTAGAATTTCAATACTGCAATTTTGACAAAATATATAGTTTTCGTATCGTATCGTTTTTGTTTCTTAGCTATAATATAGATCGTTGTATATATCAAGCAGAAAGACAGACATCACTTTGCTTTTCCTCTTCGTTTTTCTAAAAATCCAGTCTATACACTTATGATTATACACATTTAAATACACATAATGGAGTCTGCAATTGTATTGTTTTGCTTTAAGTACATCGTTTCCATTTCAGTTTAAGCACAAGTTATTATGTTAAGTATAATTTAAGGCACATTTAATGGACAGTTATAGTCATGTTTTATATGATTTTGATTGGACCTGCTCTCTCATTGTCTTTTACTTGTTCTGTTTCGTTTCATTGTCATTCGATTGGAATGCTTAAAAGGAAGTTTGTCTCTAAGGTGGTCATATAGTAGTTAATATCTTTTTCTTACACAATTATAAATACGAACATTTACGCTTACTCAACTAATCATAATAATAGTAATAAAAATAATAATAATAATAATAGATAGCTTGTTAATAGTAATAATAATAATTACAACTGTGTTGTAATAACGGATTTGCGTATTATGGTCGGCTCGCGTCCCTTGGGTGCGGAAACCACCTCCGAGGAGACCAGCCAGGGCGAGACCATGTCCTTGCTGCTGCTGTTATGAATGTTCGATGGAATGCGTACGTTCTCCTGCTGCGGATGATGGCTGCTGTTTTTCTGTAGAAAGTAAAGAGAATGGATTAGTTAATAATCAAAATTTAAAGTGTTTAGATTAGTTTCGATTAATAGTGCGTGCAATTGAAATGAAGATTAATGTTAGTTGGCAAGAGAGTTAGGTTAAAGGACAGCCTGATAGTCTCCCCAATAAAGTGTGGTGTCAAACCTTTTCGCTGTGCGCTGAATCGACTTCGCTTTGACCCTGATGCTGCGGCTGCTGTTGCTGCTGATTCGCCTTTTGCGCTTCCAATCGCTCCTGTTCGCTGAGCGTGGAGAAGAGCAAAGTGCCAGCACTGGGCGTTGACGTTGAGGACTTTGCTAATGCCTCTGATTTGCTGCCACTGCTTGCCGCCGTTGTGTTGTTGTTTATGATATTGTTAATGAATATTTCATTAATGAGTATTTCAGCTGCCGAGGCATTGCTCAGCATAGATTGCGGCGGCTCCGTGGGAGTTGTTGCAGTTGCTGTTGTTACATTGCTGCTGCTGGCAGTCACATTAACACTTGCAGACGAACTGCTGGGCGTGCTTATGGTGGTGACACTTGTCGTCATATTGCTGTTGCTATTGCTATTGCTGCTGCTGCTCGCATTATTTATCGAGGCGGGCAGCGACGATGGCGGCGTCGGTGGCCCATTGTAGCCCGACACGAATGTGGCATTGCTAAAGGGTGAGTTGCTGCTGGCGCGAGCATTGAGGGTGCTCGAGCTGCTGCTGGAGCCGCTGCTCGGCTTCTGTTCCGGTATGCTGAGCGTCAGCTTATCGCCGCCCTATTCCCGTGAATGATGAGTGGTGGTAGTGGTAGTGGTGGTGGTAGCAAACAATAATAGCCACAAAGAGCACAGCGCATAACAAACACACAAAGTGCACACACAACACAAAATGTAAATGAAAATAAACAAAAATAAAATGTACAGAAAGCATGAAATAAGTGCAAGGCATGGGGCGGATAACTGGTTTGTGTCTCCCTTTCTCTCTCTCTCTCTCTCTCTATCTATTTCTTCTTCTCTCTTCAACTCACCACAGATATGTAGGTGGCATTCAAGGAATCCGGTCCGTCGCTGTGTATATGATTGCTGCTGATATTAAGGTTATTGTTATTATTGTTGTTGACGTGCATGTTGCTGCTGCCGCTGTTGCTGCTGCTGCTGTGTTGGTTGCTGCTGTTACTGCTACTCGAGTGGGCGGCGGGCACAAACATTTGATTGGTCAGCTTCGCATTGCCGCTTGCACCCATTTCCTCCTCGACGCGAGCTGCTTGGAATAGCAAACGACAATTGAATAACGAAAACAACAAATTGCAGATAATGGCAAACACTTACCCTTTAGTATATTGCACTTGATGTTGCCAGGCGGCAACGCTGTGGCGCCCACATTGGCCAGCTTCACTTGATTGTTCGGCTTCTCATTGTTATTCGAGAGGCGCTTCAGTGTCTCCGTGTTGTGGTCCATGTCAAAGGTCTTGTTGATGGTCACCCTGCAATTCGATTTCAAAACATTAGCCAAATTTGCCAATCAAGTGACGTATGAATATTATTATTTACGCTACCTGATACTGTTAGCATCGTTAATGGCTTCGTTTGCAAGCACAGATGGGGATGGATCTTTGACAATGGACTTAAGTAATGAATCTAGCTCTCTATCTTTATCCGATAAGCCGCTCCTAACACTGCACAATGCAAACACACACACACAGACAGAGCATACAAAACAGAACAGCAAAAAAAAAAAGAGGAAACAGAGACACAGATGAATACAAATACAATGCGAATTAGTCAAAGAAGCGATACAAGAATAGTGCAGCAAATGGAAGTTGAAGTGTTTCTAATACACACCTGAGCTGGCCGGAGCTAATGGATGCCTTGCCAAAGCTGCCATGATGCGAAGTGGCCGCACTACGGAATGGATTCGTCTCATCAAAGTTCTTGGTAGCATTCGGTGAATAAGGCGGCGTGTATTCCGGCTCCAATCTAAATATGTAAACACATAATTAAACATCTGCTATTATTTATCAAAATGTTTCACTTACTTCACAGAAAGTCCCGCCGCCTTGCCAATGGAGCCGATCTTGCTGTACGCTGGATCATCGTTGCTAAAGTTCGATTTCAGAGAATTGCGTCCCAACGAGGCGCAAGCAGCTGCCGCCTGACTGGATGAACTAATCGAGCCGCTGCATGCCGCATCCGGTTCAATGATGGCCGAGTTTTGTATGACAGTGAGCACAGAGGGTGATGGCGTCACAGTGATGAACTGATCTGCCGAAATGAGCGAGTCGAATGCCTCATTGTTGTTCTCGATTACAGCTGGCGATGGAGCTGCCACTTGGGCGGCAGCTTGAGCTGCAGCTGCCGCGGCAGCCGCTGCACGCGCATTCACAGAAGCCACAGCAGCAGCTGCCGATTCCTGGGAAGCCTTTTGACGCTCGCGCAACAGATGCGACTGACGACTGGCAAAACGCTGGGATGGGCGTCGCTCAAATTGCACCGTGCGACGGGCTCGACTCTGCTGCGTGGTCTGGAATTCGGTGCGGCCAGAGTAGCGGAAGCGTGAGCCCATGCGGAAGAAGTTCTGGCGTGCCGAGGGACCCTTGACAGGTGCCCGCAGGCGGAAGAATGTGTGATGCTCGACGGCGCACTTCCACAGATGCTTGCAGGCCTTCTCGTTGTACAGCCGAAAGACAAAGGTGTGCTCCTGTTCGCGACCCTCGTCATCATCCTCAATGACAATCAGCGTTAGCTTCTTTTTCTTGAAATCCAGCTTACTTATCTTGGGCCAGAAGAATAATCCAATCTTCTGATCGCGCTCAAACACCAGAATGCCAGTGGGCGTTAAGCCGAGATGATACTCGCAGCTATCCTTGCCCAGCACCGTGTGCATGTCCACGCCGTACATGTCCAGCCACTTGGCCTTGTTGAGGAACGCTGTCTCGGCCTGAGCGGGCGTTAGACCACGACAAGTCTTGTACTCCTCCAATATGGCAATCTCCAGATCCTCCGTCTGCTCGGGCACAAAGCGAAACTCCGAAACAGTGGCCGCCGAATGCACCTGATCATCGTAGTCGCCAAGTTCAGCTGTGAATTGAATGGACACATGAGAATTATGCACAAAGCCAAAAAGAATACAATGCTATAATAAAAAACAATTGAAAGATGTGCTCGCCGCTCTCTCAGCTATTGTGAGTTGAGCTTGAGGTCACACACAGCTAGACGAAAAATTGGCCATTCATCTTTCAACTGTTTTTCGCATTGTTTATAACATTGCTGATGCTTTCGCAAGTGCCAAATTCGACGAGTAACACGTACACTGCAAGGCCAGAGCGCACAGCTCGGCGGATTTGTCATCTGGGCAGTCGAGGCGCCCCTCCAGCAAGTCTTGTTTCAATTGCAAGAAGAACAGATAGCGTGTCAATTCCTCACGCAACGTATTCGGCTCCGAGGAGTAGAATTTGACCTTTAAACGGAATGTATACGGTGGTCCAACTGTGAATTATAGAATACATCTTAATTGCCAGACAATTGTCATGCAAATGTGCAGTTTACTCACTTTTAACCTGCTTCTTAATGGGTTTGGTGGGATCGAGCCAATGCTTGACATGATTGGCGTCCATGAACTGCAGTCCAAAGTAATCCTTTTCGATAATATCTAGGGCGTAGAAGACCTGCTCGTACAGGAAGCTGCCAAGCGCTTTTTTCTGCAATCAAAGCCAGGTCAAATTAATTATTTATAAGTGTATCAAAGTATGTGCGTGTGTGTTTTGTTTGTTTGTTATTAGACCCTACGCTTTTGGAGAAAAGTGCGAAGAGTCTATTAGGTTGACCAAAAGTAAATTTTGATATACGCAACAGTCAGAAGAAGGCGCTTTAATGTTTTATATTCGTTCTCAAAACTTCTTTACGATTGGATCGCAAATATTAAAAAATAAATAAAAAATAGCGAAAGTTTATATATCCGAAGATAAGTTTCTCAAACGGAATCGAATTCTAACGAAATTCATAATGAAAGGGTCTGTTGCAGTCAATATCTGATTGTGTTTTTCATACTTGTTGCTGTTGCTTTTTGCTGTTGGCACGCAAAGTGGCCCTGAACTAATCACGTTTGCTTTTGGCGCTGGCTGATATAATGTTACGCCGATCAGCAGTTCATTTCGATACGTTTCTTTTCGTTTCGTTGTGTTTATCACACGCAATCGTGGCATGCACCTTAAGTAAACAAAACCCCAACCCTTCCACATACCACATACCACATACTACATACTACAGTTGGTTCCCTGTCCCTGTACCTGGGGTGCAGATAAGCGCAGACAAATTGTAATTCTATATACTCACCGATAATTCGATGGAAAGGTCAGTGTTGTCCAGCAGTATTACACGGCAGTCGATTTTGTTTTTGTTTACCACGATGCGTTGCGGCTTAATCTGTGACCCGCTGCTGCTCGCAATGACGCCACTTGCGGCCCCGCCTCCGCCTCCTCCGACACCGCCCCGCACGTTGCTCGCATTATCCGCATAGTTGTTGCGCACCTTGCGACGACTTAGAAAACGCAGCATTTTTCAGTTTGTCACTTAAGTTCTCTCTCGCTCTCTTGCTTGTTGTCTTTTTTTGATAGCTTTTTTAGCTGTGTTGCCAACACCGCAGCAACAGCAGCGGCAATGGCAGCGTTAGCAGCGTCAAGGCAGCAGCAGCAGCAGCGTATTGCACCAATAATTCACCTGTGTGCTCGCTTCTTCGTCTTCGGCTGGGAAAAAGCGCAGACATCAAGACCGCAGTACACGCACACACACACACACACAGCCAGGTACACGCACACCTGCACAAGACACACCAACACTAAGGCACGCAACTTGTTCTTGTACAACACACAAACACTCACACGTATACAGACGCAGACGCCCCTCCGTTTACTTCTACACACTAAACACAAATCGGGTTGAGCTGAGCTGGGGCGCTCCTTTGGCCACCGCGCGGCTATTTTTCCCCAAAACACAGTTAGTTGCTGCCGCAGCGTCCCCTTTTTGCACAAGCACTCAAAAAACAAGTCCGCCCCAAACACGTTCCCTTCTTTTCAGTCCTTGCCGAATAACAAAAAACTCGGCCACTATAACTTCTATACGCATTAATTTTCAGTCTTTTAATGTTTTTTTGTTATTTACGCGACGTAACACAGCTTAGCAGGTGTGAATTGTAAAAAGTAATTGTATAAAAACTATTTTTTATGTGCTGCTGCTGCTCTGCATAAAATTGGTACTAGAGGTGGAGAATCATCGATAACACTATCGATGCATCGATGTTCTTGAAAACCTCAATGTTTATGGCAAGCACCGATGTTTATAGCAGTCACATAAATTGCGTATGCATTCTGGTATATACCAAAATACAGAAACCTGGTCAATAGCAATCTGGTTACACTTCCTTAAAGTTTGTGCGAAAATTTGCAAAACGCGGTTACAACGGAGCGTCATTTTTGTAAAATCATAATTTTCGTGCTAAAACAAATGAAAAGTGCGTTTCAATCGTTTGTTTTCTAAGTTACAGTGTCGTCCTCATACTCGTGTATGATTTCATCAAGGAATACAAGATTTCTTAAAAATACGACATTGAACGAGTAACGGAATTTTTTCATTTGAATGTAAGAGAGGCAAAGAATGGTAAGTAATAGTTTGAAGAATAAAATACCACATGAGTATTGGTGTTTCGATATCGAAAATTATATATAACCTTCTCAATTTGAATACCTTTGCTTTGCTAGTGCTAATTTGAAAATATTAAATTTTCTGTTAATTTGATGTGGCCTCCACTCTGTTGCTTAAAATACCACTCTTTTCGAGGAAATACCAGTTGTTAGCGATAGTTTAGCCGCACCTCAATAGCCAATACAAAATAGGTTTTATCGATAGCGCGCAATCGGAAAATGTTCCTTTACCAACACTTGTTGGAAAATCGATAACGTAAAAATAGATTATTGAAATTCACTTTGAATTTTAGCGCCATATCAAATAGCTATAACTTAAATTTGAAAATATCAAATGGAAATGCATATATGTTAGCGTGCGTTAGGTTGTTAGCATGATGGACAATAAAAAACATACGAGACGACTGCTCAACAAATTACATTGTTTTGTTTTATATGGCTTTTATATGTAGTTTGAAGGCAGAGGAAACTATCAGTTAAATAAGAAGTACAACTACATTTCCCACCGCACACAATTGTAAATACGTCGAAGCACGTGGGGTTTTTGTAGTTGCAGTCGGCATTTGCAAAATCCTTTTTATGGGCAATTTATTTCTTTATTTGTTAGTGGATTTAGGGATGTAACTGTAACTGAAGCCGGCGGAGTCAAGAGCACTATGTCCCCCCGCTCCACCCCAGAATGCTCAACCTACCCTTCAATACGCCGACACCATTGGTCGCAGTATTTTGAGTTTAAAGGTAAATGGTAGATTTATCGCCGACAATTTCCGTATGTGTGCCGCAGTGCGAGTGTAGTTGAGTCTGGCTTCTTTGGTGTGTTGGCCATGTTTATATCGGGCTTTTAGTGGCCCCATGAGATGTTGTTGCTTCCTGTGTGAGCTAAAGATTTTTTATACGGTTGCTAAAAGCGTAAACTATTTCAAAGGCAATCGCAATGCCAATCGCATGATTAATCTAAGCTTATTGGCTATCAATTTTCACTCGCATGCACAATTTACACATTTAATAAAGAGGTGAGGAGGGGCGGGGAAATGCATTCTCGATAGAGAAGACAGCATAATTATATATGACGCAGCATGATTAATTGCTGGCTAATAAGGAAACTCGATCCGTCAGCAGCCGATGGCTGATAGATGCTTCTCCTCCACAGCTTGGCAACTTGAGCTGACCATGAATCTGCGTAGGCAGTAATTATGACAGGCAAGTAAACGCTTTCTCCTTCCTTCCTCTCTTTCTCTTTCCCCTTCTGTTGGTCTCAATTAACAAATGGCCTGAAATAGACTTGCGTGCTGCTCTCTTGGTATCTCTGTGTGTGTGTGTGTGAGCCAAGGGATTGTGTGTTGGCTTGTGGCATGTGTATTGTATTCGTGATAATGGCCCAGGTGAGCAAATATTTGTGAGAACTTTACTGAATAGTAGTTATACTATATATATGCTATACTTTCCCTGTACTGTGTCGTGTGCTGTGCTGTGCATTTATCTGCAGTTGAGTTGAGTGCTAAATAAATTCCTTTTAATTAAAACCGCAGCAACGTGATTTAAATTGCTTTCAACTGCGGCAGAGCCGGAGACTGAGATGGAGGCTGAAACTGAGGTTGCGTTGCAATTTATTGGCGTCCATCCATAAATCAGTCTCCGCGTCGCGTTGCCAACCGAAAAAAGGTGAATTCATTTTAATTAAATAGAAAAATATTTTGCTGTTTGCCGCGCTAACAAACAGTCTGTCTGAAGGAGTGATATCCTCTTCTTCCTCTTCTTCTTTGGAGTTGGAGTTGGGAGAGAAAAGTCGAAGTTTGCAGTAATTGGCTACTTAAGTTCCTCGATTGGACGTGGACCAGGCATTGCAATAAAAAACATCCTCGTGTTGTAAAATTTTATGTGTGATTGTGTGTCGCTTTACGATATCCTGACGATGCTGCCATCCTCCTTTCCCTTTCCCTTCCTTCTCCCTCTCTTTACCGAACTCGGCTCGTTATTGTTGGCCAAGAGACAGGCAGTTGGCTGTGTTTGCTGTGTTGACTCGGGGACATTTGTTGTCTCAGCGAATTCTCGGCGCAAAAAGAGGAAGCGATTGCCGTTACCTGCTCACCTACGCCCTTGGGGAATAATTCACGGCTATTTGGCAAGTCAACAGCTTGTTTTATTCCGGCCGTGTAATTTTCGATGAGTATTTTTATGACGCCCGACGACGACGCCGACAAAAGACGCCCCCGAAATCAATTGCAAATCAATGTTGCAAAACCCGCTCGCACAAAAAAAAATAATTAGTTTAGAGAAGCACAACTAAATGAATAATCTATAGTTGTTGTTATTAACAAAAATTATGCACAATTTAATTTATTTCTTGTTTAATAATGCAAAAACAAAAGCCAACAGAAAAAAGTGACAAGTTTTTTGCGTGCTTTCATAAAAAGCATATGAAATGTTCGTATAAAAAAGTTATTTATGCCCCAGGGGACAGCTTTTGTTGCAACGCCAGTTGCCAGTTAGCAGTTTGAGGAGTGAGGAGGGGGGGGGGGGGGGGGGGGGGGGGGACGCTTAGCGGTTGTCCGACGTCCAACATCCACAACGCCTTCTTGCCCCATTTGGTGTCAGAGTTGAACTAAGAAGAAGCAGCAAACAAAAAAAAAAGAAGCTAAAATCTAGCGGCCTTTTTTCCGCCTCTTTTGACAGCAGTTGTGGGGAGTGGTCAGGGGGCGGGGCAGGTGCGGTGCGGTGCGGTCAAAACTTTCGCAGCGTTGCAACAATTAAAATGTGGCACAAGGGTCATTGAAACAATTGGCCATTGTTATGTTGGCCAGGAGATTTAATTAATGCCACTAATTACTTTAAGAGCTTTCCAGCTGCAATCTTAACAGAAAATACAAAGAACGGACTACGACTGCGACTTCGAGTCAGCTACAGCTACAGATACAGATACATTTACAGTTAAAGATACAGCCAAGAAAGACAGAGAGAGAGAAAGAGAGATGGGGATAAAAGTTGAAGGGCAGTTTGGAGGATGCTCTCGGCTCTCGGCTTTTTTGGCCTGGCCAAAACAATATGCAAATGAGAATTATATTCAAATGGATACTCGTATATATATCTTCTACTTTTTTTTTTTGTCCTCTGCTTTTCTATGCCAGTAGGTAGCAAACTAAAGTCATAGAATGAAACTTTTCGTTGTGCTTGACTGTCTGCGGCTTTTTTCAGCTGACTGCGACTTACCAATGACTTCAAATGACTTTCTGGGCCAAAAGCAAAGAAAACTTGCAAAAGGTTTTCTGGCCCGTTTGTTTACACACACACATTTACACACACACACACAAACATATGTCTAAAATGTGTGTTGAGTATCGGAATCTGACCCTTGGGGATGCGGCAACAATAAAACTATCAACTTTAAACTGTAGTTTATATTATTGATGTGTTTTTCTGCTCTCTCATAATTAGACAGGCAAACACAAAAAACACACACACACCAGAAAGAGAGAGAAAGCCAGGCCAAGTGCAGGCTAAAAGCAGAGCAAAGCCAGTCAAGTACTTTCGAGTTGTAGTTGAGCATATTTTTGGCTTGCTTTCCACATCCCACATAAATCAGACTTTCGGATAGTTTTAGCTGAAGTTTGAGAGGGTGATTGGAACGTGGAGCGAGGAGCTTGGAGGCAGCTCATCATCAATGTGCAATATTTTGCTTATCATGCATTGCGGGATGGGAGCAGAATCATCTAACGATGGAGCACTAAAAGTGCTTCAGCTTGGCAGCTCCAAAAAGACCAAAAAGTAGTCCATTGAGCAGCACAATTTGCTGATTGTTGGAATTTGCGATAGGAAATGAAAACCGAAACTGAAACTCATTTAAATCAATATTTTGTTGGGCACGTATGCAGCAGCAATAACAGCAGCACTATTTCTATGAGGAAGGAGGCAAGAAGGAGAGATGGGGGAGGGGAAACAACACTCGGACTCAGCACAATTGTCGAACGTTTTGGCCGTTGTCTTTTCCTGGCCACATGCTTGCCACAAAAACCAAGAGAGAGAACCCAAACCCAAACCCAAAGCCAAAGCCAGATGACGCCTGCATGCAAATGTCTCGTAACATTGTCCAGAAAACAAGGACTCTTCCCTCGCTCCTTCGCTCCTTTTACCCCTCGCTCCCACACACGCAATTATATTTGCCTTAGGTCGGCATTAGTTCAGTGAATACTTTGGACTAGGACTATTGGCTACTACAACGACAACTACAACGACAACGACAACTACGATTGCGACTGCTTCTAAGAGTCATTTCCGCTTCCCTCTCCACATATCGCCATGGTTATCGTTATCGTTATCGTCATTGTCGCCGCATTTCCCTCTTCCTCTCTCTCTCTCTCTCTCTGGCACTCGACATTAGGTGACAGCTTCAGTTTCCGTTATTTCATAAGTCTGTTTGATGTGTGCGGTCATCGGTTAGTGTGGCAATTGTTCAGATTTGCCGCAATTTTATTTATTTACTCGCCATCCATATAGAAAACTACTTCCTAACAGACCACTTAACACTGTTCACGCAATGTTAGAAAACTAACATACTAAAGAGCTTCTTCACATGATTTGTACACGCAGTCTTAACTTTTAGTGATGTTGTAAATCATTTTAAGATATGTGATACTAAATCAACCTTTTAAATTTCTCAAGTTTGTCTGTCCGTAAAACCATTTAGAATATTAACAGAACATTGAATAGGTAACAGCTGTTTCTAGATTCTGTTCATTTATTAACCGCCACTTAACAGCTGTTAAATGAATGTTAAAAAATATATAATTTATTTATATATAGACGTCTTCTTGACATATTTTGTGTATAATGCTTAAGCTTTTAATGATGTAGTAAATCATTCAAAGCTTCTAAACTGTATAAATGAAGGCTTTTAAATCGCTGTTAACTACATGTTAAGTATATAATGTTATGCATATTAATAGCCCTATTAACAGCTGCTAAAGCACTGTTCTTCCACTTATGAATTTATTACTTAAATAGCTGCTCGACATATTCTGTGTTTAATGTGTCAACTTTTAATGATGCTGTAAATTATTCACCTTGTAATCATATATCAAAGTCATGTTAACAGCCTGTTAGCTCGTGCTGTTAAATGTATCCCAATCTCCGCTGTCTGAGACATTTAACAAAAATATATTTGTTATTTGACAATTGCCGATTATGTCGTGAACTCTCAAGCAGATTAAATTCAATTGCTTTGAATGGCAAACAGCAAGAAAGAGAAAAATCTCAGACAAAAATTGAAACAAGATAATTTAAGGCATTTTCTTTTTTGTATTCTCTCTCTTTGTATACTTTCATTTTTATTTTTGACTTGTTTTCCATCTCATCCTGCTGTCAAACATCCTGTTTCAGTGCATCACATCCCATCCCATCGAATCGCATCCATGTGCGAATGTATTTCAAGTTGGTCTCTACGCATTTATCTCATCATTTTTACTGCGCATAGAATTTTTGACAGGCAATTAGCAGCAGCGTTGCCAATGACTGCAGGACTCTCTTCCTCTCTCTCTCTTTCTGTGTAGAGTTCTCAGTTTCTATTGCTCTGTTTCGCTTTTATGACAGTTTTCTGTCTTTTTTTATTGTGCGACAAGAGAGTTTTCTATGGCCTTTTTGACGCTTACGATTTAAACATTGTCTTAATTGCTGCTTTATGATGTGTGCGCTCAAATGACACGGAGCATTTGTTAGCCATGATTATGATTTAGTTAAAGAAACAGAGTCGGAGATGGAGTCGGAGTCGGAGTTGAAGTTGGGCGCCATAAAGATTAAACAGTCAGTCAGAATGAAGTAAGAGTTTCTTACTTTTGCACCCGTCAGCACCGTAGTCATAAAACTCCGACTGCAGCAGCCTCTCTCACATATCATTCGTAAAGTTCTTTAAATATTTGTTACATTTCGTGTACATAAAATCTTTACAACGTAATCATGTGTGGCAACAATTGTTGTATATGGGAAGAGGAAGGGGCACAATCTTTGCTGCAACCCAATTTCAAAGCTGACCCAAAATTATCATTTCGAGGTGCTTCTTTAATCACAAGGCAAGATTCATTACTCTCTCGCAAGTTAATTTGCCAAAAAAAAAAAAAAACTCTATTACAGCTAATGAAAGACTCCAGATTTAACTGCTTCCACTCAATTGCCTAGGCTTAAGGCTGAGGATGAGGCTGAGAATGAGGCTGAGGATGATATCTGAGCTATGTCCGCATATGCAAGACTCGTACACAATGGGATATATTCCCTCAGTATTCCCCAGCTGTAGAGCCTAGATATAAAATATGTCTGCTCACAAATTTATAGGCAAAACAACACACACACAAATGCTGTAGGTATAAAATAAACGAATGACAAACACACTGCGGCCATAAAGAGAGTTGACATAACTACAAGATATTCTAACTACAAGTTCTAGAAATTTTAAGTGCCCCAATGAAATGATTTAGGAACTTTGAAATTTGTAATTAAATTGTTATTTCATAATTCGAATTCATTGAATGTTCAGTGTGCTCATAAAACGAAGCAAGCTCAGATTTTATTACTAACTCTTTATGCTTAAGGTTAACTTCTAGTTAATTAGCATTAAATTTATAGCAACGTAGTGCAGCAGAACCTTTTGCCAATTGTGGCTGCAGGGTATAAAAATATATTAAAAATTTGCATTTCAACATTAAATTATTACTGGAAGATTTTTATGACAAATTATGGGGGCGTAAATTATGTTGGGTTATATGAGAACGTACACCTTCACCCCACACACAACTCGGTTTCCCCCCTCCCCGTCGAATTTAGCGCCAACAGCGATGCACAAACAAACAAGGCAGCGCACACAAAAAGAGAGCAGAGTGGGAAGAGAGAAGAGAGGAGTGGGAGAGAGAAAAAGCACCCACGTAGCTTTTGTGTGTTGCCAAAAAGGCAATAAAAATATTTTCGCTACAGATCTTATTCCTGCTTTATTTCGCCATTTTTATTTGTTTCTTCCTCAAGTTTTATGCCAGCGTATAAGTGTGTCGCTGCCTCTGTGAGAATGTGTGTGGCGTAAGAAGAAGAAGGAGGAGAAGCATCGTGTATGTGTGGCGTAAGACGAATGGGGAGGAAGAGAAGAAGAAGCATCACAGTATTGGTTTGTTTGCGTACCGTGTACACTGTACACCTTTTGCTTGTGGGTAAACCTCTTTTATACTACAAATATACGAATGTGTGTGTGTGTTTGCCTACCAGAGTCAGAGTCAGCGACGGAGTCAGCTTGAGAGTCTGTATGTATCGTTTTACGCTTGGCCTGGCGCTTATCCTTGTTTGGCATTGCCGATGCCCATGTCCTGGTTGTCCTCGCTGCTGGGTTGCGAGTTGCGAGTTGGGTTTGGGTTGCCTTGCGATTTGTTTTTAAAAGCCGCTCAGCTGTGGCTGAAATAACTTTTCTGTTTGTTACCTTTGTTAAAACAATAAAATTATTATTATTGCTCCACATGCTGGAATTTGTCGACTTAAATTGTTCTCTCGCTGCTCTCGCTGAGGTCCTGCATAAGGATATCAGGCCATAAGCGACGACCGTCTGCACCATGTGTCTGTCTCTGTCTGTGTGTGTGTGTGTTTGTCTCTATGTCTGTGTGGGTTTTTGCGCCAGTCTCATATAATCATCGTCCATCATTTCTTCGACTTGCACATCGAGTTCTCCACCCTGCGACAGGAATTTGTCATGCAATTTATATTTTATTTTTGTCGCTCGCCCGCTTTTGTTTTCATACACTGCCATAAAGGGTAATGTGACTATGTAATAAAACACAATTTATATGATCGTTGACGTACTAACGGCAGATACCAAGCACTTGCAGACATATTGCCATATTATGACTTTTTCTTTTCACATACTGTTAAAACAGTACTCAGACTTGTCTATTTTTATAAGTTTATTGGTAAATGCAGCTAGTTGCACTAGACTTATTAAACCAAAGACGCTGTTCACCTAGAAGCTGGCGCCATCTAACGGCCATTAGTCTAGTATTTATTATTAAACATGCTGTCATATTTGGATTTTCCTTTAACCTCCGCATACTTCTGTTATAGTTGTTACTTTTCTTAATCCCAACCATTCTTAATAGCCGATTTTGGCTTTCACAACAATTGCAACAGTTTGTTATTAACTGTAGACAGTCTTCAGCTGGAAGCAGGCGCCATCTAGCGGTCATTGGCAGCCTGTAGTAGGCAATAATTAGACATTTGTCTTCCCAGAGTGCATCTCTCAGAGTACTTGGAAGTCGAGTACGCCCCATTGTCGACTTATTTCTCGTTTTGCGTCGTTCAGCGGCAATTTTATGTCATTTGTTGATTGTGTAAATTTCGCTGTTTAGCAGTTGCGACCGTCTTTCTGCCCCGTCTGTCTGTTTGTCGAATGGCCCTTTGGCCTGCGGCATTAGGCGTTTGGCTTTGACGTTGACTTTGGCTTAGGCCGTTTTAAAGGTGCTAAAGGATTTTATGTGGCGCAGCGGCCAAAAGCAGGGCTTATTTGCCTTCGAAGTCAACGAAGTCGCAGCTACTCGTTGTAGTCAGAGTCGGAGGAGCTGCTCGTTTAGCGGAGCGTCTACATAAAAAATGATTTACTATATGAATGGGGTTCTTCTTCCCTTTATGACAAGTCGTAAATTGCATTTTATGTCGCCATCGTTGTTCGACTCGAATCGCGTCTCTTTCGCTCAACATTTTCTGTATTTCTCAGGCAGTGTGGAGTCCAAACACACACAGAGAGACACACACATTTTATTTCATTTTCATTTCTTGTATATTTGTTAATTAAGATTGAGGATGATGTGTGGCAACTGCACACTGCAAATGGCCAATTATGCAACGTGTTTGCAACCTGCCTGCAGACTGCAAAGTGCAAACTGCAACATGCGACCTACCGGAGGCAGCCACTGCCAAATCCTTGCCACCCACCCACGCACACACACACACACACATTGATACACATACAGTGGGGTACAATCATGCAGTCGACCTTTTGCTAGCGCTGATGCTTATTTTAATTAGACTCGAGCTTGCGCTGCGTTGCGCTTCTTCTTCTTCTTCTTCTGCTCGCTCTTGCCTCGCTGCTGCACAAAAGGTAAACTCAAATGTTGTGTTGCCTTCCGTTGCGGAAATAGCTTGTACTTGAGCTTGTAATACACCTGGCCTGCTGTCCTCTTTGCCTTCTCTCTTCCTCCCCCCCGTCCCATTGCTTCTCCCTTCTCCTACTTAGTTGCAAGTTAGCGTAAGCATCTCTATTTGTAGCTAGGCGGCATCTTCTCATTCTCTCTCGCTCTGTGTATTTCACCTGCTTATGGCAATTGCGAAAAAGGCTTTTGCCAACATAGATGAGACGGAGGCAAAAGAGATGAGCCCAAGCGCAGCCAAGAGATTACGAAACGTGTCACAAGTGCAGTCTGCACCTTTTTGAAGTTATGTTTAGAACGCTGACACAACCTGGCTGCCTTTTCTGACGTCGACTGTCGACTGACTGCCACGTCTAATGAGTGGAAATTAGAATTCAAAATATGGCAAAAAAGTCACGTTTTGTGAAATTAATGATTTGGGGCGACCGCAACAAGGTGACAGTCTCATTTTTAACCACACATTCCCTTTCTCATCAGCTGAAAAACACTTGTCTCAAATATATTCTTGCATGCAACTGACTTGATTAAAAGTATGCGATGACATTTTAAATAGTGCTGCAGCAAATTCAGTTCCGAATCGAGTTCTCTCACCTGACATTCCTTTAATTTCATTGCGTGTTCCAATAGCAAAACAAGCAAGAAAGCGACTGTTGAGTGTGCTCGACTGTGAGATACCCGTTATTCCATTTTCAACAGGAGCAAAACATTGCGAAACGTATATTATCGTTAAAATATAACAAATGAAAATGTGTAACGATTTATATCTATATTTAAAATATACTTAAATCTGTCAAAAGTTATAATTGGAGTATCAATATACTATTTGGTATATACTGTATTTAGTATACCGATATACTATTACATTTAAAATTACTAAATTGTATCATAAATTATGTTTGGTATATCGCTAAATTATTACATTGAAAATATACTGAATTATATAAAAAGATATATTTGGTATAGCGCTATGATATTACATTCAAAATATATTAAGCAATATATTCAGTTATATATGGTATATCGATCTACTATTTAATTAAAAATATACTAAAATATATTATTAGTATAGTTGGTATACCAATATACTACAACATACAAAATATACTATATGTATTGATGTACAACAACATTACAAATATACTTTAGCGTCCATTACCCGTCACTTGCAGCCGTGTTCTGACACTTAACATGCAATCATCTTTTGAATAACTTCTAAGATGTTATCAAAAATAAATCGGAGATACTTCCTTTCTGTAACATACCTCTTCTGTTGACATAATACCTTTCAAACCTATCAGGTTGTAGGTATAAAAATAGCAAAAAAATAATATGGAAAAGCCTCTCGTGAAAAACCAGATGGGGTCAGAGTTGGTTAAGTTATTTGCTTGCCTGGCAGAAGCAATTTGAAATAACTAGTGTTTTCTGATTAAAGTGATGTTCCGCTGTGTTGTTGTCGAGCATATACATAGATGGAAAGATATAGTATAGTATAGTATAGTATGTAGCTGCGATGCTCGTGCTAAACATAATACACACGCACACCTCACTGAATTAAGAATTATGGGTATGCAAATCAGCTTAAAGCGCACAATCACAATCAAAAACAACAACAGCCACAGCCACAAGAACACAGAACTAACGTAGCGGTAAAGTGTTCAGACACGCAATGTCAATAAAGTATCTTATCTGGAAAGCATACATTCGTTCATTCAGCGGGGCGATGGCTGCGGATACGGATACAAACTCATATTGAGCCCCGGTTCGCAGTTCGAATTTGGTCTAAACAACGCGATGTGTTTTTTTGTGTTTTGTTTTTGGGGATTATTCAATAATGCGTGCCGTTGAATTCTGATTATACATATACAAGCGAGAGCATATGTATAATGTATCTGCATACAAATGTATCTGAGAGTTCTCACTCTCTGTTCTTAATACGAACGGCGCCAGAAACATGTCAAAGGGTTTGCTCAGCTAGCTGTGGAAATGATCTTTGCATGTTTGGAAAACATTTTAGCACGTTGGGCGTGGCGAGTGCGTAACGTGCAGACAGACCATCAGATACAAAAGGCAAACAGACAGACGGACTTAGAGAAGGACTGTCGAACTGTTAGTCCAAATTGCAAATTGAAATGTTAACATTTAAGCACGTATTAAGCACGTGGCTTTCACATCGCTTAGAGAGCATCGATACATATGTGAATGTATCCGTGAGATACATTCATCGATTTATGGACAACATTTGCGGGTCACCCACTGTGAGCTTCAACTCTAGAAATAGAGATAGAGAGGAAGAGACTCGCCCCTCACTCTCATTGTTTATCATCCGTTTCTAATAAACGAACCTTAATGGGCCAACTCACGGCATTTATAAACGACATTCTCGCATTCATATGCAAATCTTTATGGCCAAATAATCGAGCATATCTCAAAGCCATTGTAAAATTTAATAAATTTGTTTGAAATTCTTCTACAGCTTTTATTAGGAAGTTGTCATTAAGTCATCACACGACAAATACTGCGATGAAGATGCTCTCGACACGATGATGATGATGTTCAGACTGTGATGATGATGTTGCTGCTCCATCTAATTTGGCAGTCAGCTGCTATTAATTGCGGTGTTTGACAAGCAATTCGTTAAAAAGCCCCTTCCAAAAACAAAAAACTTGACCCGTATGCAAATTGTCCACACTTCGTCTTTAGACTTGAGATTCAGATACGAAATCCAATTCCAATTCCAAGACTGAAACTAAATCTCAGACTCTGACTGCGATTGTGATTGTGAGTGGGGCACTCCTTTAGGCGTTGGGCATAATAAATGTTCGAGCTGAACGAAACACATGTAACGCATGTTGAAATGAGCTTTTAAATGGTGTTAACCAGCAGCGGCAGCAGCAATTTTGCATAGATACACACACACACACAAACACTTACACACATGTGTTACAAGATACATATGTATCTTGGTACAAAGTAGTGTAAGAAATGCAAATGATTCTCATTAACAACATGAAAGCATAACTATCAAAGGCGAACTGAATATTAAATACGCTTACACAGATTTGGTATATTGATATACTACAACATACACAATATACCATTAAATTTTATGTAATTTTATTGCAGTTTGATTGATTGTTCCATTGTTAACTCGGGTGTTAATCAATTTTCCTAGAACATAATCAACATAATTGAAATATAGTATTAGTTACTTCTTAATCTAGATTTTTTGAAAGGTTTTTAGTTTCATTTCATTTAATCATTCGCATTGATTTATCTATTGAGCATATCGCAGACAGATGGAATAATTTAAGCAACTAATTTTAGCTCGCTTGAAGACATAAATTAACTGCCAAATAATTGAATATTTAAATCAGCTGCTCAATCTAATCATTCCATTGAAGGTCTCCCTTCGAAATTGTGTTGCGCATTTAGCAACTATTTTCAAATACCCTCACTGGAGGGTATTGAAAAATGGGTTTCTAGGAAAAGTGCGCTTTACGCTCTGCGGTTCTTCTTATTCAGTTGGGCACGCGATCGAAACGCTTCACGTTTTCCCCACGGATCATGAAGAGGGAGAATGCAGTTGTAGATACAGATGCAGATGCAGTTGCAGTTGCAGATACATTTACAGCTAGCGGTGAAGAGAAACGTTTTGTTTACATACTTATGCCATTGACTTTGCTATTTTTACATTGCCAGCATCCGTCTGTCCGTCTGTCTGTCCGTCCGTCTGATTGTCTGGCCGTAACTTCTTTCCATTCTAAACATTTAGTTCAGTGTTTTTTTTTTTTCTAGCTAATTTGCGTGAGCACATTGTGCTTGTTCTTCCACTTTTTATTCGAACAGTCGAAGAATATTTATTGATGATGCTATGACCACAGCTATTTTATGAGATGCCCCCAAAAATAAACCACAAATCCCCAGTGCAAGCTGCGAGCTGCATTTGGGGAATCGAACTGCGGGCTGTCAGTTGACTTCAATTTAGTTCGGAGTGGAGTTGAGAGCAGCAGCGGTGAGCGAGCTCACTTGAGAATTCTCGCACCTCATTCCTGCCAGTGGGGAGTGAGGAGAGTGGAGGTGGATAGCTCGTGCTTTTGATCTGTTTAGCATTCCGTGGCACATCACAAAGTCGTAACAACTGACAACGATCAGAAAGGGAGCAGAAGGGGAGTGGGAGAAAACAATGAAGTAGAATTACTGGAACACTCGTGTATTTGTTTGCATTAATTTGTATATGTTACGATAACGATTTAATGCACCCGACGGCATCGATTGTGGACCAGGTGATTGCACTCCTCCGTTATTTTTTGTTTTTTATATGGGTGGGCCCCAAAAAAAAACAAAAATCGAACACTGCCCCTTTTCTTTAGTACATCAAACTGCAATTACGAGGAGTTCGTGGAGATCATCGATACATAAATCCGCTCGCATCTTTAGTACTTCCTGCGCCGTATGCCGTATCGAAATTGAAATGGAAATCGTGTGTGAATATCGCACATCAATCACCTTAAAAGGCACAACAAAAGCCCCATGAGGAATACCATCTGCCATCTGGCCTGGCCTGGGCATTAAACAGAAACGTATTTCTTGGCCAAAAAGAATACATTATGAATATGCATATCAACTTCAAAAGTTGAAGTATCTATTCATATTTACACAAGACCCGCAATACATTATTGATTGACGCCACAATAATACGATATATCCGCAGATAAGGAACTGCTACAGCTGGAAGCCCCCTCTGATTGCCACCATTGTAATGCGCTATATTGTAGATGTAGTTAAAGTTAAAGCGTCTCATGAATAACTTGAAAACAATTCCTTGATACTCAACAGACGCCTATTAATTTGGCTTTTGCAATGCGCAAAGTATCTTTTTAAATATGTTATTATCATTTGCCAGCCACATTAAATTTAAATATACTTGAAAATTGTCTGTAAACTCCTCATAAATTTCATCCACCTCAACCTTAACATCAATAACATTTCTAACAAGACAAATGCTCTTTAAAGTCATTACATTAACAGCCCATTAACAGTCTGTTAACATTGCTACGATATTCGACAACAGCTTTCGAATATCGCCAAGTTTCGTTTTCGTTTTCTCTTTGCCGCTGTTAATCGAAATGTTGTTGCTCTTTGTGCTCTGTTTCGAAGTTCGAATTTCAAAGCAGTGACTGAGGCATTTAACAGTTCAATGCAGTTGGACTTTGAATGCTAGAAAGTTTTGCAAGCTACTGCGATCAGAATAAGTTAATAAAACTATATGTTAATAAGCAAAAACTGCAACAAGATGAGTAGAAAATTAATGAAATTGAAACACAAATTGTTGTAAGAAATTGTATAAAAGAGCAGCATTAGATTGCCGCATAATAAGTTCATTAATATTTCAAGAATTCATCATGGGAAAACATATTGTTGTAAGGAATTATATTATTGAAAGTGCATTTCTGCATAAATAGTTCATTAATAATTCCAGAATACTTCATTATATTTAACTGCTTAAGCTAGTATTATTATAAGTTTTTCAATGTGCTGTATACTACTGAACTTAAATACTTTAAGCCCTTTCTAAATTGGAGTTTTGGTGCACATAAATTTGCAAAGAGTTTAATATTATTTTATAATATAGTTTACTTAAATATGTATAAATACAACATAGCCAAAGCCCAAATTGACGCTAGGTCATAAATTATTTTGTAATAATAATAATTGAAACAGTTTTTAGCTCTGAGCAACATTTTTGGCAATAAATTACGAACCTTTTGCTATAAGTTCTTGGTATTGAATTACTTAAATTAGTATTATTTTACCCATAAATAGATGATTATATTATAAGTATCTCAAAGAGTTGTAGACTATTAAAGTTAAACGCTTTAAGCAGTTGCTAAATATAAGTTCAACTGAAGTACATTAAATTGTATAGAGTATATTATTTATAAGCCCAAACAGTTTTTAACTCTAAGCAACATTTAAAGCAATAATTTTCGTACATTTTGATACAAGTTCTTTGATATTGAATTGCATCTTTAGCCCGCCAAAAGTCATCTCCGAATTTAACACACATTTCACAGTCGAAATGTTTGTGCTCTTTTGCTTTTGCTCTCTCCCTCGGTGGCTCTCTCTTCGTCTAATGCCTCTCAACAGTCTGGCAAAAGAGAGAGCGAGAGCGCAGAGCTCGAAGTTCGAAAAATCAAAGCAATAGCAAAAGCATTGGCATGGTCTTTTGCCATGGTCTGAAACGCGTCGTTGCCGCAGTCGCAGCGACGAAGACGACGACGACGACGACGACGTCAGAGACGATTGTGAGTGCGACGAGTGTTGGAGTCGAGTCGTGTATCCAGTAGATACGCGAAGCTATAACGATACACATGTTGCTAACGGACGCTGCGCATCCTGGAATCGTGAATCGTGAACCGTTCAAATCGTTGAAAACGTTGAAAACGCTCTGAAATGTAGCCCAATGCGTTCGCTTTAGGGTATCCGTTTAAAGCACCGTACACACACACACACACACACATATATACATATACACCCTCACACACACATACACACACATACAGACACACCAACTTAGTTGCTTACACACACACATTTACACCCGCACTCTCAACTACGAAACGAACAAGTGTAATTTCGGTGTGCGTGTGTGCGTGTTGTGTATCTGTGAGATATTTGTGACTTCTCCTCTCCTGCTCCCCTCTCGTTGCCCCCTCGAGTTTGTTTGGTCACTTTGAAGTGCTGAACAAAACCAATAAAAGTAATAATAAATGCCCATGATTTATTTATAATTTAATGCAAACGCATATCAATATTTTAATGTATATTCAATAGAGCTCAGCGTGAGTTCACGCGAGATTAAAGTGTGTGTGTGTGCCCCCAAAGAGGTAAAGCAAAGAACCCTCCTCACCCCACCGACCAGGATTACGGCAAGAAAGAAAATTTAAATATATTAATGAAACAACAACAACAACAACGACAGCAACAGCAACAGGAAAAAGTGCAAAAGAGTGAAGACTAAAATAGCAACAAACTTTTTATGCCTCGTGCCGCGTCTGACTTTGAAAATCGTTCCACTTCACAGCGAAGCTCTGCTCGACTCTCAACTCTCGACTCAACTCGACTCCTCGGTGTCGACTCCGTGTTGAAGCCGGCTTTTTGCCGTTGCTGCCGTTCGGTGTGTTCGCAGTGTTCGGAGTTCGCCGTTTGCCGTTTACCGCTTGCCGTGCTTCGACTTTGTCGATAATTGGAATTTACGACTGTGGCATAAAAAGCGGAGCATACAGACACCAAGGATAAGCCCAAGCACGGCCCGTGAACGTGAACGTGCAACGTGGCTCCTGCTTCAGTAGTACTTCCTTTATCCTCTGTCTCACTCGCTGCGGGAATTGTTTGACGCTAACAGTGACTGGCTGGCTTTAGCCCCTTCCCAACTCCCCAACTCCTGCTCCTCCTTTCGACGTTTGTGCCGTGCAAATATTGTGTGTTTTTTTTTTTCCTCCTCGCTGTCGCTGTCGCTGTTGGCCTGTGCGGTTTGGTTCAATTGGCCTGTCAGAGACAGGCGCTGATTTGTTATGGTAATAGTTGTCAAAACGCGGAGTGAGAGAAAGAGAGAGAGATTCGAGAGATCTTTAGTGGCACTTGATTACACTTGGCAGCTACGAATAACCACAGCTGAATTCACTGTGGAATAGTGCAAAATGAATATGATTATGTGAAAGGAAATGCGAGTGAGAATGTGGCCAAAAGTGCAAACATAAATCTTGGCCAATTAAGTGCGTTCGGGCTCGTTAAGAAGTGTCTCATTAAAGCAGCCACATATCGCATCTCTATTGATAAATATCTTCCCCCTTTTTGTGCTGAATAACAGATTCGATTCACATTTTAGATTCAGCATCCAACTCAGACGGCGTGTCGCGTCTTCACAAAACTAAAGCTCAAGTTGGCACCTATAAAAATTATATTCAAAATCGTATATCGAAAATCTTAAGCCAAAACAAAACACACAACAAAACAGTTCATCCATTAAAGCCAGCTTCAAAAGCTAATAACAATAAAAGCAACATGGAATATTGAATGAATCGGAATCCGAATCCAAAGCTGAAGCTGAATCCAAATCCAAATCGAAATCAGCACTCTCCACTTTATCCACTGTGTATGCACATATATTAACTGACTGGTGAGTTATCAGAGGCAGACTTCTGCTTATGCTACTCTTGAAAATTTATGCTCATATCTGCATAATCGCAAATTAAGCTACATAATTAATAAGCCAAGAAAACCTCGGATGCTGTCAGTGCTTGATTTAGCACCTTGGCTTGCCCATCAACTGGACTGGTCCAAACGGCCCAGTCAGCTCATAAAACCTTTTTTCCCCCATACACTAACCTAGAGGGTATTACAGCTTTGTCACTGAACTTTGTCATTCATAATGTAACTCGACACTCTTACTACTTTTGGTTCAAAAAAGGGCTTCATCAGTTGGCGTGAGTCAAAAGATTAGATTTCTTTACGTCACTATTTTTGTTGGCTGTCATTGAGCCAACATTGCTTCAGCTGTGCATAGTTTTGTTTTATTTTTAACTGATGTAACATTGAAGTACAAAAATTTATGGCAAATTTTATAATGCACTTGTTTAATATTAAAGATACTTAAGCAACAGTTTTTAGTTAACATTTTTGTAGAATTATTTTAAATTCCAATAGAAACAATTGCTTATGCTAAAGATACTTTTTGAAGCGGCACACTAGGCATATTAAGATATTTTCAAACGGATTATCAGTAGATCATTTTTTTGCATCGAGCTTTAGGAATTTAAAGATACTTTCAATTAGATTATTTTAGTACACAACAACATTTTAAAAATTAATAAGAATGTTAATATGTATTTTATTTTTAAGTACTTATATCTTTCATATATACAGAAAGAAACAAGTAAGAAAGCTACAGTCATGTGTTCTGTTGTTATTCGATTTTTGTTGGCAGAATTTGACACAAACTTGATCTGTTTGCAAACATAACAAATGCTGTCAAAAAAGTTATAACTCTATCTCTTATAGTCTCTTTGATCCAGTGATTCATATGTAGCAAATATCCATTTAATACTCAATTATTAGCTCATTCATATAATTGTATATTTTAAGCATTTTCTAATGCTGTCATTTCACTCCAATAAAAGAAAACAATTAACTGCACAGTAAGACATCATAAGAAGTCATTTCAATACGAAATTAAAACAGCAAGAAAAGTCATCTTAAACTTAAATAAAGTATTCAACAATTAACTGCAAAATTAGACAGCATCAGAAGAACTTATGTCAAAGAGTATCAAAATTTCGGTTGCTCTTAGAAAACTACGTTTTTTGCTGTTATATACGGATATATGCGACAGTCAGAGATACACACACACACACACATACACAAGAACACACACATATGCAGGTATCTATATACTTTTGGGGCCTGTATCTGTATCTGTATCTGTACGTGCCACTGCGTACCGAAAAGTATCGATGTCTGTAATCTTAATTAGCAACACCACAGAGACAGAGATACATAGAGAGAGGAGAAGAGGCGGAAATGTAGAGAAGAAGTTGAGAGAAGGGAGAAGAGCAGGGAATAGTTGACTGGTGACTGTGGTCGATTGGGCGATTGGGAGACTGGTCACTGGTCACTGGGCTCAGCGCCAGCACTCAACCTAAACATCTTTTAGCATTTTAAGCGTTGTTGTATATAATTTTCAAAAAAACACAAAAAAAAAATTACCGAAACCGGTTTATGAGTGAGGAGCGAGTGGAGTGGAGTGGAGTGAGGCTAAAGTGTTTTGTTGCAAATGGGCAACAAATAAACAACTGCGATTTAAACAAACCGAAACCCAACTCGACATCGAAGTCATAAGAAGTCAAAGCAAAGCCGACACGCCCGCTTTCCTTGCCTTGACTCGTCAGGAGCTGCTCTTCACATATGAAGCTGGCATCGCATATTAAATATGCCCATCATAAGAGGGAGAAAAATATGAAAGAGAGAGAGAGCAGATTTTGCTTGTTGTCACCTCTGGCTATGCTTTAAATGCAAATACAAAAGTATCTTTTGATCTGCTTTGCTTTTCTGCTGGGGACGAGACAAATTCTCACCTTGATGTAAAAGAATCTCAAGACCTGAAGGCAAAGACAGGCTATATCAAGCGGAAAAGTGTTTTAATTGCTTTGATTAGAGAGCGTTTAACACTATTAGATATGCCACTTTTCGCAGGCAGCAATTTAGTTAATCGCTGGCATTAACATAAAGCAATTCTCTGCTCGCCACCAATTAAAAGTATAAAAGCAAAAAGGGAATTGTTATCGCATAGCTTTTGAAATTTATTTACGAAAATAAATACAAAAAATAGAAAAACGTTAAACAAATAATTAATAAATCAACGTTGCTATTGTTTCGCCCCGATTCATTATTATTATTATTTCTACTGCTGCCATTTTCCACTCCACTATAAACAAAAAAAAAAAAAAACAGATAAAACCTAATGAATTTCCAATGAGCAGAGCTAGAGAATTCAAGTTCATTCATCTATATGATTTGCATTCGAAATTCAACTCAAAACACAACAGTTGTAACCGGTTCACCAGATGCCATTTAATATAAATAATTTAACATGAAATGTTGAAAAACTAGCCTCAAATGCCCTTTGTCATTAGTTAGATGGATGGATGGATGGATGTGTTTTGGCTATAAGGTTTTTCATAGGGCAAGCACATTAATAGTTTGTGAACGTATCCGAATATCGTAATAATTAATTAAGTTATAATATTAAATGTCCATAAAGGGGCATTATGGCAATAATTTTTGATTGCCATTGGATGGATCTATGAGCCGTGCTTGATTGGCAACAGAATCTCGGAAATTTGTGTGTGGAAACCCATCACATAACTCTTGTTATCAACTCGCAGATGAGTTGGCCATATGTTTGTTGGGTTTTGCTTTCAAGTGTCGTCCACATTCTATTCAGAGCAGTCACCGATTTATGGTCAAGACAAGTTTGAGGAAAGCCGAGGTGTGGCGAGGTGTTGTGTCTCTGATGTGTGATTTCTGATGTGTTGTGCGCTCACTTTCATAACACACAGACATACACAAAGTTATTTTTGTCAGTTTTTGGCAATGCGAAATGACTTCACATTTTTAAAGATATTACGCTGACAGTCGAGAGATTGAGTAGAGGCGACAATAACAACGATAGAAAGAGAGAGAAGCCAGCATTTTAGCCATATTTATTGAGTCATTGAACGATTGACCACAATAACGTCATGTGCTCCATCCTGACCATGAACTCATTCATCATCACCGAGTACAACGCAACATGTTCTACACACGAATGTATTTAATCAAAAATTCTTGCCCCACTGTACATCCGGTCCACGGATATTGGAAAAATACCCCCCATCCCCAAACAATAAATCATTTAATTAGATGTTTGTAATGTATTCCAAAAAGGGGGGGGAGGAAATACACAAATACCATTCGCATGCATTAAGATCGTAGCTTTAACTGGCTTTAACTTCTTCAGCTGCCATAAATTGCATTCGCTACTCGCCATTTGCCATTCCTCGGTGGGATTCGCCTGTGACCCAATTTCCACAATTGCCACACTGATTACCAATTGTCAGCTAACCATTTGTAATTTTAATCAAATGATTTATTTTTGCATTATGACTGACTTGCCTTTTAATTTCCACACGCAACAAATTCATCTGATTTATTTCACAGAAATTTGTTTATGAACGAATGCATAATTTATTTGCCTGGGGATAACATCAAAATTATGTTCAACATTGTGAAATATTGCATACAATATGGTTTATTGTGTATGTATTACTTTATCGATATACCGAATGTAACTTTTGGTATATTTTAGTATTTTTGGGTATATTATTATTTGCCTATGTTTATTCAATGTGGTATAATGTGCACAATATGGTTTTGTAGGTAGTGCTGTATCGATATACCGAATGTAACCTTTGGTATATTTTAGTATTTTTTCGGTAAAACATTATTTAGCTAGGTATAATATCAGAATTATGTTTATGATGGTATATTTTGAAAACAATGATATATTTATATACTACTTGTATATCTTTGGTATACTTTTGTATGTGGTATAATATCAGAATTATGTTTATAGTGGTATATTTTGTAAGCAATGATATATTTATATACTACTTGTATATCTTTGGTATACTTTTGTATGTGTCGCTATGTTCTTTTGGTATATTTTTTAAATACTCGTATAGTTTTATTTTAAATAAGTACTGAATATCTCACAGTCGTGTACTCTCGTCTGTAGCTTTCTTACTTGATTGTGGTTTAATTTGTGTTAAAGAAGTCATCGTTGAATTCATTTAGAAATTTACTGCGATTATTTGGACTTAAAGCAGTTGCTTATTTCTACCCAAAAAGTAATTAGTTATATTGCGAATAACTTAATTGCTTATAATTAATAGACTACCTTGCTGAGTATTTAAATTGAAAACCAGTTTGTCTTTTTCATTTCTTAAATTCAAAGCAAAAGTAATTTAAAATATTTGTTGGCTTCACATTGAATGAGAATCACGTGTCAACTGCAGTAGGCATCCTTTTTACACATTTATATTTTCGATTTTGACAACGCCATCAATTGCAACGAAAGTAAGTTGCAATTCATTTTGTGAAATTTTATTTATTATGACATATTGTAAATTAAAACAAACCGGAGGCTAGTTGTGAAAAGTTAATGCAGCACAGTCTGAATTTAAATTCCAAACAAAATGATAAAGTTGCCATTAATTGCAGACAATCTTAATTAATGCTCTACATTAACAAATCTATAAATATTAAGCAAATAATTCTAACATGAATTATTGAATATTTAAATTACTTTATTTGCTAAAAGTTAACATAAGCAATGAATTTACAGCTGATAAATTATTACTAGGAAAGTGTGTTATTATTGACTTATACTATAATTTTCTATAATATACTATATACTGTAATATATACTAAAAAATACTCTAATATACTATACACTTTACATACTAGGAAAGTGTATGGTATGTTAATTTATACTTTATAATATAGAAGATTATAGAATAAAATAACATACAGTATATTTATATAGTATATGGTATAGTAGAGTGTCGTACTACTTTATATACTATATACTAATTCTAATATTTGATGAGTATACCATAATTCGGCATGCCGAACTGAACTGAGCCTCTGGGCTTTTGTAATTGTTGAAACTGTTGGCAACATGTCATTTTCATACAACGAATGCACTTGCTGCACTCTGCTTCGCTTTTGCCTCAACAGGCTGAGGCTGAGGAACTCAACCGACTGATGCCCCCGGGAAGAGATGGCCAGCAAGTTGATAGAGGCATCTGGCCAAATGGAAGCAACAGCAGCAACAGCAATAAAGAGTTAATACGACTGAGAGTATGAGAAGAGCCAAGTTTATAACAAGCGACAGCTTCCACAAGCGAGAGTAACAAAGTTAACGAGTCAGCAAACGAATGAAAGAGAAAGATAGACCAGAAAGAACGAGAGAAATGTATCCCGAGGTCAGCATAATCCAGCTGAAGCTGAAGCAGAAGCAGAAGAAGGCGAAACATGAAGAAGAGAAGCCGCTGTCAGAGGAGCTCACTCAACAGTATCAATGCCATCATCACAGCAGGAGCAGCAGCAAAAGGACTGCATCGTGGTGTCTGGGCATTTGCCTGCTGCTCGCCAGTTGGCGACAGACGCAAAGCTCCTACCTGGAGCCGGACGAGCTCATCCATGAGCTGGATCGCCCGGTGCCGCTGACATCGGTGCACGGCGTGCTCAGTCGCCAGGCGATGCTGCCCTGCGATATCACGCCGATGGAGCGCGACGATGCTGTCTATATGGTGCTCTGGTTTCGCGAGGGCGATGGCGAGCCCATCTACAAGTGAGTGGAGTGGAGTGTGCCGTTGATGATGACTTGGCCTCAGGCCTAACTGTGTGTGTTTCTCGCTTTTGCAGCTTCGATGTGCGGGGGCGACAATTTGGCCAGGCGCGTCTCTGGTCATCGCCGCTGGCCTTTGGATCGAGGGCACACTTTAGCAGCACATCGCATCCGGCGCAGCTGAAAATCGACAATGTACGCATCGAGGATGAGGGCGTCTATCGGTGTCGCGTCGACTTCCGCAATTCCCCCACCCGAAATCTGAAAATAAATCTAACCGTAATTGTGCCCCCGGATCGACCCATTATCTATGAGCCCAACCGCCACGACAAGACCAGCAATGTCGAGTCCTTCAACGAGGGCAACGACATCGTCCTTGCCTGCGAGGTATCCGGCGGTGAGTCCTCCCCCCGTCATTGAATTAGCACAAAACAAATACGGGATACAAATATGAACTCGGTCTATTGCAGGTCGACCCAGACCGAATGTTACCTGGTATCTGGACAACACGGTCATCGACGAGTCCTTTGACCAGCGTGTCGATGGCAAGACCGTTAATCACCTGTCCTATCCCAACATTGGCAGGCAGCATCTCAACGCCCGTCTCGTCTGCATTGCCAGCAACACGAATCTGACGCCGCCCAACCAAAAGGTCGTCATACTCGATGTCAACTGTAGGTCTAAGTTAACTTTATAGCTTCAGTTTAGTCTTCATTCATTTCATTTTCCTTTTGCAGTGAAACCTGTGGCGGTGCACATCCTGACCAAGGATCGATTCGTCTCCGCGGATCGCACCTACGACATCGAGTGCAAGAGCTCCGGCTCCAAGCCGCCAGCTCTGATCTCCTGGTGGAAGGCCAACAAGCCGCTCAAGAAACTAACCAAGAATGTGAGTATAAGAGATTTATGTATGTATTTATTTATGTACACTATTCGAAGGCATTTCTCTGACTCTAAAGCAAACCTTTCGATACATACTATAGGAAGAAAAAGTGCTTTTAAACGACGAAAATTCTGTTAGGAGAAAAAGGGGAAAATTAAGCAGTTTGCTTCAGATTCTTTAATGCTTTGAAATAGTTTCGATTTTCTCCTTTCAAACTAAATTCATTAAACAAACTAACTACCAAAAGCAGCTCTTTAGCATTTGGGCTTCATTTGATAAACAAGTCTTACTTCTATGTTACTTAAATTATATCTAACGATGTGCAACCTACGCATAGTTTGCTCTTTGTCCTTTAAAAACACGTTCAATACAATTTCTATTAGCTAAGCAGTTTCCAACCGAATTACGAGCTGTAAACGTTGAGCCTAATGAGTCTTAAACATAGTTTTTCGAATGGAAAAAGACATCGCGGTGCTTTCGAAAATATATTTAGACAGTCAGACCGCACCTTGGCCTTTACTTTAAACATCAGTCTGTGGTCAATTAGTTAAACAAGTTCCATCTCAATCATAGCCTCAGGGGTTAAAGTTGAGCTTGCAACCCTCTCAGCTCGCAACCTTCTTAGTTAATTAGGGGCAAAGGCAGAAGAGTAGACAGACCAATACTTCAATGTCCAATGCTCAATGTTGAATTTGTGTTGTTTGTTTTGTGAATAAGCTCATTACATATTGATCAGCACTCGCACGTAGATTAAGTATACGTACAAAAATACGTATACGCAGTGTGGGAAAGCAGCAGCAGCAGCAGCAGAAAGGATGTGCGCTGCCTTATAATTGCTGCTATTTTCACTTTCAGTTCGAGTTCGAGAGCTGTATAGTAGTTACATGGTTAGTTGTGGAGCAAAAGGATTTCGCTCTTCATTATTCATTTGCTAATGGACTCTGTTTGCGCTTCTTTTTTAGTTTAATGAGCCAGACAATCAATCCCTGAGCATACTGACGTTTACACCCACCCGCGAGGACGATGGCAAATATTTAACATGTCGAGCTGAAAATCAATTCATCGACGGCAGCTCCATCGAGGACAAATGGCGTCTCATTGTGCACTGTAAGTGGCCCCAAAACGAAACGAGACTCTGAAACTCGAAGCTTGAAGTTCGAAACTTGAAAATTCTAATTACCAAAGCAGAGTCAACTATCTATTGATGCGAGATTAAATCGCTTGTGTTTGCTTTCAGACCAACCGACGACAGTGCTGAAGATGGGCTCCTCCTTGAATCCGGATGACATTAAGGAAGGTGACGATGCCTACTTCGAGTGCATTGTGCAAGCGAATCCGAAGCCCTACAAGATGACCTGGTTTCACAATGTAAGCAATAATTATTGTTCTACTCTTGTACTAGGGCTTGCTGCCCTTTGATCCCATCGTTCGTTATGCGTTCGTATACGTAATTCGTTATCCATTATCCATTAGGGCAAGGAGCTGCAGCACAACGTCTCGGTGGGCATCATACTCTCGGATCAATCGCTGGTGCTCCAGAGCGTCTCGAGGGCCTCGGCTGGCGATTACACCTGCCTGGCTGTCAATTCGGAGGGCAAAGGCCTCAGTAATCCGGTCACATTGCGCATACGCTGTAAGTATTAAATGGCCAATGGACAATCTTAGTTTGCATCTACCATCTGCAGCTGAACCACAATTTGGCATTGACTATCGTCTATGTA
Organism: Drosophila niveifrons; assembly: GCA_035046325.1. NCBI lineage: Eukaryota > Metazoa > Arthropoda > Insecta > Diptera > Drosophilidae > Drosophila > Drosophila niveifrons. Next base: position 22,707,743 of record JAWNOC010000046.1, read on the forward strand.
ATTTACAATTTAATCCTTGAGCCTTGAATGGGCTCTTAATGCATACGCTTGCTTTCCTCCCGTTCTCTCCATCCTTCCCCTTCTCTCACACAGCTTCAATTTGGCCAGAGTCCAAATGCAAACAGAGCCAAAGCTCTCGCCTATTGCCTGTCCTTGTCCCATCTTCATTCCACGTTAATGACCAAGATTATGGCGCAATGAATGCATTGCCTGACTTGGCTTCGGCTCTGGCTTTGGGTTGGCTTTGCCACCACTCGACTCGACTCGACTGTAACTGCATTGGTCGAAAAGTTTGAAATTAATTCATAGAACTTTTAAAGAGACTACAACGAATAACATTAAATATTTCGATGAATGCTTTAATTATTTATAGACGCGCCCATCTGCGCCATCGACCACGAGGAGCTGCTGGGCGCTCTCAAGCACGAGACGCTGCCGTTGAAGTGCGAAGTCGATGCCTCGCCACCTGCCGACTCCTTCCACTGGACCTTCAACTCATCCGGCGAGCAAACCGAGCTGCCTGCCCGCCTCCATTCCAGCGAGGTGAGTCCCAAAAAAAAAAAACGAATATATAACACTAATTACCAGATGGGATTTGGGAAGGGTTCGCCCTTTCTCTCTCTGGAGAGCTCTTTAAAGTAATCTAATGAGATTCGAGTGTCGAATTGAAATATTGAGATACTTGACCAATTGCAGACGGGCATGTCACGACTGAACTACACCCCGAGCTCCGATCTGGACTATGGCACAATTTCCTGCTGGGGCAAGAACTCAATTGGACTGCAGAAGAGTCCCTGCGTATTTCAGATTGTGGCAGCAGGTGAGCTATAAACTGGGCTACAGTCCGGGTCTTGCAACTATTTACACTCTTTCCCCCTCTATTCTCATAGGTCGCCCCTTTCCGCTGCAGAACTGCACGGTGAGCAATCAGTCGGTGGATTCGCTGCAAGTTGACTGCATCGAGGGATTCGACGGCGGCTTGCCCCAGAGCTTCATGCTCGAGCTGGTCGAGTTGAACTCGCTGCGTCTGGCCCGCAACATAACTGTAACGGTAAGTGTTTACTCCGGAGTTAACCTTATGCTATACTGTGCTCATTATACCCGCTGTCCTTGGGGTAAAGGGGTATAAGACTTGTAGTAAGCAGCAGCGATTTTTTCTGACCCCATAAAGCAACATTCTCAGGGGCTTAATATTAATGTCCGGCTGTCTGCCTTAAACACCTCAAATCGCAGTAACTATAAGAGTTATTACCTCCAAATGTAGCAAGCATATTTCGAATGTTTTGCTGCAGTTTATATGTACTTTCTTTAAATGTACTTACCCTTTCTCCGGAACCCTTAAACTTCCTTAAAGGAAAGCAAACCTGTATCTAAGTTGGATAGTCACATTTTTCGAATTTGTATTTAATATGGATTTAAATATCGATTATTAAATAAGTGTTTACTTTGTTTAGCTCGTAATTCAATGAATCAAACCTTGATGTCTTCAAAATGTGTTTGTATAAATCCCTAACTCTATTCATACTGTCCATTTTAATAATTTATTTTGGAATGAAACTCGTATGAAATGCTGAATATCACTCTCAGTTTAAATATGTTATTTTCTTGTCTTACTATTTAGGCATTTTATGGTATTATAATCACCTGCCAGAGTCCCAAATTAGCCACTCGATACAACTTAGTTAAGCACGCTCCCACTTCAGTCTCTAAACCGGTTTCATAATCTCTTTTTGCAGCACACGCCGGTGACCTTTGTGATTGAGAACCTGGATCAGGCGGCCACCTATCGCATGATCATCTTCGCAGTGAATGTCAAGGGTCGCTCCGAGCCCATAATCATCGACGACATCAACTTTAAAGGCGTGGCGAAGCTAACAAGTACGTTGAACTAAACTTAAACCCAAAAGCGTTGCAAATTTCCTCTCAACTGTTCGTATTGATTTTTGCAGGCAGCACAACGGGTCTGAGCATGCCGCTCTCTCCGTTCCTGGCCGGACTGACGCTCTTCTGTGGCCTGCTGTTTGCCATATCCTGCATCATTCTGGCTGCGATATACAGACGCTTCTCTAATCGGTATGTTTAATGAACGTCCCACGCATAGAGTCTCTCTCTCTCTCTTATGCTTGCTAATGCTTCTACCACATTTGAATTGCAGCCGCAACGATAATAATCTGAAAGCCGTTAAGCACACACAATTAGCCATACCCGCAGACTGCCAGCTGGACCCGCTGCGTCCCAATCAGCATGCAAATGGCCAGAGCCAGGGCCAAGGCTTGGGCCGTGGACAGGAGCAGGCGCACCACAGTCTGCTGCCGATTAATTGTGATAATCGAAATGCGGTCGACTGCGGCAACTTGGGCATCGGTGAGCCGGGCATCGATGGCGGCACAAGAACCTCGCCAAGTGGCCATGGACTGCAAATGGCAGCGGCCATGGCGATGGGCAGCGACACGCTGCGTTCCACGGCGCGCACTCGACCGAGTCCTCAGCTGATGGGGGGCGATGGTCAGGCGGACATCGACGATACGGATCCCGATGTTATACCCAATCAGTATGGTAAGTGGCTAGGTCTTCTTTAAGAGAGAGACTTTCACTTCATTAACTCTGAATTCCTCTCTCTCTCTCTGTCTAGAAAAACGCCCTCTTAAGGCGCTTGTGGTGTCGCCGGGCTTTGCGAGTCCCTCGTCGAGGTTGCTGCAACGGGATTACTGCCACAGTCGAGATGCCGAGCATCTGAAGAGCACGCCCGATTGCATGACAGCTGCGGCCGAGGCCAGCACCATTGGCCTCCTCAGCAACTCAGGCAACGAAGTGCTGCACTACACCTTCCGCCCAAGCAAACAAATTGTGAGTACAACCGAAATTTCAATTGTCTGATTGATTATATCACTTGTATCGTTACAGAGCTATGCCACTCTGAATAAGAAGGGCATCACCACCTGCAGTCCGCCGCTGGGGTCGCTGACCTACAATGTAAGTACATCGACGCCATCATCCTCATATCATCTAACACCGCAGCCAATGGAGGTCAGCTTGCTCAGTCCGAATAACGCATCGGTGACATCGTCATTAAGCGAATACCGATTTCGACCGGAGGTGGTCACCACATCGAATCGCATACAGGAAAGTTGTATATAAGCAAACTCCAGATCCATTCACAAATCAATACTTATGCCTAATTCACTTTTGAATGTGTACAAACGAGAGCAACAACAACAACAAAGGCAACAAATTGTATTAAAACATGAATATCGTATCGTATCGAATAACCCCCAAAACTAGATCAACCTACTTATATATATATATATAGATATACTTATAGATATATTTATTCGCATGGTTTGAGGCAAGACTTCTTTAAATTGTAAGCATTTTCTGTGTAATTGTTGCATTAATCGAAGCGCTGCTGACAATGCCAAAAGTGTGACTCGTTTTGTAAATACTTTTACGTTTACTTTACCTGGATTAACTCGTTGTCATTTCGTTGTAACTAAGTCTAATACTCCACGCTAATAAGCAAGGCTGCCAACAGCATTGAGATCGTGTTCAAATCAAAATTAATCGAGTTGCGAACCATTTCGCAGCAGTGACACAAACCCAATGGCGATTCACACTGTTTGCAGCCTTGTTTACACTTGTAATACTTACTCCACAAAACGTGTAAACATATCCGACTATCTGTTGTCCTAATTTACAACCCAATCGATTCACATACATATTCACATCTATATGCATACATATCTCCCGGATCAGAACTGCGATCATATCTACGAATGTTGCTTTAACATCAATTACAAATGCTTATTAGACCACAATCGAGTGCGGTTAATGTTGTAATAATGAACAATGAACAATGAATTCATCCCCTCCAAGAATTTCGAGAAGATTGTGAACTAATTTATACCCTGCTATCCAATTCTATTAATCTAAACAGGACCTGCACTCTTCCACACCTCACAGAGTGCTGCGGGAGTCGCATTTCTGAATTGACGACATATCCCTAGATCGTATATCAATATACCATACACATACATATATATTATATCAATCTCTATGAACAAGTATTACCTATTGATTTTTGAAACGAGTTTAACTACTAGCCACAATATGTGTTGAATACCTTAGCTCTAAGGCCTAGCGTAATTGTAAATAGATCTAGTTATATTACTATAATGGGTAGAATTGGATTATCGATGGGAGATTAAAGTGGTAATCGAATGTCTTCACATTAGCATGAATGTTTTCCTGGAATTTATTTGTGTGTGTGTGTACTGCCTAAATCAAATCGCAACCATAAACATAAGAAATTACGATAACGATCCCTGTTGTAAATAGCGCGATAAATTGTTTGTTATCTTTCGAATGGCTCCCAGCATAGAAACTAGTTAATAAAAGTTTATGCATAAGTTATTTAAGCTAAGCATATAGAACAATTGTGCTGGCTAACTGTGTCCTCAGCAAAAAAAGAGAAACTTGTATTAGTTAATGATAATATTATATATTACAATGGATTGGCATTCTCTACAGACTTCCTAATTATACAAATACTATATATATATGTATATGATGTATGTATGCTTCGTATTCGAAGGAACAGTGTTTGCGACACAGTCTAGCCAATTAGTGTATATGTGAATGTGAATGAATGAGTGTGAATGCGAGTGAGTGTGTTTCTGTTTTAGACTCAATGTTTCTGGCCAAGAAATGCGCGCATGTTTGATTGTGTGTTTGAGTGTGTCTGTTATACTTAAGCTGAAAGCAACAAAACGAACAACAAAACTGCAAAGAATAGCATAAATTGTCAAAAAAAAAACACAACAAATAGTTTTTATAACTATTCGAAAAAAGAAAAGAAAAATACTATTAAATAAATTATAATTATAATGATAAACTGTGAACATTTCATTCATTCAGTTGCTGTTGTTTTTAGAATCATCGCTTTGATAAGCACTTGGGCAGCAGGAGGCATTGCGGACACAAACCTAACTCCTGCGGCACTAGTACTTAGGAAAGCAATACGTTCCATTTATGAAAGGTAAGTCTTAAAGTGGATTATATAAAAACTGAACATGAGACTTAAAGAGAGAACATTGTCATAAGTTGAAGAACTGATCGTAACATTAAATGCTGCTTAAATTAGAACAAGTTTACAAACGTTTTTGAGAGCATCCACAAATTTAAGAGCTGTGTCTCCACTTGGTATCCACACGTCACCTGATATCCACAAACGAAGTCTTCGCTGAGTTCCACTTTCGGGGAAGAAAAGTAAGTTTTAAAGGGATTTATATAATAACAAAACATATTACTTAAGGAGAGAAGCAATTGAACTGAGAACTACTTAAATTAGAATCACTTTACAAACGTTTCAAATGGCATCCACGAATTTAGCAGCTGTGTCTCCACTCGACATCCACAAGCGAAGTCTGCGCTGAGTTCCACTTTTATTTATCGCGCATCTACAATATACAACACAGTTCATTAATGTATTCAAATAGTTGTGAGTTATTAAGACATACTTAACCTCTCTGCGGCGCAGCTGTGTGAAGTTGAAGCTGTTTTTTTTGTGTTCGTTTTTAAATCTATATTTCATGTCTCATTTTCCACCCCCAAAAAGAACGCTGCTCGCTTCCCCCTTGTCAGTCTCTCTCTCTTCCACTCTGTGTGTGTTTCTCTGTGTATCATTGCAAGTCATATATGGCATATTGCGATGGCTAGTAACCTCTTGCACATAATACATAAGTTTATTAAATTTAAATTGGCTTAATTGACCCTCATTCGTTTTCCGTTGCGCCGCTTCATGCCAGACAACAACAGCAACAACAACAACAATGAGAGCAACAATTCTCTGTGTGTGTCGCTTGTTTGCCTTCATTGCGGAGGCATTCAAAGTCAATTGAATTTAAACGAATAAAAACTACACACACACATACATACATACAATGTGTGTAACGGGGCAGGAATCTTATTGTGTATTGTGTCAGCTACTTTGTTTTGTTGTTAGTGCTCCGCTTGCGGCTGCTGATTGAGTGCTTCTCCAAAAATATGCAACAAATTGCTGCATGCAACTCGCATAAATTAAAATATAGATTAATAAGTAAGCAGCAGCAGCAACTGCAACTAGCTGCTGCAGCAAGCCAATTGATAGCATTACTTATGACTAAGATCCATTTCCTGTCCTCAGGCAAAGTCAATTGACTCATGTCACAGCCACACTTCACACACACACACACACACTGATAGATATATCTGTATATATTTTCTATATGTATCACAATCACAAATTACAACTTGATTAAATTCAATTAAATTAAGCAATATGCCATTTGAGCTGGACTCATTTAATTGAGTTTATATTCAAATCAATTGCAATTGCAATTCATCTTCTAATTCCCAGCTAATATTATTATATTTCCCATTTCGTTTCATATTATTTTAATTTCATTAAGGAACTCTCTCTCGTCTCAAATATTTAATTGAATTTGATTGCTTTTAAATACAAAATTCAATTATAAGCTGTCATATGATATAACAAGGATATCAATCAATCCTTTCTTGTTTCTACTTACCATAAGATTATCATCTTTTATTATTCACACTTTGCACAACATTTTGGCACAATTTTCTTGAGGGAGAAGTGTATTTTCTTTCGCTGTTGCAACTGGACTGTAGACAGAGGATGGAGAGGGGGGAAGCAAAAGCACACACACACAGTTCCCAAGCTGTCGACGACAACGTTTTCGCCGATTATGATTATCGCGCGCCTTTCCTTGGGGTTAAGACCCCGCACGGAATACGACTGCGGAGACTATTGACCAGCTGCCGTAGGAGCAACGGCTCCGACTCAGATGCTGTACATAAATCTCTCTCTCTCTTTCTGTATATCTCTCTCTTGATACTCTTATATGGACAGAGCGTAGTTTACTTTGGAATTTGTTATTAAAATGTGCTCAGCTGATATGTAAAGCGCACATTTAATACAATATTTGATTTAAAGTATTTCAGCGACGAACGAAAAAGCGAGTCCGATACTGATTCTTGAGTCTTAAGGCAAATTCAGAGAAATCTTTGATAGACGCGCGACGCGGATCAAAAACCAAGAAGACCGAGAAGACTGCGAACCGAGAGAACTTTGCTGCTCGAGTGCGATTCTTCAACTGATTTGTGCAGCGATCGCTCGGACAGTCATTGGATTTTTGAAAATAACCATCAATTCATTACCGAGTGAGTGTGTGAATGTATATGAGTGTGTGTGTGAGTGTCCGACACGCCGCCCTCATGTACACACAATGAGTGTTGTGTGTGTGTCTCTCTGATGATGTAGTACATCAACTTCAATTCCGCAACAACTCACACACAATAAGAACTCTGGCACTCACCCAGACTGCGACTCACACTCACATTTATACTCACACTCACTTACTCATTCTGAGACCCAGCCCCGATGCGATCCATTCGCAATCCTCAGTTGCAGACCCCGCAGTTGATTATTAACTAAGCCCCGGCCAAATGTCCCGCATCTCTTCTTTCTCTCTCTTTACTAGTTGCTTTCCTCCTCCCTCTCACATTCGCATTCATACTTGTGCGAGATTATTTTATCTCAATGCAGATTGTTACAATTTTTTCAATCTTAAATCATCATCGCAGTTTGAGATTGTCGTCTTACTTTATGCTTAGATTAGGCTGAACCCACAAAACTGTCCCCTATGCAATTATTTTTTGACTTGAATCAGCTGGAGGAGGAGATAGAGGAGAAGGAGAGGAAGGAGGAACGTGTCTAATGCACTTTGACTGCGCCCCGATGAGGGTCAATCGGTGACACCCGAATTTAATGAATACACTCACACGCCAACACTCTCACACTCACACTCACACTCACTCACAATAGGGCAAATGTCTATGACTCGCATGTCGTAAAAATAGTAATATAAAATCAAATTCAATTAAATCTACTTCAATTATTTCTTTTTCTTGAATTGGACACTTCCGCGCTCCTACAATTCCCGCAGCTGGGATAAAAGCTACAGTTCTCCATAACTACTTGACACATATAATTTTCAGCTGTGAAACTTATTTAAAAGATATTTGGTCTCTAAGAATAAGCATTTGATTTCAAGAATTTCCCTTCTATAATAAATATATCACGATTTCTTCAGTTTATAGTGAATAGTGTAATAAATATATACAAATTTCTTTCATCTATTAAAGTCCATATTTTAATATATTAAACAAAGATTGAATTTATAATATGAATCTATGATTTTATAGTAAATATTTTCATCAATTAGATTTTTAGTAAGTTTTATAACAATAATAATCCTCTTATGATTTATCATTCATTTCACTTTAAACTAAACTTATTTCAAGAACATAATTTTTAGGAACAGTGTTCTTGATTTTAGAAATCCGTCTTATTTTTTAGTCTAGAATTAAATACATTTTTAAATAGAAATTTCTATAAAATTTGGGTTAACTCTTGCGACTATTTTCTTGATGTAGCTAAGATATCTTAGGACTTATGAACTTCAGAATTTGTTTTTATTTATATAGTTAAGACATAATATAAAATTAGTGATCTAGCTTTAGGGTAGAGGACCGATGAATACACACATCTCTGACTTTAAAGAAGACTCTTCGACTCTACAGGGTATCTACAAGTCTGTCATTAGTACCCATTTAACGATTGTTCGAAGTGCATTGAAATCGAATTGAGCATATTTAAAGCAATTATAGCGCTATTATTAGATGCGTCTGCTGGCCCCAAATGAGTGGACAATGGGACAATCGAGTACAGGGTATAGAGTAGGGTATAGTATAGAATGACTGCCTTACATTTACATGTGAATGGAAGTGAATACATGTGTGTATTCAGTATACTAAACTTATGAGTGATCTGGGCATATACGAGTATATTTTACTTAGTTGAGCGAAGAATTTCAATTAATTCAATTGCCAAGTAAATAAGTCCGAGGCAACAACTGCCCAACGACCATTAATTTGCTCCGACTTTCTAGTGTGAATATCTTGAATATGAATACAACGACAACGACAACGACAACGAATGCCGAGAGAGATTCATTTCGTGTGGCTTCCTTATTACGGGCCATACATGATTTAATAGATCTCTTCTCAGCGTTCTGTGTTGTGTTGTGTTGTGTTGTCGACTGTACGTGAGACCGAAGCTTAAACTTAAATAGCTCTGACTGTGCCACAACCTTCCCACCCACTCACCCACACACACTCACACACATTCACACACATCCACACACACTCAGCATAGGCTTTCGGCATTTACAAATAAGAGTTTTAAACGTGGCGCTTTCACCGCAAACCTATAAAAAGCCAACGACTTTTGGTTAAACCCTTGCCAAGCGGGTGGTGAGGGAAAGGGGGGGAAGCGAGGGGCAGCACATCGATTTTCGCATACATTGTTATCGAGTGAGGGACCAAGAGGGAAGGGAGAAGGGTAGGGAATGGAAAGTGGGTCGCCGCATACAAAGATTAAGGTGAAATCCACAAATTTGGCGCAAATGAATTTTCTTTTTATGTTTTTTACACATCTTAAATTTTTTATTATTATGCCATCCTTTGTTGTACACTTTCCGATCCTCATTCTATTACACTTAGCTACGGTTTCAGTTTCAGTTGCTTTCCTTCCCCTTCCCCTTCAGCTTCCCCCTCTCTCCTCTTCTGCGCTTTTACTAATACTTTTCACCCACCTCAGTTCACAGTTCGCCAACGAGTTTCCTATGCATGCGAATTGGAGAAATTTGCGTGCGTGTTTTGAATAAGAATTTGTTGCATATTTGCCAGCTCCATTTCCCATCTCCCACCTCCCATCTCCCCCATCTTCCGTTCCCTTTTCCTTTCCCAACAAAATCCCATCCGTGTTTCAACTCCGCCCTCGACTTTGGGGCCAAATGGAAAAAAATAGACGTGCCTCGCTACCAAGGCCACAAGCAGCTGCTGTGCAGCCGCCAACACGGCCAACAGAATGGCCAAGAGGGAAAGGGACAGAGAGTGGGAATTGGAGCCTCGTCGGCGTCTATCTACAGTTATAGGTTCTGGCAAGCGACTCCAACGCAATGCGCGACTCGTAAATACCCTGTAAACACAAAAAAATGGCTTTAACGACTAACTAAACATGGATTTATGGCAATCTATACAAAGTTGTATTAAGCAAACAAAGTAAGCTCATAGTAAGTGACAATGCACGACTAGTAAATACCCTGTAAATAGCAAGCAACAGCGTTAAAAGTCTTTTATGCTGCTTAACTGCTTTAATAACTTGTAATTAGTTGAGGAAAGGCAAGTATATAGTAACTGCGCGACTAACACATACCCTGTAACAGCCATAAATCAAGCATTTTGCCGCCAGAAGTGTTCAAAAGGCATTGATAGCGACTGCTTAACGTGTAAATACCCTGTACAGCAGCTGTTAACAAGCTTACCTCTTAGTTTGCATAGTTCCACAATGAATTGCGGCTGCAACCCATTTGGGACTGCCCCGGGGTTACAGGGTATGCGAGAAAGAGAAAGAACGAGGCGAATTCCCCTGTTGCGTATGAATTTTTGGCTTCTCCACTGAAGTAGAAAACATTTTCGCTTTGGGTAAATGTGATTTATATTGATTGTAATCGTGGGAGTGGGCAACCATCTAACTACAATGTGAGTACAATGTGTAGAGAGGGAAATGAGGGATTCAAAGAGGGGAGGGCAGATCAGAGATGCGGGAATGAAGGGAATGAAGGTAGGAGAGGGGAAGGGGAAGGTAGGTTAACCCAAGAAACCAATTTGCAGATGATAGATTGAAAGGTATATCGATATGGAGCATGTAGATAAGCTCTAGACGGGCCAAGTACTCAAGGTCTCTCCTCCCCACTCCGCACTCAGAGAGAGAGGGAGAGAGAGATCCATTGAGATGACGCTATGACTTGCTCTAAACTCCATGACCATGTCGAATGTAATGCTGTGAAATGCAGGCTCATTTCTCAGGCTGCGGCTGCGGCTGAAACTAAGGAACTTCCCTTCAACTGTCCGCCCGCAGAATGCAACAAGAGTCAGGGGCAGGGGCAGGGGCAGGAGCAGGCAACAAGAGGTCGCAACCACCATTTAGCATGCAGCATCTCAACCCCACATCGCATTTTGCAGTGTGAGCTCGTTGCCTGAATGGTTTCGAGTGGCATTTTGGCTTTGGGCTGCCACCAATTTCGACTTTGTGTTGCACGAGACGAGACGTTGCACGCTACTCGCCGCTGAGCCGCTGAGCCGGCTCGTGTCAAGGACTCGCTTTTGTTGTTAATTTTGAATTTTAATTTTAATTAGGTTGCAACACGTTTGTACGTGCTAAAATGTCAGGCGCCTAATTGCCGCAACCTTATCGCCAAAAGGTTCAAGCCAAACCCCAATTTAATGCTCTCACATATCCGCCCCCTTCCCCCCTTTTCCCCTAGCGAGCATACACATAAATCACACGCTTCTTTGCAGTTTGGCAATTTGTCAAACTTCGCTGGCCTTCGACCCACGGTTGAGATTAACATAAACCCAACCGCAATATCCACTGTCAAGGTTCTTAATAATGTTTTGCAGCCTACCGAAATCCAAGCATCAATCTGTCTCTCGGTCTGTCTCTTGGTCTGTCCACCTGTCGTATACGCATTGCACAAATTTACTCTATCTCTCTCTCTCTCTCTCTCGTTCTCCAAATACGTTGAAGATGACATATGATTTGACTTACGACGCATGATAAAACTGTCTGTCTGAGGAAAAAACAAATATTTCCGCTTACAGCGAAACATTTATATGTTTGTTCTGTTGTGGTCCTGTTTATGGATACGGATACGGCTGAGATTCCACGCTCGAGGCTCGAGAAGTGTGTGCTGAACTAGGGTAGAGAGGGGGGAAAACGGAAACGGTAGGCTTTGTCCATTTGCCGTGTTTATTTAAGGTTCTGTTGCTTGCTCCGTCATTATGAAGGACATCATTCAACCAGTTGAGTGCCAGCCCGGAGTCCGTTCATCTGTCTGGCTGTCTGCCCGCAAAAGAAATTCCCTTTTTTTTTCTCCACGTTGCCCCTAATTTGTACACACACATGTAGAAATGTGTGTTTTCCCCCCTTCCACTCCTCCTCCTCCTTCTACTCTGCTTTTTACCTTCTTGTGTGCGCGCCCCAAAAATGCTGAGCTACTTATGCAAATAAACATGGGGTGTGCGTGTGGGCGTCATAAAAGGGGCGGGCCGCGACAGCATGGGGGCGTAACACAGACGCGTGGCCAACAGTCTTGGCTTTGGCTTCGGCTTCGGCTTCTACTTCTGCTTTGCCTTGTCGTACAAGGCTCGAAACACAACAGAACATATGGAAATGCGATATTGTTAATTAATTTACGCTTTTATTGCCGCCGTTGTTGCCTTTCACTCAGCACTTTTCCCGTTAAGTTGCGAGTTGAGCCTAGCGTCGTGTTGTGCTCTCGACTGCTGCCGCAACCCATATCAAAAGCCGTGCAGATTATGCCAGCGGGGTCAGATGTCATATGTGAAAAATGTGTAAATCAAAAATGTCGGTTAACAAGCTGATGATATATTGCGAAATGGGTTGCCTTGTTATTATCAAGCACCCGTGTGAACTTCGAATTTGATCGTAAGAAACGTACAACTTTATTTAACGCTTGTTGCTGAATTTGTTGTATTCAATAGTATTCTTTTATTAAAAATATTCTTAATAAATGCATTTTATTTTTGCTTCATAAATCTCATTATTTGAATTCAAATTTAAATTTAAAGTTGCCACATATTAAAATTGCCAGACTGTTGAAAATTAAAACTGTGTACACCAAAATAAGCTAATTGATGTGAGTGGGCAGCACGCATCACGAAAAGCTAAATGCTACGCTAAAAATTGCCCAGTGAACTAAAAACCATTGAATATCGTAAGTACTTTTAATACAGGGATTTTGGACAATTGCCTTTTCGTACTAAATGAGTGCTAATTATGCTGCAGACTAAAAGAGCCGAGTTCAAAACCAATTTAAAATACGTAACGTTTATTTAAATTTCTGAATGCCCGTTGGCAGAGTCGTGCAATGATGCTGATACATTTGTAAAAGAAATATTGTGTCGTCCAGCGTAAGCTCAGCTTTTGATAAAGTTTTAATGCGATGCTTGACCTTATTGAGGATTTCACACTCGGGCGGCGTAAATGTTTCCACAATCTGCAAAAGAAATTAATCAGCACATTTCATTTGTTTAGCTTATAACAATAACTACCTCCGCAATATAGTCCTCGGATTCGCCGCGTTCTTTCATAGTTTCAACAATGCTGTCAAGTCGTTGCGATTTCTCAATCAATCCCTTGTGTTCACTTTTCTCAAAATTTGATCGTCTTATAATATTGTAAAGTGCTTTGAAGCAAACATCCAGCAACATTCTTACGGTCTGCAATATAAAACAATAAATAACATTGCAATTTCTATGCTATTGAAACCTTACATCTTTCGTCTTTATCTGGAAGAGATAGAACGCCTTGGCTGGTCCACTGCCTCCTCCGCCGGCCTTCTTTATAACCTTCACATGTATAAACTGCTCCTGAAACAGATTGTACGCTAGGGATTTGGCCTCCTTTGCCGGTATCATTGCCTCCTTTTGCAAGTCCTCCTGCTCGATGAACTTCTTGAAGCGTATCACTCGAAAGATGCGCGTCGCCTTTGAGCCAAAGCGTTCTGTGATCACAGACTCAACGCAAGCAAAAGCCAAGGACTCAAATGAGCTCTCCATATCGACCACATATTGTCCACCGCCCATGTCGCCAACTTTGCGCAGAAAACCAAGTGAATCGTCCGTGATCAAAGCGATATATTGATCCAGGTGCTTTAGAAGATCCAAATTATTCGATTTCCTCTCAATTGTCTGTTTGATCTCCACATAGGTAACTTGATTGGACACTTTCTGCAAAAGAATCACTGTTTAGAGATAACAAATAATAAGAGCTATTAGAAAACTCACCCTCTGCCAAGGATCTGTAGTGTTATACATTATATTCAAAATAAATCGAAAGCATTCGGCAGCATTTTCACCCAGTTTTCGCTCAATGGCAATCTTCATAATATCATCCCTGAACTCCTGATGGAATCTATCGTAGTTAAGGTGCCAGACCATGCCGCCGTCCTGAGCATTTGACAACGTAGATTCGCCTTTTTGAATCTTGGACACCAGCTGCAAATCAATGATGGGAGGCACAAAGAAATCGCATTCGTTTGTCAAGAATCTTGGCACCAAATCATCTTGCTCCTCACTCGTGATCAGCTCGGGTGACTTTATGATATAATGATCCGCAATCATTTTAAGAAGTACATTCTTATAGCTTTCGGCAGTTTCCGATTTGTTCTCGCCATTGGACAAACATTTCAACAGAATACTTGTTGCTGTGTCGGAACCAGAATTCAGCAGCTCCTCTGCAATAGATGCTCCAACATTTCCGTACTTTGACTGCACCAAATGTATGTAGCTGAAATTAATTGTATCAAGATTTGTTTTGAATTAAATGAATGCCACATGTCCAACTTACCGGGAATAGCGAAGCAAACAGATTACGTCTTCCCGCCTTAGGGAGTACTCAGGAAGATAGGCATTGCTTTTGGAGGGCTCAAAATTAACCAGCCGGAACTTAATCAGTACAGACAGCGCGAGTCCCACTTCCTTCCTCGAGAAATTGGTGCTGCTCACTATCTGTGACAACGTGCGCGTGGTCGCCGAGAAGAGGCAGTCGGCCACAGACTGCACCACCTTGCCAAAACATTGTTCCAGTATGGCCGAGCACAAGTCCGCATAGTCGGCAGACATGGTTTACACAAATTTAACTGCTCGCTATCAAATTAAATTTGTTTTTCGTTTTTATCAAAAACCAAAACACACATGTAAACAACCGGTGAATGCAATTTGCGGTGTGATCGCAGCTGTTTTTAAAACGCCGACAATTATACCAGATATACTAAAATCTTTATTAGCAGCATGGCAGCACTGTATTCGTGTTTTGGTATTACATCGCAAATATTTAGAAACTTTCCTTGTGGTCGGTCACACGGCAATAGCTTTGGAAAGCTCATTCGTTAAAGAAACAAAACTGTAAATAAACAGCGAAGTAAATAAACAGCGAGTTAAATTGCACATGCAACGCAAAGTAATTGACAAGTCAATGGGTAGCGAAGCGTGCGGCCGTGATCAACAACAATACGCACGTCCATTCATTATAGTGTCAGCGGCAGCAGCTGGTGCAGAAGCCCTTCAATATTCCATGGATCTAGATCTAGATCTAGCAGAGCGAGCCACTTACTAGACAACCAATTTCCCAACTTGCAGGTTAGAAATTGCGTCAGCTAAGATTAAAATTCAATTAAATACTCTTAAAGTGACAAAACACAAATACTCTGTAGCCTATCCTCGTAGCAATCACAACATGGGCGACACGGGCTCTTCAGCTGATTACCAAAACAGTGCGCTCGACGAGTTCCGCGTGAACTGGCAACGTGAGCTGCAAGTGCAAAATGAACCAGCTCGCGAGCAGCCTAATGAAGTGGATGAGCAGCAGCAGTCGCCGCTGGGATTAAACGAGATTGAGGCACAAGCGCGGGCAGAGAGTTTGTACCGCACTGCCGTGGACTTGGAGCAGAG
Organism: Drosophila niveifrons; assembly: GCA_035046325.1. Taxonomy (NCBI): domain Eukaryota; kingdom Metazoa; phylum Arthropoda; class Insecta; order Diptera; family Drosophilidae; genus Drosophila; species Drosophila niveifrons. Next base: position 22,723,403 of record JAWNOC010000046.1, read on the forward strand.
GGGCAAGGTGTACGATGCTCTAGCTTATTACCGGAAAGCTACACAAATTGTACCTGATATCGAATTTCGATTTTACGAGCAACAGAAGCTAAATTACGATGCCAACAAAAAGTATCACAACCTACCCAAAGATTTTGGCAAGCAACTCGATTTGAATCACACGGATGCCAAGGAAGATATCGACGTCGATCTAATCGATGGTCTATATGAGAAGTTCCAGCGTGATGTGGCTTGCGAGGACATCTATGGTGGCAAAATGTTGTTGAATAGTCGTGATACAAGTGTTATTTCAACTAGTCACAACATGCACATCTCCGAACTTCCGCCCGAGATCATGATGAACATCCTGCGTTGGGTGGTATCCTCCCAGCTGGACATGCATTCGCTGGAGCAGTTCGCGGCCGTCTGCAAGGGCTGTTACATCTATGGGCGTGACGAGGAGCTCTGGCGATTGGCATGTAGCAAGTAAGTGACTAAAACTACTTGCCAAAGAAATGAATTTATAATATCAATTCGATTTTGCAGGGTTTGGGGTCATAACGTGGGCACTTTGGAGGGTCTGGAGGATGGCTTGAGCTACGGCAGTTGGCGTGATATGTTCATAAGGCGGGAGAGAGTGTTGTTCAGCGGCTGCTACATCAGCAAGACAACCTACCTGCGCATGGGTGAGAACAGCTTTCAGGATCAGTTCTATCGCCCGCTGCAGCTGGTTGAATACTATCGCTACATACGCTTTCTGCCCGATGGCAAGGTGCTAATGATGACGAGTGCCGACGAGCCGGCTCAGGGAGTCAACAAGCTGAAGCAGCTGTACACTAGTCGTCCAGATGTGCTGCGTGGTCGTTATCGACTGTTTGGCAACATTGTGACCTTAATCCTGCAAAAGTCACAGTCGAAACCAGCATTCGCACAGCGACATCGTCGTGGCAGCATTATGCCCAGTGATGAGGACGCTAATAATACACAGTATGTGATTGAGCTGCGCATTTTGAACAACTCGAAGCGTCAGTTTGGACAGCTGGCGTGGACGAAGTACACGTTGGTGCAGCGTCGCAACAAGATCGAGAGCAGCTCGGAGTTCGATTTAACTGCTGCCAAGTATCCGCCACTTTGGTTCTCGCCAGTGAAGAGCTACCATCTGGATGCGGATGCTCCGTTGGCCTAGTACCCAAACTTTGTAAATAAAACGAATTGCATAGCGTTTCTCTAATTAAGTGTTTTTTTTTTTTTGTGTTTGTTAAGTTTTGTGAATTGGAAATAACGAGTCTTTAGCAACTATGCTGTATCGATTAATCGGCGCATTTGCTGTCTAAAAGCGTACAACGTTCTTAATAACTAGAGCCATAAAATCATCCTAGGACAAGTGAGAAAGCTTAGCTTTTCATTTTCTAAGTGAATGCAAATTTGCGTTTTCAAATATTCTATATAGTATACATACTATACATTTATCTTATGTTTCGGACTGGACAACAACGTGCTCGTAGCGCATCTGATCGGGCGTATCCCAGCAGCTCTTGAGGCAAGTGAAAACCAGGACGTTGCCGTACTCAATGGGCGCATTGCAGGAGTTCTGTTGAAAGCGCAGCTTCGGTATCAACGTGGGCAGCAACTGCACCTCGCAGATGGTTTCGCCCTTGCAGTTCTGACACTTGGGCAGCGGCTCAGCGAGTGGCGCCACCAGCAGCGGATTCGCATCTCGAGAGTATCTAGAGAATGACATCAATCAATTTGATTTCCTTATACAAATCAATCGACTTACTCACCTTAACAGTTGTCCTGGATTCTGCTGTATGGTTGTAATAAAGTTGTGGAACACAACATCACCATGTGCGGGCAACGCCTTCTCATACGCCTCCTGCTCGTCGCAAGCATCGCCGCCGCCCGCAGCAGCACCCGATGCGGCAGCCACAGGCGAACGCGCTGGATTCTCATCCTGCAGCTTGTACTCCTGGTACAGATCGCGTATGTGATCCATGGACAGCAGGCCTCCATAGTTCTCGTACTCCTCCTGCTTGCCACTTGGCTCCACATCCACCGCTATGTAAATTGACTTAAGTGTGAGGTCCTTGATCTGGGAGAGCGGTCCCAGCGTCGCCGGCAATGAGGTATGCTTGAGTAGTGCAATTAGATCGCGTTCCGGCTTCTTTGGTGTATCGACTAGCACCACATCCGTCTCGGGTCCCTCGATCTCGGCGCAAATAGTTGCTGTGGCTCCCGCTCCAGCGCCAGCTCCATCGGCACTTGCTGTGGCCACAACAGCAGCTGCGCAATTGGCATTTGGATCTTCGACCGAATTCTCGGGCGAGTTCATATCGATTTGACCGAAGCCACAGGCCAAATCATTCTCCACAGAGGTACTTTCATCATCGTCATCCTCCTCGGCCACTTTGCCCGACGCATCTCCATCGCAATCCTCCTCCGTATTGACGTACTGCAGCACATTGGGCCGCAGGTTGCCATTTCGTTCGTTCTGCTCATCGTCCGCCGTCAGATCCATAGCCTCGTCCATTGCGATCTCTGGCTCTCCCCAACTACCCCAATCATCGGCGCCACTGCACCAATTGATCTTCTGGGGAGCACTTGACTTGTTCTTCTTCTTGGTTTGCTTATTGGGCAACTTGGGTGACTGCTGCTCACTGATGACATCGAACTGATTGTCCAGATGCTGGGTGCGCACACAGACCCAGCTCTTCTGGTTCGGCGAGCAGGCTGGACTCAAGCAGGCAAACACATAGAGATTGCGATGGAACTGCGAGCGGTCCAGGGGTGCATACATCTGGACGATCAAGGGACGCACCATGCCGCAGAGGGGACAGGCGGGCACTGTGACTTCATGTCGCGGCCAATTCTATTGGTAAAAAATCAATTTTAATTATGTGTGTCTCTCTTGTGTCTTCCCACACACACACACACACACATGCCTGCAAAAACGCCCGTGTGCATGCGTGTGTGTGCAGTGGTGAGCGATATTTGCATACATGTGACACTTCACAAGGATATGCATGTACATATATTATTAGAACATTCTGAGAGAAAGACTAACATTTATGCATAGCAATGTGTGAACTAAGTTAAATAATTATTGAAATATAGAAATCGTTAATAACGCATCGTTATATGTATATCAATAAAATACTGTCACAGCCATACAAAAATCACAACTTTGCTCATCACTCGCACTTGCACTTGTACTTACAGGAGTTCCACCTATTTTATTTGTGCAGCTATTAAGGAATGCAGCCTGTTTAGCTGTAATTTCCTCATCCTCGTAGCCTAGGTACACCGTCGATTTATTCTTTGCCATTTTTGCATGTTTTATTTAAATAAAATCGTCCGTAAAATTGGGCAAACAGAATTGTTCTCCCCACGCCACCGCGATTTGTGATGCAGCGTTTCACGCCTATCGATATAGCGATAGTCTCAATCATCGATAAGGCGAGTCACGCATACATCGATAAATAAAACGAACTAAATTCGCGTAAGATTCATAACGGTTTTGGTGCAACGAAACTATAATAAAAATGCAAAATTAACAAACTAAAGAGGTTTATTAATAATTAAGAATTGAGTTGGATTTTAAATAAAGATTGCAGCGATAAAGCAACAGTTGTTTTGACACTGCAACTGTCACAAGTTGAGCTTTTCACGAACACTCACTGCGAATACACACACATAAGATGTGGGGGAAAGCTTTTGTATCCTTTCTGAATATTATATTTGCTACCGTTCAAGTGGAATACAGTACAACAAATTGCTCGATTAGCTAGTGTTATTTTATTTTAAAATCAACTATAGAACGTGCCGCACCACCTCGCGAGTTGCTGGAAAATGTTTACAAAGTGACGGACGCGTCGGTTGCACAAATAGTGAAATTATAAATATTATGTGAATAATTGCAATAGTATTAAAAATAAATAAGTGCAAGTGGCAGTTACCAAAATAAATAATTGGTAATCTTTAAGTAATTCATACTTAGTTGCAATCCATCAAACAAATATTGCAGCGTTTGGTCAACAAAATATTCATTGTGCTGCGAAAAATCGATTGATTTAAGCCGTGGTACAACAGTCAGAGTGCTCAGTGCTCAGAGCTGTCATCTCTCATGAGAGCTTTTCCACTCTAGTTCAATAAATATCGAATACGACGATTTTTACATAAACAGCATTAACAAGGATTGTGGCCACAACTGAAGGAAATTGGGAAAAACCCACAAAGTCACGCATGAACCAACATGATTGTCACATCTGGTGTGGATAGCACTGCTTCGCTAGGTAAGTTCGTTCATTAAATGATATCCTCAATGTCCAATGTCACAGTCACAGAGTCTCACTTAATTTGTTGTTTACCTGGGTGAAGAAGTGGTGTGGTGGGGTAGGTCTCAAGTGCGCAGTTCGCTCCAAATGTTGAGTGTGTGTGTGTGATTGTGCATATGTTGGGTGTTTATACCCGCTAATGATGTTGGGAGGAAGAGAATGATAAATTAGTGTGAAGCAAAAACAGTCATCATCAAGCGGTAGCAAACTGAAGGAAATTACTTTTTTTTTTACACAATTAGCTTTGCTATGAAAATACATGATTGAAGTTAAACATATTTTAAATAATATATAATAGCCTAGGTAGTTATATGACTAATCCAATATTTGCTGCTGGTGTTGGGGAAAACCCTATAATATATATTACAATAAGGTTTTATATGGTTGAGATGTAAAGCTTATATTACATATACTTTCACCTGCTCTTGAGAAATGGATAAATATAGTAGTAGTTATACTTTAAATTAAAACATTTTAAACTTCGAGCTACCTAGTGTCTGGCAGTCGAGCACACTCGATTATAACTTTCATACGTATTATTTACATGTGTACGAAAGGTCTTCCTTATTTGCTTACACCATATAATAAAAAAGAACACATGTGCGCATTGTTTTGTTAATTGCAGGCACAGTTGAGGTTACAACTCTCTTGGGTGTCTTTTTTGGCGTGCTTGTGCTGCTCCTGCTGCTTTTCCTGTACATCAGTCGCAGATGTTGTTTTCATCATCGCCATGGCATCAATTGCTGTGACGAACGCCACTTGGCAGCCAAATGCGTGCAAAAGATCAGTAAGTAATTTGAATTTTCGTAACATTCATGCAAATATTAAGTATACGACTATTGTGCACAGCACGAAAGCGACGCTATGAGAACACCAGCTCCGATTCCGAGGAAGATATGCTGCGTCGCCTGCGCTGGCATCAGCAGAACAACAATCTGCTGCCCAATGGCAAGTTTGTGGGCTACGGCATGGGTATCGATCAAATGAACCCGTTGACGGGTCACTCCTTCAATTATCATCATCAGGCGGACCTGCAAAGGGTCGTCACTGTCACACGTGACCCCTTGGCAATTGCCGAAAGGGGCAAGGTCGGCATACCATCGTCGCACAGCGAGTGCAGCTCCAATGATTCCATTGAGGCGTCTGTCGACAGTCACACGGGCATTCTAACTGGGGAAAGGGAGACTCGAGGTATGAATAATTGATTGAGTCGTCCATTCGTCCATTTAATTCGAGTTGATTCTCATATGCATGCCATTCAACTACAATTACAGCTATTCCTCCAGCAAGGAGCTCGTACAGCAAACCGCAGTCGCATTCACAGTCACAGTCCCAGCGTTACCAACAGCATAAGGTCGACGTGCTGCCCCAAAAGGTCGACAAGGATAGGGATAGCGTGGTCGTGGTGCCAATTACAACGTTTAGTAGTACCAATAATAACAACAACAACAACAGCACTACAAATAATAATAATAATAACAACAACAACAACAACGATGATGTAAGCACATGACGAATTGACATATCCATTATATTTACCTGATAGCTACAGACAACAAATACTTTACAAGTTATTCAAAATGACCAGGGTTAATTGTCCCATAACGCGTGTACCTATATTCTTGATTAGAGTTGCCTGCTTATCGCCCATCTCTCCGTGTAACACTTATATCTTATTAACTATGTCAGGTAGAGTTATCAAATTGGATGATCGCACCCCAAACTGTGCTATTATAGTAATAGTCTAAATGATACTCAAAAAGATAAAAGAAACTTTCAAGATAGTGCCAATAAGTGTGATATAGAAGTCAACATCTCTTATCATCAGGATTATAAAAATATGTACAATTAACTGCTTCACTCCATTGCTTTATACCATTTTGAATAAGTCCTAAGATATTCATTCATATCCTAATTAGAGTAGCTAATACCTGAAGGTCGAACACACTCGACTGTATCATTCTTACCTTGTTACTTATTTAACATTATTGACATTTCTATCTATATATCCCTTTAGGAGCCTCTCTTCGACACGAGTGACTTGCGGTCCATCAAGTCGGATGACATTATAGAGACAACCGACTCGAAGATTGCACCGCCGCGTGGCCCCATCGAGCTGGAGATGTCCTTGTTGTACGATGCGCCCATGCGCAAGATGACGGTGCATGTGATGCAGGCGCGCTGTCTGCCACCTCTGGGCAATGGCCAGCAGACGCACACCCAGGTGAGTCACTAGTTGGTGTACACTCATCAAGCAGAAGTGACTTAATTAAATTACTTAATTGCAGGTGCGCATGCTGATGCTGCCGAACAAGAAGCAGAAGCACAAGACCAAGATAAGGAGTGGCGAGAATCCACAGTATATGGAGAGCTTTCTGCTGCATCGTGTCAATCCCGAGGATGTGAACAACATGGGCCTGCGAGTGCGTCTCTATGGCTGCGAGCGACTGCGCAAGGAACGCCTCATAGGCGAGGCATATGTGAGCTTTGCCACTGTCGACCTGGAGCTAGAGACTAATCTGTGGCTGCCGCTGGAGCCGCGCAACACATCATCGCTGCTGGGATCTACGAGCGACCTGCTGAGTTTGGCCAGATCGGATAGTGCTGGCTCCACATCCTCCATGCAACACGGCGGCGTCTCGGAGCTGCTCCTTGGACTGAGCTACAATGGTGTGACGGGTCGCTTGAGCGTGGAGATTATCAAGGGCAGCCAGTTTCGCAGTCTGACGCTGAACAAGGCGCCCGACACGTATGTGAAACTGTGCATGGTCAGCAGCATTGGGCAGGAGATATCGCGAGCCAAAACGTCCATTCGCCGCGGTCCCAATCCGCTCTTCAAGGAGACGTTTGCATTCCAAGTGGCGCTGTTCCAGCTCAACGATGTCACGCTCATGATCTCCGTCTATGCCAAGCGGCACATGAAGAAGAACGAGATGGTTGGCTGGTTTAGCTTGGGATTGAACTCGTCGGGACCGGAGGAGTGTGCGCATTGGACAGATGTTTGTGAGCTGCCCAAGGGCGAGATTCTGGCACGGTGGCATGTGCTGGTGGATTCCTGATTCGAGCAGTTGGGACAGTCCTCTGGACGCAGCAGCAAGGCGCTCAAGAAACTGAGCTTTGCTGCGTTCAAGGACAAGTCCAAGGATAAAACGACGCAGAAGGAGTCGGAGTCACCGGATGGCGTTCAATTCGCTGCAGACAATGCGGTTGCAGTCGACATTGAGCCGGGATTGGAACTAGATTTTGTCTAGATTTGAGATATGGTCGCCTTTAGACCTTTGGATTGGATTTTTTTTAAATGGAACACCGAACACAAATTCGGTAGGTGTTCCAGCACCCCAAGGACTACATATTGTACTTTTTGGATAATCTGGAAACTATTTAACCAGATTTGAGCCCATTAACTTGGCTCGACAAATCTTTGTAATTTGGAAAACAAAAAAACATAAAAAATTAACTTAAATTTGGCAAAGCATTTTTTGATAAAATGTGCAAACACAAAAAAGAAAAAGAAAAATACAATTAACAATTAAACTAGTATTATTAAACTTTTATACGCAACTGAAAAATGCAAAATGCAAAAGGCAAAACGCATATAACTTATTACTCAAGTTTGAACTTTATAATTGTTTGTGATAAAGCATATGATAATGGTTAGAGATCGAAGAGCGACAACAGGTCGTATGAATGATGATAGTTAAAGAAAGAGTATACGTATGTTGACATACATTTTTGTATTTAATATTTTCTCTGCAACTCGAACAAGAAACTCAACAAATATTTAACCGCAAGGGTTTTGAAGGTCCCAAAACGCGGGAACTAGCACTTTTTATTACTACCATAAATAAGAATTTCCAAAATGAAAAAAACCAAATAATTATTATAGCATTGTTAACCGAGTATTGATCAAAACATTTGAATTGTTTGGCGAATGCGAGTGCAATTAACAACATCTGGAATTCTTACCTCTTTCAAACCAAATGTTACATATTTAATGACCTATCTCAGTGCTCGCATATCTCGAATATATTCGAATGTTTTGGCAAAACTAACCGCAAACAAATGAATAGCAACAAACAAACAAACAAACAAAGAAGCAACAATTGTAGCCAACGCATACATACAAACAACAACATATACATATACATAGAGGAAATTCTAGAAATTTTTACCTAGAAAATCATCGCGCATTGTTCCAGTTTTTATATGAATACAACAAATATACCTATACTCTAGGATTCAAATTAAATACGCACAACAAATCGAAGGTACAACTCGAGAGGAGGCAACAGAAAGCAGAAGGCAGTTAGATGAAGGCGTTGATAATGATAATGTTTATAAAGATATTGGAAATCCAGCACCATTTATTCGATATTTCAAGAGGGTTGCTCGGAGAACTATTTAAGAGACACAACATTTAATGTTGGCAAATGTTAGCAAACAAACAAATTTAAATACTTAATTAACAAACAAAAGAAGGAGGAGAGTTGAAATCAGGCTCAGTACGCTGGCGTTTAAACTACCTACTGAAGAGGAAGGAGTAGGAGAAGGAGAAGGGCGAGGGGAGCGCATTTACCTTGAAAACAAAATATTGTAGGCTAAACTAATTATACGGAGAACCATGGAAAGCTTTAATAAATGTTGGTACTTAATTGAATTTTTACTTAATTGTCGAATGTCGTCTTAATCAAGAGCAAGTATTACAAAAACGTATCTACCAAAATGAAAGGGCAGAAGAGAATCTTAAATAAATAGTTTAAATATTTTATTACATATATTTAATATTATTATATAAATACATATATATTTGTATCTTTTGAAAATCTCTATGTTTTCGATGTCCAATATTTTATAATCACAATTCACAAATGAATCTGTGTTCGTTGTTACTGAACTTTGCGATATATAAAGTTAATCTAAAATTTAATTTTGGACGCGATTAATGAGAATTGTAGTCGAAGTCAGAGAAGGAGAATGAATAAAAGGAGCTGGAGTAGGAACAACAGATGAGGATTAACCGATTTGGTAAAACAAAAGCAAAAGCACTTAAGAAACTTGTCAAGTCATTTTTTTTATAACATATTATTATTCTATAAGCTTCTATGTGTGCATCTCTAACTTTAACCAAAGTTTACATTACGAATGAAACACGAAACACAAAAGAAATGTAAAGAGTCTTGCAAATAAATGTTGCAAGTTTATTTGCAATGTACTTTGGCCTCTATGTAGAAAACTCCCTCCATTAAACAAAAAACTGAATGAAGTGATTGGATTTTCCTGGAATAGATTACAAATTTCTACTTTTCAATTTAAAGCAATTAAATTGTCATTGTTGATTATTAAAATAATAATTTTAATATTACATAATTGTGACTTACAAATAAAATGATAACATTAACAACGGCTACGTAGAGCTTATGGCTCCATGTTACGCTAACTATACACATACACTCTTTCTATTCATCAATCAATTCCCCAATCTAACTAATCCTAGTCTACTTTCTGCGCTTGCGACGCGGCGTCTTCTTCGTGCTCTCATCATCGTCACTGTCTGCACTGTAATCCTGAGAATCTTTCGGCCCCGTTGCTTGAGCATCCCACTCTTTGCGCAGCTCGCTGAGCATGCCCGGCGTCAGCAGACCTTGAGCCAGCAGTCGCTCTGTGAGGCGACCACGCGATGAGCTGGGCAGACGAGGCTCCTTCACGTACGTTACGCGACGCGTATTGTAAGTGGGCACATCGCTATCCTGGCCAGCTTCTGTGTTCTTCAGCAGACGCGTTATCTGAAATACGCCTTGCTGAATGATTTCATCCAACTCCTTTTGAGCATCCCGCACTCGGGCGGCCTCTGGGAAAATATCCATAAAGCGATAGCTGTCAACGAAGCATCAATTGAGTAAGTGGCCTACAACAAAAACACTATCTTCACTCACCTGAGCCACAAGTACAAATCCATCACATCAAAGACTGCCTCCAGATGCACCAAATCTAAGATAGTTTTGGGCAGCTTCAGCGGCAGGTTGCAGTTCCTCTTGATAAAATCAAAGGTTATGGGCTCGTTGCGACTGTATTGACGCGCTATCTTCAGGAACATGGAGCAGACGAAAGGCATCTTTCGGTTGATGGGTGCACAGCAGAACACATAACGGGCACGCAGTGGCAGTGGCACATGCTGTATCATCTCGGCCAGGAATTTGAAGTCCTCGATGTTGCACATGAAATACAATGAATCGTCGACAGTGCACAGATTGACGAAAATGTCCATGAGATTGCTCAGTGACGAGTTTGGCAGATGGTAAGCATACAGTTCTATTTGGTCAGCGGTGGGATGTAAACCTGCCTGCTTTAGAGGCTCCGGTGTTTGGCTGAGCAAGCGTCGAAGCGTCACCAGATCTTCGGACTTAAAGGCAGTCACATAGCCGTGTTCCCACTGAGTCTTAAAGCGTCCAGCACGTCCAGCGATTTGCAGAGCTGACGATATGGAAATCGTATCAATTTCACGCTCGCCTTTCTCGTTCATCGTGGGCTTGACCAGCGAGTAGAAAATGATGCGTCGAATACTCCTGAAATTACTTGTTGTAATCAAGTTTGCACAGTTAAAAGCAAACTTTAACTCACAGATTGAGGCCCATGCCAATGGCATCAGTGGCTACCATCACCTTGCAGCTGTTCTCGGGATCATTGAACTTCGCAGCTTGCGCCAGCTTCGTACCAGGAGGCAAGCCACCATAGATGACAGCTACTTCTTTGCCCCTAAAATAGGAGTTGGTTAAGTTGTGTACAATGCTACATTGAATTCCAAAATTTACCTTGCTTCAATCTCTCTCGAAACGGTGTATATATCATGTTTACTAAAGCAAACAATGCAGTCTCCCGGCATCACATTGTCCAGTGATCCAAGGGCAGAGTCCTCCACCGTCAGCTCCGTGAGACGATCGTAGCGATGCACCTCAACAGTTTCACCAGTGGTTTCACATATCTTTTTCAGCAAGTCTAAGGCTCCTGCCTCGCCACAAACATGCACTTCATCGGCGATCAGTCCGAGGAAAGCGCGCGTCCAAGCCCAACCGCGTTGTGGGTCTCTTATCTGTTGTATCTCATCGATGACAGCCACCTCATCTAGTTAAACACACAGAGTAGTTAGTACACAGCAATCTTGGGTAGCAATCTCTACTTACAGGGCGTGTTCACAGAGGTCATTTCAACGGTGCATGCCACATGATTGGCTGGCGAGTTCTCGCTGATGCCAAACTTGCGCTCTTCGCCCGTGACCAGATCACATGGTGTGCCACGCTCATTGGCCTTGTTATACACCTCGGTTGCCAGTAGCTTGAGCGGTCCACAATAAACACCAGACTTTGCACTCAAATACCTCTCCATAGCATGATAAGTTTTGCCCGAGTTTGTAGGCCCTGAGTGGAAAACTATTTTGCGGGTAATGGCGCGTGCATTGCTGTACCAATTGGCGGGTTGCCGCAAGTCGGATATCTTCTTCAGGTCATCCATGCAGTCCAGATGAGGGAATACAGTTTTGGCATGGCGGAGGAAGTAAGGAAAGATATCGTCTATGTGACCCGCACCTTGCATAATGTCGCTGAAAATGATGTGTACATCAACGGGCAGATTTTCTGCCTCGATGCAGTATCGTCGAAACGATCCAAAAGCCTGTTGCTGCAAATAGGCTGCAGAAAGATTGTATTAAATGGGATTTTTGTATAACCATTTTATTTTCTTACAATCCAAACCATTCTCCGAACATAGCGCTTTGATTTCACGTTTTTGGGCGAATTTGTTTAGTATCTTCAGCAGTTCGGATTTTTCCAGTTTGCCCACCAGCTCGGAACCCACATCCTCGTCATCAGCATTGGCCTGCACCTGGACCGGCTTAAACAAGGCGGAAACATTTGTTTCATGTTTGCGATTACGAGAAAATTGAGCAGGAACAACACGCAAGTTGCGTTTATCACAACTGAGGCCAGCGCCGAGCCTCAAACGCACTGCGCAGAGCAGACGCCTGCCAGTTGAAATTGCATAATGCCGCGAGTTTTGCATCGAGCGTTAACCGGTCGAATTTTAATTGATAAAATTCAAATAATACACTTCTTGAGCGGTCTACCGCTCCACGTTGTGAAGAGAAACAGCTGTGACATAACGGTCTGTACGCTGTTCACAATATCGCTTTGTTTTTACCAGAACTGTCTAGTGTTGAAAAACAATCTCTAAATAGCAACTTTAAATTTTAATAGATGGCGCTAAATTGTCTGAAATTCAATTTTAAATTTTTGTACTTAAATTATAATAATGTTTTTGATATCCATGGCCTATCAAAAACATCGCAATTCGAATTAAACTTTTAGCCATTGACATATCTGTCAAACTTAATTTATCTGATATTGCATTAAGTTTCTCATTAGCTCGCAACACGTTCTCGTGCTAGTGTCACAAATTATTTTCCGTTTTTTATTGTTCCGCAATTAATTTTTTTTCTCATATTTATTTATTTTTTTTTTGGTTTTCCTAAAAACGTGAAGTAAATATATCGTCTGGTGACTGTGTGTCTAGCGAATTGTAGACAGACCGTCGATAGGCAACGCGTTATCGATATACTCCAATTTCATCGGGTGAGAAACGTGGTTTGTTGGAAGCAGCCGGAGAAGGTAGACGTTGCTCTGTTAAATAAATTTGTGAAAAAAAAGAAATTGTTACAAAAAAGAGAATTAAACAGAACAGTTTAAAGAACACAATTTATATAAACGAAATACGATGGAAAATCAAAGCAACGCAGCACCCGTTGCCGCTGCCGCCGCCGCGGAGGTATCATCGACAAGTAAGTTTTCGGGGTGGAGTGTGGAAGATAGGGATTTTCTGTTTTGTGAGCAAATAAATCGCATGCATACATACATTAGTATGTATAAACGCATATGTATTTAACTATTATTGTGGATTAATCTGTAGGTTTTTGCAAAATATATATGCAGAATATTGCACTTTCCCTCGCCCACAAAAAATTTGGATCAAGGGCAAAAGGCACATCGTTCATACTCTTTTCGTTTTTTTTTTTTTTGTAAGTACGGCCATTTTTTTGTAGAGTAGTGACATCCATAGTTGTCAAATTGCCGCCATATTTCTTTCCTTTTTTTTTTTTGCTGATTGATTCTTGCGGTAAATAAGAGTTGACATCGTCGTCTATGAGTCTGCGAATTTTGCCATAGAAATGGAAAAACGAAGAAAACTTCGAAGTACAGCGCAGAAAGAACAACAAATTACAAATGTGTATATTATACATACAAATGTATGTATGTGTTAATGTGTAAGCGCCTATTCTGTATGTCGGCAATTCCAATTTCGTGTTTCTCCTATTAATTACGTCATCGGGCGCACATTTTTATGCTTTAAATGCTAAAAGTGCTGCAATTACTAAGTTGAACTTCCAAATTGTGTGTGGTGTGAATCATTTCGACTGCTCTTGGCCCATTTGAATGTGTTTTTTCTCTGTCATAGCACTGTTGAACTATCTAACTATATATATATAAATACATACATACGCGCTCCTGCAATAGCAACAACACATCAAAGCTGGTACACATATACATACGAACGTATGTACATTTGCAGATACATATGTACATACATATTAATTGAAAAATTCGCGCGTCTTGCTTGATGCGCTCATCGCTGAGAAATGCCTTGCATGTGTGTGTGTGTGAGTGATGAAGAATAAGCGAGCTAGCGTGTGTGTGTGTGCACGACGCAGCGTTGCCAACTTATTGGTCATACGTCAATATCGATATTTTTAATGTTTTTGCCCATTTGATATTTAAACACGCACACTTTGTAGCCGCCTTGCTGTTCAATTATAATTACTGACTGTCATCATTTTAAAATATGCATTGTACAACTGTTTATTATTTATGTAGTTCTATATATAAACAAGTTCGCTAGGACAGGTGGCAACCCCAGTGAATATTTTCTATGCAGATTTTCTATGGCCATCCGGTGTTTTTTTTTATAGCATGTCCGTGTTTGTTTAGTTCGTTTGTTGCACAAGTGTGCGAATGTGTGTGTGTGTGGTTGCGTACACACACAGTACAGTACCTTTTTGGTTGGGCGTGAAAACCGGTTTATCAGTTAGTAGAAAATATATTTTGTCCGACATGAACCTGGCGTGATAACATGCATGCGTTAATCATGGGTCAGAGATAAGAACGACAAGCAACTGACTGCGACTGCTGACAAATCAAACTTAATTTGTTGCCGGTAATGCGAGATCTTGTGTACTCTCTGTATCACACACTCTCTTCATGTAACAAACTCTGCTAACCCCGCTCAGTAGTTTTGCGCTCTCTCGCGCTCTCTTTGGTAGCTGCCGCCGCCGCATTTGTTTGTGTTTATTTTTAGCCCCTCATACGCCATCCATGATGAGCAACTATAGCAGCAATACAGCTATGTATTTACACACACAAATATATGCATGAGTGTTTGGAATGTACTATAAAATAAAACCTGTGGCCAGCCGAATAATTAAATGCTAAATTAATGGATCAAAGTTTTTCAAGTTTTTACTATCAAAAAGTACATGTTGCGACTCATTATTAACGTCAACAAATGAAAATGTTGTACTAACAATACCAACGTTATCTTCAACAGCTCAGCCTGCGGAGCCGACAAAGCGTTCGTTGCGAGTGCAGACCTGGAAGAAGATCCAGGAGGGTAAAGTTGGCCTTGGTTTCAATGGCATCTTTAACCGCATCCCTGCATTCGTTGATGCTGACAAGGCTGCTGCATTGCTCATTCAGGAGGAGGAGTTCAAGAAAGCACGTAAGTAAATTGTTTATCTATGTTTTTGCTATCAATTCTTCATTGCTTTCTCGCCCTACTTATATATAGAGCACATCAAAGTGACCATCGATAGAGCTTTGCACGAGTTTAAAGAACAGGCATTGCTGGCCAATAAATCGGTCTATTTACCCAGCACTCGCGACTCGTCGGCTCTCTTCCTCAAGGTCGAAGTGCCCGAGGATGCCACCGATGAGCAGAAGAAGGAATCACTGCGCGTCCAGGATATACAGAAGTTCCGCTCGGAAATTGGTCTGGACAGCAAATTGAAGCTTGATTTGGTGGTCATTGGCTCGGTGGTCGTTTCACGTGATGGCTATCGCATTGGACGTGGCAATGGTTTTGCCGATCTGGATATTGGCTTGCTCATTGAGCTGGGCGTGATTACGCCACAAACAGCCATTGTGACAATCGTACATGATGTGCAGGTGGTGGACACACTGCCCGTCAATCTGTTCCAGAAATACGATTCACCTGTGGACATCATTGTCACACCCACTGAGGTGATTCGCGTGGCGAAGCGTTTGCCACGCCCCAGTGGCGTGTTCTGGGAACTGCTGTCCGAGCGTCGCTTGAAGATCTTGCCCGTGCTGCAGCAGTTGAAGGAGCAGCTTGAGAAGTCGGGCAAGACCATTGCCCTGAAGGAGGAGGATACCGATGTTGAGCAGCATCAGAACAATAGACGCCGTCGTGGACACTTGCGTCGTCGCTTCCAACGAGGAAACCCAGGACGCACCACCTCACAGACTGACAACGAACAGCAAGGCGTATGTTTACGAATATTTGCCATGTAAATGCATTCTTATGCTTACTCTGAATCTATTTTCTCTTCCAACAGCAGGAGAATGCGCAGAAGCGTGCTCCACGCCGCAAAGGTCGTTTCGTCAACCGCCGCAGACGCACAAACAAGGTTAGATGGAGTGTGAGATATCTCCACAAAAGTCTTTACTTACTTATTTTGTTTAACATTGCAGTCTGAAGGCGATCAGTCTGGTGTTGAGGTTGGTGCTAAGAGTGAAGATCGTAAATTCGATGAGGCCGGTGCGGGCGAGCGTCGCCCCAAGCGGAAGAATCTGCCGCGTCGTGACTTCTGTGTTAAATTGTCAAATCTGACACGCGACATTCGCGTTAAGGATCTGAAGACAGAGCTGCGTAAACGCGAATGTAATCCATTGGCGATTTCATGGAAGGGTGCGTGGCATGCGATTGCACATGGAATTTACCTCACTTACTTTTGATTTTGGTTGCAGGTCACTTTGGAAAGTGTTACTTGCACTTTGGCAATCGCAATGGCGGTCCAAGCACCCAGGAGGATGTGGACAAGGTGCTCAAGTCGCTGAACGATCTCTCGCTGACAATCACCACCGGCGGTGGAGAGTCAGCACCGGCAGCTGGTGCCGAGGAGCCGCCGGCAGAGAACGCCAATGCGCCAGTGCAAACGAAAACCATAAATCTGAATGTGGAGCTGCTTAAGAATAAAAAGAAGGCTGATGGCAATGTCACTGGCGGCGAGGAGGGCGGCAATGCTAATACAACCAGCCCAGTTAATGGAGCGGCTGCCGGCGGAGACGGTGGCGCCGCCTCACGTATCGAATCTGTGGACACCACCACAGTATAGTATGATCAAGTCAGTAGCGCTGCCACAAAAAGGCCCCGGCGGATGTCCGCTGCCAGCGCCACGTGTGGAGTTCAACGAAAAAGAGTAACATTTTGTTTAGAACAAACCGAAAAGTAACACAAGCAAACAAACAAACAAAACAAACCGAAGTGAGCTCCAAAAACACACACACACACACACATATACAAACTCATACACACACACACACTTATACTTTACAGCTTGTAGTTTCTTCTCATTCAAACTATTCTTTTTTAACAAACAAAAAACAAGCGACAGGAACTATTAGATTTTCGATACAACAACAAACGTTACTGACGCTCTTTCTTAACAATTGCATTTGTTTTTTGCCTTCATGAAAAACAATACAGACAACTAAAAAAAACAACAACATAACAAAAATAGATTTCATTAAAGTTTTAATGAATGAAACATATATTAATGAAATACTCGTTCTACTCGTTCATCTTCAAGTGGATCATCATTTCAAAACTTAATTAATAATTCTTCTATACTTTCTCTTTAGGCTTGCCTTTTCTGTCTGTGGCAAGTCATATAAATACAAATACAGATATATATATATACATTGAGATATATATATTTTACGATTTTCTAAACATTTTCCCCCTCCATTTTTGCCTCCACCCGGCCACACGCTGAGCGTGTGTTCGTGCGTCCCTCTTGTCCCCGAAAACAGTTGAGCTGCTATCGTTGGGATGGGCGGAGGATGGACACGTGCAACACGCGGCGTGCGACGTGTGGTGGCATGGGCTTTTGTGTAAGAAATGTTGATATTCGTAAATTATTAATAACCCACAAAAGCCACAAAACAACAAAAAAAAAACTAAAAAAAAACATTTCGTGGATAAAAGAAATTGAATTAACAAACGAAAAACAAAAACTATTAACATGTTGCATTTTTGCTGAATGAAAGAAAAACGAAACACACAAAAAAAACAAAAAACACGGGAAATGAAAAACAATAAAACATGATAATTGAAATATTTGGTTAGTGTTTGCCCCTCAACATTAAACACGAAAAACAACAACACAGAGACACTTAATACCAATACCAATACATCAAATACAATTACCAATTACCCATTATAATTATTATATATATTTTAACAACATACAAAGAAAAGAACAACAAACAAATTTGTGAACAAGAACAGCAATACACACACAAAACCATAATAATTATTTACTCTTTTTTATACAAAGAAAAAGCATTAAAAAAAACTTATGTGAAACATGAATGAAATATAACTTGAAATAAAAACTTCAAAAAAAATCGAAATTCAACGCTATATTATTATTTACAAATTGAATAGATTAATTGATGAACAAATTGTTATTGGGGAAATTATCTTTTATTTTGATTTCTCAGCTAACATCTAAAAAAGGTACATGTATAAAGAATACTCGTACATATGTTTTTTATGTGTATACTATATATACAGTTTGGAAAAGTTATAAAATAATATTTATACATATCATCGGTGTATATATATAAAGGTGTAATTCAGCGTGTTTTCATTTTAATGTTGTTTGTTTGTTGTTGTTGTTGTGGTGTCATACGAAGCCTCGAAAAATATTTGATTTATCCTTGTTGAAGGTTGCGGTAGCTCTCTCAAATTCTTATCAAACCGAATACCCTTGCAGACTTGGATGAGAAAGAGAAATCTACAGATGTGAACTTTGAAATAGCAGTGCTCACAATTAACTCGTTTAGTGACCAACTAACAAAAATAGTTATCTATTTCTGTTTCTACTATTTCAAAGTTCACAGCTGTACTTAAATTGTATTAAACAGAACTATCGTATTGAACCTACAGCATATGATATCTGCTCTACAAGGGTATTTACTCTTCGACATGCCGAAGCTGGCTTTTTCTATTGTATATTTCTTTTGTAGTTCTGCGTTCGGGTGAGGTGAGACTGTGAAACCTGTGGCAATTGCAATTGCGCTCTATTTGTGCGATTCGAAATATGACTTTGGGGATTTTCAGGGGTTTAGCTTTATTCACGGATCGTGCTCGTTGCCTTGCAGCAGAATCTTCGAGGCGTGGGCGTAACTGCTTGCGATTGCATTTGTGTCTGCGGGGAAGGTGTGCGATCTATAAATTCAATACTATCACTATCTCTTGCTTGCTGTTGTTGTTGCTGTTGCTGTTGATGTGTTGCCATGCCCCTAATGCAGGGCGTGGGCGTTGGCGTAGGCGTCGGAGTGGGCGTTGGCGTGGACGAGGGCGTGACTGCGCTGACTAGCGATGTTGAGGGCTTCTCCTGAATGGGCGCCAGACTGTTCACTATGGAATTGGCCATGGCCAGCTCGAGTTCACGCTGCCAGTCGCTCTCCTTCTGCTCCATGGCCTTGCGCTTCAGCTCCTTGAAGCGATTGTAGACGATGAACTCCTTGATGAGCGTTGTCTCTGGATCACTGTCCCGCTGCGCCGAACGCTGCTTGGCCAGGCGCTTCTTCTTCTTGTGCAGCGGTCGCGTCTCGACGATCATCTCCTCCAGCTCGAGGCAGGGATCACAGTTGAGATGATCCTCGGGTGGCTTGAACAGCGGCTTCGTCTGTTTCTCCAGCACCACTTGAAAGTCTGTGGGCCGCAACAGCGGCGTCTGATGCAGCTCCTGCTGTGAGCTAATCCTAGCGCCAGGATGCACACAGAGTAGCTAGTTTGGAAGGTGAATTATTAGTTATAGAGACTGTTATCATATCATAAAAGTAAACACCCACCTTCTGCAGCAGATCGATAAAGTTGTGACTCCAGTAGTGGGGATAGTGCACCGAGGTGTTTAGCACGTTCTTGATCTCGACCAGCGGCGTGTGCGAGTGCAGCACAAATGGCCGGTTGTTGGACCTCATCTCGTAGGCCACAACGCCGAGGGACCACCAATCCACTGGATAGCTATAACCGGCTGCAAATGAACATCAAAATGATGACCGGATGCAGTGAATTAACTTTGTTGCAGCTGCAGTAATTCAATTTGCGACTCAACTGCCAGCAAATGGATTCATTTCCCTCCCCCTCCCCCATTTGCACTGTCCGTGTTTACAATTTGCACTTACCAACTTCTTCTAGAGCGCACATAAACACTTCTGGCGCCATGTACGGCTTCGTGCCCGACATGCTGCAGGCGAGCGAGTCCTTCTGCAACCTCGTTGCAATATTAAAATCAGTCAAATGAGCGTGTCCTGAAATTAAGCGCACGTAATTGGTTTCCAATTACCCATCAACCCATATGCACCACTCTCTCTATGTCTCTATGTCTCTCTGTGTGTGTGTTTGGGTGTGTAGTTATGGTTGCGAGTGTGTGAATGTTTGTATAACTATTATTTCCTATACACTGCGAAAAGTAGGAAATGTGCCAGAGATAGCGTCTGTCGACTATCAAAGGTAAAACCTAACTCTTATTTCAACTTTATATACCACAAATTTCTTAAGGATTGCACAACAACTTATATTATCTTTCTATAGCGTATGCAAAAGTCGACTTCTTCAGCTATTCTTTTCAGGTTTTTTCTTCGTGTGCCTTTAATTGAATTTCTGCGTTACCTTTGATTGTATTCTGGCTCGCAAATATCAAACTTTTATGCGTTTTATACGCATGCATCGTTAATTAACTCGCATTTTTTATACATTTTTATTTTCTTTGGCCATTGCTGTGGCGGCGCAATTAATAACGGTAAACGATTGTTGCAATCTCCCCGGAGCTTCAACGCTTTAAATCGAAAAGATTCATATTTTCCATAGGAATTTATTGGCACAGTCTTTAAAAGGAACAAGAGTATATTCACATTGTGATTGACTTGTCAGGTACATATAGTATATATATGTGCTTGATTCGCAATACAGTAAAGTACAATACCACACACACTCCGATACTTGACAGCTAGACAGATGTGTGCAATACTGTTATATTTGCTTATCAAGCTTGCGGTCGGACAAGGCTGTTAAATATTGAGGGGCCTAAAAGTATGCAACAATTTTTGCCATTGCCTGAAAACGTATGCATGTATTTGTGTGTGTGTGTGTTTGTGTGAGGCAGCGAAGCAGGCAAAAATGACAGGTGGCAGGCCTTTTGGGGGCTGGGCCCCATCCATATACATACACATATATGAGTATGAATAATTTGAGTATGCTTCGCAGTATTCACAGTATTCACTTGGGCCGCCGTCAAGGAAAAAGTTTCACCTACTTTGTGCGACTTGCGAGGGGGAAATCGATAAATTTTTGAACATGCTCTGGATATGTTATAATGAATTATGGACGCATTTTTGGCAACTTGACTTCGAGCTGCCCAAGTGAGTGTGTGAGTGAGTGTTTGAGTGTGTATGAGTGTGTGTGTAAAGATGCTCACCGGTATCATCCAGTAGAATGTTATCTGGCTTAATGTCCCTGTGGATCACACGCTGTGTTTGAAGGTACTCCAGGGCACTGCCCAGCTCGCACACTAATAAGGCCACACTCTGCTCCGAGAATTCCACCTGCAGGTGTTGTGAGATGGGGGGAAGAGTTAAAGCACCGCACATTGCAAGTTAAGTAGTTATGCCGACTCACCCGATTCTGTAAATGGTATCTTAAATCACCGCCCGTCAACAGGTCGCACACCATGAATAAATCCTCCTCATCTGCGTGGGAGAAGGGAGAGAGAGAAAAGATAAAAGTAGAATTGAAAGATGCTGACAAGAGAACAAGCTGGCATCAAAAGAAATGCACATAGTTAATTTGCATTTTGATTGCCAATCAGCAGCGTTGGCTTCCACACTCACATGTCCAGGTATTTGCATATGTGTACGTGTGTGTTTGTTCGGAGGGCACTTACCCTGAAACGAGAACCATAAATTGACGAGAAATGGATGCTCCAGCGAGGAGAGCAACTCCACCTCCTTGATCACACCGCCCAAGGCGCCGCGCGACTCGCAAACGGAGCGACTCACATATTTCATGGCATACAAAGTGCCGCTGTCGCGCTTCTGTACAATGCACACCTGTAAGCACAAGCCACAAGGATAACACACAGGTAGAGGGAGGATGAAGGAGGAGGAGTGTCGCATTACTCACCTTGCCAAAGCTGCCCTTGCCAATGGCTCGGAGTATTTGAAAATGATCAAAATTGACTGCAAAGAAGAGAGAAGAGTGATTCAGAGTTTAGCTCCTCACCAGCTGAGCTGATTTAACTGGCAGCTGCTTGGCAGCGTTTTCCCCTTCAGCCTCATCATGAACCTCAGTTGTTCTTGCCGCCGGCGGCAGATAAAGAAAGGCGGCAAGGCGTCGAGCTGGAGCAACTGGAGCTGGGGAAAGCTGTGCCTGGCCAGCACCTCGAACTTCTCGCTGTCCACATAGCTAAGTCGCAGCACGCGCAGCCGAGGAGAGCAGCTGTCGAGGAGCAGCTGAAAGTGCTGCGTACTCAGTGGCAACTGCAGCAGATTGAGCTCGATGCTGGTCAAGTGGCGTCGCCACAAATGACACAGCAGCGACTGACACTGCACCTCGATGCACTGCAGCAGGGCCAGCTGATCGGGCAGTCGTAAATAGGACAACACTTGGAGCAGGCACAGCTCATCCAGTTGCTCCATTTCGGATTTGCTTCAAATGCTTAGACGAATGTTGCTTTGTTTTGCTCCCTTATATAAAATCATATTATCATATATCTCTGCACTCACCGTCATCATCCTGGAGCAGACTTGTGTCGGATCTGCTCGACGAGTTGGCGCCCATTTTGTAGCTACATTAATGTGCCGCCTTGCGGGCGCTTTTATTGGCTATTTGCTGTTGTCGTTGTTGTTGTTGTTGCTTTGTCGTATCCGTTTCCTGCCTGTCTGTGTTTCTATCTCTCTCTCTCGCTCTATTTGCTGGCGCTGCTTGTGGCAATTTGATTGAATTCAATTGATTTGCTGTCGTGTTCTGTGCCCCGCATTGAGCACTCGCTTGATTGACGCTTCTCTTCCTTCTCTTCTCTTCTCCCGCTCTTCCCTCGACTAGCTTTGGCAGCTTCTGTTTTCCTCCTCGTTGTTGTTGATGTCTGCGATGCTGCTGTTGCTGCTGTTGTTATGATAACTCATTGTGAAGCACCTGAAAGAGCCACAAAACAAGTTTAGATCATAAAGTGAGCTGCCGATAATTGTGAATGACTTTTGCATAGATTTACTCGTAAGTCGACAACTTAAGCCGGCTTTTCTCCTGCTCGAATACACATCACACACACACCTCAATTTTTCACTCATAGCTCTCCTTTGGCATTAACTACTACTTAGCTAACTTTGCTATCGCAATGAACCAACGCTTTATCGTAATAGACTTCAATTATTTTGCTATTTCATTTAATTAGCCCCATTTTCCATGCTTGGCTCTTTATTTCGTTCATTCACTAAACTGCATTACATAAGTAACAAAGATATTAACAAAGTTTTTAATGACACACTTAATGGCATTTAATCTTTTAATCAAGATTCAAAAATAACAAGTAAGAAGACTTTAAGATACCCGCTATAAATGCAAAACAGTGCGGGTTTAGTTTTAAAATAGACCAAATTAATATACCGCAAACATATTAAAAGTATACTAAAGGCTATATTTGGTATATTTATAAAGTACAACATTACAAAATATTCCATGGAGTTCAAAATATACTAGATAGTCAATCAAAGTAAATAAGATTCGTTTCTTTAGCTCTGCTATTTCAAAGTTCATAGCAAATTCTTGCCGCTGATCAAGAATATATATACTTTCTAGGGTCGGAGGTGCATCCCTCTGCTTGTTACATACATCTCCTGGCGGCACAAAGTTATAATACCCTTCTACCCTATGGGTTTATACCCGCTACCTATAAGGTACTATATTATAACTTTGTGCCCCCAGGAGATAGCATACAGTTATTGAAAGAATTTTATTTGGAAGCATCCTTTTTTAAATGTAGATTTAGTTAGCTAACTAGGAAAAGTGATTAGTTAATTTCATTTCCATCACTGACAGCCTGTAATACTAACATAATTAGACACTATACCCGACCTCAGCAAGTCGTTAGTTTGTTGTCATACCTAGGCAAGTCAAAGTTGTCAGTTGCAGGGCAACTTTTGTAAATGTTGTCAGTCCACAACTATCATTAACTCAACTCGATATTGGAGAACTGGGAATCACTTTGCCCAGCTGTTGAACATGTGCGCCACCAAGAGCATCGATATAACCGCCCGGGAGACGGGCGGAGGAACTGCTGTCGTCTCTTTGCGCGAGAACGAGTTGATCTGCAATCTGCGGGCGCTGGTCGCAGTGCGTTTCGAGCAGGCCATCAATATGGTAATGCTGATCTTTGGTGGCCAAGTGCTGCCCGATGTGGGGACCATCGATGGCCAGGGCATCACCGAGGGCGTCACAGTGCATGTGCTCTTCCGTAAGGTGCGCCACGACGAAAAGAAAAGCAGCTCCGTTTCGGACTTGAATCTATCCACAAAGTACTTGTCGAAGAACCGCTTGGAGCTGCTGAAGCATGTGGATTTGTTCAAGCCGCTGCTCGATGATCCGGCTGCGCTGCGGGACATACTTTATAGCGATGAAGACATTCGCAAGTTGCGTGACGAGAATGCCACGTTTGGTCTCTACCTGAGCAGCGATCGCAACTTGCGCGAGTACTTCTCCACACTCTTCAATCCGGCCAAGGTGCAGGAGGAGGGACGCAAGCGGGACATTTACATGTTGCGCCAGGAGAGTGTGCCTAGAAGCTACGCGGCGCTTAGCAAGATGACACAGCTTCAGCTCAGCATTCATGAGAACAACGTGGCCGCCAAATACCAGCTCGCTGTTGCTGGCCGAGACTCTGGAGATAATCCGCAACGTGGACGCGAGAACTCGTTGCCTTTGCCGAACCCCTGGCTGCCCAAACCTCCCGTAGCTGGTCACTTCCGCCGAGGCCGGAAGAGGAAGTGCTATTGCCTATTCAAGACTCAGCCAGAAGCCAAGGCTCAGCCGGAGCAGGAGCTGGAGTTGGGATTTGATAAGGATCGGTCTGCATTCGATGAGTACTTTGCAGAATCCAACTCGACGGAGTCAACAAGCGACTTGCTCAACATCTTCGACTTTATGTCCACCAATGACTCGCGCTCGAAACAACAATTTCGCTCCGAGCTGCTGGAACTGGAAGCTTTGGGACACACTGATCAACAGCGCAACATCAGCGCCCTCCTCATGTCCTCCGGGGATGTGAAGTTGGCCCGCAAGCTGCTCCAGAAGTGGAACACTCCACATTCGACACTCGACACTTGATAGCCTACCAAATACTACACTGCATTTCATCAACTATTTAGTTTAAATTGCTTTTAGTTGCCGACATCCGACATCTTCAAGGACTTCTCTTCTAATTGTTCAATCCAATGCATGTCAGCAAAGATTTTAATATGCTAAAACTTTGTCTTTTATTTCACCCATTTATCAGCTAATTGGAATGTGTTTTAATGCATCGACTGGTTACATATCGGTTCATATTGACTTATTAGATTTTAAATGTAGCCAAGACCTTCTAGGTACTACACTTTTGGAAATCGGTTTCTTTATTTTAACTGCGCTTGCAGGAAAAATATTTTGGGATTAGTTAAATAGTTCTTAATGTTGCTTTTAGACACTTATTTTATGTTAGTTATTCAGTTAAATTAATTTGTTTATAGGCAACCTTTTAGCTACTACATTTTTGAGTTTCTTTTGTTAATGTTAGCTGCACTTCATAGAAAAATAGTTAGTCTGACTAAGTCATAACCTACTTACTTAGTTTCTACTTACGACCTTCTAGCTACTACACTTTTGGAAATCGGTTTGTAAATTTAAGCTACACTGTCAGAATAGAATCGTAGTTAACCTCAATATATTGTAGATATAAAGCGCGACCCTCTAGCTACTACAGGTAAAGCCATAACTTTTTAATTCTGCTGATCTTTTAATATCAGTTATTCCGTTTAATTTATTAGTTTATAGGCACAATCAACGACCTTTCCAGGTCCTACTGCTCTTCAAAGAAAAAAGGTCTATTTCAATCACAGCTTTGGATGTAACTTTTTACTTCAATTACTTATTTACTTTTAGCCAGATTGCCTTACAATAGAGACAGTTTTTCATACAAAAACATGTGTCTATTCAATGCGCAATACATTTACCGATTCATAGGTGTTGCTATTTTTCAAGCATTGTGAATTTTCTCAAAATTTCCATCAGTGTCAAAAGCAGCCGCAAATCCAGGCCGCATATTCTTTTTATGATTGATTGAAGCAAGTTTGCCAGGCGCGACTCCATTTGAGCGGGTTGCCATTGACATTCTGGGTTGGGTTTGGGGTTGGGGTTGGGTGTCTATAATGGTTTCCCTTTCCTTCGCCGGCTGGTCGAGCATTCAGCCATCCATCAATGCTCGAATAGCCTCTGAGGTCTTCTCTGACAGTTTCTATCGGCAACGCATGCCGCAATTTACTCCAACCAATTTTTTATGATTATTGCAAATATATCAATTCCTTTTACGGCCATACCTTGACAATCTGTCGCTGTCAGACTGGAACTTTAACTTGTGTGTAAGGTGTATGTTAGATATTTGCATTTAAAGCTTTATCATTATGGTTATTGGCAAGCTGTTGTTTGATTTTCCGCTTTTACAACTCGTCCACTTTTATTATTAGCTAGCTGCACGCTGTTGTTAGCATAAGAAAATGCATTGCTTCCCCAGCTGTTGACGCAGCGAACGCTTCTTGCACTTGGCTTCATTCAGCACACGGAAAAACTAGGAAAGTTTAAGAAAATTTTGCACTTGCCGGGCACAGAGTAAATGTCAATAATGTACCAAGAGAGGAAAAGTCTACAACTTGCGAAGCTTCCCCGTTCTACTGACATTTGAGTTTCTTTTGTTGCCAACTTGGCAACGTCATAACATATTTGTTTACCAAGCGCGAGTTCTGAAAGATTCAGAATATCAAGCTTACATATCCTAATGTGTGTGCACAAAAAATTAAGGCTGTAGCCATCAAAATAAGTGAGTTAGGGGGAAAAAAAAACTTGGCTACTTTGCGTTGCGATAAGTTTGAGAACAAGTCTAAAATTGTACAGAGAGCCGAGTACCTTGAGATTTAGTAATTTCAGCTGGAATGGCATTTAAATGCAGACGCAACAAATGCGAACAAAAAAGAACATTAGCCAAATGGGGGGCGTGGCAGAAGTTGGCGACAAAATGGCGCGGAAACAAAGTGTCCAGCGGCGTCGCGACGGCTGCTGCAAGACTTAGGGAGAAAGGGAGAGAGACAGAGAGAGAGAGAGAGAGAGTTTCATTACAAAAAGTGAGGCGGCTGAGTTTCCACATCGTGTCTTGGGCCAAGCTTATTGCTCATTTTTTGCATTTAAATATTTTATGAAAATGACAAAGTAACACCAGCCGTGGCAGCAGCATTTGCTTAATGTGATTGCTTGCCAACACAGGAGACAAGTAAGGAGCAAAAGTAGTAGCTGTAGCTGGATGTTGGCCAAGGGCCAAGTGTCACCTTGAGGACGTTAACTGGAATCGCTGCGGTGTGCCGACATTTGATTTGCCGACTAACCGACTGACTGACTATTATTTAAATGACAGCAGCTTTTATTGAGTTAGCTGAGTGAGCTGCACCAACAGCGTTGGACACCACTGTGTCGCGACACCACTGTAACAAGTTGTTGTTGCGAAGTAAACAGGTAAACAGAAAGAAGTCTGTCAAGAGTTGGACTCGCTTATAAATAGAATATGCTATATTACCCCAGAGAGTGGCAAAGATGAGCACGAGACACTCTCCACGTATCTGTTGTTTGCTTATTATGCATGTATGTACCAAGGGAAAGGAGTTGGAGGTGGGGTTGAGTTGTACTTGGGTAGTACATGCAAATCCTTTTGGCGCCTGCATGTCTGTTCCTCGTCGGATTCCGGGAATTCATGTACCGTAGAACAGGTGTGAAGCTGTAAGTAATCCCCGAAAGACTCATAAAGCGAATTTATGCATTTCTCTTCCTCGACGGGAGAAAGAACATAAAACTGATTTGAACTACGAGCGGGGCAAAGTGAAAGGAATTTCCGGCCGACACCAAATAACAACAACTGCCCCTCATTCCCTTTTGAACTTGTGCTTTTAGCTGCTCGTTTAGCGTTTCCCTTTTGGCTGGCAGGTGAAGGGAAAGGGGGGAACACACATTTCATTTTCTCGGAAATCTAGAGGTATTTCTTCTGTGTGTGGAATTTCCACTTGCGTCATGGCCAGAGTTTAACTTGCCGGATTAAAGTTAAGCTACGAGCGATTTCCGCTTTAAGCCAAAGATACACAACCCCAATTCATTCACCTTCACGCCACAGTGGCTGGCAAAAATCAATGGCCACCGTTCAGCCAGCCAGCCATCAACGAATATCCTGCGCTGACTTTTTCCGGTTTCCCTCGATTACCCATACATACAGCTCTCAGCCCTAGCCTATTGATTTTACATAATTAACATTTGCGTGATTTGGAAAATGTCGAAATACAAATATTTAGGTCAATAATGGATGCACGTCCCTTGGGTGCCCCTCTTTTCCTTCTCCTTTACTCGCTTTGCAATTAGTGAGGGGAATTATGAAAGTATTTTTGGCATGTCCCACAACGAGAATTTAGAATCTCAGCAGAGAGAGAGAGAGAGAGAGAGAGAGAGAGAGAAAACTTAATTAGTTGAGAGTGCACAAGTTCTTTACGACGCTCGTCAATCCATATGGAGATTGAAGATAGTGAGCTATCAATATGCAATGGTTCATTAATCAAAGATTAACAACACCGACAACAACAACAACAACAGTTCGGGCATTTAGCTGCCCAAACAAATGACAGCACATCAATCAAAATGACGGCCCAAAACGGCCTCCCTCTCTCTTTCTGCCTCATTTCCTCTGTCTCTGTCTCTGTCTTCGCCATGTTGTTGATTTTTGCCTCTTTATCATTCATTTGCCCTGCTCAAATTAAAAGCGCGCCTTAATTAATGGCGGCTTGCAAATTTTTATTTGTATTTCGCCCCTCCTCCTTTCCCTCTCAGTTTGCATCTGTCGCTGTCTCTTATTTTATATTTTTACTTCTATTTTTACATTTACTTAACGCCATCAAGCAAAAATCTGTTGCTCTCCGCCGGAAAAACTAATTAAACGCCTGTTGGCGCCAGCAACCAGCAAAGAGAAGTTGGCAACCAACGAGCCGTAGACGAACCCTTTATTACAACCCCTCGAGTTGGGAGCTGAGAAGGTAACAAGCGGGTGCAAAAGGCAGCAAATCACCATCAAAAATTTGCATAGAGCTCGAAATCTCCATTGGGAGTCCCTAACGAATCTGAATTGGAATCCGAATCCTCATCCTCGTTTGCCCCGCTGTCGTCTGCTATCTGACAACAAACAACTCAACTCGATTCCACAAACTATATTGAATGCATTCATCATTCGAACACGCTTCAACCGCATTGACTTGGCTTGGGGATTGCCACCTCCCTCCTCCCCCACACACCCCTAGGGAAGGGGCTCTAAGTATTCATCCTTATGCCTTTAATGAGCACAAACTTTGCCAGCTCGACAGCCCCAGTGAGTAATGGCAAAAGAGCTTCGATAATATGCAAAATTAATGGCTGACGAAATATAAATATTTTTCTTCCAAAATTCACACACAGATACAAAAACTTTACATAACTATATTTTACACCCAGATATTTTAATGAGCTCAAACTTTCTGAAAACTTTACTTTACAGTAATTGTAGTAAAGGAACTTTAATACTGTATCGCAATATTTTATGGTTAAAGAACTCTTTTTTTTGTTATCTGCAGTTCACCATATTTTCTAATCAGTAATATAGTTAATTTCGAAAGCTCCATAAATAAGAGTTGACTTATAACCATATGCTCATATCCCCGTGTAATAAATCTGAACAGATAACAGAGATAGAGAGATATGTTATTTATAAAAACTGAACAGATATAGAATTTGAGTTTGAGTGAGATTAGAATAAAGCTGCTGTTGATTCTCGTGTCGTTATATTGGCCATCTAGGGTAATATTATTGCGTATTCATAACTCATTGATGGACTCTCTGACCTCGAGGCGGCTGTGCCTGGATATTCGCGCACTTTACAACACATTAAATGCCATCTTTGACAGCACTGGAGACAACTCCATAAGCCGCTCGTAAACGGGCGACGTTTTATGGCACTTTCCGTTTATGTTCCGACCCCAACCCCAATCCCAATTCCGAGTACCGAGTACCGAATACCAAATAAATGCCATCCACTTCAGGACGATTGTTCACGCTCCTTGTGATGCGCTCGACAAGTGCGATATGAACCATAAATATCATATGTATATATGGTTTATTTTTTATATGCATTCCAAATGCGATGTCAATAAAATTGTTATAGTAGTAAATAAAAAGGAAATCATAGTTGCTGTTTTTCCAGCTATTAGTTAATATTCATATTACATTGTCAGGCAATTGACCTGCATAAATTAATGACAAGCCACAATATAAAAAATAAACACAGGGAATAAATTATAATTAAATGCACATTAAATTTTGCAATTGCCTGTATTTCTTTAATAAATAAAATCGCTAACTTCTGGTTGCTATGCAATTATTCCGTTTATATTATGTGCATATGCAAGAGCTCAATTAAATGTCTAGCCAACGTTGCAATTATAAATTTTAGTATTTTTAATAGAGAATAAATACTGCGAATAGTATTTATGATATGATACCAAACTACTATACTCGAAATATAGTAAACAAAACTACAGAAATATCTAAGTTGATGTGGGTCACGAAAGGAGTTTAAAAATAGCTGCTAAATAAACAACCAAACTTTAACTTTAATAATTAAAAAAGCGTTTTTTCTGGGCTTTATCATATTCTTGTTTTCACACTAATCTACAATGGAACACTTTAGTTTTTGAGTAGAGAATATTGTGAAATGTGTTTAATGAAACACAAACAGAAAACAATACGTGATTTAAGAAAACTTTGCGTCATATGTTAAACAAATATTGAGAAAGATACAGAAATAGCCGAGTTGGTTTAGGTCAAGAATACTACATAGAATTGCCTCTGGAAATGTGTATGTGTGTGTGTGCGTAAAAGCTTCTAAATAAGCAAACTTCAACTAGAATAGGGGAAATTTCTTAGCTTCTCCATTTCCTTGTTGCCATTGCCATCTCTCATCTCATATTTCCCAAAACAATAACAATTTGTTGTGACATCAGCATCTCGGTCGGATGGAGTAGAATTAATTATGGCTTCATCTGGCAGCATCTGAGAGGCAAGCTCAATTCTAAATTTATGGAATGACTCGTTGAGCTTACAATGACACTCGTAAAACTATTCATCTTCTCAGTGGAGCATTATTAGCATGGATGAATCATAGGTCCTGAATCCTGCTGGCTCCTCAAGAGCATTTTCTCGTTCTCAGCTGAAGATGTTCAACTTGGACACATGTCAATGGAGCGCAAAACCTCAAATTCGCAACATAGATTAGAAAAAGCCACCCCAAGCGAAAGAAAGCGGAGGCAAGTGGGAACAACCCCCCGGGGCACTGACACTCCACCAAGGGAGCAGAGAAGTAGGGGGGACGGGAGCAGCTCCAAAAACGCAAGGCGAGTTCATTGACATTGCTGTGATGTGAACAGAACAGAAGTAAGTCACACACGCACTCTTAAATACACACACATTTACATAAACATATCTATATACATAGACTGCGACTATGTGTGTGTGTGTGTGCGTGTTATTATTGGTATGAAATCACGCAAAAATTTGCTTAAGTCAGCATCGCATTTCTTTTGTGGGGTGTTCGCGCAGCAAGCAAATAAAGAGAATTCTTCGTGCTGAAATTTAGTATTATGAGTTGAGTAAATGTTTCATCTTTTTTTTTTTTGGGGCTCTGTGGTTCGTGGCTGTGGTCTCAGCACTTGCCTCAGGAATTTATCGATTGCCGTCGTCGACTCGTCTTTTTACAGGGTAGCCAAATTGCACAGGTTAACTTAAGTATTCAAATTGCACTCGCTAACACAACTCTGTGGCTTCTATGTGTGTGTGTGCGTGAGACACTTACATGTTGTTGCATGTTGGCAGATCTGAAGGAGTCGCCACGAATATTCCATAAATATCCAAGCTTGAACTCCTTCCCAGGTGTAGTAGCTACTTTATAGCTCAAGCCAGGCACTTTATTTTGCTGCCTCGCGGTCTATGCCGCCGGCAAAAGTCACGCGATTGTTAAGATAAGCACAACAACAAACACTCACACACGCACTCGCAGTTGTACCGTTATTTCGCTTTATTCATATCACATGTTCTCCTCCAGAACAACCGTTTGCTGGCATTGCCCAGACTCAACTAACAACTGTTGTTGACTACGGCGCGAGGACTGTTTATTATTAGTACTGTCGGCGTTGCCAGACTGCGCAACAACAGACATCAGGCTTGCTCTCGCGCTCTGTCGCTCTCTTTTGCGCCCTTCATTTAAGAGAGTAGCCGGCGAATGGTAAGCAGAAGAAAGTAAAAGGCAAAGACAACATGCTAAGGCGACGTCTAGGCGACGTCAAAGAGCGAAAATTTTTGTTTGAAAATCCGTGCGTTATGAATGAGCGCCAATTAGCCAAGTTGGCTGGCTATGCTTTATTATCATTATGATTATGATTATTATCATTATTATTATAATGACTATGATTAGGAGGCAGGCATACAAATTGTGTTTATCTTTGTGCGGCGTGGCGTGGCCTAGCCGAAAACTTAAACGCAAATTGATTGCTTACACATTTTATGGCATTTGTAGATGGATTACAAGTGCCCGAGCATTTAATGTGTGGAACACATGAGGATGCTGATGTGTGATGTACGTACATATGTATAATATGTGTGTTGAGTGTGTGGTAGGCCTCATTTTGTGATAGCACTTCAGGAGGATTTATGCACCTCTCTCTCTCTCTTTGTGCTTATGCTAATGTTTTTTGGCTAAGCTCTTCTAAGCTCTATTTGTTTTCTAAATGTTTTTTTTGTGCTGAGTTCAGATGACACCTGGCAAAAGCTAAGGCTCGGGTTGGGTTTCATATCTGGCAGCTTTTTTTTTTCTGTGCGAGTGTTGCACAATTTTTTTGTTGTTGTTGCGAAATATGTTTTTATTGTAGCATACTTTTGTGCGCGCCTCGCATTGTTTACACAAAATTTCATTGTTTACGTTGTTGATAATGCTACGGCGACGAAAGAGAGCGAATGGCAAAACAAAGCAAATGGCGGACAATCAAAGGCAGCCTCAAAAGAAAAAATGCCGTTATCCCACCGCACACCTTCCCCTCTCCGAACACGCTGCGTGCTTTAAACGCAATTTAAATTCAGTAAAGTCAAAATTGTTTGCCTTATGCGCAGCAAACCCAATAATCCAATGCGGTTAAAGACGCTTACAGACGCTCTCGCTCTCACAGGGTCTAAGTGTCTCTCAGAGACTGTCTGTGTGAGTGTGTGTGTGTATCTGTGTGTTTGTGACTGTGTCAACAAAAGGCCTTAAAGCGGCAGCGGCAGTGGCAGCGTCTTAGCCCGTCCAAGTGGCCGCCAGCGACGCCTCTATGAAAATGGTTTTAGCCGCCTTTTGCAACATAATTTCCTATACCCTCGCCAAGAGGGTACTTTAAAATTATTACAATGCATCAAACATATTCTGTATGAACATCTTGCTCCCCATCATATCATCCATCTACGTCAAAAGCATGCGTTTACTCTTAGTACTTGATGAGTTTCTGGTGAAACCCTTGAATCCAGGATACTTTATTTTTTTTTTTTTAAGCTAGAGTATTAGAATTGTAGACCTTAATGTACTTTACTGTTTTTTTGAGCTGAT
The DNA here is from genome assembly GCA_035046325.1 of Drosophila niveifrons. Lineage (NCBI taxonomy): Eukaryota > Metazoa > Arthropoda > Insecta > Diptera > Drosophilidae > Drosophila > Drosophila niveifrons. Next base: position 22,757,048 of record JAWNOC010000046.1, read on the forward strand.
TTAGGACGTTGTTGTTGTTGTTGTTGCTTCTTTTGTTTTGTGTTTTCTGTGTCGCCCGCAGACTTCCTTTTGGCTTTGGCTTTGGCTTTAGATTAAGCTTAGTCTCTATGGGAAAGTGACCCAAAAAGATGGCCAAAATGAAAAACGTAAACGTAACGATCTAATTGTATTTTTTAAATTTGCCATTTTCTTCCTCTTGAGCAGATAAACTGACACAGCTGGATTTGTAGCTCCAATTATACCATGTTAATTGCGATTACATTGGGGTAGTCTGCTCCTGCTTCCCCGCTCTTGGAATGCACTCTCAAGTAGCCATCGAGAATTTGCTACTTGTGGCAAACAGTTATTTGCATTCTACTTCAACTGCAACGGAATTCGTTCGTTGGCTCAAACAAAGGCCAACAACGAGCTGCAGTTGGCAGAATGTAACAAGTTATTTGCCTGCCATAAACCAAAGCAATTGCTTTGCGCCATAGACGAGGTCGAAGCCAAAGCATCCAAGCAAGTTTCAACTGCTTTTGATTTATCGCATGTCACTGCAATATTTCGAATTTAAATGTTAAACTGAAATTGATTCACTTTCTGTTGTGCTTAATTCATTTTATAAAATAACAATATTTTTGCAATTGAGTAATAAAATCTTTGCTGCCGCTGCGAAATACAATTTAAGTAGAGCGTTGTTGCGTTATTTGGCATTATTATTAAATGCTGTGTGAAAGTGTTGCATACTTCTGGGCGCAACTCAAAATGGATGCCGCAAAGAAGAACAACAGAAACAGACATATAACTGGCAAATGGGAAAAGCACAAAACATGGCAGTTGGGTGTACACAACTAAGTGATACCCTAACTATAATGTATACTCTTTCTTATTACCATACTTCACTTGGGAACGTTGAATACTTTTTTAAAGGCAAGTTTATCAACTGAAATTAATATCTTTGAGCATACCTCTTGCCACATTCCCACTGACCACAGGGTATAACAATGGAAAATAAAAACCCCACCGCAGAGGAAAAACCCAATTAGGTTTCATGTTGTTTTTAAATTGCCAGACAAAGTTTTTTGTTATTGTGGTGTGCAATATCAACAGCAGCTGAAGAAGGAGAAGGAGAAGAGGCAAATGGCACCTTTCCTCCTCGAGGAGACCCAATGCCGTTGGCGCTAAGCCCACTCTGTCAGCTGCTCCCCGCTCCCCGCTCCCCTTTAACCAATCCGGTTGCCCGCATCAAAAAACAGTTTCACTTTGTTTGCTTCCGTTGAGCTTGCAACACACATTTCCGATAGAGAAAATCAACTACAGTAGTTGCAATCGCAGTTTGAGCTCGTTTTGGAAATCGAAATCAACTTAACATTCAAATGCAGAGCGACAAACCGAAACGAAAATCTGTTACAAATGGATTTCCAATGAAAATCGCACTCGCATCAAATGAAATTGAAAACGGCTGTCAGAACAAAAACTCTAAATCAAATATGTACGATCTGCTAAAAACCCATTTTTCTCTCTGCTGCTGCAATCTAAATCAAAATCAAACATTAAACGTGATGTTCTGCACAACTATTCCGCGATTAAATCGCTCAGGTTGCGCTTTTACGAGCAGCAATACAAAACCCTCAAGCAGGCGAAATGTGAGCGAATTCCTTTTGGGAATGTCCTGGTGAACCACTTGAACCTAACAATTTGAATAAAAAGATTGTGCCAGAGGCGTTGGGGCTTGAGTAGAACACGTCACAAACACACACACACATACACGTGTATGTGGGGAGGCAAACAGTGCAGCCAACTCGTTTGAATATTAAGCGAAAAAAATGGTTAGATTTTACATGATTTTTTGCAGAGTTTAAACGGCAATTTAAAAGTTGTAAAATGAGTATTAAAAGTTCAGCGGAATAATTGAAGTTTCACCGCTAATTAAAGTGCTATTTTTAGCGGGAAAAAAGCGGAAGTGGCTGCACTTTAACAACAAAACCAAATTGCCGGTGGGGAATACATAAAATATTTGTGACGTGACAGTGAAAAAACATTTATTGCCTGATGCGAAAAGCATTCTCTTTCTCACACACACACACACTCACATACGTATATATATATATAGAATGGGACACCCACACACCGACACGTGATTTTGCATTTAATTTGTTTCTTTTGTGCCAGACTAATTAAAAGTTGTATAATTTTGTTGGATACTTTTAATATCCTGTACTTGAGACGTGCGTAGAGTGGGCATGTCAGACGTTAATAATGCGAGACAGATTGTCACTTGAGCAAACAGAGAAACAGCTGCTGAAATTAGCTCAGCAACAGGGATTAAGCTAGCAACCGAATACAGGGCATTTGATAGTCCGAAACTCGCATTTGTTTTATAGTTGAGAGCACACTTTGCGCATAAATCAAAACTACACGAAACTTTTACACAACTATTGTGTTTGCAGACTAGTGTGTGTGTGTGTGTTTATATTTGATGTGGCAGACAAGCGAGAATTATGAGATGAATTATCGCCAAGATAAATTTAAAATTTTAATTGCCAGCCACGAGCAAAGCGCACAGTAATAATTTAATTGCAGGAAATCGCAAGCGAGTTGTGCATTTCAAATCAATTAACGGATTTCAAGGGCATTCTAAGAACTCAACTTGTTTCCCAGTATCAGTTGCTATTTCTACAAAAAAAGTGTAGCATACTTTTCAGCGCAAACAAAAAATGCGGTTGATGTTCGTGGAAATAATTGCAGTAAATGCAAAATGAATGGCAATTGTTGAAAAATTCATAAGCGTGAATTGCAGAAGAGTGGAGGCAATGTAAATGAAGATGATACACTTTAAATTAATTATAAAATATATGAGGAGAGGAGTATTTTAAAGTCTCAACTTGTTTGCCAATATCCACTGCAATTTATATGCGAAAACGTAGCATACTTTTCAGCTTTAAAAAAATTGACTGCAAAATAATTGCAGGAACTGGAAGATGAATGGCAATTGTTGCGAATTGATGAGCGTAAACTGCTGAAGAGCGGGGAGTAGGGAAATGAAATGAAGAAGCTGCGTTTTAAACCAATTATCAAATATAGGATGCAGGGTACTCGGAAGTTTGAGTTTGTTTGCCAATATATCCAGTGCAATTTATACGCAAAAAGTGTAGCATACTTTTGAGCTTGCAAAAAAAAAAAGAATTAAGTGGAAAATATTCAGTGATATAATTGCAGGAAATGGAAAATGAATGGCAATTGTTGCGAATTGATGGGCGTAATCTATAGAGAAGAGCAAATGAAATTAAGATGATTAAAAAATGAAGCCAAACAGAACGAACAAAACGTGAGAGAGAGAGAGACAGATTGTGTAATTGGTTTCAAGTGTTAAATGAGCTGTCGTTAAGCTAATTGCATTGCATTAATCAGTTGGCTCGGCTCGACTCGGCTCGGCTGAAGCGCAGGTTATCGAGTTGGTCATATCTCATTAATGCATTATCTACATGCCCCAGAGGGGCGCACTTGCCCCAGTTGAATGCCTCCGCGCAGCAAGTGTTGCTTGTTGCCTCGCGAGTGGCCAACAAAGTTCAACAGCAAAGCTGGTTGAACATTTCATTTTTGCATTTTGCTGGCACTGGCTCGTCTATTTACATAAGCTAAAGTCCGTCGTTGGATCACATGGCAATGTTGCCAGTTAGTGGGTTTGGGTGTTGCAGCTCGAGTGAGCAGAAACAGGACTCAACATGGCTTTTTACAACATAAACACAATCGCCACCCACCTAATCGCCTCGCTCAGACCTCAGACCTCAGCGAAAAGCAATTTGCGAAAAACTACGACGAGGAGCATTACCAGCATTTCGCTTTTGGAGTAGTTTTCGCTGCATTTCGCTTTGCGTTGGCATTTCCCCAGGCAATCCTCAATCCTCTTTAACGTATTTACAATTGCCAATTGCATAAAAGGTTTTAAATTGCATTAAACATGAATGCCACACATCATATTTTTTTTGTCGGTCTGCCACAAATACATGTGTAACCACATAACAACAACCGCCAAGGTTGTAATGCGATAATTAATAATTAAAAGTGTCCTGTTGACACGGGCTTAATGTCATCCGGCTCACAGTTGACAGGACAGAGTTCCTTCCTGCAAACATGCATATTTCCATTTCAATATTTAATCTCCTCTTTTCAATTATTCAATTCAACTCTTTCGCCATTTGATTGGAGTTGGGGCAGAGTGAGTGATAAATACCGAACACCGTTGGCATCTACAAATCCTATTGTAATCTCCAAATTGCAAAAGGGCTTACAATTTTGGTTTATTATATTTTTGATACTTTTTATTTTATTTACGAGAATTATACTTTTTTAATATATAATATAATTTAAGAATACAACAGTCGAGTGTGATCGACTTTGAGTAAAAATATACCGAATTAATATGTTCCTAGAAAACAAAAAAATACTGCAGATAATAATTTGTATGTTGATTTGCTATATTTAAAAATACCATTTAATACTAATATATACCAAATTGTCAGCCAATGCAACTAACGCTCGTTAAAAGGCAACTTAACTTTTATTTTTTCTTTTCTTACAAGCTTTATATATTTATAGGTTTTATAATTTATTATTTTATATACCTCTTTTAAAAGCATCATGTATTTTGTAATTTGTATTTTGTTTATAAATTTGATACTTTTTCTTTGGTAGAAGCATAACATAAATTATTATTATACTCAATGCTTTATTTTGATTATAACCCATCCTAAGTCGCGAGTACTTTCCCATGTTGATGGTAGGGTATTCATTATTCATTTATGTTTGCTCTGCTCAATCGCAATCGCCATCGCCCATCGCCCATCGCGATGAACAACTGTTTGAGCAAGGGATCTCCCTGGAGTCTCCTCCACAAATATTGCCGCACTTTTGGCCAAATGGCAGCTTCATTAGAGCCAGAGAAATGATTGAAATTTGCGTTGTTGTCGCTGGTTATTGCTTGGCGATGACGATGGCGATGGCGATGACGATGACGATGGGGACACACAGCCAGTGGCGGTCACGTGAACGCCCTCAATGCAAACTCTGGGATAAATGTCAGAGCCAGGTCCATTGACAATAAATTTTCGGGGCTGGCATTTTGCCTGGCAGCAAACAAACCTTTTTATGGCCGCGCGTTGTTATTATGTTATCTTCAGGCGAGGGGCGGGACCAGAAGGGGGCTAACACATGTCATAACACACAACCAACATATGCAATAATAATCCACAACAACAACAACAACGAAAACAAGCAGCGCCATAAAGAGTTTGATAATACTCGTAAAAGTAAATGCGGCAGCCACAGAAAAGTTTTCGCTTCGCTTCAGTTCTCTACTCAGTGTTTTGTTTGTTTGAGCCATGGCCTAAATGCTGACGGCCAGACAGACAGTTTTAATGCATTTACACTGGCAGAATTCTCCGGGGCAGATCCACACATGTCTGTCTCCCATAACTCTCGTCTCAGATTAATCAATGTCTCGCCTGGCATTTATCGCTCAAATAGTTGTCATCGATGTTCTTATCTGCGCCTGTCGTTAAAGACAATTATCGCTTGTTGTTGACGCCTTCTTCGCTTCATCGCTGATGCCAAAACATTGACCACATTGTGATGTTCCAAATGGCTGAGAAGCGTGGGTAGTGTCAGGGTCAAATAGAAGGTTGGCAAGGTAGAGGGCGGAGGGTCAGAAGTTCAACACGCAAGTCCCACAGTCTTTCACATGCATAATTGAAAAGACGAACGAGCTGGCAGCCCAATAATGTTGCTCCCCATACGCTCTGTAAACAAGACGACTGCCATCAAAAAGTATGCTCACTTCCTGACCAAGTTGTTGGCCATCAAAAACCATTTCATATATGGTAATTCTGTATTTAAACCGCATTCGTAAACTGACTTTTTTGTTAGCTTTTTGACAACTAAATCTTGTTTTATATAAGTTAAAAGTTAAAGGCATCAATGACAAAAAATTTAGTTTAAAGAAGTCTTCCAGAAAGTACATATTTATCAAATTAATATACAAAAGTACTAAAATATACCAAAAGCTATATTTGTCATGTGATATATATATACTATAGAGTAGAAAATATACCAGATTGTCAAATAAAGAAGTAAGAAGAAGTTTATTCTTATGCAAGAGGGTATAAACAAATATTTATTCTAAGAACTATTTATTAATGTTTTCTACAATTGTTATCATTTTTATTTTCTTAACTGTATATTAATTGTAGTATTATACTTTAACAGCGTATCTGCCAGTCGACTACACTCGCTTTGGTGCTGCTGCTCTGCTATTCATTGCTTTTTAATCATTAATATTGAATACGCCAACTTGTGCTTGTGAAATTTGATCGATGTCCAAATACCCAAGCATGCTGCGAATATTTTAATAATAACAATTAAGAACTTGACGATTTACTTTGCTTGAATTTAAACAGAGCTTAATATAGTATAAGTAACATAACTTAACTCTTAAGAGAACAGCTGCCTAATTGAACTGCAAAGTGAGTTGTGCTCAAATCCAAGTTGAGTGGCATTCAGGCCATCGTCGAGCTAATTAATCCCAGCTGGGATTTCCATGCGTTCCACCTTTGTTGTTGCATTATCAAGCGAATGAAGCTTCTTCAATGGCCAGCTCACAGCAATCTGGGGCCTCTCGTTTAGCCCCCGACAGCTGAGCTTAATTGCGGAAGCTGATAATGAGATGCACACACACACATAAAGCGCGACACAAGCACCAAGCCTGCCACTTAGCATAGTTGTGTGTGTGTTGAGTGTCGCTTTTGAGGTTGTGCATGTGTGTGTGTGTGTGAGAGGCTCGGTTAAGTGGCGCTGCATCTTAATCTTGATGCGAAAATCGATCGAGCTGCAAAACAATTCGCTTTCAATGTCGCAAGCATCACTTTACACACATTTTTTGACGGCTGTCGCTGTCACTGCCACAAACTAACAACTTGCAACAAACTGTTGCATGCAGACAACCCTCTTCACTTTGTTGATACGTGTGTAGGTGTGTGTGTGTGTGTGTGAAAGGGAGACGAAAGTGCTCTTAATTGCGAGTGCGAGTGCGCAGTCTGTCATTATGTGGTGCATACAATGGATGCCCAAAAAAGTATGCTACAAAAAAATGCAATTTCGCCCCCTCATCCAATGTCAACAACAAGAGCTAGGACAACAGCTGCCGAAGACAATGCCAGTCAGCCAGCCAGCCAGCCACTGAAACAGTGTAACGTGCAACCTGCAACATGAAGTGGCAGCTAAAAAAGCACTGGAAATGCTCTACGCGTAAACGAGCTGGCAAGTGGGGAATATTAGCTAGCGAGTGAAGCGTAGCAAATTGTTAAAAACTGAAATAGTTTGACATTGATTGGTGGGTTTTTATAATTCATATTCTTATTCAACTCTTATTCAATAAGTAATTGATGCTCTTTCCATATAATAACCTATTTAGAGCAAGTGCATCTAAATATTTCAATAATGCGATTCTATGATGCAAGTGCTTCTACCAAAATCGCATCCTGATAACATCTGTTTAGGAGTAAAATAAGTAAACCAAATTTAAAAAGGAATACGAATATCAAAGGCAAAAGTAACAAATCAATCGAAAATAAAAACTTTTTTATTTTTAAAGAATTGCAATGCTACTGAAATAGTTTTAAATTTGAAAGTGCAATAATCATTTGACTCTTTGTTTGATAAAAATCTACCAAAATATAATTTTTTTTTATGATACATCTCAGTGTAAACAGGGTATAAGTGTATTCAAGCTTTGTTTTATTTTTGTTCAGCTCAGCTCAGTTTTTTTTTGTCGTGCAATAATTGTAAGCAAATTTATGCAGTTGTTGTGCAGCAGGCAGACACACAACATTCGCTATGTTGCCAAGGGCCATTGAATATGTCGAATGTTTTTCTTCATTACGTATACGACACAGTTGCCTCGCTTCTCTTCTTCTGCCACCTCTGCAGTCGCTGCCCTCTGGCTAAGGGCAGTCGGAATGTAATGAAGTGCACAGGCACATCAAATCGATGAAGTGTGTAATTGTCGCCCTCAGCCAATTTGTAAGTCATGTATGCACTGCTCTAATGATGTACGACAACGACGCGACGAATCCTAGAAGTCGAGTTGAACCTCTCGGTTGCTAGCAATAAAACATGTTGTGTCTGTTCTGGGTACGAACTGGCACTAAAATAAAATAACAAAGCACTTGAACGTGATGTCATGCCAGAGCATCCCTTTCCCTTTCCTCTTCTCTCTAGATTTCTTCTCTTTTTGTATATATCTAAAGCTGAAGCTAAAGCTAAAGCTGAAGTGGATTGTGGATTGTGGAGCCAACAGTCAAGAGCTCAACTCGAAGGCAACGCAAAGGCTAAAGGCAAAGTGTAAACAAACTATATGGCAATGAGATTAACGCTCTGCTCTGTCGCTTTGCCTCCGTTCTCTCCTCTTCTCTATTCGCTTCTATCTTTCTGTCTGTATCAGAGCTCGAACTCAAGCATTTACTCGTATGAGAAGGCAACCCGAAAAATGTTCAGAGGCTAGAGTCTGAAAAGTCAATAAGAAGACAAGACAAGTTTTAAAGTGTTGCCAGGCTGAGAGACAACAAAGTTGGGTAAATGTTTGCCCACCTCCCCCACACTCTTCTCCTTTGCTCTCTTCGTCCCTGTCGATGGCTGTTTGCATGCCCGAAAAGTTTCACTTTGACAACGGCAAATGACAGCACACAGACAACTTGCTTTCAAACACTCAAAGCAGGTGGAGCAGCTTCCACTACAGCTGTCTCTGGCTGTCAGCTCAGCTCTGATAACGTGGCCTAATTGTAGCAAAGTGCGACTCACTCAACTCAACTCAGTTTCGCAATAACAATGCAACCAGCTTTGGCCCTAGTGCAATTTGCAAGTCTAATCTGTGTGTTTCACGCCAGGATTAGCGCCAGATAATGAAGATATTCCCAAAGATATTAATGAGCTGAGTTCTGGCTCTGGCTCTGGCTGCGAGGTCCTCATTAGTCGGACCTTTGCCTGAGTACGTGACAACCTGGCTAATTGCGGTGTCAAATGGTAAAAGCAGTCAACACAGGAGGAGAAGCAGACCATGCAAATGAAATGGCAAAAACAACATGGCCTTAAAGCGATTAGAGGCTGAAACTATGGCAAGTGAATGGCCTTAAGCCTTAACCGTAATTTGAAGCAATGTCAACAATCCGAAAGGACTGGAAGGAATGTGACCCAAAATAAAGATGGGCGAGCGAATAAATTGTCTAGCAAGTTTTCGTATTACACAAGTCGTAGTTAGATTTCAATGCGAATCCGAAGTCGAAGTCGAAACTTTTGGCTCCAATTACTCGCCAAATTTGAGTCAAGACGTTTTCAATTACGCGAGCAAGTTGAAAACTTAAAGCTGACCGCAAAATGCCTGTTGGCCAACTTGTTGCCCAGTTTTTGCCATCTTGCCTTCTTGCTTTCGAGTCTTTTATTTCGAGGCACGAACGCGAGCAACACTTCAACGTGCGCTATCAACAAATCGAGTTCCCCCCTCGGTTCTATGTTCCATTGCAAATTCAATAAGCATATATATGAGGCATAAAACGAAGCGTTCTTCTTTTAATACCCCGAATCCTAAAAGGGTATGATAACTTTGTGGCTGCAGGAAATGTATATAACAGACAGAAGGACAAAACTCCGACCCCACAAAGTACTCTTGATTAACGTCTATCCATCTCAGAGACTATAAGAGATAGAGATATAATTCATTATTTCGATAGCATTTGATATGTTGGCATGCATATTAAGTTTGTTTTAAATAGAGTTTTGGTACACACAATAGTAATAATGATTCCTGAGAATTAGATTACGATAAAAAATGTCGATCTTAGTTAAGAAACACTTCTAACACTTCTTCTGCAATCGTGTTTTAACTGCTTTGACTGACAACCTGGTATATTTTGCACTCTATGGTACATTTTTACTTTACTACTATGTCATAATCGCAATTAAGGACATTAATGTTTAGTATTTAGTATTATACCTCTGGTATATTTTGTACTTTATGGTATATTCATAATGCTATACTATATTAATATACCAAATATAGATTTTGGTATATTTTAGTATTCTTGAACGCAGCACTATATCAATATACCAAATATAGCATTCGGTTTATTCTTAGTAATTTTATGGTATATTAATTTGTTATGTTTATTATACTGTTTCACTTTTATTCAAAATGAAAACCGGTATCACAAAGTCGAGCACACTCGACTGTAGCTTGTTTTTTTGGGGACCGAGTCACGTGCCGCGGCAACAGCAGCTTAAATTGGCAGTTGAACTCGTCAAAAGTGAAAGTGAAAGCGACAGCGAAAGTGAAAACTGACCAATTGTCTTCGTCGGCTGCAATTTTGCAACTGTTTGTCAAGCGCGCGTCCTGAGCACACTATTTGCCTAGCTCTAGGCTTTGACACAAAGCTACCTTTCGACTTGTTTGTTTAGCTTTTGAGTTTTAGACTGCCAACAAAGGGCAGCCATAAAGTGTGGCAAAGAAGGAGAGAGAAAGAGAGAGAGAGAGAGCGCATGCTTTGGCTTGATAATTAAACTGTCAAAAACATGGCAGCATTTTGTTTTTTTTTTTTATTTTTTGTTGCTGGCTGGCTAACTTCAAAGCAACATTTGACCGAAAACGAGATGTGCATTAAATGCTAATTTCCAGCAGAAGGAGAGGCGAAATAATATCCTGTTTTTAAAGGCGAAAATAGAGCAAACGAAACCGCAGCTTGAGCATTCGATTTGCATGACGGGAAATGAGTTTTATGCCGTGTTTGCTTCAGATTTCGCCAACGCCCGAACTACACTTCCCTTCCCTTCCCTTCCTCTCTTGCTTTTTGCTATTTCATTTTTTTTGCTGGCAAAACTTGCCGGCAGCTTAAACTAATGGCGTCCATTAATCAAAAGACGTGTGTACACTTAGTTAGAACCTTTTTTATACCCAGCACTCACACACCACACAGAATAAGGTATATCGGGTATATCATTCACTCTCTCTCAACTCAGAGCTGATTGCGTGTGATTTGTGGTGGCTTCACTTTTCTTTCGTTTTGAGCATAGTTAAACATGGCAACTTTTGCTTGGCATTAGACTAACTTTTAATGCGTGTAACGTGATTAATGTGAAGCGCTTTGAAATTCGCTCAGCACACACGCGGCGTATACGTGTTGCCACACACACACAGAGAAAGTTGCAAGCTGCAGCACAAATTCCACTTCACTTCAATTGGAAATTGTGCGACTCGAGTGCTTTAATTCTTTATTTTGCTCTCTGCTCTTAGCAGATTAAGCTTCTGTGTGTGTGTTCTTTCTTCACGCCTTCCGCCTTCTATTTCTCAACTAGGGTATTAAATCAGGTGCTGCTCCTTCTGCTCTCATTCATTGTCTTTGTCTTACGAGTCGTTTCTTTTTTGTTGTTGTTGTTGTTGAGGGAAGATCAAGGGGGCGTGGCAACGCCTCCGGCATCTGCATAAATCATTATTTCATTTCTTTGAGCGCCTTTTCTGCATGGCCAAATTCAATTAGTTCGCACTGAAAGAGTCCCCCCGCCCAGATGATGATGAAGGCAGGTTTTCAACACTTTTTTGAGTGATTGCCGCCGCCACAGACAGCCAGAGGAACCAGAGAGGAGGAGGGGGAACGTTAATTGAATTGCGGCACATGGCAGAACGCTTTAAAACTTTGCAAAGCGTGTGTGTGTGTGTGTTGCAGGCAATGCAAATGGAACTGAGCCACATACAAGTAGAGTGGCCAATAGTAGACTCGGTATTTGGACAAAGAACTGAAATAGTGAATGCGAAGCACAAAGAACTGAGATACATACGCGCACTTGATGTCCGGCTGTGGATTTAAGTCCTTTTTAACATGCAATGCGGCGCCAGTCGATGCTCGATTGTGTGAGCATGTCTTAAGTCCTTGCTGCTCGCTGCTTCCTTTCTCCTCTTGTTTATGTGTGTGTAAGTGATATTTATTTGCACATTGCTGGCTGGCGCCAGTGTCTGTCTGACTGACTGACACACTCACTGACTCACTTACTTACAAACTTATTCACTCACTCACTCACTTATTCACACTCCTTCACTCGCGACGTCTTTTGAGAACTGTCTGTGTTTAGTTTGCTTAAACCCGAAGCAGTAACTGCGAGCACCACAACGATGAATGGCCAGAAGCGCACTGACAACATTCACTTAACACGCTACCGCTTTTGCTTTTGCTGGCCAAAAATTCTTGCAGCCAGCTCTCTCTCTCGAAGTGAAGCGCAGGCGCATTGGCAGGCTTTGAAGCCTTAAAGAGCGGCTTTCAATTTGAATTGGTGACAAGAGGGGTTGCTTCGAGGGGGGAACGGAATTCTGTGAATGAACAATGAGCAGCAGTTCATCTCTGATTGCTTTATGTAACTCTTAACGGTTCCGCGAAAACTCTTAACTGCCTACAGCATGACCAAGTTTTTTTTTTGTCTTGTTTCGTAGCCTTCGCCCTCCTTTGAGGGATAAGAAAAGACTTTTGCTTGCAGCGCTTTTGAAAGTTGCACTTTCATTCATTTGTTTGGCCCACTTTTGCTCTTTGTTTGTTTGCTGTGTCTGTGTTGTGTGGCACATAACTGTTGCTCACTCGCTGCCATCTAATTGGCCAACACATCGATCAATTATTTATGCTGCTAGTCGGCAAGGGTTAAATTTATAATCAAAACGAAAGTCCACAATTCATAATTCATAATCCAAGAAGTAACATACAATATTTTGCACACATTTTGATACTCTTTAAGCTCATGACGAATTTTGTAAATTAAATTCAATTTAATTGTCAAAACTGACAGTGCAAAGTGAATTATTCATAGTTCAAGAAGTTGGAAGTAATATTTTGCTGGCATTTGGTAGTCTTTCAATTAAATGTATTTGAAGCAACTTAATGACGAGTTTTGTAAATTAAAATCAATTTAATTGTGAGACTATTTTGCAAGTTAGAAACGAAAGTGCAAAATGAGTTTTTCATAATTCAAGAATTACTATAATATAATTTTTTTGACACTTTAATGCTCTTTAAGTTAATTATATTTAAAGCAGTCTTACAATTAAATTTAATAAATCAAATTTAATTGTAAGACTATTTTCCAAGTTTGAAATGAAAGTGCAAAATGAATAATTCATATTTCATGCTGAAATCTTGGTGCTCTTTATATTCACTATATTTACAAGAATATGATGCCAAATTTAATAAGTCAAATCTAATTTAATTGTGAGAAACGAAAGTGCAAAATGCAAAATAAAACATTGCTGGCTCTAGTTGCAGCAGATTCATATTGAAGCCAATGAATTTAATTTAATTTAAAGCTGAGACTATTTTCCAAGATATTTCCCAAATTATCCTCTTTTTATTTGCTGCAGTTTTTTGTTGAATTTAATAAATTTAATTTCATATAATTGTAACACCTTTTCATAAGTTATATATTTCACAAATTCTGTTAAAGTTTTCGTTGCTATGCGCCATAAAATAAAGCTAGTTTTATTGAGAAAATTGCGTGTGGCATTAAGAAACGAAATGAGAAACTTATTTAATTGCATTTTGTATTGTGCAACGCAATCTCTGAATTTTGATGCCTTTGTTTGTACCGAATTTAAGCTTATAAATCATACAAATAATAGAAACTGAGCAATGCTATTTATTGATGTCTGCATTTTGTGTGTTTGGCAAATAAAAGACTATCTTAAATATGAACTGGAATATTGTGTAAATTTAGAACAATGTTTACTCCACATGAATGCAAATCCTGGAGCTTTGTGTGAGCTCGAGATAATTCTATTGTTCGAGGAAAACTTAAATGCAGTTTGAGTGCGTGCTCAAGTAATTCGAGTAGTGTTTAAAGTAATCAGCATGCAAATGCAAACTTAACGGGCAGCAAACGCAATCAATTGCGTTGCCACTGAGCCAACGGGGCGTATGGAGAATGGAGAATGATAAACGGAGAATGGAGAATGGAATAGAATGTTTTCATTGCTTAAAATACATTGTGTGCGCATGCAATTAACTTGTTTTGCTGTTGCCATTGTGTGTGTTTGCAACTATTGCGAGTGACATTTTCCATCGCACAATAGAAGATATCACATTGTGCATTAAAATGTGACACTTTCAGCGAGCGTGCGAAACACACATGTGAGTTGCGATTTGGTGTCAACATTTGCCAAGTGAAGAAGAGCACACATAGTAGAGTGGAGTAGAGTAGAGTGGAGCATGGGGCATGCCACGTGTTGCACATCAACTGACACTAGCCGACACTGTCAAGACACCCACGGCTGCCTGATTATTTGTTTTGATAATTGACGCGCTCTGTCATTAGTTGTAATCGAGGCAAATAGCGTTAAAGTCGACACGCCCTATTTAATGGCAAGCCAAAAAGGTTTTTTCCCCTTCTCCTCTGCCTCTGCCACTTCTTCCACACGCTGCGCATATCGAAACCTTTAACCTGAATTGTCTGTGTTGTGTAATCTACTGTCATCATCATCATGGTGTTCATAATCAACATTGGCTACCTGTGGATACCCTTTGAAAAAAGAAGTAAACAAAGCGAGGTATGCTTAAGTTTTATAATTCATAAAAATCTGGTTGTTATCAGCTAAGAATGATAATTGATAGACTAGTATTTATCTGGTATCATTTTAGAATAATACTGCACTGTTTTATGGTATTTAAGAAAAGCGACTGTCGCTAATATTGGTATTGTTTGAACTTAATATTATATACTTTGGTATATTTAAGGTATTTTGGTATATTAATTTGACTAGTTGTAGAATATACTGTATGCGTTTCACTCTATGGTATATTTTAAACATAATAGTATATACCAAATATAGTATATGGTATATTTTTGTATTTTTGGTATACTAATTTGGTAATAATAATAATAATAATAATAGGATATAATTTAAACTTTCAACGTAATAGTATATCGGTATATTTTAGTGTTTTTGGTATATTAATTTTGTATACTTTTAGAATAGGTTAGTTTTTGGTATGTTTTTATTTAATCTCAGAGTCAAGCACACTCGCAAATCGAACCAGCTATCCATCAAAATACAGCGTGTTGTTTAGTTGCGCACTCCCGAACTTTGTTTTTTTTTTGGCGGTCCTTTGTTGACTCTGAAGCATTTCGTTTTGTTTGCTGCTGCGTTATTTGTTGACTGGGCGTGCTTAAAAGCTGGCAATAATAACACACGATACATGAACGCTCTCACCACAGACACTGACAGGACATATCAAAAGCAATCCGCTGACGAAAAAGAGCTTACAAAAGCCATCCTCCCCTCCACACACACACACACACACACACACTCGCAAATAAAAAGAGCAGCTGTCTGTGTGGAAGCCGTGCCTAACGACCGCTAGGCTGACATGTCGTATACGTTATTGGCCACTGTGCTTTTCAAGCCATGCATTTGAATACCCACGCATATGTAAGTGCATGTGTGTGTGTGTACATGTGTGTGTGTGGCTTTGCATAGAGCGGAAGCATTGTGAGGCCAATCAGAGGCAACCGGGCGACATCATTACAGCTGAGATGCTTAAGCCTTTGATGTTTAGTCAAAGGTAGAAATTGGCTCAATATGATAATACTTTGATGCGTCTTTCCCCATTTTATTGTCTGCATAAATAGAAGATTTCTATTATATAAATATAGTAGTAAAATAAATGTAAGATAAACTGACATAGGTGTCTTCTATATTTATATAGTTGTAAAGCAAAACGAACATAACTAACATAAGCTAACATTCCATGCCAATCAACTACAATTTTAGTGTAGCATACTTTTAAGCGCTTTCTCATTGAAGTCGCATTATACTTAGAAAATAAACTAACATTAATTACTAAGATGTCTATTATATTAATATAGCTGTAAAATTAATGTAAAATAAACTAACATAACTAATAACGATGTCTTTTATATTTAGATAGTAGTAAAAGCAAAATTAACATATTTCACGCCAATCAGCTACAACTTTATTGTAGCATACTTTTGAGCGCTGTTTCTATGAAGACTCGCTTTTAAATTTCGGCTGCGCCAAATGAACTTAATATGCACGTGGAGAAACGCAGTGAACTGTCAACTGTGAAAGTCAAGCAAAATCGCAGCTGCTCTCAATTCATTCATTAGCTATTTGCGCCACAAAGACAAAGGAAGGCAACATGCACACGAGAGACAGCAGCAACAGCAGCAGCAAGATATGAGCAGTCTAGCAGTTGAGGTTGAGGTTGAGAATGGAGGCTGACGTTGAGGTTGAGGTTGAAAAGCGACAACAATTACCAACGAAGGAGGCATGTGGATGAGCATGACGATGAAGTCACATCTTGTGCACTTCGTTGGCTGCCGTTGTCATTGTCATCCTCGTTGTCATCGTCGTTGTCGTTGTCGTTGCCATTGCCACTCTGTGTCGAGTTCAAGGAACGCTCACGTGAGCATCCTCGAAGGAAGGCGATACAACTCATTGCGATTTAGCTGTGAAATTAATTTTAATTAAAGTATTCTTACTGGAATTTACCTGTGTTGTGTGTTCGTAGGTACAACTGATTGTTCTGCCGTTGGTGCCATAATTTAGTCTAGGGACTAAACGTTGCGATTTCTTTGACATCTCAAATTAAATATGCAAATGGGGCGGCGCAGAAGCTGGCGCCAGGAGCATTTGGCATTCTGTTGATGTATCTTTTGGTCGACTGAATATGATTTTTTATCGATTTTGGCTGAGACCGACTCTCGACTTTCAATCCAACTTCCAGTCCACGCTCCCACCATTCGCTCATTGCTTTCTGTTTGTAATGCGAATGCGAATGCGAACCTGAATGCGAATGTGAATGTGAATGAATCTCGAGGCGTCTCCGCTGTCGTCTCAGCAAATTGAATGAAAGATCTGAAGTGCTGCTGCGCTAGAGCAAAGTATGTATAATATTATTGCTACTCGTCGTCTGCGTATCAATATAATCAGCTTCTATCTATAGAACGTAAATTCTTCTAATGAAATTAATGCTGGAAATTTCTCGCATTAGCCAAGTTAATGCACTTTGACACACACACACAGAACTTCCGCCTCTGGCATTGATTGGAAATATAAATATTTATGGCATTGTGTGGAAAAGCCATTTTAAAATCAACCAAGTAGAAGCGCAAAACTCATTGCGACTTCAAAGCAAAATCTCGTTATAAATATCTAGAGCAATCAGATCTCTAAACAGAGAACTTGAGATGAGTATATTAATATTTATGTTGCTCACATTACGCTTGCGAGTATTAAAGTCTTTCCTTTCCACGCGTGAGCTGCATTTCTTTCTCTCTCTTTAAATCCCCCTCCTCGTAGCGTGGCGGGCAAGGAAATTCGTTGAAAGGCCAAAGCTAGCGGCAAAGCCAAGCGTACTCCTTATGCATGTGTCCTCATTCAACGGAAGGTAAACGATTTGCTTTTTCATGCGAAAAGCAAAGCTCTGTTCGCCCGCTACGCTGCATATATGTCACATGCCACATGCCACATTGCAGCACACAACGCACACAGCACACAGCACTCGGCACACGGGACACGGCAAAGAGCGTCACAAATCGCCAAATAGCCCACAGCAGGTGACCAGTCAAGGAGAAGAGGAGACCGCAAGTAAACTACGACCATAACATCTAACAAATAACATCAAATATGAGTGTGCTTGAGTAAGTGTGTGTGTGTGTGGGTGTGCATGCGTATACGTAATATTTCATATGAATTTCATTCGAAGAAATCAATTCAATGTGTCCAAGTTGTCGCCGTAATCGAGCAGCTCCGCAGATTGATTAACTCCATATTTCCCATTAAAGAGCATAACATATTTATATTACTCCTTTTTGATCAATCGATAAACTAAAATATATTTCTTTATTCCTTTTTTAATATCCACTTTTCTTATAAAGTTTATTTTTGGCTTGCGTCAAGTAATTTGATATTCACTTTGCCAATTTTGTTTAAAATTTTAAACAAAACTACCTCGTGTCGTTGGCGATAGGGTAAAAGAGAGAAAAATAAAGAAAGAAATACAACAAGTAGGAAAGCTTCAGTAGAGTGTGATCGACTCTGAGATACCCGCTACGCATTTGAATGAAACCGTAATTTACAAATATGTCACAAGAATACAATATAAACTATATTATACAAATATACCAAAATATACCGCAAAATAGAAGAATATATCAAAAGCTATATTTGGTATATCGACATAGTACTTCGTTTAAAATTTACCACAGTTCAATAAAACCATATTATACAAATATACCAAAAATATAACACAAACTACAAAAATATTGTATATCAAAGGCTATATTTAGTATATCGATATTGTACATCCAAAAGACACCGGACCGACCAAAAATATACCGCTGCATATTAAACTAAACCGAAAGCTATATTTGCTATATCGATATTCTTTCATAAAGTCACAAAGTTATAATACCCTTCTACCCTATGGGTAGCGGGTATAAAAACGTTGCGAATATTTGCATAAGAATAAGCAGCAACAGGCCCACAGACAACGTCGAAAGAGAAACGTGTTTGGAATTTATACAAGCCAAATAGCAAAATATTATCATGTTTCATGGATGTCGTCGACATTGTTTGACCAATTCACAAATAAAAGTCGTAAGGTTTTTATTTCAATTTGCTGAAACTAGCGCATTTATTAAATTATTCAAAGAGCAGTACAAAAACTTAAAACAATTGCATAGCCATAGCTATCAGGCTATGTTATAATATGAAAATAGATTTTTTTTTTTTTCAACTTTTTGCTTAATGTTTAACAAAAATTGCTTTTGCATTTGGGGAGTTTTTTGTTTTTCTTTTGTTGCAATTAACTAAATAAACAAAGGGAGCATTTAATGTATTAAATGGCATAAGGCTGAGGAAGGATTCAATCTAATTTATATATACGATAGTAAGTAAAGTATTTAGAAATGTATTCTTAATCTCCCCTGAAATTTTTGAAAGTACATAAAGTAAGAACTAAGTTATAAATTGAAAATGAATGGGAAATCGCTATTGTTTTACAATTTTCATATTTAAACGCGATGCGAAATTGGTGGTTGGTTGATTGATTGATTGGTTGATAGATTGGTGGATTGCTTTACAATAAAAAAAATCATATGCAGTAAATTAAGATTACATTATGTACGTACATTTTACAAACTAATATCAAAGTTTAGTTATCAACAGTTTAATTTGTGACCGTCGCATGCAGCATGCGCGTGCCTTTGCCCTCTTTCTATATAGTACACTATACAGATAATACATGAAATAGCTCTGATACAGTACACGCTACTTTCCATATATATATTCTCTTAATATATTTCCTATAGATGGTGCATGGATTAATTCATTAATTCATTCATTGTGTTACACAATAGTAGTAGTTGTAATATTAATTTGTTGCTATTTGTCTGTTTTTGTCTATGTAGCTGTTTCTGCCTCTGCTTCGGTTGTTACGTTATGGCTATAAACTTCAGTGTTTAGTGTTCAGTTGCATCAACGTTTCATCTTTTTGTTTTTTTTTTTTACAATTCTTACAACTTCTTCTTCGTGACGTTCTAACTTACATGCAATTATCAATGACTTTGTATGCATTACGCGTTTATCACAATTTCATTTGTTAATTTCCATAAATGTTTTCTTTTGTATTTCTATTTAGTATCTCTATGTGTGTGTGTGTGTGTTTTGTTAAATTCAATTCGCTGCTTGTCGATGATGGATTTGGGATCTATTGTCAACTATTTTGTATAGTTAATAGGAGGTAATAAATTATGAAAAACGTTATATAAAAAGATAATCAGGCTTTCGGTTGTACGGTTAGAAACTTCATGGTCTAAATGTCTATTAATGTGCTACGTATAAAAAAGTGTTGCGATTCTTGGTATAAACTCAAAATTCAGTTGGCAAATCATAAATATTGAAATACAGCTGATAAGCTGACTGCAGTAAAGATGTCAAATTTGACCGTTGTTGCTGCTGCTGTTGTTGTTGTCTCCAGCAACTGTTGTTGTTGATGGTGGTGCTGCTGCTTCTTCTCCCGCTGCTGCTCCAGGCTTGCCTGCATTCAGTTTCGCTTTAACTTTCAGCAACAGCGCCTCGAATGAATCCTCCTGCGGCGCAGCAGCCGGCGCTGCCTTGGGAAACACGTACGAATGGTAATTATTGATGCCGGCATTGTCTGCAAAATGTACAAGAGAACGCAAGCAATTCAATTAAATTTCTTAAATCAATTTAGTGGTTAACAACGACAACAACTCACCCAAGTCGGCGTACGATGCGCGACAGAAGGCGCGTCTGCCCCCGAAACTAATGTCATACATGTTGATTTGCGCATCCCGAGGGCTTGTGTCGATGGCTGTGAATGCGTCCTGCGCACGTTCAAAGGTCACAAAGCCATACTTCATGCTGTTAGGAATTGAACTTTAATTCACTTTCTCTGCTACAATCTTACAAACTTACCCGTTCTCCTTGTAGTGTATGGTTATCTGTTTGATGCTGCCGTAGGGCAGAAATTTGCGACGCAGCATCTCCTTTGTGGTCTCCTGCTCAATGCGTCCCACGTAGACAATGCGACGCTCCTCCACCGCCGGCTGCGACACATTGCGGTCCACGTAACCACGTCGATTGTTGTTGTTGCTGCCGTTGTTGTTGTTGTTGACAGTTGGCGAACGCGAGCGTCGCAATGGACTGCGACTGCGCTCGCGATCGCTAAACTCTGATCCCGAGGTGGAACAGTTGTCGCGTGTTAGATTTTTCGAGCGGCGTTTGTTGTAGCTGGTGCGACGTTGTCGCTGCTGCCGCTCGTACTTGCCCGACTCCGAGTAGGATGAGGAACTCACCGAGCTGCGATGACGCCGTGTGCTGCGCGATGAATAGCCACCGCCATTGATGCTACCGCCTACGCTGCATGCGGCAGTCGCATCCGAGTGACGCAGACGATCGGTTGAATTGGAATTGGAGCGCGAGCGATACGAGGCCATGCTGCTGCTCGAGGACGATGAGGATGAGGAGCCACTCGAGCTGCCGTTCGAGCCATCGACGCGACGCTTGCGATAACTGCGACGCGTGCGTTCACGCGACTGACGCGCTGTGGGCAACGTGAGGAGCGGAAATTCGGGTTGCAGATCTGTCTGAGTACCCATGGAGACCATGCGTTTTCGCACACGATTCTTGGCCAGATGCATGATGACCTTATCCTCGCCATGCTGTGCATTCTTATCCGCTTGCGTCGCTGTCGCCGCGCCCTCTGCTCCTGCAGCTGGTGTTGCGGCAAGTGCCACGCAATTCGTTTGTCTCACAACCTCGCTCTGTATGCTGGCAATCAAGGAGTTGGTCATATCCTTGCCCGCCTCGCTGCTGTGCGACATATTGTACAGCAGCACCGAAGACTTGAGCAGTGAACGCGACGATGGCGTCGTTGTCTTGTTGTCCCTGAGCGCCACGCTCGCCTGATGCGGCGGTATCGTAATGTCTGTGTTGCAGCTGGCCGACACAATGATGATCTCCTCGTAGTCAGCGTGCAGTTTGCTATTCGCAGCAGCAGCTGCTGCCGCCTGCGCCTCCGGCTCTGGCTCAGTCTCCATGCAGTACGTGTCCTTAACAATATCCTTCAGTGGCGGCAACTTTGTCACGCGCGGCACCTTTGCCGACACCCGTGAATCGATAATCTTCAGCTGCTGCGCACGCTTCAACTCCAGCATGCGTAGCACTTTGTTCTTGGCCACCGTTATGGGATCTGTGGGCGGAGCTGTTGCCTGACTCGTCGAGCTCTTCAGACTGTTAACAATGCTGCAGATGGCTGCCTTTTGCGGCGATGGTTGCGTCTTCTGCACTGGCATTGGTGGCGCCACCAGCGGCACTTTGCTGGTCTCCAGCTTGGGCTGCTTGGCAGGCACCGGTGTCTGCTGTCTTGTGGATGTGGTTGCAACTCCGCCGCCATTCTTGCGCTGCTTGTACTCCTCCAGATTGAGCTTACGCTTAGGCGCAGGCCCCGACACAGGCGATGGAGACGCTGCAACTGGCGCAGTGGGCAACAAAGCAACCGCCGCATCGCGTTCATGCTTCAGCAGCGCAAGATTCTTGCCGCCCAGACCGAGACCCGTGCTGATGAGCTGCTTACAAGCAGCTGTGCTCTTGTGGTTAGCCTCTTGCGCCTTCTTGGCCGCTGCCTTCGACTTGCCGCTCGTCGCTGTGCTGGCTGTTGTCTTAGCGCCCACTTTGCGCTTGAGAAAATCGCACTGCTTCTTGTTGGGCACCAGGCAAATGTTGTTGCTGGTCTTTGGCTTCGCTGCACTGGCTGCTGTTGCTGCTGCTGCTGTTGTTGGTGCCACTTCTGCAACTGGAGCTGTCTTGGCTGCCGTTTGACTTGACGCCGCCTTGTGCTATGTGAAGACACCAGTTGAAGAATGAGTTACATGCTTCAATGTGTTTTTGGATGGCTGCCCAGCACTTGATACTCACCTCGGCAGAGACAATCCGCTGTTTCGGCTGCTTGGGACTCCACGATGGATCGGCCTTCACATTGTCCACATAGCACAAATCGTCAGCGGGCACAACAACTTCATCTGGTTGTTGTTTGGCCACCCACAACGATTCATCCACATCGATGAAATCGACAGTCTCCACATCAATGATGGAATCCGAGTCGTAATCCGAGTCACGACTTTTTGACGAGATAATCACAGGCTTTGGCAGCGCTGCGACCGGTTTCTCAGCTGGTGTTGTTGCCTTTGCTTTGACTGACGCTGCAATTGGTAATGGGACAGCAACTGGAGCCACTGCTGCGATGGGTGCTGTGTTTTGCTCCATCGTTTTCACCGCTTGCTTTGCGCGCAGTGAGCTGAGATTGTCGGCGAAATCATCCTTTGTGATAAAGTCGGCCAAATCAAAGTTGTTCACATCGATGTTCAGGCCCAGGGCATCGGCATCGGAGCCAATTGTATTCGTGCTCAGCGTGCGATTCTTGCGCTCATCCTGCAGGGCAAACATATCACCTAAAGAAACCATCGCCTCATCGGGCCCATCATCATCGTAGTCGCTCGAATGCGACTCGTAATCGCCAATCGAAGAGCTGTCGGTGCGTGTGCGAAATGTTGAATTGCTGCACTGGCTTTGCACTTCATCGCCAGCCGCATCTTCTTCGTCATCCTCATCATCATCGGAGTTAATCAATGCGCTCAGCTGACGCTGTTGCTCATAGGCAGCCTCGCTTCCCGAGATGTGTCTGTAGACCTGACCATTCAGCATATTCGCATCGTCGCTCAGATGCTGATCGACAAAGTCGCTGTAAATGAGCTGAAATTGAAAGGACTAATTAGTAACTATTATGCAGCAATTTAGGGAAGTTCGATCTTACCAAGTTTTTGTTGTTTTGCAGCTGCTCATCGGACTCCTTTTGACCAAGCAGCGATTCATCTGTGGGTGCAATGGGCAAAATGCCATTCAGCGTGTCAGTGAGCTGCAAACTATAAGAGAGAATAGTCAGTAAGAGTGGCAAATGTGTGTTTGGCAGGCAAAGACTGAACTTACTCATCATTGGCGGACCAGAAATTCGGTTCTGGATCATACTTGACAAAGTTACCCTCGAAGGGATCCTCGTGAAACACATTCAGCATGCGTGAATCCATTACAATTAGTTTGTGCAATCAATCTGTTAAAGAAATAGAATACACAGGTTATAAACTATTGCAGTAAGCTATGCGTTTTCGTTGAACATTTAATATAGCCTAAAAACTAGTTTTGTGTATTTTTAAAGCTCAGTCAAGTTCGACATTTTATTGAGGAAACAATGCCTCCCAAAGTAATAACTCGACGACAGCGCAAAGCAGCCATAGCCAAGCTTCAAATGCAGGCAGAAAGCATTAAGGAGAGCAATAATGTATCGTCGATACCCGTCGCTAACCACCCATCGAACAATATTCCTCAGAGCATTACAGAGCAATCTGTGGCTGTTGATGGTGTGGAGACCGAAGGCCCAGCAAGGGCTCACAGTATTGTCAACGATCAGAATGATGCTGGAAATGCCAACAAAACAAAGGCACAAACTCCGACAGAACCACCGGAGGAGCAGGGTTCATTCAGAAAATCGCCGACACGCAAAGTAGTTGCTACAACTACGAAAATTCAGACATTGTCCAAGGCATTGACATTCAACAAGAAAGCCAACAGCAATCCATCTCAGACTGCAACCGACGAAGTGGTCAACGAATCAATATCGTCAACAGACGATCTGGACGAGTCCATCAAAGCGGCATTCGCAGAATCCCAAAACCCAAAAGGATCACCATGCAAATGTGAGTTCTGCAAAGTGATCTTAAGTTACTTCATGCCAGGGAAGAAGGTAACGAGGGGTAAGAGGTTCAAGTTCCGAGCTATCAATGTGGAGATCGAAGAGTGCAAGCTATTGCCATCATCAGCAGCTAGACGCCACGTTCTGCAGTTGTTGGAGAAAAAGGAGCATCTACTGACACGCCAAATGTTAAAACGACTTCAAGAGTTTGCAAAAACTAACGCTTTGTCGGAAGCGGCTACATTATGTGACGCTTCACCAACTGAACCAATCGCCAAACCTTCACCTTTGCTAGAACCTAAAAACAAGAACAGAGTTAATGAAACACACGAGGCTGCGGTTAAACCGTCACATGAGATGACCACGAGTAGGAAAAACTTTCTTGAAGCCCTGCAGCAGTTGAAGACCCCCTCAGCGCCCGTCAAGGTTATCGGCAATACCGGATACTTTGTGCTCACTGGAACCAATGAAGAGTTAGACGTGCAGCTTGCGGAGTTAGAAGAGGGTCACAACGTGCGCATCCGACAATGCAAGGTGATGATGCCCGGTGTGCCTGACGCGGTGGAATCGCAGCTAGAACATTTGGAAGAACATCGCCAGGAGATTTTGCAGCAAATGCACACCAAGCACGAAGCGCTGGAATCACCTCGTCAGCGTCGTGTCAAGCGACCCAGCAAATACCATTAAATCAATCGAAATATACGCAATATATACGCGTTTCACTTGAAATAATAATTAATCTACACATATCTCACAAATTATATTATTTAAAATTCGAAATTTGAATATCCACGTGCAGTGAATTTAAAAATCGATAACTTTGCAAAGTGGCGCGCAGTAGTCAACAAGTTGGCAACGCCAAAAGTGCACCGCCGAATGGTCAAACAAAAGGGAACGGCAAAAACCAGCGTGGCACGTTTTTTTTTACGCAGGCAGCAACATGCTGTTGTTTTTCTTATTCGCCATGCGGCATGCGGCTAGTTGCCAAACAATTGAAATTCTAAATGGTTTTTACTCTTTGTTGAGTTACATGCTGAACAAAATTATTGGGTATATTTTTTTAGGCATCACTTTTTTTTTAAACAAATCGTCATCACACAAAACAATAACAACAAACACACTTATGAATACACAGACAGCCATGCTTGCGCACACCCACATGCAAACACTAACACACGCACCAAACACCGACAAGGCGACCACGTGTGTGTTTGTGCCGCCGCCGCACCATGTGCTTTTTGCTATACATGTGTGTGTGTGTTAATGCTAAATAACAATCTCCTCTTTTTTTTTCTTTTTAATAAAGTCTACTATCACATTTCACACACGTTCACACATTCACACACGATTTTGTTTAGAAAGCCATTTTCTTGGTAAATTCAAAGACGTCGGCGACATCGCATTGGGTTTCGTGCGAATTTTTTTTTTTTTAAACGGCTCGTGTATCCACGCACTTGTAGACGGGCGGGAGGAGCACTTGTCTTTCTTTGAGGTGTAATTTTATGATTTACAAAAGCAAGTGCATTACCTTAAAAGAGTACTCTACTCTACACTCTGCTTTAATTGTTTATTACTTTAGTCACTGCTCGAATTAGTTATTAACAGTTGTTACAGTCGTCTATTTGTCTGCTTTAACCTCACATGTTGAGCGCCGCGTCTACAACGCCAACGCACAGTTTTTAAATATTCAAATGTTACAAGACGACTAGGTTTGGATTGTTTATTTTGGTTCTGGGATTTTATTTGGACTCTCGGCAACCACCACACGGATTTAGTACGATTTTTATCTAATAATTAATGAATCACATTGCTGAATGATGTTGTGTTCACGTGGACGCGAGCGAACGGACGCACGACCGTGGGGAACGAAACTTATTTACTATTATCGCAGCGCTGGCAGAGGGCGGTGAGTTATCGATGATAAAAATCGATAGACAAATCGATTATTTTGTAGGCAAGTGACAGAATTAATTCGTTATTTATTACTTTTTTTGTGAAAATTCTTTTTTATATGGCAAAAAGTTTCGTTTAGAGTTAAATTTTTGTGGGGGTGTGAGCAGAAACTGCACGTTATAGGATATACCGAAACACTAAAACCCTGCTATTGCGAAACGGTTACACTGTCCTAGGAGTTGCACAATATTTGAAAAACGCGTGGAAAAACCGCAAGTTTCACAAAAATTGCCTCTAGATCTTCGGATTTCCGTCTTCCGCTGAGATTTTCTTTAACAGAAATGTTTGCGGGCCAAAAGCCAAATCGAAAATAAAGTAACGGAAATATTTGCTAAGTAATTTGAAAATCGAAAAATGCCAAAAAAAAAAAAACCCTTAGTTATTTTTAATATTTTGGTATCAAAAAATGTATATTATATATTATCTCCGCGCGCTGCGATGAGCAAATATCGATTTATCTCACCAATTTGATTTTAATCGAACTTAATCGATGTGACCTATTCACAAAATACGTTAATTTACCGATGCGATTCGGTATATTCTATTAACACACTTTTGTCTGTAACAGACAACTTAACAGAATATAAAGCAGAACCGGTGGCGCAACTTTTAAAATCAACAATGTGTCAACTTCTAATGTGTTTTGCAACTCCAATTAATAAAGCACACTGGTCAATTTACTATTTTTGATAAACAGTTTTATTTGTATGTACTTTAATTATGCATCCAACTCTAGCAAACCGAGGCGAAGGTAGGCTAGTTGATTATTATATTTTGCAATTGTGATCAATTTGTAAAAATGTTGCCAAGCATATTACATTAGGGCGAGCGGGATTAGCACATATTTCGGATCAAGTACAATACATTATGTATATTATTTGTTGTATATATAAAAAAGAGGGTACGGTTACATTTGCTGTGTTGTATATATTAGACAATGCGGAAGAGAGATAAATTTTTAACGCCGCTTAACGCTAGTCCATTCACCATCATCGCCAGCCTTGTTTTCTGTTAAAAATAAAGATAATCATAAGTAAATGTTTAAGATAATTATCAATTTTGGGCACTTACCCTTGTCCTGGGGCTGTTCGCGCTTGGGAGCAGGTTTCTCGTCACGTGACGAGGGCGCAGTGCGCCAGTTGCCGCCACCACCACCGCCTTCCTTGGATCCAGCGCCAGCACCGCGATTGTCGCGTCCATCACGACGCTCGCCTCCGGCTGGGCGACGATTGTCACGATCGCTTTGGCGGGGAGCATCGCGCCAGTTGCTGCCTGTGTCACGAGCTTGATCATCATTACGACGGAAACCACCGCGATCATCACGGTCATCACGGCGTGGTCCATCGTTGCGGCGGAAAGAATCACGATCGCGGTCGCGATCACCACCGAGGCGATCGCCACGCTCGCGGTCACGATCACCACGCTCACGGTCGCGATCACCACCACGATCACGGTCACCACCGCGACGCCACTTGTCATCGCGTCCACCAGCTGGAGCACCACCGCGCTCGCCACGATCAGGGCCGCCTCCGCGTTGAGAGTCAGGCTCGCGACGCACACGCCACGACGAATCGGCGCCACCTTCGTTATCCTTACGCTCTCCACGATCACGATCATTACGATCGCGATCGTTGCGGTCAATGCGATCATTGCGCTCACCGCGATCACGATCATTGCGGTCGTTACGATCGTTGCGATCATTGCGGTCGTTACGATCACGATCGTTACGGTCATT
Organism: Drosophila niveifrons; assembly: GCA_035046325.1. NCBI lineage: Eukaryota > Metazoa > Arthropoda > Insecta > Diptera > Drosophilidae > Drosophila > Drosophila niveifrons. The sequence goes on from JAWNOC010000046.1 coordinate 22,785,083, forward strand.
GCGCTCGTTGCGGTCGCTTGGTGGAGCATTGCGACGCCATTCACCGGCACCACCGGCGGCTGCTGGACGCTCAGCACGATCGCCACGTGGACGCCAAGTATCGCGTTCCTTTTCGCTGCGTTCACGTTCGACGGCCACCTCACGGGCCAGACGTTCGCGATCCTCTTGAATCTTGCGTTCGGCTTCCTCCTCCTTGGCACGTTGTTTCTCGTACTGCTGACGACGTTTCTCATCCTCGGCTTCGCGTTCCAGGCGACGAGCCTCGGCGGCTGCACGCTCTTCAGCCTCGCGAGCGTGGCGAATCTCCTCCTCCTTGCGGAAACGCTCCTCCTCCTTGGCACGCAAAAAGGCCAAGCGGCGTTCCTCGCGACGGCGAATAACGCGATCGGCCAGACGCTTCTTGCGCTCTTCGGCAAGCGCAATGTCAAACTTCTTCAATTTCTCGACGTAGAGCGAAGCACGTTCCTTCTTAAGAGCTTCAAGGAACTCATCGCGATCGGGATACATGCGCTTCAAACGATCCTGTTGCAGCACAGCATCCTTGCGATCGGAAATTGCCGTCTCGATGCGAGTTTGTTCGGTGGCCTCCCAGAACTCCTTGTCCTTAGCATGCTTCTCAGCCAGATACTTCTCGAAGAGCGGAATCTCCTCCTGACGCTTGGCACGCTCGAAGTAATCGATCTTCTTTTCCTGCGACTTAAGTTTCGACTGCAGCTCCTTGCGCTCACGCTGCAACTCTTCGCTCTCGCGCATTGCGATTTGCTCGGCATCGAGCTTCTTGATGCCCTCTTCGTCGAGCTTGGACAGCATCTTCTTGCCATGTGCCGTCTGCGAGATTTGCTGCACCTTCTCCTTGAGACTCTTCTCCTTGATAGCCTGGATCTCGTTCTCGTGGCGCTTGCGTTCACGCTCCTCCTGCTCCTGCTCGAGGCGTTTCTGCTCGGCCAACTTCGCCTTGCGAGATTCCTCCTCGTGGCGACGTGCCTCCTCTTCTTCGCGGGCGTTGTTCTGCTTCTCAATAAACTCCTTGCGATCCTCGATGATTTTCTGGCGCTGCAGAATGCGTTGATGCTCACGATCCTTGATCTCATGATAATGATGCACCATCTGAGTACGCAGCTTGGCGCGCTGATCACGCTCCCGATTCGGATACACGATGGACACGGCACGCGTCAGCACTGTCGACATGTTGACGAGCTGCGAGCGAATCTGCTCAGAGGGCATCGATTGCAGAGCGGGTCCATCGGGACGATACTCGCGTTGACTCTCGGTCAGATCGGTGCCAAAGAAGATGCTATTGCGCTGATGATCGATGCGAATCTGCATGTCATTGTGACGCACTGACTCCACCAGCAACTTCTCCAGTTCGAAGAGTTTGCAAAAAGGCGCCAGCTCAAGCAAACGCTTGAACTCGATGCTCTCGTACACCTGCGAGATTTGGCGAATCAAGCGCATGATGGTCACATCCTTCAGGGGCTGGATGTAAGGAGCGAGCAGCGTGTTCTCGGTTTCGCCGCTCTCAATAGTGTCCACAATGGATTGAATGCGCTTGCACAAGTTCAACGGGTTGAAATCAACCTCCAGCCAGTTGTACAAGTTGCGGAACTCGTCCGACACCAAATTGGGCACATTCAAGCGCACCTGGCGAAAGAAAGGAATTAGCACAAGTTATTTGATCAATTTTTGATGCAACACTTACAACTTCGCGTATGAGCGAGACACGGGTTGGTGGCTGGGGTAGACCCAGCAAGACGGCCAGCTTTTGTGCCTTCTCCAACGGACTCTTGTCCGCCTCAATGAAACGATCGAATTCCGGATGAGCTGATGGCAGCGGAATCGAGAGAGTAGCGAGCAGCACATGAGCTGCCATGCGCTGCAAATCATCCTTAGTCAAGTTCTTCTTGAGCTCGCGCGTCAGCTGGAATAGCTTCAACAAGGCGGCAGCGTGGAAGAGCTGATTGCCAGCCTTGCTAAAGACCATAGCCAGCTTCTGGTAATAGTTGGCCATAGTCTTGGGCACCGGTGTCTTCTTGGACATGGCCATCAGACCATGAATGTCCTCAATGGCTTTGTAGGCCTCCTGCCACAGCTCCATCTGTATGGCCGAGTCAAGCAGGTATAGCCTAGTATCCAAGCACATCTGCTGCGTCTCCACTTTGTTGATGGACACGCCAGTAGTTTGGTTGCTGCTCTTGCAGATATCCTCGAGATGCTTGCGCAGCTTGTCGCACAGGCGACGGAACTCGCTCTTGCGATTGTACTTCAAGCAGAACTGGAAGGCCATGCGAGCAATATCATGATACAGGGCCTCACAGTGCGTGTTTACACGCAGCAGCTCCAAGCACTGGCAATAGGATTCCCAGAGAAACTTCACCCAGGGCAGAAGAATGGTACGATCCGAACGATCCTGCGCATCCTCTCCGCACACAGCGCTCATTAAAATGCTCTCTGGGGTAGCAATGTTGTCCAGATCGTCCAACTCGAGCACAGCAACGGCCGCCGACGATTGCGCTTGAGCTGCCTCGGTGTGCTCCTCGGCCATCTTTAGGTAGCCGCGAATTACATTTTCCAAGGAGTTTACATTCACCAGCTGGAACATGTTCCGGTACTGGAAGAGACCCTCCTTGGCAATGTGGGACTTCTTGAGCTCCACGCACAAGTACAAGTACTTGAACATGAGGGGCTCAATGACCGTCTCGGAGTAGGCATAGTTCCAGCGCTTGTTCCTGAACACCTCTTGCAACGTGTCCAAGGCACGCAGTGGTTTTCCCACCTCAATGAATTCTGCAAAACAACAGAAAGGGGGTGGGGTTGATGAAAGGGTAAACGAGTTTCAATCGGCCATTCACAATTCGCGGCAACAATACGCATTGCGAAACGGGTGAGTGGCATTTTTGACATTTCACTTTGACCAGCTCATTCGCAGCCGCATGGAAAGAAAATTTTTCACCCACTCACCATTAGCTCGTTTAAGAGCATTTTCCGGACGTTGCGTGTAACGCGCCATTTTCACTTGATAACAATTTTATACACGGGCCACTTAACTTATGTTTTTCACTGTGCTTGGGCAGCTTTGAAGCTTGCTGTAGCTGAAAATTTATTAAAATCTTCGGCTCGCCTACGTGTGCGCCTCAGAAATTAATGCGAAAGACCGTGTCGATTACAACGTGACCGTAACTGCATTTACAAAATATACTTTTTCGCGTTGCAAGCGAATTGTTAGTCGGCTGGTCACACTAGTGGAAATTATGGAATGCAGAGGGCGAAACTTGTTGTATAAGGCTTTGGGCACTAGATTTAGAAGTTTAAACTAATACTTTAATTGCTGAGTTTAAATACAATGCGTTCAAATAAAATGATATAGTGTCGGCAAAATTACATTTAAAAATAATCCTTTATTGGTATTTTTAAATACTAAACAGCTGAAGCACACAGTTTATGAAATGGTATCGATACTTGCAACGCTCGCACAAAGTAAACATAAACAACAGCACATGTTGCAATAAAGTTCACACAATATTAATTAAAATGACAAAGTTTTGGAAGAAATATGTGCTTTGGTTTGCCCAAGAGCATGTAGATTTTCGTGTGGCTGAATTCGAGTCAATCGTCAAACTGTTCGGTCTGGAATTTCGGCATTTTTCTGACAACCGCTTAGTAAGCAAGTCGTATACTTCGATTCAATTGTTATTATGAATTGTTTATGTTTAGAAACCCTTTTGGCTAGTGGAATTCCCAAATGATGAAACCGCACTGCAGTACGCTTCCCGTTCGGTAGCGTTGCGCTCCATAATCGAGCTGCAGGCACACGCTAACACACTCCCGGAATTCCACCAGAGATTAAAGACTCAAGTGGACACAGATCGAGGAGCACTCTCACAGTATTTCAATGCGCAGAATTTTAAGGTGACAGTGGAGACGTACAACAAACACTTTACGCAGCGAGAAAAAGTGGACAAGATCGAAGCTATGGACTATTTGCCCCTCCAAGGAGCAGTCAATCTAAAAGATCCTCAAGTGGAATGGTGGTATCTGGAATTCTGGGGCTTGGATCCCACAGATGTACCCGCTGCACCCGAAGATGTAGTCTTTGGTCGCATGCTAGCCCAAGGTCAGCGACACCTGATCAAGCAACTGTCGCTTAAGCAGCGCAAGTTTATTGGCAACACCAGCATGGATGCTCAACTCAGCTTGCTGATGGCCAACCAGGCGTTGGTTAAGGATGGCGACTTGGTCTTTGATCCATTTGTGGGCACTGGTTCGCTGCTGGTCAGTGCTGCCAAGTTTGGCGGCTATGTCCTGGGTGCAGACATTGATTTCATGATGCTGCACGCGCGTTGTCGTCCAAGTCGCATTACACAAAAGGTGCGCGAGAAAGATGAGAGCATCAGAGCCAACCTGAAGCAGTATGGCTGTGCAGAGCGCTACATGGACGTGGTGGTGGCCGACTTCTCTTGTCCGCTATGGCATAAGAGCATGCGCTTCGACAGCATAATCACGGATCGTAAGTATGACCCAAGAAAATATCTCTATTGATGTCTCTAACAAGCCTCGTCCATTTGTTAGCTCCTTATGGCATAAGAGAGGCAACGGAGAAGGTGGAGAACAAGTCACATGGCAAGGATAACACACGCTCGCCAGACATGGCGCATTATCCCTCCACTTCTCACTATTCCCTGCAGCATTTGTACACGGATCTGCTTCAGTTTGGAGCAAAACATTTGCGGCTTGGCGGTCGTCTTGTTTGCTGGCTGCCTTTTCATCGGTAAATAGCTGAATCTGTACTGCAATCTTAGCATTTAATATCTTTACCCTTTGCAGTGAGGATTACAGTGAGGCCATGCTGCCGCAGCACACGCATCTTCAATTGGTGGCCAATTCGGAGCAGCTGCTGGCGGGCAATACTGCGAGACGTTTGCTAACGTACGAGAAGTGTACAGAGTACAGCGATGACAGCAATCCAAATCCTCTTCCTCAAGAGCCTGGAAAAGACTTTAGAGAGCGATACTTCAATACCAATGGTTCGCTGGAATCTCGGCAGGATCGACGCATGCGCAAAGCAGCGCAGCGGGAAGAGGGACGGCTGCAAATGGAGATGCGAGGGAAAATTCCCTGCGATGGTCGCGCCAAGAAATGTGATTTGAACAAAGCGCGTTTTGACTAAATAATTTACTAACTGACAACATGTGATGGTGGTTTACTATAATTGTTAATTCGTCTAGTTTGTGACTCGCTCTTGTTGTTGCTCCTGCAGTTGGCAATTGAACTTCTTGGCCAGACTCTCTAACAAGGCAACAGAAGCCTCGGACAGACTGACCTGGCGTCGGAGCTGCTCACTTAATGAGGTAACGCCCTTGCCCTCAATTCCGCACGGAACAATGTGCTCGAACCAGCTTAAGTCTGTCGAACAATTGAGGCCAATGCCATGCGTGGTGACATAACGCGAGCCGTGCACGCCAATCGCACAGATCTTCTTATCGCCTACCCAAATGCCCGTATCTGCAGTGGTGCTGGCATTAAGTACTCCCAATTGGCGACATGTCTCAATCACCGTCTGCTCCAATGTAGCAACATAGCATCGCATGCTCAACTTAAATTGGCGGAGATTTAAGATGGGATAGGCAACCAGTTGCCCAGGTCCGTGGAAGGTAATGAGGCCGCCGCGATCTGTACGATGAAACTCTGCGCCCAGTTGTCGTAATCGCTTTTCATCCTCATCCGTATATCCCTTTGTGCGTATTCCAATTGTGTAGACAGGATCGTGCTCCAGAAGCAACAAGAAATTGCGAAACTCGGCGAAGTCTGCGATTTTTTGTTTAGCCAGTTGTTGTTGCAGCTGCAAACCGGCTGTGTAACTCAGGCGACCAGCACGTACAACAGTGAGTAGGGGTTTAACAACCATAATACAATTAATTATTTAAAGTAAATAAGATTTTTGGTTTTGTGAAAAAACTGTTTTATTTGTGGCAGTGTGACCACTAGCAGTATTTTTGAAATATTCAATGTAACACGGATGGTATATACAAAAATGCAGAAACTGCGTTAATTTTTATAGCCAGCACGCTGTAATGTAAATAGGCAATTTGCGATTTCAATGAGTAATAACAATGCTATTTATTATATTTTATAATTTAATTTACATAATGCAACTGCAAAATAACCGTTTTTTTCAAAATTCCCTAAATAATGCCACCAATGAAATTTAATCGATATGGTAGTTCGTTTGCCAGCCCTGTTGACGCTCTGTGTGATTGGCAAGTTGGTATTCTTCTTGCCACATACACTCATACAGGCAAGCATAATATATTATTTGTGTTAAAAGTTATTGCAAAAAAAGCGAGTGTGTAGCAACGTATTTATTATTTATGTGTATCGTTGCAAAACAACTAACGCAAGCAGCAAACAGCAACTGCAACGCGAATGCAAAGACTGCGCGCAACAATTGACGCACTACACAATCGCATGAAATTCTAATAGGACTCTCAGCGTCAGTGCGAACGAGAGCGTGAGCAGAGCAGAGAGTGAGTGAGTGAGAAAGAGGGAGGAGAAGAGCAAAAAAAAAAAAACGCGCTGGCATTGGCACGGGGCTGTTCCCGTTGTGTTGCGGGATATGACGACACGGACACGTCAGGATGAGCGGAGCGGCATCGTCGACGTCGATGAGGCGATTGCCGCCACATATCATCAGCTACCGCCGCACAGTGCCGAGTTGGCGAACTTTCTGGCACATCAACAACAACAGCAGCAGCAGCAACAACAACACTTGCTACATCAGCAGCAGCAGCAGCAACAACAGCCAGGACAGGGGCCGTTGATGTGGCCACCACCGCCACCCCCGCATTTAGGTGTTCAATATCCGCCCCATCATCCACACCCACCACCACCACCGCAACATCATCATCAGCATCCCCAACAACATCCCCAGCAACATCAGCATCCACAACAACAACCGCCGCAATCTGCGCACGTCTATAACGAATATTTGTACAATTTGGCTTACCCAGGAGCAGCTCCAGGCCAGCCCGAGACCTACTCTGTGCTCCCCGTGGGCCATGGCAACTTTCTGAAGGTTTATCACTGCTCCGAGAATGCTGTGAATGATGTCTACGCTCAGCAAGCAGCAGCTGCTGCAGCCAATTTCTCGCATATCAACATGGCAACACTAAACCAGCATCAGCAGCAGCAACAACAACAGCAGCAGCAGCATCCACATCATCAGCAGCAACAGCAGCAGGCAGCTGCTCCTCAGGCGCAGGGACAACAACAGCCTCCGGTGCAAGTTCAGGCGGCAGCCGCTCAACAGACGCCACTCTACGAGCTGTTTGCCACCAATCCCTTGCTCCCGCAACCTGAAATGAACATTGCCACGCAACAGCAGCAGCAACAACAACAGCCACAGCAGCAGCAACCACAACAGCAGCCAGCTCCTCAGCAATTCCATCAGTTCGATGAGGCTGCTGTTATCTCTTCAAACATTGCAGCCAGCAACAGCGCCAACATGTTCATCAACAACCTGGTCAACAACTGGTCGCCAAATCTCACAGGCGCCAGTTACATTCAGTTTGGTGGGGAGCTGCCAACGGAGCAAGTCAACAATAGCTACAAGGATGCCACGCCAGCCAGTCCATTGGCGGCGCCCGTTGCAGCAGTTGCTGCGCCAGCTTTGACGCCACCACAGCAATGCTCGCCAGTCAAGTTGCAGCAACAACCGCAACAGCAGCAGCAACCGCCAGTTGTGCTGCCGCCGAAGAGCGTGGAAGTGCCGCCCAAGCCAGCTGTGGAAGTGGTCAATAACATAACCCCAACACTAAGCACAGCCGCAACACCAGCAGCTGCAACAATTGCAACAACTCCAACACCAACCGCAGCCGTTGCAGCCACTGCCATTAAGAAGGCGCCCATTGTAGTGCCGGGCATAATGCCGGAGGGCAAGAAGCGCATTGTGGCTGAGGTTAAGCCAATGCCCATGTCCTACTCCGATGTGCTGAGCAAGGGCAGTAGCTTGCGGAGCAGCTCGGCCACAATACACGCTAACAGCAACCTCGGCGAATCGCGTTCGGTGAACAACTTGGAGAATGGACATGCGCCACAGCGTCGCCAGGGCAAGGACGAAGGCAATGGAAATCGGGAGCAGCGTAACAATGCCAAGCGTTCGCCCTTGCATGAGCTCAAGGATGTGCCCGGAAATACGACAGGACATCGGGGCAAGAAGCGACAACAACAGGCAACAGTGCAAAAGCAGCAGCAAGTGGTGAGTTGCAGTTGAAGCATTTAAATAAGTAAACAGTTAAATAAAGTCTCTTTTGCAGCCACTGTTGCAACAACAACAGCAACAGCAGCCAGCAACACAGTCCACGCAGAGATCAAGCAAACCGCTGCAGGAGAAAAAGCGTCCAGCGCAGCTGAAACTGAACAGTAACAACAGCAGTCATCTGAATGGTTACGCCAAGGCGAGCAGCGACAGCAAGGCCAACAACAACAGCAGCAATGGCAACGGCAACGGCAGCAGCAGCAATGCTTCGAATAGCAGCAGCAATGGCGGCAGCAACAGCCAAAACTACGCAGCTCGCAAGTCCAACAGCAATCGTAGCAACAGCGGCAACAATGGCAATGCCAACTACTCGAATGGCAATTCAAACAACTCAACGGGTGGCAACAACAACAACAGCAGCAGCGGCAACAATCACCACAGCAGTGGCAGCAGCAGCAACAACAATGTCAACTCATCGTCCTCGAAGCGCTATGCGACTTCATCGAATTCGAATCTGGGCTCCAGCTCCGGCTCCTATTCGTACTCCTCGAAGCGCAATCGCAGCGGTGGCTACGCCTCATCCAATTCGCCATCGCATGCGAGCAGCTCGAATCGCAACTATGAGCTGGCCAAGCGCATACTGCACACCTGGTGGATCTACACGCTCAAGTTGCTCACCTGGCTCTTCTATCTGGTCTACGATATTGTCGTCCTCGGCTGCAGCATGGCCTACGAGCGTCTGACCACAGCGTATGTCGCAGGCGTTGCGTATGCTCGCCAGCTGCACAAGGAACTGAAGCAGAACTCGGGCAAGCCGAGCATTTGGTGGCGCAACTATTGGCGTCGCTTCGATGCTCGCTTCAAGAAGAACTCGCGCTGGGCATTCTGGCGGCGTTTCTACAAGCGCAAGCCGCCCGAGGCGAATGCCGAGGCTTTCAAGACCGGTCGCCTGCCGCAGACGGGCGAAGAGGCCATGTACTCGCTGCTGAATTGCAAGGGCAAGGATGCCTACAGGTGAGTGGAATGAATACACTTGCTTTTCTTCAAGTGGAGTACTTAATTGTGTTTTGTATCCACAGCATATTGGGCGTGCCAGCGGATAGTCCGCAGGAGCAGATACGTAAGCACTACAAGAAGATCGCTGTGCTGGTGCATCCCGACAAGAACAAGCAAGCAGGCGCCGAGGAGGCATTCAAGGTGCTGCAGCGTGCATTTGAGTTGATCGGTGAACCGGTAAGTAGAGTCAGCAAAACAACAACATAGATGGGATAAGAGCAATGGTGAAAGAAATATCTATAATGTAAGAATTGATGTATAGAATATTCTTGACTAGTTTACAATTTGCGATAAATTCAAAAATACTAATTGCATCAATCTTCTCTCTGTTAAGGTATTAGCATTGGCATTTAAATAATTCAAAACAACTAATTATCAATTGTAACAATCTTTACTACCTTGAAGTGTGGAAAGTTGGCTTTCAAATAATTTTAAAATAACCATTTAGACGCTCTTTAGCATTTCATTTAAGCAGTTGCTTTTACCCATCCAATGTTGTGCACCATTTGCTATAAATTAAGTTGTCTCCATACGTTTCTTCATCCCAACTGATTTGCATTTATTTTTGTGACAGGAAAATCGTCTTGCCTATGACCAAAGCATCGCGGAGGCATTGCACGCGGAGAAGGCGTGGACGGAGCTGCACGATTTGTTGTCGCAGTTGCAAACCAAAATGACCGAGGCGGCCAATACTATAAGGTAAGCCTTAATTCTATTTTATTTCATCAAAATTATCGCTAAAATTCCAACTTAACTATTGGAAAACAGATGCAGCACCTGTGCGCAGCGTCATCCTCGCAAACTAACCGAACGTCCTCATTATGCGGCGCGTGAATGCGCTTCCTGTAAGATACGCCACTCGGCCAAAGATGTGAGTAACTAAGTCCAAGTCCTCAATTAGAGCACAACTAATTGTATTCCATCTGCAGGGCGACATTTGGGCAGAGACTAGCATGCTGGGTCTGCGCTGGAAGTATTTGGCATTGATGGATGGCAAAGTCTACGATATAACCGAGTGGGCCAACTGCCAGAAGGGTGCGCTGTCGCATTTGGAGCCCAACTCGCACATGGTGCAATATCGCATTGTGCGCGGCGCTCAGCAGCAGCAGCAGCAACAACAACAGCAGCAGCAACAACAGCAACAGCAGCATCCCCATCAACAGCAGCCACCGCCGCATGCCCATCATCCCGGTGGCCCAGTCAGTGGTGTCAGGTGAATAGCCACTTAAGTTAATCTTTGAGAGAAACAAATACAAATAATACACTGCTTACAGCGAGGCAACTTTGCATGAGTTTCTGGACAACTTGTACAGCGGACAGCATCCGGGGGCACCCAATGCCACACCATTTGCTGGCAATGCACGTCGACGCGCTCGTCGCAATTGATACGAAGATGATCGAAGGCCGTTTGCTTGGAAATAGAATTAAGATGTTTTTAAAATCTCTAATCTACAGTTGGCCGTTGGCTGCTTACTCACAGATACAGATACCAATATAGAAGCAGATACAGATACAGATACAATTACCGATACAGATACAGATTAGATGATAACCCCACTCACAGGCCAACAGCAGCGCAAACATCTCTCACTTTGCACGCCCCAAACAACAAAACAAAAACAACTCAACACACGCCCCAAACGCAGCAGCGCCTAGTTCTATGTTTACTCTACACATAAGTACAATGACTACAGATTACAGATTACGAATAGATAGCTGTTTGAGATGATTTTTCGTTGTACTACTCGTCGTCGTACTCGTCGTGCATAAGTATCAATCGAATGATGATGATAACAATTGCCTACCACTTAAGTAGTTGACTTCTGTGTTCTACATTTTACAAATATTTTACACTTACACACTACACCTTACATATAACATACATATTTTACTTTCTGCCTACCCGCTTATGGACGGACAGCTTAACACGCTTAGCTCGTAGCAAAACAAGTCTAGATCGTAAGTTTAAAATAATATCGATAGACCGCAAAACTGCAACCGGATCGCTGCAATACGTCCTGCGATGGCGTATGCTCACCGGCCAAATATGTAAAATCTAACACATCCGAATTATAAATGTTAATAAAACCGTATAGAGAACCTACAAATCATTTTCGAATTTCATTCAAATTTGGCGCTTCAGTGTGTTAGGTTATTGTTAGGTGTAACCAAGGTAAGTAAAGAAGTGGCATATTTGGTATATTTTGTAGTTATGAGGTATATTTTAAAGTCTCATTTATGGTCACCCTAAGGAGAGCGGAACAGCAGTGGGCGGAAATGGGGCAGAGCGCATGTGTGCATGGCTGACTTTAGCAAAAGAAAGAGCTTGTTGCCATTTCTGTTCGCCTGGTACACTTGCTTAATTTTTCAATGCGCAGCAGCCGCTTCAGGTTTCCAAAAAATTCTGTGCATGCGTGTGTGTGCACGTCGCACTCGATCAAACGCGAAACGAGTCACTTTTCCCATACCCACAGTCAGCTGAAGTACCAGGCGAACAGAATCAGCAGTGAGCTGTTTTGTTTTGCACAGCCGCCTTGTAGTTAAAAAGAGAGAGACAGACAGAGAGCGCTGCACTTCGCTGGAAGTGGGTCGAACACATGTGTGTGTGTGTGAGTCAGCCAACAGCTGTGAAAGCTTTGATCAGAGTGACGAAGAGAGTGGGAGAGGGAGAGAGTTTACGCTGCATTTTGGCGGGAATTAGATCAGAGTTTGCATTAGTTGTGTGACGTCACAGCTCTGCAAGCTGTGAACCAATAGAAATGCGCCATTTTGAAGCAAACGTTGAATTTGAATTTCCAACTGCAATTATTTGTTAATAGACCACCCATTAAACAAAAAAAAAACGCCTTTTTACATAAGCGAACTTTGTGTTTTGTTTTTTTTTTTTGTTGTTTTTAGTGTTTTATTGAAAAAATGCTCCACTCCATTTTCGCCTAATTTTCTACACATTATTTTTGTTTTTTGTATTTTTTTGTTTCTGTATATAATAATAATAATCATAATCGTAATAATAATAATAATAATTACAATTACATACATAGTGTTTACATACTGCTCCACGATCCACAAAAATGGCTACCACAACGCATACAAAATTTGTATTGCAATTGAATTACCTATGGAACCTAAATTGTGGGACTTAAAGTCTACTTTGTGGTTTCTGTTGTTGTAATCGGGGATTTCTTTCGGGATTTCTTAGTTTCATTTTGTCAGCTTATAAATATTGTGTGGGTTTTTCTTTTCTTTTTAATTTCAATTTCATTTCATTATATCTCATTTCAATTCATTTCATTTCATTTTGTTGTAACATTATGAAATAGCAAAATTTGCATATTTTATAATTAATTTGTATTTGTTGTATTTGTATTTGTATTTTGCAGTTTAGCGGTATAATTTATTTGTAATAAATTAATGAAACATGTGGGTAGGTTTTTGTTTTTCTTTTTGTTTGATTTCCATTTGTGTTTCTTAAGAGTTTTGTTTGTTTGCTTGCTTTGCTTTACTTTACTTTACTTTTATATTCGTGGTCGTTTATGATTGAAACGTCATTTGTTGCTTGACTTAAACAAATTGTGACTATTGTTGTAGTTGTAGTTGTTGTTGTTGCTGTGTTAAATTCCTCAACAATTATTGCGACTAATATTAAATTACATACAATTTATGACCATTTCTGTGGTTTTCCATTTACTTATGCTTGTTTTTATGTTTATACATTTACAAAACTTTTGTGACTTATGCTGGAACCAACTAGTTGTGAATTTTATGTATATATATATTTTTTTTGTTTGCCATTTATTATTTTATTATATACTGTATAAATTAAACTCTATGCTTAAATACATAGATTAATTCCTTGCTCACACACAATTAATTTTAATAAGCATTAGGCTCAATTAATAAATTGTTTTTATGCTTTTGTTTTTTTTTTGTGGTTTTTAAGTTGTTTTTTTTTTTTGTTTGTTTTGTGTTTGTTTTCTTTATCTATACAAAGCTTTGTACAACTAAAATAGTTAAAAAGAGAAAAAAGCAACAAAAAAATGTATTTTTCATTAATTAATTAATGGTATGCAATGCAATGTGAACAGCAATGCACATACATACACACACGCACATACATTATCATAATTATTAATCAATATTTTAGTATCAAATAACAATATGAATGATTCTTCTTCTTTGCTCTTTGTGTGTGTGTGTATTGTATTGTATATGCATGCTCATGTGTGTGTGCATGTATTTGTGAATGCATGTGTATGTGTGTGTTGTAGTTGTAGATGTGTGTGTGTGTGCTTATGACTCGTGTGGAACAAACATGAATGCTGCTCCTGGCGCTGCTTAGCTATGCCTGCTCCTCGATCATCGATCCTCGATCATCGATCCTCTCTCCTTGATCCTTCTACTTCTACTTCCCGATCTGCTCCTGCTCTAAGCTCTGTGTTGGCGCCGACCCGCATTGCCCCGATATTATTTGGGTGTCTTTCGGTGTGTCAGCTCCTGTGCCACATCGTCGAGCAGCTTTGTGGCATAGCCGTTGCCGCTGCCATTGCCGTAGCCATTGAGCAGGATGCCATTCGTTTTGCTGTGCACCGCATTCCCATTGGCCACATTGCCATTGCCATTGGCCAGCTGCTTGTAGCCATTCTTGAGGCCATTCGCATGCCCATTGGCCAGCGTGCCATTGGCCTTGGCCTCTGTCGTTGTCGCTGCTGTGGCAGCTGTGGCTGTGGCTGTGGCATTTGCCACCGGTTGTGGCAGAAACAGATCGTCGTGGGCATTGATGCTCTTGCAGTAGCCATTTGGTTTGGCATGTCCATTCGCCAGCTGCGCGTTCTTCTTCTGTAAAGAGCAAACAAAAAAAGAGAGATTGTGTTACTAGGCGTATGCTTGTTGATCGCCGCATTGCGCATGCGACACGTTGTGCCCCACTAAAAGCCGAAAAGCGAACACACACAACAATTATGCAATCGCTTTGTCAGCATTTGTTTATTATTTTTACTTTTATTATTATTTTTGTTTCATTTCATCTCTTCTCTTTTGCCTCTTCGGCTGTTTCTGTTTTTTTTTTTTTCATTCATTCAACTTTCACTTGTGTGAACCGCACTCAATGGATGCTGTGGGTCGCTTTTTGGTTGTCTGTCTGTCTGTTGCTCGAGTCGCAACTCCAAGCACCGTAAGCGATCATTAAACGACGTCATTTGGCGTTTTTATGTCGTTGCTTTTGCTTGTCGTTTTGTTTTTTTTTCGGGTCTTTTATGCGGCAATCGGAATTCAGCACCCAGTTTTCCCCCTTCCTCCTCTACCACCTCCCCTACAACCTACTTGACGAAATTTCGTTAATGAATTTAGACCACAGAGACAGAGTCAGAGAGTCAGAGACTCAGACAACATGCAATAGGCGTTCGCGTCGATAAATAGCCGCTGCCTCAATGGGATGATATAAGAGTTGGCATTGCAACGCTTTCATTAACTCAATCCGGCATGAATACAAGTATGTGGCCCACCAAAAGGGCCGCTTTAACAAAACAGCAAACGTGGGAAGCGCGCTGACAATTATCAAAACATAATGCGACGGACGTGAGAAGAAGATCAAGCCGAAGTGTAAAGCTCATTTCCGTTTGTTTTTGGGGCGCAACTCACCATGAGACGGTTTTTGTAGGCTGCCTTGTAGAACTCGTTGAACAGGAAGAAGAACATGACGGCATGCATGCCGATCCACCAGACGAAAGCCTTCGGGTAATTGCAGTCGATGAAGAGCAATTGGAAGGCGTGCACCATGATCAAAATGAACTGAACCTGCAATCCCAAAAAGAGAGAAAATCAATTAATAACTCAAGTGTTTTGTTAAAATACGGTTTGAACTTGCCATCTGCAGCGTTGTCAGGTACTTCTTCCACCAGAGATACTTCTGGTATTGTGGACCCATGGCCGAGAACATGTAGTAAGTGTACATCACAATGTGCACAAAGGTATTGAGCAGGCCAAAGAAGGTGCTGTGGCCACCTTTAAAAAATGAGAAGGGATTGCAAAAGAGAGTTATGAGTGATTGATAATGATTTCTTAACTCAAAGATTACTCACCTGGCGTGAACTTGACGCCGAACCACACGGACATGGGCATGCAGCCGTGATGAATGACATGGAGCGTAGTCACCTGACTTGTCTTCTTGCGCAGCACGAAGAACATCTTTAGAGAGAAGAAGAGAAAGAAAGAGAGTTAAAAAGTCAATTATTGAGTGCGTACATTTCGCTTTCTTTTTATGTAATTTATTGAATCATAAATCAATTGCCACAAAATGTAAAAAATATGTAAAAATCTTTACGCAAAAATTCGACGCTGATCAGTAATTTAATAAATGATTTTCATTTACCAGGTATACCAGTATGAAATGAGCGTTTTTTTGTGAACATAAAACACTAATGATTAATGGGAAAGTAAAAAACATTTTATTCAAAGTATTGGCCATTGTTTTCTACACATTTCGACCACCTTTCTGGCAATTTGTGGATACCACGCCAATAAAATTGTTCGTCTTTTGAAGCAAACCAACCAGACACCCAATTTTCGACCTCCTCGTAGGAATCAAAGAGCTGCTCAGCCAATGCGTGTCCCATCGATGAAAACAAATGGTAGTCGGACGGAGCCAAGTCTGGTGAATACGGCGGGTGGGGTAGCAGCTCCCAGCCAAGTGTTTTGATTGCATCCTGAACCCGTTTTGCTTTGTGTGCAGGTGCATTGTCATGGAGCAAAATTACCTTGCCGTGTCTTCTGGCCCATTCTGGTCGTTTCTCGATCAATGCATGGTTCAAATTGATCATTTGTTGTTGGTAGCGATCAGTATTAACGGTTTCACCAGGTTTTAGGAGCTCGTAGTACACCACACCTTTCTGGTCCCACCAAACACACAGCATTGTCTTTTTGCCGAATCGATCTGGTTTTGCAGTCGATGTTGATGGTTGTCCCGGATTAACCCATGATTTTTTCCGTTTAGGATTCTTAAAATAAATCCATTTTTCATCGCCAGTAACAACCCGATGCAAAACCGATTTTCTTCCGTGTCTTTGAAGCAAAATTTCACAAGTGTTTTTTCGGTTTTCCATCTGCCTTTCATTCAATTCATGTGGCACCCATTTTCCACACTTTTGGATCTTTCCCATAGCTTTTAAACGGTCAGAAATTGTTTGTTGTGCAACATTTAAGATTCCTGCCATTCGCTTTTGACTTAAAGTGTCATCTCCATCCAATATCGTTTGCAATTCGGCGTCTTCAAACTTTTTTGGTGGTCTTCCACGTTCTTCATTTCTCACATCAAAATCATTATTTCTGAAGCGTCGAAACCATCTTTTGCATGTTGCTACTGATAGAGCATGATCACCATATGCCTCGGCAAGTAGTCGATGCGACTCTGCAGCACTTTTCTTTAGATGAAAACAAAAAATTAATGCTTTCCGCAAATCATCACTTTCTGGTACAAAATTCGTCATTTTTAACACGATGAAAAAATATGATGTTGTCTATTCAATGACTTGATGTATACTAAATAGGTTTCACAGAGGTCATAGCAAACAAAAAAAAATAAATAGAGGCTCAATCACAACAAATATTCCCTATCGAGACATTTGTATCGTGAGGCTCACTTCATACCGGTATACCTGGTACATTCAAAGCAAGTGACGTGAATGTAAATTAAATACATTCCTGAGCCGAATTTCTTGAACACATTTTTTTGGTTCAATCAAGTGACCCTAAGTAAAATAACAAATGCTAAGTAATATATAAATATATAAAGTATAAAAACTGGAATTTAAAGTGCCAGCATTTCATAAATTATTGAACATTAGCGCCTGATTTTTCAATGACCCCATAAAGTGATGCAAAGCTATGTTTCAAATTTACATTATTTCTTTAAAGAAGTGATCATTAATTATCTGACAAGTGTGAAAAAATGTGTAACTGAAATGTATATTGAAAAAAAAGTGTTTTGTCACTTTAACAAAAGGAATAATATATTCAATATGTCAAAAATAATACAAAAGAAAATAAGACTGTTCAAACATGAACATGCCTAAGACTAAATAAATATATCACCATTTGGTGTTATTTATATATCATAAAAACACATAAGAAAAGTAAATAACCCAAAATATAAAATACATTTTCGATAAATGCAATACTTGTATATATATTAAATTGAAATCAGACGAAAAATAGTTAAAATCACTAAACTAATTGTACATTGCAGTCATGCAACTATCGATAGTAATAATCGATAGTAAATACTATAGTATAATCGAAAATGAAATTCCAATTGAAAACTTACCGTATCCATGAACTCAGTGAACTTGGAGAAGTAATACCACCAGCACGCATGAACCATCTGACGTAGCAAGAAGATAAAGGCAGCAAGGGGAGGAAAAAGATAAAAAATATCGATTAGCCAAGCTTATTAAAATGAGCAGCGATCAAGTTAAATTCATGCATACGAGTCTAAGCTACGCTCATAATCATAAACTATGATTCATTTATAGACGTAGCGAAGACAAAATTCGATCAAGCCGAACTTGCTCAATTCACACACACTCATCGCGAAAGAGGGAGTGAGAAAGAGTCGGAGAAAGAGAGAGAGAGAGAGAGAGAGCGAGAAAATAGATTCATTGTTAATGTTAAATCATAATCAAATTCACTTTCAATTCAATTCAATTCATTCGGGGTTCATTCATGCATCACGCTACGCTTTGGCAGCGAGATCAATTAAAGACTATAAGTAATTATATTAATTGTCAAAATGCATCGAAAATATTTATAGAGAGAGAGAGAGAGTGGAGAGTTCAGTAGAAGTAAACGGGGTAAGAGGGGGAATCAAACATTCAATTAATTGATTAAAATTCGAGGTTCAACTTGAAGTCCTGACCAAGAAAGTAATTAAATTAAATGTAGATAAAGATATCAAGTGTAGAGGTTGTGGTAGGTCGGGGCCCAAGAAGATATATATAACATAGATCCTAAGGTCTGTAAAAGAGAGCTGTGGAAAGGTCTCAAACGTTTAGTGACATTTGTGGATAGAAATTCTTTTTTTTGCTGACAGTTACATGCTTCAATCGGGATTAGCATTAGTTAGTGCTATATACAAATTGTATATGTACATAGATATATGGTTAATGCTTATGATAGATCACCGGGAATATTAAGTATATATAGTATATAGTATTATTATTCTATTCTATTCCAGAACCAAGTTGTTCGGCACACGCACACACACCAAAGCAAATATTGGGGAAATAAGGGGGGGATGCATTATCAATATAGGTTTTGTTGATCGATTATAGTTATAGTTATCGTTATCGTTACCGTTGTGAGGTTAACACATACCCTTAACGTTCTAGGATTATTACTATAGTCAACTGGCTGACATCGGAAGCTATAATGTCCTGTTAGCCAACCGGAAACTCCTATCTGCAAATGTAGAGTGTTGAGAAACGTTGTTGTGTTCGTTGTTGGTTATCGATAGTTCGTTTGATAGTTGATCGATAGTTCGATAGTTTGTAGTTTGTAATGAATTTTGTGATTTTGTGGCGTTTGTTTTTTCGGGTATTTTTTTGGCGTCGTCTTCTTCTTCTGCGCTTCAGCTGTAAAAGATACACACACACACAAACACACACACACACAGATAGACAGAGAGAGACACACACACACACACAAACACAGTGCTATTTACACATGTGCAGATTGATTTATTTATTTTTGAGGGTGGTTAGTAGACAGCGTTTAAATAGTTAATAAACTAATAAGAAAATCAAAAAATTAAAAGGCAATAAAATCGATTAATAAAAGCGAAAACAAATTTGATTTTTTTTTGTTTTTAATCACCAGCTAGCATTTATATACAAGACAAGTCGACTGTATATGCGATATATGTATATAGTATTGGTATTATCTAGTCTAAGTAAGTCGCAACCAGCTACACAATTGCTCGCCGTGTGTAGTACTTTTTATAGTCAGATTGTGGAGCATAAAGCTAAATAAAAGTAAATTTAAGTATATAGTTTATAATAATAATTGAATGGAAGCGTTGCTTGGTTATTTGGCTGAGCGAATAAAGCGATTATTTTTAATCATTTCTAGCTGTAACTGAACAGAGAAAAACAAAAAACAGGGGAGACAACAACGGAGAGACTTCTTTTGATGCAAAATAATCTGTGGAGAGCACTTTCACTTCACTTTGACTTCATTTTACTGACGATCGAAGGGCGGTTGTTACTAGTTTTATTTTATATAGAGTAGAGTAGACTAGACTTTATAGACTTTTTGTGGCACTTACTCTCCGGGATGTGGGACTATCGGTGTAGTCCACCGGCTGACAGCGGAAGCTGTATGCGCCCCACCAGCCGCCCATTAAACACTAAAAACGAAATCAGATTAATGCCAAAAAAAAAAACAGAAAACAAAACAAAACGAGATGCAATGCACAGAAAAAGAAATGACAGCAAGAAAGAAAGAAAAACATAAAAAATAAACATAAAATTTAAAGTGCACATTAAAAGCAGCAGCAGCGATGTCAGTGGCAGCTCAGTTGCAGGTTGCAGGTTGCATGTTGCACGTTGCCTGGTTGCAAGTTGTCTCTTCACCTCGACGACGACGACGCCAGCGATGCGATGCGATGCGTTTGATATTCGTATTGTTGTTGTTGATGATTTGTTGTGTGTCTCGTTGTTGTTGTGTATGTTGGTGTGTGTGTGTATTTGTTGTGTGTTTAATGTGTGTCTGATGTGTGCACTTACCTCGTAGAAGAGCCACGCGCTAAATACAACCTGTGACGCATTGTAGACGACCAGCAAATTCTGTAGATGCAATGGCTTTCGATTCTCCATTAATCGCGGCCCAAGCACCTAAACAAAAAAAGTACACAAATATTTATCATTAGCTACATTGCAAATTGTATTTTATAGCAACTGGAAATTGTCGAGTCAGCACGACAATTGAAATCAACTTGATTGATACAAAATTCTAAAGATAATTCAGCAATTGAATAGCAAAGAATTTTCGCAACTTTTTAGAGTGTCTTAAAATTGAATAGTTTCTTCATTTCGTTGACTGATATAATATTTGCTTAGGAATAATCTTTGAAAGATTGTGTAGCTTTACATATAGTTATCTGTAAGTAAGAACTAATTGCTATGAGCTACATTATCCCGAATGCCATAAATTAAAGTTGTAGGCAGCACTAAAATACGCATACGACCGGTTGACAACAAACAAATATCTTACTTTTAAGCAAGTTGCATTTATGTTGAAATAAGTAAAAAAACTACAGTCGAGTGTGCTCGACTGTGAGATACTCGCTACTCATTTTTAATAAAAGCAAAAACAGTGTGGTATTAAAATATACCAAATTATTATAACACACAAATACTGTATTTGGTATATTGTCTTAGTAGCAATAATAAATTAAAAATATAACAAATTTATATACCGCACATATACTATAAATATATACAAGGGTGTTTTTGGTATATTGATTTAGCAGTGCATTGAAAATAATAATTTAAGAAATATGCCATATTAATATACTTCAAAAATACTAAAAAAATATACCGAATGCTAATTTGGTATATTAATTTTTAAATTTATTTTAACTTTGTGGCAGCCTGCATTCTTCTTAAAAATACTAACAATTAATATTAAAATCAATTAACTAAGAATTTAATTTTGATTAAAATCTGTCAACAATTTTATTGCAAAAGCTGCTGTCAAAGTATTTTGAAATTTGATGCAAATCAGCTGTCCAAAACATAAATATATGGTGTGACTCTTATTCTTGTCGTTACAATCACAATTAGAAGTGGTTTTTCAGCTATGTTAATCTAACTTTGTCCAGCCGAAAAATGCAGTTATCTGTCTGTTAATCTGTCCGGTATTTTTTATATTTGACTCACTGTTCAGAGTGTGTGTGTGTGTTAACCACGTATATTATTTGGTGTTTGCTATCAGAGCGAGTGCTGAGTGGGTTGGCCTAATATTAAAGCAGGCCTCATGATTAGAATGCCTGCATAAATGTGGGTGTGTGTGAATCATAAATAATGTAGTATGTACTTGCTCAACGCAACACGGAACAACAACAAAACACAACACACAAAAAAAAGAGTAAGCAGTCAGTCAGCTATCAAGTGATAACGCGGACGCGACGCGTCGCCCGATTTCCGCATGGGAATAGTACTTGAGATTATCTTAAAGATTGAGAGACTGACGCGGAGCCATGTGACCCAAATCCCAGGTGTAAATGTGTAAAAGTGAAGTGGATGCCATAAAAGAGCATAGCAGAGAACAGGTGTCTTTTTATATACCCACTATTCACAAGGTAGAAGGGTGAATCTCTGATACCATAAGATGTATGCAGTATATAGTATATACTAACTACAGTATTTATGATTTTTGAAAATCTTAAAACTTATTTAACAAATAATTGATATTTCTTTCGTTAAAAATTTGGTATATTTTATATTCTATGGTATATTTTGAATGAAACAGTATATGTATATACCAAATATATAGATTCTGGTATATTGCACTTATTTTGAGCATATTAATTTGGCATATCTAAGTAGTTTTCATTTATCAATTCGGTATATTTTAGTATTCTTGGTATATTAATTTGGTATATTCTATAAATAATATTTTAGTAATTTTTAGAATATTAATTTGGTACACCTTGGTATTTTTCAAGTTTTTGAATTGGTATATTTTTGTTTTTCGGTTTATTAATTCGGTATATTTTAATAAAAATAATATTTCAGCAATGTTGAGTATATTAATTTGGCACATCTTAGTATTTTAGGTATATTAATTCGGTATATTTTAGCTTGGCTGGTAAATTTATATGGTATATCTTAAGCATAATACCGCACTGCTTTGCTCTTAAGATTTTACGACTTTTCCTTTCTTTACTCTTTATTTTTGCAGACTTACCTTAACCAGGTAGACGTATGTGAGGCAGACAGCCAGTGTGGGGAAGGGTGACGACATCATGGGCCAGTCCTTTGTCCTTGAATCTGGTAAAGAAAATAAAGACACAGAAGGTTAAGGTTATTTAGTTACAGCACTAATAGATAGATAAAAGAGCGAGCAAAACTTGAGTAAACGCTGTTATCATGTGAACAACATTAGCATTGCACATTGACCGTGATCTGTTGCACGTTTCCCAGTAAAACTAATGATAATACTGATGATGATGATGATGATGATGGTAATGATAATGATAATGAGGCGTGAGCAGCGAGTGAGACGTGCAGTAGGAAAACTTACAGATACATTTTGTATCTTTGACTCGCGCAAATTGATTGCTTCATTTGGCATTCAGTTCAGTTCAGTTTGGTTAAGTGATAAATTTTAGCTGGGGCGTTTTGTTTTTTGTTTTATTTCGGCTTCTGCATAACTTATGCAAGCGCAACTTTTTGGATTGCCAAACGCGGCGAAAAATCAATAATAATTATTAAATATAAGCAAACATTTCATCGACTAGATAACAAAAAAGCGGTTGGGGAAAAAACAAAACGGAATTGATGAGCGCTAAGTTTTGATGAATGGATTACGCGAAAAACTTAAAACAAAAACTACGAAATGTTATTAATTAACGCGTTTGAAAAATGTGCCAAGTGAAATTGCAAAACACACCAGAGTATCGCAACGAGTTAATCGAGAGGCGAAAAAAGGAAATCTACTTTGAGTGTCGAACAACTCAAGTTCAAGTTTTAGATTAGCGATTTATGATGGGATTTGAATTGTTTTTTAATTGAATTGCTTAATCGTTTAACAAAGTTTATGAGGTTCTTAAGTTGCGGATTAGCATTGATTCTGATTCAAAAAGGGAGATATCGCACTTGAGACTTTGATTAACTCATTTTGCATAGCTGGCCAATAAGTCATAAGCCATCATTGCATGTGGCGCCCCTTCATAAAACAATCGAAGCTACAAACACGCAGAGGCAATCGACAGTGTAGAAAAGTATCTGAATCTATGGCGAATGTATCTCGCAGTCGTTGTTGTTTCCATGTCATGTTGAAACATAAACTTAGCGCTCGCGCTTCAAATTGCTAAACATTTGTCAAAGCGCGGCTGTTGGCCCGTGTTTTTTTCTGCTGTTTTTTTTTGGTATATAATGTTTAGAGTCAACAAAGCGAACTGCGAATAGCGATAAAGGATCAGACTGAGACACGTTTCTGACATTGAAATAGAAACATTACAAAAAGAGTAGAAGAAGATCTCGCGCGCTCTCTTTAATTAGTGAGCTGGTGTCAAAAATTACTCAATCATTTGCTAAATCGTTTTGCAGAGACTGAGAGAGAGAGAGAGAGAGAACACAATCACATCAAGGTTACACAAATTAGCAGAGACTATATACAATCTATATAAATATATATATATACTAAAGTTGCTTCTTACCACTATGTGAGTCCATATATCTGTTTATGCTCTCGATGTATTTCATAATTAAGGCCATTTTGTTGCTGTGTGTGTGTGTTTGTGAGAGAGTGTGTGTGCTGTGAGTGTGTGATGTGTGTGCTGCTTGTTTTGCGGCTTCTGTGTTGTTTTCTGTTTTTAAGCGATTCGCTGCTAAAGTTGTTCAAAACTGCAAAGAGAAAGAGGAAAGGAAATTGAAATTAGTTAAATAACTCAATAATAAAGAAATTATTCTTAGTTATATATCGTTTATAGCGGAGTGGGGCAATAAACTAATCGAAATTGGGTTAATAAACTGACAAAAGCCAGCCACAAAGTTGCGAGTCAGCATTTCGGCGGCACATATTTACATCATGTTGTTTATAAAATTTGATGTGAGCTCGTTGCTCGCTTCCAATTCCAATTCCAATTCGAATTCGAGTTGCCGTTCTCTTTTTTTTTCTGCTTTTTTTTCGATAAGCGCAGACTTTGAGCTGCGGGCCAACAACAAAAAAAAAGTACAGAAGATATGATATGAACGGGGAATTGAGCGATAAGCCAGATAAGCAATGAATCGATATCAAAAATACAACACACACACACACTTTGAAGCGAGGTGAGAAATGTAACATGCGGCGTATGAGTAATAAAAACGAACCTAATACTCGTAGGACAAATGGCAAGCGCAAAAGTTCAAGGACAGACAACTCAAACACATTCTGTACTCTTTTTTTGGCAAACGAAAAGTGCAACAGCCGCAGCTGCTGACAGCTCTTCACCCCTCTCTCCTCTCTACCTCTTCCTTTTGTCTCTGGAGATTGCAAAAGCAGCCGCACTTTATTTAGCCAAGTTAGCTCAATTGGACGGGCCTCTGTATAAATAAATAAAATATATATCGTATGCATAGCAAGTGTTGACGTCATTTGCCACCCAACCCAAACACTTGCTACCACAACATGTATATTACTCATACGCTCCGTAGTCTTTCGTTGTTACTCATACGCCGCGTGCTACTGTAAATATTTAATAACCACACGCTCAAAAGGAATCTCGTGTCTAATTGCTTACATCACAGACAGCAGAGAGAGACAGTAGGAGAGAGTCGAAGAGAGAGAGCGAGAGAGCGAGAGAGTGGGCAGAAAGAGGTCAAGCATGTCTGGCATTGGCCAGCTTCAGTTGCTTGGTGCCCAGTGCAAGTACACTGAGCGAAAAAAAAGACTGCTAAACACATTTTGTGTTGATTGAACATCTTCTGTTCTGCTGCATTCACTTTAATTCAATTGACAGTTAATTGAATATTGATTTCAATGCTAAACAAGTTTCTTTCTCTTTTTTTCTTTGCATTATTTTCCTATATTCCTTTAGCTTCTTTTTGCATTAAGTGCAGCAAATATATTTCTATACTCTTTGCACTTTCTTTTCTTCAAGTGCAGCAAATATATTCCTATATTCTTTCTGCTACTTTTTTCTTTGTAAAATTCTCATCTATTGTTGCGCCTTCTTTTCTTTGAGTGCAACAACTGTTGCTGCTTCTTGATGCTGCTGCGTGTCCTGCAAACCTTGCTCCACTTGCTGCACAAATTAATTCAAAGTCACAAGCAACAAACTTGGCTGTCAACAAAGAGAAACAGCAGACTGTGTTTTACTGGCCCGTTTTTTCCTGCTTTAGGTCGACACCTCAACAGCGGGGGAAGGGGGGGGCCCTTGGACTGAGGGTTTACCTTCGCGTCGCTGAAGAAGAAGACGAAGAAGAAGAAGAGGCAAACAGCAATGCGCTGCCAAACAACAAACAGCAATAGCAATAGCAATAGCAACAAAAAACAGAAGCAGAAGCAAAGCGACGACGACTTAAAGCCGTGCCAAATATTGCTATTTCATTGACCTGATTTCATCGTTCATTCGTTCGCTTTGTTGTTGCCAATTGCTGAGCCCCGTTGTAAGCCCACACACACACACACACACACACACAAACACACACACATACGGAGAAGCGAAGCATGAAGCAACAATGCACAACATGAGCATGTAAATCGACACCCCAAAGAAACAAAAAAACAAGACACCCCCCCCTTCCCGTTTGGTCTCTTGGCCAGGCCAACAGTCGCGTCCATATCCGAATTCGAAGCCAAATCCGTAGCGAATTGAGTTCCAGTTCCCCCCTTCTGCCCGTCCTCCTCCTCTTCTTTCTTCTCCCCCCAAACTTGCTGCCGAGACAGCGACAAACATGCCGCTTAACCGGCGCCACGTTGTCACACACACACACACACACACACACACACACCATCACGTGATGTGCCACTCCTCCCTCAACCCCCCTCTTTAATGCCAGCTTGCTAAGGTTTCTCTTCGTTGGCTCTTTTGGCTCTTTTATTTGCCAGCTGGCTTTTGCGCAGAGTCGCGCAGCGAATTTCTTGAATGAAAACGCAGGACAGGCGAGCACAGTGAGTGCTGCTCTCCAAGTGACTCACATACCCTCCCCCTTCGCCTAGACACCCCCCCCCCCCCCCCTTCCACTTAGCACCCTCGCACTTTGGGGCCCTGGCACAAAAAGCGCCTAAAAGAAAAAGCGCGTTTAATGTGCAAGCAACACGCCATGAATGACGCCTAAAAGACGCGTGGCTGCGCGTAATTGTTGTTGTACTTGCCACTCGTAATAGTGGCAATAGTGGTTGCTGCCACATATTATGTCAGTGGCTGCTCAATGAACAGGGCGAGAAGGGAGTGACGACGACGACGCCTCGCCTCGAAAATAAAGAAAATAAAAAAGTGTCACGTGCGTTGCAAGCCCAAAAAAAAAACAAATAAGAAAACTACAGTTGAGTGTGCTCGACTATTAGATACCGCTGCTCATATTAAATAAAACCATATTACATAAATATACCGATAATATACTAGAATATACCAAAATCTACATTTGGTATGTCGGTATTATACTATGTTCAAAATATATCACAGTTCAATAAACCGTTTTTAACAAATATACCAATAGTATACCGCAAAAATACTGAAATATACGAAAAACTATGTTTGGTATAACGATATTGTACTCCGCTCAAAATATACCATACATTTCAATAAAATCCATATTCCTGAAATATACTAAAAATATTCCGCAAACAAGTCGAAGACTATATTTGGTATTTCGATATTGTACAACATTCAAAATATACCAAAGAGTAGTAAATATACCATAGGTACAAAATATACTGTAGAGTACAAAATGTACTAGATTATAGTTATAGTCTTATAGTTTTTGAGATCTAGGTGTTCATACGGCCAGACAGACAGTCGGACATGGCTATAGCATTTCGTCTAAGGCTGATTAAGTCTACAAAATACCTTATAATACCCTTCTTCCCTATGTATGTATGTATATAGGGTATAGAAAGTAGAAGGGAGTGAAAGGAGGGAGGGAGGGTTGTCTAAGCAGCTCGCGTATTCAATTCTACCTATTGATTTTTGTATGGCAACAACTTAGTTGGCCCCAAGTGTTGACATGCTCGCTCGACAAGTGCTGGCCAGGTCAATGAATGGGCCAAAAGACACGACAGACAAGCCAAAACAAGAGCAGGCCAATTATCTAGAGTGTTGTCGATGCACAGCGAATCGATCTTGAATAACAGCATGTAATTACAGCTCAACAGCCATGAGCAGCATTTGTGGCACGTGCGCAACATTCATGAGATACAATTTGTATCTTAAGGGCAAACACAGCAACAACAACAACAACAACATGTGCTCGAAGGTTTATGTTCGAGCATTAAACCGTTTGTTGACTTCCAGTTCAATGCAACAGGGGAATTACCCGAATATTAACCCGATATTCGAATCAATGCACCTTCTACAATAAAGAGATTAACACAAACATTAACAACCTGCTTCTTAATTATTAAAATTCAATTTTTAAGCTGAGGGATTCATTCGATTTGAAATTGTGTCAAATTAACGGATTCTTTTTCGCAACCTGTTTCTGCCTAACACGATGACCGAGCAAGAATCGAGTATTATGAATCTGCATAAATGCTGATTAAATGAATAATAAAACACACACAACACACACACACACACACAACAAATTTTCGGCGTTATGCTTGACTGAAGTTCAAAACTCAACTAAACAATGCAAACAATTGTTTGACAACAAATATAATAATCCCAACACAATGATGAAGATGATGTAATCTGCGTAATTTGAGTCGAAAAAGTGTTCCAGGAACACGCAGGTAATGAGCAGAGTCAACTTTTAAATTGTTTATCGCATTATAATTTTGATGAAATTTGCGCACAATTTGTGACATTATCAGCTTAGCGTCTATAAATAATTATTAGCAGATTTCATTTGACAGCAAAAAGTGTCAATGAATTTGGAAATTGAATACAGGCAATTCTATGAAGGATCATTTTTAATTAATTGAATATACTGATGATTTATATAAATATAAATAAAGGCTTCAATGTGAAAGATCCTTACTATATAAATTAATAAAAATAAGAGAAACTTATTTGTGTTGAGAAAGAAATTTAAATATGTAGACAGCACTATGAAAGAAATTGGTTGTCTAATTTAATATAAAGATTTGAATGAATTTTAATTTCAATTCATCCAAGATTATAAGAGATCCTTCTTAAAGAAATTCATAAACATTTCTGTTGGAAAAGCTGTTGCTTATTTGTTGATAAACAACTTTAAAAACTTAGTGGCTACAAATAATTGTTAGCTATTTAATTTCACAGAAGTGGACTATAAATTTATTGAATTGAATTGAATTATGCCAACATTCCAAATGATTCATTTTAAAGAAATTAATAAAAAGAGCAGTTCAAGAAGTACTTGTAGTTTGTGTTACGAAATTTGAAGCAAATAAATTCAAAATTCAATTTAGTTCAAAATTCAAAAATATCCTTTTCATACAAATGCATAAAAATCTCAATTTATAAGCCACTTGTTGTTGTGCTAGGTCAGTCAGCTTTTGTCTGTTTGCAAACTTGAAAGTTGTTAAGTTGGCAGGGATAACGATAACAGGCGTATCGATAAATGGACAAAGCGTCAAAGCGCCGTCAAAGTTTGGAAAGCACCTTAGGCTTAGCGATAATCTATCAGTCTTGTGATTTCTTAATTAACATTTAAATATGCAAGAGCTGGCACACTTTTTATTGTTTATGGCACATGATAATGAAGAATTTAGTTATGAATTTTGTGTGTGGAATTTTATCGCAACGAATTGGGATTGGAATCGGAATCGGAATCCGAACTCGAATTTACCTTTTGTTGTTGCGCTTGCTGCACTTTTGACTGTGTGTTTTTGTTTTCTGCAATTTTTGCACTATTTCTGTCAATGTGTGAGTGTGTGCTCGATTTTGGAATAAGTTATATGCTACAACTACTAATACAACTAGTAGTATGTAAGTGTGGAGACGTGAACAACAAATTGCCAGTGGCTAAGGAAATTGGGAGTAAAACCAGTTGCATTTAGTCCAAATTCATTTGATTGATTATAATTATAAGTGTGTGTTGCTATTGTTGTTGTTGTTTGATTTTACGTTTTTTTCGATTTTCGTTTTTGACTAGGATATATTCATTCGCACGTTGTTTTGTTGTTGTTTTCGTTATTTCATTTGGTGTGTTATCAATTACTCAGCAATCGATGAAAGCTATAAAAAATCACCATTTACTTTTCTTGAGAGGCCGCCAGCACTTTTGATTTTATTTAGCATTCGACGAATATTATTTGCTTATCACACTTTGTCAACCATTTATATGTACTAATATATAAATTCAATATATATGCGTGTATATACCAAGTATATATCAATTAATCATTCAGTCGCGAGTCCTTTTTGCGTAGCACATTTTCAATGCAATTCTGCAAAGCACAAGGCACACTTTTAAGACGCGGGGCCACACTGGGTGACGAGGTGGACGAAGATGACGACGAAGACGACGACTACAACGAGGGGGCTGCAAAGCACACACACAAAACGAAGAGACCGATAACCGAGAGAGAGGCAACAAACCGCAGACTGCGACTAGCAAAGCACGACTAACTGGCTGCAGCAACGGCTGACTAACTAAAGCTGTAGACGTCGCGTCGTCCAAGCCGCTGCTGCGGTCACTGTCGCCGTCACCGTCGTGGTCGCGGTTTCAGCCGCTGTCGCAGTCGACGTCGCCGTCACACTTACAACTAAAGCTGCTGTCGCGAATCAAGTGCGCAGAGCTGAGCTTTGGCAGCTCTGTGGCGACGACGTCGACGTCGAAGTCGCTGCTGCTGCTTTTGCTGTCGCTGTTGATTACGAATTAATAAATTTTGATAATTTCAATGCAATGCGATCAATCTGTGTGTGTGTGTGTGTAGGTGTTTGTTGTTTTGATAGTAATTTAAATAAATTGAAAAGAAATGTAAATTGCAACGCTTTGGCGCGCCTAACAACAAACAGCGGAGGAAGCACAACAATAACAACAGGTGCATGGCATGCTGCTGGCTGCGACGCTTGCAGCGCGCTGCGATGCTGTCGCAAGCAACGATGTGTTGCAAGGGCCCCCAAAACAACAGCAGCCACAACAACAACGACGACGACATTCGCAAGAGGCTGCGACGACGCTTCAGATCGATTTCGAATTTCGGCGACACGATACGACACGACACGACATGACGCGACACGATGCGACACGACGCAGCGCAGCGCATACCAAACCAAAGCTGCGCACTTGTCGATCAATTAATTATTACGGCATTTCTCACACACACACGCACACTCCCGTAGATTGCTATGCGCAAAGCTCTTTGGGTTTTTTTTGATAGGTTTCGCTTTTTGTTTTTGTTTCCCTCTCCAAATATTTCACGTTTTTGGGACTTTTGCATTCAAAATCGAATTCATGGTCAAAAGTGTGTCGCCAAAACCAACAACAACAAATGAAAGCGGACAACAGCGCTACTAAATAGGTAAACTTGACGAAATGGAAATTAAGACGACGCCGTTGCCGTTGCCGCCTGTCGCAATCGCCTAATTTTTTTGTTGCTGACGCTTATCTATTATTTATTGTGTATGCACACCCAAACGTATGTATGTTTGTGTGTGTGTATTTATTGGGTCGCCATTGCAGAATGCAATTTCGTAATAATAAGCGATCACATTTTTGGTTTTCTAACCCCACGCCAAATATGCAAATATGAATAGACACACAAACAAACACGCACAGACACACAAACACACACACTCACACGCATTGGCAAGTGTATTTGTGACTTGGGCAAAAAGGCAGCGCCGGCATGCATTTTAATTAAGTTGAAGGTGGGCGTCGCTAAAGGGTTTGCTGGGTGGGCTGTGGTGAAGTGTGTGTGCTGGTGTAGTGTGGTGGGTTGCCAGGCAGCAAAAACGTTTGCCGTCGCGGCCGTCGTCGTGGTGTGTTGGGGGGAGTGTCACACATTTCCGCTAGACAGATTGAATTAAGTGCTGCAATCGGGCAAACGCGCAAGATGACTCTGATTGTGACTTGTTGACGACGGCAGCAGCTGCAGGGGCAATGGGACAATGGCAGTACGATGGGGAGGGGGGAAGGAAAAGAGTGCAATCGGGCGATGCCGATGCTGTCTTCGTATCGTATTTGGGTTTCGGATCATTGGCGCACCTGACGCTCTCAATTGCTGCTCTCTTACAGCACTTCACATGTTGGCTGCTCTCTTTTTGCGTATATGCGTGAGAGAGAGCAGACCATTGAAAAAAGAGCGAGCACACTCTCTCGGACTTTTTTTTTGTGTTTCTTTTTTTGGGTGCCATTTGTATGTGAGAGGAGGCAAGTGAATGTCTTGGAATTATGTCATATCTTCCAATGCCACCACACACATATGTATGCCCACAAAACGTGCAACGTTGGTCGGTCGCTTGTCGAAGCTTTTTCGGCGTTATCGTTGTTGATTAATTAGCTGCCCAAATCTCTCGCTTGCCCAGCCAGACTGATAACTACAGCCAGGTAGGTGACAATGCGACGAGAGGCGAAAGTCAATCGAGTCGAGTCGATCGAGTTGGGAAATGTGCCTCGAGAGCTTTGAGCGTAGCGAGCTCAATTAAATGGCCGATGGAAGGAAGGAAAGGAGGAAGGGTGGGAAAGGGTCAGAGGGGGTAAACAGAGGCGAGCTAATTGAGCGCATGATGCCATGAGAATGAGTCTCATTCAAGTGGGGGCGTCTGGTTATGCAGTTATGCAGTATGCCACATGCAACAGCAAACACAAATAGATATAGTAGATAGTAGTAGAGAGGCGTGTGTGTTGTGTGTGTGTGTTGGTTGTTGCATTAACTACTATATAGTTGTTGTATTTATTTATCGAGACGATTTTGCAAAACGTTGCGCGCTGATTAAACGGTTTTTCAGTAGGCGGAAACTGACACTTGAACCGAACTGTTTTCATTGTATCTGCGAGATACATTTATGTGACTTGCAAGTTGCGAGTTGCAACATCGACGGCAACGGCAACGGCGGCACTGCAACTTAATAGAACTGTACGTTTCTTCATTTTCATTCGCGCTGTGATGTCACGTGTAATTGAATACTCTTTTTCGTTAACTTCTCATTTGTAACTTTTTTTTCTTTTTTTTTGGCAATTTACTTTTTCTTTTCTTGCGCTCCGGTTTCCGTTTTGCGTTTGCAACAGTTTTAATCTTTTGCTTTTGGGGGGCGGCAGGGCAGGGCAGGCAGCCTAGGAATTTATTTATGCGAATTATAATATACTACTATGCGAATTGAGTTTGATTATTTAGTCAGCAATCTTGTTCTTTTCTTTGCTATGCTATTTAGTTTTTTTTTTGTATTTTTTGCTTTTTAGTATTTTAATATGCTGCTGTTTTGTGGCCTGGCCTGACCCAAAAGCGAACCAGAGACGAGACACAACCCAAAGCGAAATGCAAACTGAGGCGCTCGAATTGGGCGAAGAGCGCGCGAACCCCGCCAAAGCGAAAAACGGCACACAGAGCGAGAGAGCGTGAGTGAGTGCAAACGTAGTATTGGGAGAGCAATCAGAAGAAGAGAGCCAGCGAGCGAGAGCGAGAGTGCCAGGTGCTAGGCTGTGTATCTGTTTCTTGTGGCTGGCAATCGGCAAGAAGCAGCAGCAACAGAAGCAACGGTAGCAACATTCGCCTTTGCTACACACGTTGCGTCACGCGGCAACACACACACGCACTAGTAACAACTACAACTATAGCGTGCGCTCTCTCGCTGCCGCTCTCTCTCTTTGACAGATACATTCAAGATTCAGCGACAGGCACAAATTCGGTTGTGGATGTGGCGCAAAAAGGCCGGCTGCCAAAACCGGCGCTCTCTCTTCGCTCTCTCGTTCCCTGCTCTGTTGATGATGATAAGACGCGCGCTCTCTCTCCCACTTACGCTGTATCCATGGGATATGTGTGCTTTTTTTTTTGTTTTGAGGGTTGTCGCCTATTTTATTTTTGTTGTTGGTCTTAAACGCACATGCCGCAAAATAAATATGAGTAGCCCAGAGCCAAGTAAACGTAGTAAGCGTGTCGACAACAACAACAACAACTACTACTACACATATGTATGTTCATATGTTAACACTAACACACATACTCTCAAGTACTCATACTCGCACTTGGACTCAACTCGACTCATGCTTAGAGACTCATACTCCACTTGGCATTTGGCATTATGTCATCCCAGTTGAGAGAGGCCTGGCGCTTTCAGTTATTGCCATTGCTTTTGCTATTGCTATTGCTATTGTTTTTGTTGTAGTTATTCTTTGTTGTAGTTGCTCTATTAATAGTGGTTGCTCTTGTTATTGTTGCTGTTGTTGTTATTGCTGCTCTTCCTGTTGTTCGTGTTGTTGTTGTTTAAACATTTATTTTCTGTTCATTTTTTTTCGCTTAACTCAATTTGCAGTTGAGCCACCCCTTTGGCTCTGACCAGGACATGGCTCAGTAGACACCAACACACACACAGAGATAATCACACACACACACACACACACTAGTACACTCACTAAGGGCCGCACCTCGCTTGAGGTGTGCGGAAATGAACCGGAAATGATTTTACCCCCATTTAGTTAGTGAGCTTCGCTCCTTTTTCCTCCTCCCCCTTCTTCTTGCTGCTCTGGCAAAAACAACTACCGAAATGGCCAAGTTATTAAACGAGCAATAAACGCCAAAAAGAAAAAAAGAAACAAAAACAAGGCAACAGCAACGTCAATTCAATCATAACACAAAGCGCATTAAAATCACAATTCCGCTGCTCGTTAAGCATCGCATAGCTGAAGGATAAACAAATTGATTATATGCCGACAAATCTTGAACTAGTTGAGTTGATCTATAAAAAAAAGATATGTGCCACGCTGCAGCATAAGTAATTAAAACAAAATAAGCTGCTAATGCTTAATTGACTCTGTGGAATGTTAATAAACAGATTGTGACTACAGAAAAACATAAGATTATACAAAACATTGAATACTTAAAAAATCAGAGTTGACAACTATTAATACAGATTTTTAAAAGATAATAAAATAAAATTGATGTCATTAAAATAATAACAAAAATTTGAACAAAATGAATCAAAACAGTATATTTAAAACGATTAGCAAATGGAAAAATCGTATCTTGAAACTTGATTTTGAGTGCTAAACATATGAGACGACATACATTCAACATCTAATACAACAATACAATAAAAACAATATTTTTTAAATATAATTAAAAGAAAATATTATAAAATTTATGACGTCTTCAGAATAATAGAGTTTAACTAACAAACAAAAATCGTTTACTAGAAAGATAGTGATAAAGGAAGATAATTTGCTGATCTACATATAAAAAAAGTTACGCTAAGGCTAAAGTTCCATACTTAATTTCCTAATTGAATTGTTTATAACTAAATTTTTACTGTAAAAAGCTTAAGGTTAGATTTTAAACATCATCAAACAATGCAAACAAGATTGTATTCAAAGAGAATAAAATGAAATTGATGAGGTCTTAAAATAATAAAGTTTTACTAGCAGAAAATTTATGTCTTAACTGTTTTTAGTGCTTTTTAATTTTATGTTGCATTAAAAGTAATTTCAAATACTAATAAAAATAGTTGTTAAGCTTCAGGCAGTTTTTATTTGCATCGAACTATTCATTTGAACTTGCAGCTAGATCTTTGATCATAAATATTGAATTATGCATTAGATGCAACTTATCGATGCCTCAGCTGTTGTTTATTATAAAAATTCTGTACCAATTCTTAAAATAAAAAGAAAACAGATCTAAACAAAAGTAAGTCTCTTTATTCGCATTTAATCAATCAGCTGAAAATTGCTTAAGTATCTTTAAGATACTAAATGTATCTTTAAGCTATTACTCTTCGATTTCTTCAGCTTATCTCTCAGCAAATTAAAGCAGCGTCAATTTGAATATAAATATCTGAAATTTATTGCCAATATCACTTATTTAACAGCACTCAAAAAGTTGTGTGCTGTAAAAAGTATCTCAAAGTTGCACTTATTAAGCGTTCGCTTTGATTGCTTTTTGAAAGTTCTGCGCCAGAAAACAGGCCGAACTCCCCCTCCCCTCCCCCTCTTCCTCAGCAACTCTGGGCACTTAGCGTGTGTGTAAATTTACAGCAAGCAGTGTAATAAATCGCTGCTAACTGAGGGAAAAATGGCAAGCTAATTAGCTCATTAGCTGAAGGCGCGTAAAACTTGTCAACTTTGGCATACAAATAGAAATTGTTTGGCTGCTGCAGCAGCACCAACAACAACAATAACAATAGGGTTAAAGAGTTGATGAAACTATTTCAAATAAGCAATTAATATTGCATTATTACACAATGCAATAAATAAATAAATAGATACAAAGGCAGCGACAGCGGACTACGCACTTTAAAAATACACCAAAGTCACACACACACGGATATAGACAACTAAGACAGCTACCGTCGAGTGTGCTCGACTGTAAGATACCCGGAACAGATTGTGAATAAAAGTCAACCAGTGCAATATTATTATCAAAATATACCAAATTAATATATCTCAGTAATACTTAAATATACTAAGGGCTATATTTGGTATATTTATGTAATACTGAAAAATATACCATAACAAAACAAAATATCACGTACTAAATGCAAAGTAATCAAATGTACTAAGGGTGTATTGACATAGTTTAAAATATACCAGAGTATAAAATATGCCACATACTAAATTCAAAATACTAAAACATACCATACATTTAAAATAACCCAGAAAGTACGCAACATACGAAATACAAAAATATACCAAAGTCTATATTTGATATATTGACATAGTACATAATAAGCCACGTACTAAATACTAAAATATACTTAGAGGCATATTTGGTATATTGGCATAGTACTACATTTAAAATATATCGTACAGCTCAAAAAATTAAAATACACCAAGTGCTATATTTGCTATATTGACACAGTACTGCATTTAAAATATACTATAATGTAAAAATACTAATTTATACCACGGGCTATATTTGGTCTATTGATATAGTAAATAATTAAAAATATACCATAGAGTACAAAAGTATTTCTGTTCGCAACCCAATTTTCAGGCATCATAAACAATGCAGTTGATATTATATGCTCTATAAATTTCCTGATACACTAAGTTATAATACCCTTCTACCTCATGGGTAGCTGGTATAAAAATATACACACACACATTCGATGACTTTGTTGTGTGTAATAATAAAATTAAAAATTGATACGCATGCGCAAATGTTTCATTTTTTTTTCTGCGATTGCGACAGCAACTGAGAGAGAGAGAGAGATAGCGAAAAAGAAAGAGAGAGTAGGAGGAGGAGAGCAACTATCGTGTCTGACAGTCTGTGGGCTGGCCAATGGCCAAGATTCTTTTTGGCTTTGGCAAGACAATGTCAAAACTAAACGTGTCAAGCGAGCAGCAGCAACGTTTTGATTTCTTCTTGTTGTTGCTGTTGTTGCGTGTCATCATCAACGCGGGACACCAACGCTAACGGTTAATGTTAAACACACAAACACAACAATTTACATCTCACCTTGGGCCCGCATGCAACCTGCCTATGTATGTGAGTGTGTGTATCTATGGCTAAATATATTTGTGTATTTGTAAATGCCAAAGAAATTTGGCCGAGTGTTTGTCGTTGTTGCGGTTGATCGGTGACGATCGCTTTTGCTTGCCTCTGTCTCTGTGTGCCGGCGCATATAAATCGATTAATAAGTTTCGTAAAGCCATTATCAACGCTGCCGTCGACGTCAGCAGCGCGACGCCAGCAGCGACTGCGACTGCGACAGCGACGTCAGTTGCCCAAACGCGCTGCGCATTGCGATGTCGCCGATGTCTGCGCAATAATTTTGTTTGTCAGCTTCAGCTTTAACTTTAAAGTTCAACTTCAACTTCAACTTGCTTGCGATGTGTGTTAATTAATTAATTAATTTAATTAACAACTAGAGTCTCTCTCACACACACAGACAGCGTGTGGGCAGCGAGCGTCTCTCGACTTGATTAACATCATCATAATCATCATCAGAGTCCTAATGAGCCATCAGCAGATCAGACAGACAGATATCTACAGCTCAGCTTAGTTCAGCTCGAAATCGGAGTCAACTCTCGATACTCGGCATTCTGCGCATGCGCCACGGCCAGGCCAAAGTAATTGAGTCAAGGGCGGGCGCCGTTTTGGCAGCGTGTTGACAATAAAACATTACACAGCCGACACGTAGTACACACACACACTTAAAAAAAAACAAAAAGAAAAAAAAAAAACTGTCGTTGCCTGGCAAAATTTGACATTTGTGCACAACAAACGCGTACACCCAGCGCCCCAAAATGTGGGCGTGCCAGAGGCCAACAATTGACTTTGTTTTCGCCTAAAGTCAATAACTAAGAAACACCAACAACAACAGCAACAACAACAATGAAATCGAAGACAAAACACAAATTAAAAAAGTATGTCAAAATCGAACAATGAAATTTGTATGTAAATGCAGACAAAGTGATTTTCGAAAAAAAATGTTTGCTAAATGTTGTAATCAATGCCATTGTTAATAATATTATTTATGCCTTCGGTTTGTTTAGTTAAAGCCCAACAGATTCTTAAACTAAACTCTAGCAATGTAACCCCAGCAAATGTAGTTGGTGATTTTCTCAACAACTTTGTGATTCAATTCGAAATCAATGCTAGAGAAATTTAGCGTCGAATAATATATTAGTATAGAAAAATCGAATTAAGGGTTCTTCGTTTCTTTAAATACTAAATAGTATACTAAATACTACATTTCGATGACTGTATTTTATATACAGTATCATTCATTTAAGCTAGTATATTCAATATACTATATTAAGTCAACATTGAGATACAGATTCTTGAACTAAGATCTTTCGATCTGATGCCAGCAAATGCATCTAGTGATTTCCTTAAAAAAAAATGCGATTGAACTCTATATTATATAATTAGAATTTAATTAAGGAATGCTTGTTCACTTCTTTAAATATTAAATGCTAAATACTATTAACAGTAGAACTTTACTGTTCAAGACAATATGAGTAAATCTAATAAATGCTTGTTCATTTCATTAAATATTAAATAAATATACTAAATACTATGCTAAATACTAAATTTCGACCTGTATACACTGTATCATTCATTTTAGCTAGTATATTTAATATACTAACTATATTAAATAAACATTGAGAAAGAAATCCTTGATCTAAGATCAATTAAACTTGAAATGAATAGTATAGAACTTTAATGTTTCAGACATTACTATGAGTAACTCTAATGAATGCTTGTGCATTTCTTTAAATACTAAATATACTAAATACTATGCTAAATGCTAAATATTAATTACCAAATTTAGAACTATTTTATTATCTTCACTGTATTTAAAGTGTTATTCATTTTGTTTTATTATATGTCCTGTAATAAAAGTGTTAGTCATTTGACTTAGCAGATTTTTCTAATGCCAACAAAATTGTGACCGCTTTCATGCATTTCTTGGGGAAGTAAAAGTGTAACTCTTAATTTCGAAAAGTTTAGAATTACGACTTTTTGATATTGCGCTGCTAATCTGAGTAATTAGCTTGATCAGAATGAGAGTTGCAGAGTGTTAACTAACAGCTTAATCGAATATATAACAAAGCTAGCTTGCAACACAGTTAGATAATCGCAGATGGCTGCAATGAATTCAAAGTGCACTCAGATTGAATCGTAATCCGGTTGAAAGCGCCGCTGTTTTGTCGGTTTGCGATTGTTTGACGATTGTTTGGCGAGCCCCTGAGAGTGATCTTCATAATTAGATTAAAAGTGCATGGAAGACAATGGAACAACAACTTAGAAAGCACATTTGAAAGACTGCGCGCTTAATGAGCACTTAGAAAGCTGTTTTGAGCTGTTGACTTTATAAAATGTTAGCACATCGTTCGTCAAGATGATCATCATCATCATCATCATCGCTGTGTTGTTCATCATTTATTTCTTTTGGTTTGTCAGTGGAAATACGAGTATCTGATGAAATGAATAGCGCTAAGGCTCTTCTCATTATCTACGTCTGATTGCTGGGGAGTGCAGCAGCAGCAGCAGCAACTTCGACTGGCAGTTAACTGTTTAATGTCGCAGTTGGAGTTGGGGGGGGGGGGGGAGGTGGGGAACTGGGATTTTGTGGCCCCCATAATGACATACGACTGACTATAAATTGAATTATGTATGCAACGCCAGCTGTAAACAAAGCCAAAAAACCAGAGACAAACTATTTAAATTGAAGTCGATGCCTGCTTTTGTTTTTCTTGTTGTTGCTTTGGCTTTGATCTGTTTTGTGGGCATGGGCATGGGCAGGGGCAATTGCAATTGCACAATAGCCGAAGACTGAACACCGACGTTGAAAACTAAAAAATACAAATAAAAAATAAAGAAAAACACAAAGACACCTTTCAAATTGAAGGCTCAGCCAGAGCGCTTGGGCTAATGTGTGGTAATGATAATGATTAAGCTTGGCAAACACACAACAAATAAATCGTCACCACGTCTAGCTTGAGGGTTTTTCTTTTTTCTTATTTTCAAACCCGGCAACCTATGGGATTGAAGGGTGGTATAGGCTACATTCAACCTCAACAGGCGATGTATATAAAATAGTAAATAGATATGTCTACCACAAATATACCCTTTGGTATTTGTTGGTACATTCATTTGCTATATTTTGAACATAATACTGCAATGTATTGTGCAAACGGAGGCAAGAATATATTTCTTGATAAGCGTTAGCAGCGGAAAAAATACTAAACAAAGCGCAAGGCTATATTTTGTATATCGATATACTATTGTGTACATCATAAATATTCCGAAAACTATGAAATCAATACATTGCAGTCATATTCTTAATAATATACCGAAAAATACTAAAATATACCAAAGGCTATATTTGGTATATCGATATGGGAAATATGGCCGTCGAGTCTACTTACAGTATACCAACATACCAAAAATATACCCTTTGACATATTCTAGCATTTTTTTGGTATATTAACTTGGTATATTATAACAACAATATCGTAATGTATTATGCCAACAGTCAAAAATATATTTCTTGATTAGCTTCAATAGTCAATATATACAAAATATAGTCTTTGGTATATTTAAGAATTTATCGATACTTTACTTTGGCAAATTTGAAGGATAATAATACTATTTTAGTACTATTTCAGTAAGTTCTGATATATTAGCTAAATATATTTGAAGAGAAACACCACTATGCTTTTATTGAAAATAAGTAGCGGGTATTTCACAGTCGAGCCCATTCAACTGTTGCTTTCTTACTCATTTTTTTTTGTTGCTTTAGACATTGGCTAAGACACAAGCTGAAAGCTTTCTCATTGCTTCTCATTAATGGCCCTGAGAAGCCGCACAAACAACTGAGGCTTGCTTCGTCTACGTCCGACCGACAGACAGACAGACGGATGGACGGATTGACCGACAGTTGAGCCATCAAATATTTGTCAAGCGATCCATCTCGGAAACGAGTTCTAACCTCTCGTGAAATTTGGCCAACAAAAAGTGCTGTGTGAGCTGCTCAGTTGTTGAGCTGCCTCTAATGATAATGAGAAACACAATGAGCGCAAGTACTAACTGGCTTAAATATCAAATACACACTTGCTTCCCCTCTGTCCACCTCTGTACCCCCCTCTCTGTCTTACTCTTCATTCAGCACATCCCCAAATACGTTTGAGATACGTTCGCTCGTTGTAGTTATGCGAGTGACACGCCCAAAAATGGGCCAGCTGTTTGCCCAATTGGCGGACATCTACTGCAAACATCTAAAGTTGCGTCGCACACACCACAACCAACACACACACACACACCACATACACACACATCAACACACACACACACTCTACACACTGTGGATATAAAATGCGCTCAAGCGTTACGATTTCGCAATTGCCAAGCAAATAAAATCGCATACGATATCACAAAAAAAAATTCTCAGCGTACAGCGCAAAGCAACAACAACAGCTTCAACACAGCAGCAGCAACAACAAACAGCAGTAACAGCAACCAAAATAACAAAAAACAGTAGCAACAGTTCCGTCAACGGTTCGGCTACTTAATCTTTAGCTCAGTGTCGCTGCAATGCGAGCGAATTAACAGCACATAACATTTTCGTTTATTAAATGGACTGCAAAAGATTTACTAAGCACTTTTGGTGACCTTAGCAAAGATCACAAAACATAGCAAAAGTATCTGTGAGATACAAATGTATCTGTGCTCTATAAGCAACAGCTACTTAGCAGTTAATCAATGGGGGAAGAAGGCAATAAGTAACAATATAGCATGAGAGCTCTGATAAAAATATTTCAAATCTACAACAAAATATTTGTATTAAATATTAAACACAGAATGAGAGCTTATCTCGCCTTATGTAGTTATTGATAATTAATATTAAATGCGGCATATTATATTATATATTATATAGTATTAAATGCAGTACTTTATGTAGCTCACATAATTCAGATACTAAAGAAGACTAGAGAAATGTATTAAATCTGTTTACAACAAACTACATCGTTCATATTTGCACTTAATATCAAATGCAGCATGTAAACCGCTCACATTATCTATTCTCTGATAATTTAGTTAGCAAATTATTTTGTTAGCAATACATTTTAATAAATCTGTTCAATGATAAGCTGACAACAAAAACGAAAGAACACTCTCTATATTTAGCTTTGGAAATATAAACATAAATCTAATGCAATCACTTTAACTACATTTGTATCAATCGTCTGATTAAGATAAACATGAATTAAGTTTGCACAACAAGTGATGAGAATATTTGGATTTATTACTTCCATCAATCAGTTATATATTTCCTCAAAGTAATAATCTACTTTTCACACAACTTCTGTTTTCAATCAGGCATTCTTCCAAAAAGTAAACTACGAATCTCCGAGCTGCTTAATAACGAACCTTTAGTAAATTAACTTTAACTAAATTGTATTTGTTGGTGTGTTTTAATAGAAAAAAAAACTAAAATATACCGAATGCCATGTTCGGAATATTGATATATTACAAAGAGAAATATCCTTAGTAAATTTAACAGTAAATCCAATGCAATCGCTCCAACTAACTAAAAGATAAACATGAATTATGTTCAACAAGTGATGCGAAATTTCTAATAAATTTAAATCATTAATCAGTTCCTTATTACTTTAAAGTAATAATCTACATTTCACACAGCTAAATGTCTTTTAAAGAACTTCTGTTTGCAATCAAGCATTCTTCCCAAAAAGTAAACTATGAATCTCCAAATAACAAACCTTTAGTCAATGAACTTTAGCGCAACCTTTTTGTGTGTGGGAAGCACATTTAAATTTTGTAGTTTGTTCTGTGGCACACCTCTCTGTGAATTTCATTGAAATTGCTTATTAATATTTTGATTTTTCATTGTTGTTGCAGTCGTTTAGTTTGGCGGAAAGCTAATGTCTCGTTTTGGGCCGCACAAGGCGCAATTTTTAGATTATTTACCTGAACACACAAGGCAAATAGATAAACAAAATCCATGAAAACAAAACAGGCGAGTACTTTGTCCGTCTAACTAAAAAACACTTGAATCCCAGCGATATATATAGATAGATACATATTTGCACACTGTAGTGGACCTTCATCTCGACTTTTTGCTCAGCTGCTGCCGAACTTTGCATTAAAAAAAAGGCCAAACGGAAAGGCAGAGAGACAAAGGGAAGGGAAGGAAAGAGAGAGAATGTTACATGACAATTATCAATCAAGTCAATGCAATCAATATCTTAAATAAGCACATTCGAATAGCTAATTAGACAGACTTATTGATTAGCTTTCATAATTATTCAAATTGTATAGGAATTGTGCAGTTAAAGGTGAGATAATTATAGGAAGTTCTTGCTATTAAATTGAAAACGTGCATAACAAATTCTTAAACACTTTGAACTTGAGAGGGACGAAGAAAATGTAGTAGAAATATAAAATTGAATCTACTATCGATTATCTAATGTTTGCAGTAAAAATGCTAATTAGCTAAATCAAAAGTAATATTCCTAAAGTTTCCTATAATCAAAGTCGAACTTGGTTAATATACATTACTAAATTACACAAATGGCAACAAAAAAACCAAGTTGAGGTCATAATTCAACGCCTTCAAATAAATATCTTCAACTAAAGTGTTTTTGATTTTAGTAGTTTTTTAAATGCAGTAAATATGCTAATTATTAAGACATTAAATTTGATTGAGGGGAAATTAAAGTCTGAACCAGACAAGTAAAGTCTAGTCGATGTAATCATTTAAAAATGCTTTTAACATTTCCTGAATTGCCTAAACACTGTCTATGATTATAACTAAATGAAATAATTAAATACTTTCACTATAACCTGGAAGGACTTTTACATCCGCTACCAAATAGACTAATTGGCAAATTCTTAGTATTTTACGGTATATTAATTTGGTGTATTTTATATCAATATACCAAAAAAAAGCCTTTTGTACTTTTGTGGTATATTAATATAGTATATTTTAAAATGAATACCGCTCTATCACATATATTTCGCAGTTCTAATCATTAATATTTTACGGTATATTAATTTGGTATATTTGGTATACCAACTAAAGCCTTTGGTATATAGTTCAAGTACTTTTGTGGTATCTTAATTTCGTATATTTTCAAATGAATACTGCTCTGTTTTGTTTTTATTGAAATTTAGCTTTTTTATTTGTTTTGTCTCACATTCATTTATTACTTATTCATTTAGAAATCAGATACATTTCACATTTCTAATCAAATATATCTTGATTTCATATCATATTTAGCTTTTGCTTCTAATTAATTTTATGTTTCATTCTCTTAACTAATAAATTCTTCAATTTAAAGTCATTCCTTAAAGTAATGCTAAAATCTCATTAAGGAAGTGACTAAACTATGTGTTAATTACAGAAATCGGAAGTGTTTAAAACAACTTTCAAACTTTTGCCATGCTAAAGCAAAAAGTTGAATTCAAATTCGCAAAAAACAATAAGACAATTGTATAAAGCAAGTTGGTGTCATAAATTGAAAAAGAATATGCGTAGTTAGTTCAAGTATTTTGTAGTTACGAATTTAATGAATACTTTGCTTATATTTTGCCGCCTACATTGAACTTGGCTATAAACAAATCAGCAATGAAGAAGAAGCAGCAGAATAACAAATGAAAACTTCTCTTTTTTTTTGGTTGTTGTTGTGATGACATTGAAATTGGGCAAATGTTTGAGGTTGAAGCTGTAGACCGCAGCGACATCAGCAGAGAGACGTTGATGAAGTTGTCAAAAAGCAACAAAAGTAACCAACAATGAATAGTCCACATACATTCACAGATATATTCACATACTATTCACTTGACATTGTCATTTGGCTGTTGCCTCTGCCTTTGCCTTTGAAAGTGTCTCAGCCTTTGTGGTTGTTTATGGGTTTTGTTTTAGCCGAATATTGGACACAAAAAGTACGAGTAAGTACTCGCATTATATTAAATCGTAATTTGCTGCTTTTTATCCGACAGACTTTGCACAGAGATTAGTGACTTATTAGCCACGTCGGGTTGCCTTGGTCAAGGGATGCTGCCATGGCCTTAGCATAAGCCTGCCAGTTAACAATTTTAATTAGCCACAACATG
This sequence comes from Drosophila niveifrons, assembly GCA_035046325.1. NCBI lineage: Eukaryota > Metazoa > Arthropoda > Insecta > Diptera > Drosophilidae > Drosophila > Drosophila niveifrons. Next base: position 22,829,979 of record JAWNOC010000046.1, read on the forward strand.
CCGCAAGACCTTCGCTTTTCACTGTCTGTCTCTGCAGAAGCTGCTCTTCTTTTATTTTTTCGCTACCTGCCAAGCAAGCTAAGCTTACCTTGCTTAAACTTCCACTTCCTCTTCTACTTCTGCAGATGATTGAATGTTGCATTAAAACTGGCATTTATTTGCCACAAAAGTGCTTTAGTTGAAGTCTTTAAGGAACTGCAGAGAGCCTTAAATGTTTGCCTTGGCTTTATTGTAATGACTCCTTATTGGTCTTTTTGAATAACTTGAATGATGACTAAAGTTCGTTTCCCATAAAATAAAGATTTAGTTTGAATCTTAACCAAAATAAATGAATTTAATTTAAGCGACAGCAAACTTCTGTGAACTGCAAATAAACTTTGCCAAAATGTTGTTTAGCAAATTACGCTTTGAATTTACAGTTGTCAGTTAGTTGTCTCTTGTATTTGGCCAATTACAAAGGGAAACACTAGATCATTATCATACTTTAGAGACAACAATCAACTTAGTCAAGGCCTGTAAAAGTCGCTAAAGTGACGACGTTTCATTAACTTATTTCGATGCCTACGGAAGCCACAACAAATATTTAATTGACTACATTAAATGTAAGAAAAAAGAATTCTGTAAATGTTATTTGCTTATCGCATTAAACTGAGAAAGAGAAAAGAGACTGGTAATGGAAATGAGACTGAGTCTGAGACTGAGTTGTATTTACCTAATTAATTCATTGCAAATTGTTTGCTGAGGCAGAGAGAAACAAACGGAAATAATTAGCACTCGAGATGCACTTGCAAAAAACTCTAGAAATCTTGAAATCTCAAAAGTGAAGTTCAAGCTGCATTAGCTGCGCTTTTTGGGTTAAACAAATCGAACAAACGAGCAACAAAATGTAACAAATGACTTGATCATGACAAGTCAGTTAATTGTCTTGAGTTTTGAGTAAACAAAAAATAACACGAACTCTCCGATTGACCATTTAAATACTTTGTGTGCTTATAGGGCAACAAACCAAATCGGGAATTGGGAATGAATTAAAAATATGAAAATAACTTGACAAGTAAGCTAAAGTTGTATTCAAATTAGAATTAGAGTTAATATACTTTTGAGTTCTAGTTCTAATTTGAATATAACTTTAGCATATTTGCTAGATAATCAATTAAAAATAAAGAAAACAAGTTGCATCATTCGCAATGCTCAAATTTGGTTCAAGTTGTTGCGGAAACTTGAAGCTAATGAACTTATTTTCTAAATATAAGAACCGAGTAATAATTTGATTACCTCACTCTAATATATATTAAATTTTAGTTGAATATTTAAATATATTCATTGAAAATGAAAAATATTTCAGACGAGTTTTGCAATGCTCCCCTTTTGGGTTATAAGACAAATTACTTTAGGAAATATGTTATTCTTTAGATTTCTAAAGTAAATGAAACTCATCTTCAGACAATTCCAAAAAAAGTACAAAACATTTTATAAGGTTTCAGCCATTGAAACAAGTTTAAAGATTGTGAAGTCGCAATTCACAGTTGCTTAGCTTAATTGGAGACAATCTGATTATCATCAGCCAATTATTATAATTATAATTCTAACAAAAAATAAAATGTGAATACCCAAAACATTTTTGGAATTAAGCGCCAAATATTTTTGTTGGTAAAAGATTCCGTTTCAAGTAATGAGCAAAGGTTAAAGTACAGAAAAATATGCACAATAATTTGTAAGCTTACATTTTAATATGTGAAACAGAAATAGAAAAGTAAAAAATTGCTTCAAAAATGGAATTGTTTTAAATAAGAATATTTATAGTACACATATCTATCATTATCACTTTAAATGAAATGTTTCAAATTTATTGAAAATGAAAGTTTAATAACATGTAATTCAAATAAAAGTGAATTTTAAAAATGCAAAACAGAAAAGTAATACAATAAACAAATGTAAATTTTAGGAATATATAAATCAACTAAAATAAATCTTAAATAAAAAGTGAATTGTAAGAAAACAAAATACAGTGTGAAATTGATCGAAATTTAAAGTAAAATTTATGGAAATCAATTGTGGAACAACTTTGAGTAAAAGTGAATTTCAAGTTCACAAAATAAAGAACATAATCAAAAATTCATTGAAACGAAAATCACTTGAAAGCAATCGAATATTAATGTAAATAAGCAGCACTTAAATCGGGAAGCAATCGACAGGCAAATAATTGTCACGCATTTTCGCATAAAGTATCAGATTTATCAGCTATGTTTTTTTTGCTGTAGACAATAAACTATTTGAGTACGCATAAATAAATAAAGTATGCAAGAGCAGGTGAATATGAATGTCATTTTCAAGTAACTAAAAGTGAAGGCAAAGTGTGAGGCATAGAGAAGGGAGGGAGGTAGACAAGTTAATAGCCCGAGTAGCTGAACCGCATGTTTTTCTTAATTGGCTGAACCGCGTTGGTTGTTAAACTAGGCTTGAACTTTAGCTTGGTGAATTAACAAGTCAAAAAAGCGTTAAGCGTGTCAGAGGTTAGCCAATTACTGACCAACTGACTGACTCTCGTGGCTCACACTGCGTATACTTTATACTTTATACGGTGTCTGATTATGTTGAAATCAATTTGTTGCATTTTTCGCATTGCTTTTGTTCGAGTCGAGTCGAGTCGAGTTGAGTTCGAGTTTTAAGCGCGCTAATTAGCTCAATTAACAGTTAATATCTAAACATGACTCCATTCGCAGTATCTTTCAATCGTGTTTCCCATTTGTTTTGATTTTGTAAAGCGCCACAAATGGGCCAACAAACAGTCGCGAGATCATTTATTGGAATTTGGGAATCAGCTGATTTCGATTTGTGAAGCACAGCTGCGAAGCTGTTTATGCAGTCTGAGCAGAGAAGGATAATAATTCTAGAATTGCCGGCAATATCTGTCAGCTATGCTATTTTGATTATGCGGCACACGTACAACGCCAGTTGGCAGATAAAACTCTGTTAATTGTTTTCATTAGTCATAACACAACAAACGTCGTCGTCAGTCGACAGCAACAATTTGCACACACATATTTACGCATTGCAAAATCGCAAGTGTCTCGCCCCATTCTCGTATATCATCATGACGGAAACAAAGTTCTCTCTCACTTCTTACTTTTTTTTGTCAAGTAATTTGTAAACAATTTCACAACACAGATCACACAGATCAGGCCAAAGTTCTCCAAACGAAAACTTCTTCACGTAACACGCGTCGTATGCGCAATGTGTAGGCGTAATCTTAACCCTACAGTTTGACATGCACTGCTTGCGTGATATTTCCATTAGCTGACAGTTTTTTTTTTGTTTCTACTGTTTACATCGCTTAATTGCTAATTTATGGCATTTCATTTTAATCGGAAAACTTCTCTTCTCACCGAAAAAAAATATTCCGCGTAAAGTTTGCACATCAAATTGTAGCCAAATGGAAAATTTAACAGTTTCCAGGTAAATGATTTCACAATAGACCAAAAGTCAAAGTTCTTATTCTAATGAGGCAATCACTTGATTCTTATGCGACGCGCTTCGCCACGCCGTGCACAGCACACGTGTCGTATGCGCAATCAGGCGGAAAGGGAAACCCATTCTATACAGTTTGACAGCCATTGGCTTTGTCACGAAGATTTGCATAAATGAATCATGGTTCGATTTATAGTAAGAGGAGGAATTAATGATTAAGTTTTAGCTAGAATTCACACAAAGTGAGTCTATTTTTCGAAGAGTGATGCAAAGTTAAACTTTAAGATAATAGTTGTTGGAATTTAGCAGGAGCTGCTAAAGTTGCAATATATTACAAACTTTTATATTTACAATTAAATATAATTCCTAGTTTGAAATTAGGCAAAGTAATTCTATTTTATTAAGACAAAAGTTGTATACATTTTCAGTTTGAAAGACAATATTTAAAACTATTTTTGAAATGGGAATTTTAAGGAACGAATTAAATATAATCATTATAAGGAATTTAAATAATATTAACCGTTTAGCTTTAAGGAATACTTTTGAAACTAATATCTTTTAAAGGGCAATTAATTTGAAGTCAATTTTAATTTATGAGCTAAACTAATAGAACCTTCAGAATAAAGTAAAAATCTTTATTGAAACCAATATTTTTAAAAGGAAGTTAGTTTAAATTTGTGAGCTAAATAAATAGAACCTTTAGAATAAAGTAAAAATGTATTATTACTATTTGTAGAGCACTCTACATATATTATATTTAAACTTTTGAAAATATTTTATACCTAACCATGTGAGCTAAACTAATAGAACCTTTTCGAATAAAATAAAAATGAAATATCATTGTTTGTAGAGTATTCTCAGTATTTTATATTTAAACAAATGTGTATCAAAACATCTCGTGCTCTTTTGCAATCTCTCTTCCCCAATCTTTCACTCTCCTACCCTCTATTTCTTTCCCTTTCTCTCTCTTTCTTTGTTGCGGACTTCTTCTGCTGGGCTTTTTATGAATGCCCAAAATCACAGTTGGCTGTCAATGTCAGCTCGTTGTTGTGTTTACAAATTAGCATGCCGCCGACCAGGCAAAAAGACTTTGCCCCGTGCCGCCTCCCGTTCAATGTTAAAGGCGGATCCTGTTCTAGACAAACGTGCGTTTGAATTATTTATAGAGAGTGAGTGAAGATGTGTGTGTGTGTGTAATAGTGTGTGTGTGGTGAAGTCCACACTTCCATTTGCCTGCTCTCGAGAAGTGCGAAGCAATTTTTATGTTTGGGGAATTTTGCGCTGAGCACATTGACCGCACTCTGATCGGAGAGCGCGATCTTTAGATCAGTCAGAATGAAGGAGGAAGAAGAAGAAGTAGATGGGGTAAGTCTGTAAATTTCATGCTAAATGTGAACTACGTGCGTGGAATACAAACTAAAGAGCAAAGAGCACACGCGGAATAATGTAATGTAATGTCTTTGAAAGCGAAATTCCGAGCGATTCAATAACTCATTCAATTGGCAGACCACTAAAAAAACAAGGGGGGAATTTCAGAAGGAACCGGTCGATGCGTTCCCATTATCATTACCTAGGCATTAACAAGTTCAATCAATTCCGCAAAAGAAAAAACATCCTCTCAATAAGCAACACAATACGGAAGTGAACATCAAACTATTTATAAATATTGTATATCAGATTGATATGGCAAAGGCAACAGCAACAGCAACAGCAAAATGAAGAAGAAGAAGCTGGGAGTCATCCCAATCTTGCACTAGGCGAGGAGTCATAAAACATTCTTGCCTCCACCAGACACAAAATAAACGCTTGAAAGTTGTTTCCAAAAGTGGTTTTAAATTGGCAACAACAGGGCCAAGTTGGCCGACTTGACTTGACTATAACAACAAAGGCGTTGCCTCTCTCATCAGCCGGACATAATGTGACAACGCAGGCAGGTAAAACGATGCGATGCGATGCGATGCTCCCGGACAAAAAGCACAGAAGAGTCAAGTCCAAGGTTGAGCATGGAGTGGGGTTAATTTTGTGTGTGATCTGTGAACTGTGGTCGGGGATTTCCACTGCTTGCAGCTTGTAAATGGCACTGCATAACGAGCAATCAGTTAACACAAATCTGCTAATTATAGTGCTGCTGACTCAAGATTAACTGCACTGCTCAATATGGAAGAAGAAGAAAAACAGCATAACAAGAACCATGGCTGGAGCGCTGCTAGAACTTTGAACTGCTTGTCCAGCCCTGCAAGCGCCCTCTATGTAAACAAAAGTCAGCTGATCGATGGCAGCACCTCAAGCGAATTAGACGAAAAAGGGAGAGTGAAGAGAGTGAGAGTGAGATGGCAACAAGTGCCATAAATCACAAATTACACATTACTAATTTAGCGAATATATTAATTAGCCAATTATAGCGAGTATTTTACTGTTTATTGGGTCAAGTGTGCAATCGCAAGAAATGTGCATCATAATTTTTGTTGTTTTTGTATTTGCAATTGCCAGTTTCTTTCGTTTTTTTCTGGTTTGCTGCTGCCGCTGCTTCTACTTCTTAGTCTGCGCTTTGTTTATTATTTGAGGTATTTCGTTATTGGGGCAGTGTTGCCAGCTTGTTGGACAAAGCGCAAAGCAGAAACAACAACAACAGCACAACAGTTGCAAAAGAAGTAATAGCACAAAACGTATGTGAAGAAAACTTACCAACAATTTTGCTGCTCGCTGCTTGCTGCTGTAGCTATTGCAGTTGCACTTGTTGTTGTTGTTTTTGATGTTGTGTAGCTGTCGCTGTTGCACTCGTTGCTAATGTTGTTGTAGTTGTTGTGCTCCTGTGCTTGCAATCAATTGAAACTGGAACTGAAAACCGCAAAAACCACAACACACAAATATAACGCTAACGCACGGCCAAAAGACTAGCTAAGTATGTATTTATATGTATTTAAGTGTGTCTGTATGGTATGTGAATGTGTTTGTGTGTGTGTGTGTCTAGCTCATACGTACATATTTCACAAGAACTTTGTAAAAATCAAAAAATTTTCGCAATTGCCTAATGAGCAACGAACGCGAGCGGGAGACACAGACAAGCAAGAAACAGACTAAGTGACTGACTGACGTAGACGCGTTTAAGCTTAACTTCTGAATGAAACTGAGCTCAAACTGTGCGGTGCGCCTGTTAAACGCGCAATGTGCGACGACGCGACAGCAGCAGCGACGACAGCAGCGCGACGCCTGGCGTCGGCCGTTGACGTTGACGCGAGCAGAGCGCGCGAAAAAAAAGCTGTGCGGGTGAGCAGGCGCAGAACTAAAGGCGAACTTCAAAAGCTTCTTCTGATTGACAGCTGGCATGCAAGCTCGCCCCAGACTGCAGCGCAAAACTTTACGCCTCCCCTTCTCGCTCACTCACTCCATCTCGTTTGAGTGCAGCCACTTAAGCAAACAGACTAATTGCTCCGACAGAGGGCGCGCTCCTGTTCTCGGCAACAGATTGAAGTTCAAGTGAACATCTACATAGACATTTGTTGTGCACTACGTAGTAGTTTGTGTATATTTAGTCAAGTCAATTGGGCGCATGCGGCATGCAGCTTGCAACGTTGTAGCCGGCAAGCCACTTGGCGAGTGAACCCCATGATTATCTAATTAACTTCAAGTGACACTCGCGAGCTATGAACAATGCTACATTGCAACAACAACAGCAACAAGTTATGCAAACAATAGCTGACGCGCGCTGCACTTCGCCAAGGTCAAGGGGACGAGGTGTTAAATATTTGCCAGCAGCCAACACACCAACAACAACTACAACAACAGCAGACGGCGGTCAAGCAGTCCACAGGCGGCAAACTAACGCCATCAGGCGGCTGGCAGATGCAACTCTGTTTGCCAATAATTAGTTGCTGAGGTAATCGTTAATTTTTTCTCGTTAATGTTAAGCCAACAATAAAATGCGCAGTCGCAGTCGCACTCGTATTATTGTTGTTAACTTTTACTCAATTGCAGCTCCTTTACTTTTGGCCAGCCAAGCGGCAAACAGCCTTCGCTTAATGCATTTATTTAATATACATATCTAAATCTATTACCTCGACTCCTGAGTGCAATGTGCACTGCAGTGTTGTTGTCTTTGGGCTTCCCCTATTCGTCTAACACCCCTGACCCACCCGCTAAACGGGGGCAAGGGCCGTGTGAAAACGTAAACGGCTATAAACAAAAATTTGCCCACTTCCGTTTTTATTGACTTGGTATTGGCGTGTTAACTGCCTTGTTTGCAAACGTCGTTTGTCTATTGACCGCGAGTCAACCTCATTGACAATTGCCCCCGCGAGGCATATCCAAAAATACAATTTACATTGTCCGGAGTGCAATTGATTGATTTGAATACGATTCAAGTCGAGTGCAAATTCATCGCTTATTATTATTTGCACTTACAAATTATTGACAATAGAATTAACAATGTACAAAGAACATTGTTCGAAGGGTGCTCGATTGTTAATTACTTAAATGAATGTAAAATAATTAAATGAAAAAATGAACTTTACTTACTTGATTATATGCATTATGACCGCCTACTACTTGGTTTGGATTTTCATCTTTTGAAACTGCGTTGCACATTAGATTTGATCACTTATTAATACTAATAAAATAACTATAAACGGTGATTATTGTTTTTTGTTTTTGTGTATATTTAAGTATAAATGTATGTGTGAATATTAATTAATAATAAATTTGTTTGAATCATAATTCAAAGCTAAGTAGTTGCCTGTCAAAAGCTTTGTTTTACATGCATAAGTCAATCATTTTACTCCAATACCTAAAAGTATGCAATGAAATTTTGGCGGTACCTAAAAGTATGCAGCGAAATTTTTCAGCGCGCGTTTAAATTATTTTCTAACTAAATAAACTCACCTTTTCATTCCCTTTTGATCGCATACAAGCTAAATATTAATATTTTTAAATAATATTAATATTTCATTCTGAAATCCAACAACTCTAATATAAAGTTATCAAAGCTTTCGCTAAGAGACTTATTAAAAATTGGTATGCAAGTAAAACTTGTTATATCTATTCTATCTAAATTAAAAAAGAAAACAAATAAAAAGTGTAGGCGAAATAATTTCCATAAATATCAATATTAATTAGAACTGACTAATTTAGCGATAAAAATGTTCAATTAAGCAAGTTATCCATATTTGTTTCGCAACGTCAGCAGCTGCTTAAATTCTAATTTATATAACTAACATATTGCAATTAATACTTGTTTTAATGACTCCTAAAATTGTCATTTCCACCGGAATTCCCCTTCCCACTAAAAAAAAAAGTCGGTTTTGTTTGTTGTTTTCATAATATTTCTTTAATATAAATTAATAAGCTTTTTCTTACTCATGTTTGTTTTGAACTTGTCAGCTTAAACCACAACTTAACAAAGAAACCAATGCACAGATTAACAGACAGTAGTACAATTAACTCATAAATCCTTTTCTCATTTGACATAAAAATTATTCAACATTTACGAACCCAAAATACATTAAAAAAATACATACATACGATAGATAGATAAGTAGATAACAAATAAAAAAAGAAAACTACGCACAAAAGCCACACCGTGTGAACGAAATTTCGATAAATTTGTTTTGTTTTTTTTTTTTCTCATTTTGTTTTGTTTTTTGTGTGTTGCTCCTCCTTGAACTGATTGATTGTCTGCTCCTTCAGCTGGTTTGGTTGCACTTACAAGTCTAATGTTTTGTTGTTTTAGTATTGTTTTTGTTTGTTTGTTTGTTTGATTGGCTAGCTAACTACAACATCGCACTAGACATTTACATATAGGTTCTTTAACTATTAGACTTTTACAAAATATTGCAACAAACATAGAACTTCAACTCTGAATCTTCATCACTTCACTAGTTCTCTCTCTTTCTTTCTCAAATATACAAAAACAAGCTACAAATAGTTTAACGTTTTAAGTTTAAAGCAGGCTTAAGAGCATGTTTGTTTTTGAGTTTTTGTTTATGTTATCATTTATCTTTATCGTTAGGTTGACACGTCTCCGTTAGTTATCCAAAAATTGCCATATAAAAGATTACACCTAGTTAATGTGTGTATGTGTTTGAGTGTGTGTGTGTGGGTGTGTATACAGGCTGTGAGTGTGTATGTGTGTGTGAATCAAAAAGTTGAGAAATACTTATTTTGAGACTACAAAATATGATTACAAAAAATATGCTTGTGATTTTGGAGGTTTCTTGAGGTTATTCTCGGGTGGATCAGGGTATCGAGAAAGAGATAATATAATAGAGAATATATATATATATGTATATATATATATAACATTTATATGCAGCACTTGTGTTGCTATGGTTCTGGTTCTGTTCTTAACTCTAAACTCGACATCTGCTGTTGTGCTTTTGTTATTTCTGTTAGGTGGTGATGTTGTTGATGATGGTGGAGGGACTTGAGGTTCCCCTGGTTCTCTTCTGTTCTAACAATCCGGCATGCCATGTCCACATACGTATATATATATAGGAATATCTATATATATCGTTCTATTATAAATTATATTAATAATTATTGTGCTGCCTTCTGCTCTTCTGCTTCTGTTCTGCTTCTGTTCGGTTCGGTTCAGGTTTGTTTCCTTTTCTGATCTTCTGGTTCATCCGCGGGTTACATGCTAAACACTTAAAGTTAACATAATGAATATCATCGTAGTTGTCCTTAGTAGTAGTTATTTGACTTTGCGCTGATGCAGACTAGAGCTACTGCTGTCCGGATTCAAGATGGCATCGTTGCTGGACAGAACGCCCTCCTTGAAGTAGCCATCCCCATAGACATTCCCATGTACTCCGTTCCCATTGCTCTTCACCGCATACTCATCCTCCAAGACGGGCTGCAAAGGCCAAACGTGCAGAAAAAAGAAGTTTAAATTAACTAAAATTCAAATACAATTTAGTAGTAGTTGGGTTAAGTGGTTAAAAGAGGGTGTGTGTGTGTGTGTGTGTGTTCGTTCATTCAGTATGATTGGACCTTCGCATCCGGCTTCACATGCTCACGCTAATTGAAATGTCCCCCGCACGCACGAGCGTTGAGAGTTTTCCCCCCTTCCTCATTCACTCAGTTGCTTGTTTGCTTTTTTGTTTGTTTAACTAAGCTAGTTAGAATTTTTAAGTTGATATGTGCGAGCTATGTAAATACTCATACATATGCATATGCCAGAGAGTGAGAAGGGGGGCTTGGCATAAGCGCGGAGGCAACACTCAACACTCAACACGCTCGCCACTCGACAATCGGCACATGGCGTCGATGTGATGTTTGCTTAGCCACGGCTAATAACTTTCAAGGGCTACTTGATTTACTAAATGCTTAGCTACTTTTTCGCGACTATTGCGATGGAGATTCGATTAGGGATTGGCCTCACCATGCACGCTCCCTTATTGCTGTTGCAATTGGCCAATGCATCGCCATCGCCATCGAAATGCTTGTTGTTGACCTTGCCATTGGCAGCTGAAAGAGCCAAGGAGCCATTGGCATGTCCATTGGCCTTGACCGCTTCGCGTCGTCGTCTCTGGGCATTCACGTATTTGGCTTTGTAGAAATCGGAGAAGAGGAACAGGAACATCACGCCATGCAGTCCAATCCACACCATGAATCCCTTGGGATAATCGCATTCGCGGAACAGCAGCTGGAATTGATGCGTGAAAATGGCCACGAATTGCAACTGCAAAAATTGGGAGGAGGAGAAATTGTTAATGAAATGCTTAGAGAAATGTAAATTCCTTTTGCTTACCATTTGGAAGGTGGTCAGGTATTTCTTCCACCAAATGAACTTTTGGTACTTGGGTCCCATGGCAGCAATCATGTAATAAAAGTACATTACAATATGTACAAACGAGTTGAGCAGGGCAAAGAAAGTGCTGTGGCCGCCTAAAACAAATACCAAACATCAATTAATTAAATGTAAATCGAGTTTGATTAAGTGAACTTACCTGGTGCAAATTTGAGGCCCATCCAGACGGAGAAGGGCATGCAGCCGTGATGGATGACGTGCAGCGTCGATACGTGCTCGTTCTTCTTGCGCAGAATGAAGAAGAGCGTGTCAAAGAACTCTGTGAATTTGGATATGTAGTACCACCAGCAAATGTTCACCATCTACGAAAAGAGGAAAGAGTACTAAGTTAATTAAACTGAACGGGATAAACTGATAGCTTTTCTAGCATATGTTGTTGAAAGTTAAATAGTACACTTTGTGCTCAAATTTCAGCACTCTAACTCTTCTAAACTCAGAGATTGTTACACTTGAACAGAAATACTTACGCGCATCGCCATTGGACTGTTGCTATAGTCGACGGGTTGGCAAGCGAAACTATAGTTGCCCCACCAGCCGCTCATTAAGTACTGTTAAAGAGGAAAATGAACTTGTATTGAAAAGCATAGGCAATTTATTATCTCATAGTTACCTCATAAAAAATCCACGCACTGAATATGGTCTGTATGGCGTTGTAGTAGACTAGCACCTTGCGCAGATCCATCGCCTTGCGATTGGCCATCAGTCGGGGGCCGAGGGATTTGCTGAAGTACGCATAAAACAGGCACATGCCGAGTGTGGGCAGCGGCGACGAGGCCAGAAACATGTCTTTGACACGCGGATCTGTTTAACCCAAAGAGAACATTTTAATACAATACTTAAAAGGAATAATTACCAATATATTTACCGCTTTTGTTGTCCATGAGGTCTCGATACCAATGTATCGCATCGTGCATTAGAACATCCATGTTGCAGAGGTCTTGTTGGTTCTTCTTCCTTGTTTACTTCTTGATTTTTTGGTGTAGTTGTGTGCTTTCTTGCTTTAGAGTCTGTAATTCAATCAAAAATATATAGCACGTTAGTAAAATTTTAACTTGAAATCTAAATGTAATTTATACTATTTTATATATCAAAGCACACTCAAATTCCGAACTTTGTTTTGAGGAAATGTAATTAACAAATGTCTAATCAACACTTGCTTCATCACGTAAGTTTACATTTATTATATAGTATCATTGATTTTATGGCTGTTAATCACAGGGTCAATAAAACATTCCACAATCGAATTCAATTAGTTTTTTTATTCCTATTTTTTTTCTATTTTGCAGCTGCCTCATTAACATGCCAATGATTATTCTAATGAAAGAATGCACTTTGTTCTGTCGACGGAAGCTGTGACCTCAGCTCATTTAGTGGGTGGCATTTGCATTCCAATTCCCATTCCAAAGCCCCAGAAACTGTGCGTTCATTAATACGCATGACAACAAGCAGAGAACCCCCCGAAGAGGGCTTTCTGAGTTTCTAATTGGATTTGCAACATATTAAAACTGGTTCCATGAAGAACTCAACTCATTAATACTGATTTTCAGTAGTGCACTTTAATGACAAAAGTGTAGAAGCTAAAAACAAACAGTAGTAAAGTAAGAAACAAAAGAGTTGAAGTTGAAAACAAACAGTAGTAAAGTAAGAAGTATAATTACTAATCTAATTATGGTATAATAATAGACAAATGGAATAAAATACTATAGAACTGTTCAATAGTAACAGTAATTATATACATAGTTGTAATAATAACTGAATTTCAATGTTAAGCTTAGAAACTAGAAGTATATAATATACTTTTCTACAATACAAAGTATTTGTAGGTTGTAAAATTTATTAACTGACAAAATGTTGAAGTTTTATACTATAAGAAGTATTTGATTATCGTATAATGTAATAACTGAAAAAATAATGAAGTTTAGAGTTTTTACGATATTGCCACCGAAAAGTATTAAAACTGATTGCTGGTTTTTAAAAGCATATTAAAGACTGGATCGACTAGACTATGCCATAAATATTTAGAGTAATTGAAAAACATTGAAGTAACTTTTAACAACCTACGCTACTTTTAATAAAAATAACTACTCAATTAGTGGCTGTTAAATGATTTTGCACTCTTGAAACTTTTCAATTGAAATTGATTCGATTAAAATTTCCAAAGTTGTTTAGCATACAACGCGAATATTTCTATATAAGAAATCGTTTTCGATTTCAGCAAAAATTCGATATAAAAAAAGTCAGATAATAAACTATCATTAGAGTGCATTAAACTAATGAGAACTCGTTTTAATATCAATTTATTTCGTAATTAATGAGTTGTGGAAATAAGTAGTTACAGTTATGGTTCAATAAGTAACTAATTTCAATGTCGAGTCTTCAAGGAACTCGAAAACTCAAAGTGTTTGCAGAAATTTCCATTATTACAAAATCGTTTGTGTTTATTACTCGCATTTGATTCGATAAATACACGTGACATTCATTAGAATTTGTTATTGGCTGCACAATCACACACAAACATAGACACAAACACACACTTGCAAACACATTTTGCACATGCTTCGACGGCCTTCCGCATATAACAGTTGATACAGTCCCATGACACAGACAACAATCCCCATTACCCTCCTTCTTCTGCTTCTTCTTTCTCTATCCAACAACTTCGCCGCTATTCGTTCGAAAACTTTGTCGCCTCGCTCTCTCTCACTCTCTCTCTCGCTCTTTCGCTCTGCGTCTAATGGCAATTGAAAGGCAATGTACTCGCGAGAGCTGCGACCACTTGAAGTTTGTTTTGAATGTCATGAACAATGACTGGCAACGCCATCGTCGCGTCGCGTCTGTCGTTGGTATTTTCGCCGCTGGCGTTTCAGGCGACCAAGGCGAAGGCGAATTCGATGCCGATGGCAACTGCGACGTCGACTGCGATGGCGACTGCGACTGAGGCTGTGCAGCGCAAGTGCCGCTTGCTTAATCTGTGTGTTGCTGCTGCTGCGACAAAAATGTGCCGCTAGTCGGTGGGCTGTGTGTAGCCGTTTTTTATTACCGTTGCTTATGGCCAGTTGTTGTTGTTGTCTCTGTCTGAGTCTGAGACTCAATCATAGTCTCAAAGTCTCTGTCGCAGTCGCAGTCACAACTTCAAACGGTTTGTCGCTGCCGCTGGCGCTTGCTTGTTGTGTGGGTCAGTGGCAAGTTTTATGGCTTTGCAACAACAACAACGACAACAACAGCATCTCAAATCGTAGTCAATAAATTTCAGTCTTTGCTGTTTTTTGCATTACAAACAAATGTTGAAAAATTCGTCAATTATGAAATGTTGATGAAACACGCGGAATCTTCGTTCGTCGTTGGGCACGTCCATCCAACACAGCCACGTCACAGTCTCTTGCCCCTCCTTCCTCATTGGTGTGTCTGTGTGTGTGTGTGTGTTGACAGTTCGAATTGTCAAGGTAAACAAACATGCCGTGAGCTGTGGCATCGTAAATCGCGGTAACAACATGTACAACAACTACACGAAAATAACAACAACTACAGCAACAGCAGTAACAACAACTACAGCAACAGCAACACAGCAGCGGTAACAACTCTAGTTGGCTTACATAATGAGGCCGAGAAGAATTACAACTCAAAGTGGAGCAAATAAAAATTGGCAAACAGGCGACACGAAATGGGTGCGACGAGGTGTGCGATGAGTGTAGAGTGGAGTCAAGTGGAGGATGCTACATTCGTAGAGTATTGCACGCTGTAGATACCCTGCAAATATGCCTAGAAGCGGTTGCTCTCATATGAAAGCATTCAATAGGGATATTTACTGACTTTTCTTGGATAATCAAGACAGTGATCCATTCATAGCATTCTTTTATTTAAATTAACTTAACTGAGATTAAGTCTTTAATATGTGCCCTTCAAAATGAATCAAATTTATAGAAGATTTCGAATCAGAGAGAGCAGCTATTAAACCTTTTAAATATATTAAACGCCATAAATGATTAATATAAGCTGCAAGCAAAGTTCATATCGGTATTCAATACTCTAATTCCTTTGGAATGTTCATACTACAATGATAAGAAGGGGCATACCCGATAAAAAAAAATCCACAAAATGAAATGCAAAGTGAATGATTGACTGCAGGCAAATGTAAATATAGAATGGAAAGCAAAGAAAAGAATGGGAAATTTTGCATGATTATAAAAATAAAGTATTACTCAGCAAGTATTTAGTACTGTAGGATTGAATTCAAAGATATAAGTAAAGAAATCAGCAGTTTCTTAAATAGCATTGTTATAATATATACCATATATTGCAAGGGTCATATAAGAAAAGTATGAATCATGCGATTTATATAGTGCAATCTAGTCGGAAAACACTCATTGCTTTAAAAACAGACATCAACATACAAACTATACTATTATTTCTTTATGAAGTCATATTTTGTAATAGATTATTTAATTTCTCTTTACAGGGCATTCCACAGTTGAGCACACTCTTCACGTGCTTTGCGGTTTTATCTTATTTTGCACATTATTGTTGTTTAAGTTGTTGCTTTTGTGCTGCGTCATCAGCGATGTCTGCGCCGCCCAAGTAAACAATCAATGAGGCATGCAACAAGAGAATGACTTCCCCTTAACCCCGTTATCTCCCCCCGTTACAATCGCTGTTGCTGCTGACGCCTGTTGCTTCCGGCTGTGTGCATTTTACAGTTGGCAGATTGGCCAACTAATCGAAGCAGCAGCAGCAGCAGGTGTTATAGAAGGAGCCACAACATCAACATCAACATCATCATCAGCTTGCACACGCAAGTGTTAACATGCAGCTATTGTTTTTGTTTTTATTTTCGTTGTTGTTGTTGTTGCATTTTGCCATATTAATTGGAGCAGACACAAACGCCCACAACATTGAGCTGAAAACGCAAACGCTGTGAACTACACACAATATACAATAGAGAGAAGAGCAGAGCAGACTACACAGAGAGAAAAAGTCTATACATTTTGGATATTGTTTGTTGGCCGATAAACAAGACCATAAATAAAGCATTTTATCTTGAACAAGTTTGATAAGTTTCGAGGCAATTAAGCTGATTATGATGTAATTAAGATACAGAAGCAATTACAATTATAAATGGAAAATAAAAAAGTAGAGAAATTATTAAAATGTACTCTTGTGATATCTCTAAATTTATGAAACTATTATATTATTCTTTATAGAAGAGAAATTACAAAAAAATTACTCTTGTGATATCTGAAAATTGATGGAACAATAAAAGAAAAATTAAACAATTAACTCTTGTGATATTTCAACACTTCGGAAATTAAAAAATTATTAATTACAGTAAAGAAAATAGAAGAAAAAATTAAAAAATTTAGTCGTGTGATATCTCAAAATTAGCGAAATTATTATGTTATTGTTTCTATATATTTTTTTAAAACAAATCCAAAGGGAATGCAGTGATTTTTCAGTTAAGCTAATTGTCCTGTGATTCAGATACAGAAACAAACAAATTTAAAAATACAAAGTTTAAATCATTTAAATAATATTTTTGTCTGAATATTTATGGATATTAGTTTGATATAGGTGATGAAAGGGAACTCTGCGAAGTCGCACAAATTGTATTAGAAAAATATTGTTTTTCGAAAAAGAAATTTAATCTCAAAGTATTTAGATTGTAAGAACACACAATGCATTCAATTGGTCGTCTGTTCATCTAAACATGTGGACTACCAATCTCTCAGTGTATTTGCTACTCATTCACATAGTTTCAAGTTTGTTTGATTTAATCAAGAGGGCCAGAAAAGAGGAGGAAGAGAGACAGTTGACTGTTATGCGATCCATTGTTACATGAGAGTGTGTGTTATCGGCTATAATCGCTCGTTTAGAAAACTTAATTGAGCGCAAAATCGATGCATAATGTCGCCTATTCCTAAGTGTGGATGGAACTCAAAGAGGGGCGTGTTCAAGTGCCACAGTTGCAAGCTGGCCGTGACGCATGCAAAAAAGAAAAACGCCTTTCTAGCTGAGTCACAAGACGCCGCCAATAATTCGCAATCGTATTCACATTCGCGAGAGCATAAAGATAAAATCCCCAGCGATTAGATTAGTCTAATAAATTTATAAGGAGGTCATCGTCTAGGTGTTTCACCTGCCGATTCCAACTACAACAGCTGAGTCAGCTGTAAAGATAAACAAAGTAGTTCCAAAGTATTTATTTCCTTGAAGCAAGCGCCCCCATAATTGCCGTTAATCAGCCCCTATCAATGCCAATTGGTGCCAACTTCCCCCTGCCCGCTCTGCTCTGCATTGTGGTAGAGCCTATTAATAAATTTATGATTTGCCTTCTTCAGTTTTTGTTGGGTTTTTTTTTTGTCGTCGATTGGATTTGGTAACTGATAACACGGTGAATGCGAATACGAATGCGAATGCCAACGCGAAAGGTGACTAAACACTAACGCACCTGGCAATGGCACACTTAGGAAAATATCAGGTAATACCAGATCGGGGAGTTAAAGCAATTTGGCTTTGCCCTAATCTTTTATTTCTTTTATTTATTTTTTTTGGCTGGTTGGTTTCTTGTTGTTTTTGCAGGCGAATCACGTTTGCGTACTTGGTGCGATTATACAATGCGAATTTCGTATACAGACAACCGGACAGCGAGCGAAACAGAGATAGTGCGAGTGAGTGAGAGAGAGAGAGAGTACGCGACAAGCTGGTTACAAAGTTCGTTAGTTGACCACGCACCTGCCTTTTTACCAGCAGTTGTTGTTGTTGTTTTTACTGTTCGTTATACTTTTTTTTATATCTTATTATATTATTTATTTACGTTTTTTTTTCGTTATTTTTGGAAAGTTGTTGGCTTTTCTTGCTGGCTGCAAAAATTGCTATTATTTTGCCTGGCTTTTATTTTTAATTATGTATGTACATTGTATATGTATTTTGTTGTTGTGTTTATGACGATTAGATAATCACAAGCACACACACAGACACACACTGAGTGACACTCACATACTAGATAGACAAAGACGGTTGACGAATTTGTTGTTAACGTTTTCCGTTTCTCGTTTACGCCGCGATGCTTCGCCTTGCGCGCTTTTCAGCCAACTGACGATTCACTGGATGCGCCTGTGAACCTTATCAGGCAGCAGCGACTACGACTGCGACCAACGACCACCGCGATTACAACAACAACAACAACAACAAGAGCAACGACAGCAATGTGTGACGCGTGACGAGACGAAAGACGAGTCGCGGCGACTGCGACTGAATCGATCAATGCGCGCACGAGCAAAGCGATTACAGAGCTTAACGATGAATCATGCCCTAACGAGCTATCGAAAGAGCGCCGAGAGAGAGAGCAATCGAACAAGAGAGCGGAGAGAGCGCACGCGCACAATTGAGTGTGACCGCACACTACTGCGCCCTTCTTCGATACAAGAAGAAGGAGAAGAAAAAAAAACGTTACCTCTGCTCAAAAGTGTAACTGACCGTTTATCGGCGTTTGTTTGTTATTGAGTGCTGATTATCGACGGCAGAAGAGACAGAAGAAGCAGCAGCATCAGCATCGAAAGCAGCCAACGGCGCAGATTGAAGCGCAAGCTTGTGAACCGTTGGCCAGCGTGCCAAAAATACAACTGAGCCGTCGCTGGTCTGGACAATGCTGCAAAAGCTGAACTGAGCTGAGTTCCCTGTATTTTTTGTATTTGCTGAGTTGTGCTTGCATTGCAAAAGCGCCAAAGAGAAGAAAACAACACAGACACACACATACGGATGTATGTACTCATATGTAATAGGTGTATTTGTGTGTGTGTGAATTGAGGCATTTGTGGCAAGGCAAGGCAAGTCGCGCGCTATCTTCTGTGGCGGCAATGTTGACTGACCGTTGATGTAACTGCCGTTTTGCTGGCCATTTGTCTAAGCGTTCACTTTCGCTTTCCGGCTTATGACTGTGCCATGTAAATACTTATGTGTGTCTCTGTGTATGTGTGTAAATGGGGATAGCAGACAGTCAAGCATTTAGAGTTAACTGTGCCACATGCAGCGGCTAGCGGCTAACATCGCACACCAATCAACAGGTGTGCGAAAAATTACAACAACAACAACAGCGAGAAAAAAAAGCCGCAACAAGTCCCACAAAAGGCCGAACAAAGTCCACAGCGCAAAGAGAGCGCCACAACAGAATGCAAGAAAGCACAAACATAACTGTGCTAGCCAAAGCGAAAGAGAGCGCGGCTTGAACTCGTTTCAAATCGAAACGAAACAAAAACAAATGCCGTTACTTGCATATGGCAGAGAGAGAGGCCTAATTTGTTAATCGTCGCCAGCACTATGTTCTGTCTGTCCGTCTGTCTGTCTGTCAGTCAAACATATTCCACCAGCTTTGGGAAGAGTTGTCTAACTGGAAACTACAATTCGAACGCGCTTCTTTCGACTGCTTTCTTTTCATTCGTTAATCAGTTCTATAAATGCAAATGTAAATGCATATTAATTATTTGACTTGGGCGTTTCCATCCATCCACCACATATATATTGTGTAGTTTTTCGCCTCGACATTGTTTATCCATCGCTTCAAATGACGTTGCCTGCTTTGCACCCAATTGGTAATGCACTAAACCGACGAGAGACGACCGACATGTGTCGCTGCAAAATGATGCAATCAGGCAAACAAGTCAATATCCCTGTTTAATTTCAAAACAAACAAATAACATTTCAATTACCAAACTAAAGTGACAATGAGGCAAGTTGACTGCTTAAAGTTCAAGTACAAACGATTAACTAGCGTTAAAAGCTTCAAGTGCGATTAATAATCGATAAATTGTTCAGAATATCCGCTGCGTACTAAAGTGCTTAATAATCGATTAACTTGAAGAAGCAAGCATTGCTATTAACGATCGATAAACACCAACATAACTGTGTCCCTTTTACACGCTGTTCTAGTAATCAATCAATACTCTTTAAGAACAAGCACACACACAGACAC
Source organism: Drosophila niveifrons (assembly GCA_035046325.1). Lineage (NCBI taxonomy): Eukaryota > Metazoa > Arthropoda > Insecta > Diptera > Drosophilidae > Drosophila > Drosophila niveifrons. The sequence goes on from JAWNOC010000046.1 coordinate 22,850,216, forward strand.
TTACACATGAGGCTAAAGCATTACATTGTCATTTTTTTATGAGACAATAAAAGCGAACGTAGTTTGTTTTCTGTCACAATTGGGGGGCGAAGAGCATGCGAAGTGATTTCAGGAGTCACTGAGTTGACCCCACCACCAACGTCATTAATCGTAAATTGAGCTGAATGTGGGTCAGCAGCAAACAGGGTGACTTCCAGTCGAGCACACTCCAATTGATTCTACATATAGTTGAGTGTATATTTGTTACGCCCACATGTAAATGAGAAACAATTAAACCAAAAAACAAAAAAATGGCACGCGAAGCGGGTCAAAGTCAAAAATAGATAAATAAATATGGTGTTGAACTTTTTGAGGGCAAGTGCGAAATCATTGCACAAATCGCGCTACATTAAACAGCAATAGCAACAGCAAAGCCAACAAAGTAGCAGCTGCTCGTCTACAAATTGGCTTTCTTACAAAACGGAAACAACAACACGTAGCAAATGAATTTCATGGTCAGATTCGGATTACGGCGAAACGTCGAAAAAAAAGATATCTTTCAATTGGGATGGATGAGCAATAGATGCGATGTAAACTGTTGACCCTCAACTGGTTTGACTTTGACTCTGTTGTTGTTGTTGTTGTTGCTATTGTTGTTGTTGTTGTTGTTGCTATTGTTGTCGTGGTTGCTCTGCGTGTCCATGTGTGTGTGCTTGGCTCATTAGCGCTAGATGGCGATGATTTCAAATGCAAACAAAATGGCGTACTCACAAGCCTTGTTGTGGACTGACTGACTCTGGGGAATGTGGATACTAAAGCTGCACATGTGGATGCCGTTTGTGGATGATGTTGCAAAGGCGGCCCACAAAGCAACAATTTGCCGACGTTTTATTTATGAATGAGTTCGGCATACACACGCACACACAAATACACACGCACTCACATGTATCTATGGAGGTCGATAAAAACAACACCTGCTCACACACACACACAGACACACGCACACTTGGCATGTAAAAAATCAACAACAAAGTCAATTAATTTTTGATGCGCTCGAAAATTAGCACAAGAAAATGAGTTCACTACCGATTTCGCTAGAGATGTGAACTATTGTTCAATTGTAACTTGCTATTCGAATACACTGTAATTACTATATTATTATTATTTATTATTATTAGTTATTCTCTGGAAAAAAGTAATAAAACATATTCTAAAACGCTTGTTTTATATTACTACAAAATAACTAAGAATGTTTTTGGATTTATTTTTGTGTTTTAACGAATTTATATATTTTTTTTTCGTAACACAGTTCCTAAAATCGATCTAAGCTCTTAAAATTCTGCTAATAAGAATAATATTTACTTATTTTGAAATAGTTTCAGTTTATTTATTTTTTTTTACTGTCAATAGCGTTTTCCAGGGAATTACCCATATATTTACTCATTCAGTCATGTCAAAGTCAAGCTTTGGTTTTAAGCTCTTTTGAGAAATTCACACTTTTAGGCGCGCGTGTTTCAAGGGCAAACAAATCTTAAGTGCATGAACTCTGCGCCTAGGAAATATACTGAAAATATACGTTGTATAGGAAATATACTCGCGTAGAGTTTTGTACTAAAGAAATTTCATGGAAATATACTTTATATAGAAATATACTATATACACTTCTGAAATTCTGATTACTGTGTAAATAAATAAAACAATATACTGAAAATATACTATATAGGAAATATACTGCATATAGCTTTCGTACAGTTCTGAAATTTGTAGAATATGTGCGCATACTGTGTAAATAAATACGAAAATATTTATTTGGTTTATTTATAAGATTGTTTATACCATCGACATGGGATATATAGAGTGGAAATGATCGATGAATAATGCTGTTGAGGTGCATTTTTGCTCATCTCTCTCGCTTGGCAGCGTGGAAAGAGGCCGCAAAGTAAGCGCAAAAAGCGAAAAAGCGCAGACACAACTAAACGGGCCAAAAGTAGCTCAACACCCAAAAAAAAAAACTGTTCAGGTGCGTGACTGACTAACTGACTGATTGACTGAATGACAGACTGAAGCGTAGTGCAGAGACCGACGACGAAAGAGTTACAGCCCCAAAATGTGAGCATTGTAGTTGAATACTTGGCATTCCAAGCGTTTCAAAAGTTAAATAAAGGCAACGGCCGTTGAATTGGTCGAGGGATCGATCGATCGTACGATTCGCCATCGTCGAGATTTAATTTATTTATTTATTATTATTTCTTTCGTTTACCGCGTTTTTTTTTTCTTCGTCTCTGCTTTTATCTTTTAGTGATGTTGATGATGATGTTGTAACGAAAACGCAAGTAGCCCAAAAACTCGAACTCGAATCCGACCGACATCCGACATCGAGCCCTTTTACTGCGATTACTTTGACTTCGACTGCGACTGCGATATTCAGTGGGAAAGTTTCACTCGCAATATCAAAGTGCCTCCATTCTAGGATGTTGGAGAAACTCACCAGATAATGGACTTGCATAATGCCTAGGGCAAACATCAACGACAACAACGACAACGAAAACAGACAGAAGAAAAAAACCTGCCTAGTTTACTTCGAGAGTAATACCTAATTTACGACAGCGAAGAAAAAACGAAGGCCGCCAAATTAATGTGCGAAAAAAAGAAGAAATATGAAATTGAGTCAACGATATTAAGTTTAATGAAAGCATAAACAAAACAAAATGCAAGAAATGCAAAAAAGTTAAACAAAATATTCGAGATGCTTCCAAACTGGTTTAACACACACATTAAAATCTGTACCCACTTGAAATGTGGACAAGACGATATGATATGTATGGTCAGAGAGAGTGAGACTCGTCGTCGTCGATGTCTTCGTCTTTGGCCATTAATCACATACATACATATATATTTAATTCAAGGGCGACTGTTTAAGTTTAGCGATGGAAATAGATAGAATCGCCTTATAAGCACTACAATCGGATCCAAGTGGGAGAAACGCGTTGTCTTTGAAGTTCCCCAAAAAGAACTGAAACTAATAGACTCGCTAGTTCTTTATATGTAGAGCACGAGCATAGAACACGGATGCATAACAGAGGATATGGAAATGCTTTAAAAGATTATATTATAAGAATTTATGTGCTTCACCCATATACAGATGCATATATATAGATATAGCTCTCGAATTCTTTCAGCTTCACAGAAAACTCTCAAGTGCTGTGGCAGCCACCGCAGAGAGATAACGGCATCTTTTGTAGTTGTCGTCGCTGGCAACAGGTGGTTGAGAAGTCGGTTCTGTTGTCGTTCTCGTTGTTGTTGCTTTTCAAATGTTTGTGGTCAAACACAATAACTGTAAAGACAGCCTATGAAGATTTGAATACGAATTCGTATTAATTTCAATACATAGATATACCCTGTATTGCTAATGGAGTATGCTCAAGCTGAGGAGATGTGTTAGTTCTCAAGTAGTGGGCAGAGTATACATTACAGGGTATTCTTTGTGTGCGCTTCTTTGGTTGCGGTGGGCAAACCGGTTGAAAGAACTTCCAAGCTAATAGCCGTGCCAAAGAGTGCTTATCAAGCATGAGATGCTAAGAAACACACACACACACACACACACACTTATACATATATACGTTTCACTCGCACACCAAGTTCCACATATTTCACTGTGTATGTGTGTGTGTGTGTGTCGGCAATAGTGGGTTGTGGACTTTGATCGCGCTGCGTTGCTAAAATGAAATTTCTATATGATACGATATTATTTTTAACGCTCTCCCAATTCGCAGTGCAATCAGCCAGCAACAACGAAATCTTCACTCTTCCTCTGCACTCTTCTCTCTTCGACTCTCGCCATCTAGCGGGCGTTGTTCGCAAAGCATGCGAACTTGAAACTTTTGACTTTTGATTTCAAAGTGTAGTTTTTTTTTGTCTTTTTAGTGTTTACTCTTTACAATGTTTAGTTAGCAATTAAGACAAATGGCCAAATGACGCAAGTGTCAAAAGATGGTATTGCGCTAGGTGCAAGGTCTTAGAATTTAATTAACAACTTGCAGTTTGCATAGTCTAATGACATGTTATTACTTACGCACACACACACACACCCATGTCTGTCTGCGTATAGTTTGTGAAAGCTTAAAAGCTTTCGTTCCATTTGGCACCCATTAAGCAAAGCGATCGACCTTCTGCAATTGCATGAACTCAATTGCCATTTCGATTACTTCGTCGATAGCAAATTTGCGGCCAATGTTTCCGCATTGCTGACAGGTGAAACTTTTTTGCACCGCAATCGACACAACATATATAAAATGCAATGCTGAGGGCTGCGCAGGCGCGCGACGCCAACACACACCTCTTCTCACCTCGTCGCACTTTGTCGATTTGCTGACAACTTGACGTTGAATGGAGGAGAGGCCGCGACGTGTGATGCAACAAATATGAATTGACATAACGCGACGCCGAATGGTGTGCAAACCAATTCGCTGGGAACGATATTTGCATAATTCGATTTTAAAGGAATTCATTAATCATTTATTACTTCCCTTGATGCGACATTAATATTTATTGTCTTAGTTCGTTTAGTTTTTTGAAAAATCATAATAGTTAATATTTTTCTAGTACATTAAACATCTATTAGTGGCCCCCCCTAAAAAAAGGGCAAGTCGTAACACATACGACCATGCATACGGACGCCTTACTCTCACTCTCGCGCTCTCCCATCATACACACGCACAAACACTAATACATTCAGTACACGCAGCAAGTAAGAGAGAGAGAAGTACGCGACTCACACACGTGCACTCTCTTAAACTCTTACTTTGGCTGTTGCTTGCCTGCCTTGACACTCTTCTTGCAATGCGTTGCTGGGCGCGGCGGGAAACAGGAGACCGTTTTTTCCGTTTTTTTCTTTTTTTTTTAATTAAAAGCACGCAGCAACTACAGCGGGCAGCGATGACTAATTTTTCTCAATGTAACGCACAACAAGTTGTTAACTGAAAATCGATGGGAAAAACTCACCGCCAATTGAGAGTGTGGATTGTGATGAAGGGGGCTGATTTTCAGGCCGGCGAACTTGGCAAACGTGCAGCAAGCGATGTCGACGACGTTGGAATTTTGCTTAAATTTCAAGAATTTCACACACACACACACGCAAACGTACGGACGCACACGCACACGTACCCGCACACACTTGTACGCTAATGAACTGATCGACAAAACGACGCGCGAACTGTGAGTGCTGAGAATTTGTAGGAAACGTTTTGGTTTTGGTTTATTTAGCTTGTTGTGCGGCGGCGGCTGTTGCTGCTGATGCTGCTACTGTTGATGGTGATGATCACAATGAAAGCAATATTTTTACATTTAATTAACACACACGCAATACGATACGAACACACACACGGAGCACCCACGCACAGGAGGAGGAGGAACCGAATCGAAGAACAACTAACAAATGATATCCGAAAAGAAAACGGCAGCAACAACGGCAACAACCATGCACAAGAAAGTCTAAAATGAAACTAAGCGGGAAACAAAAACAAAAATCCCAAAAGGAAAACGTCGAAAGTGAGCGAGAGAGAGCATGCCATGTTGCCATCCACTCGATGAGGTTGCCACAAAAGTGTCGCCTCTATCAATGACGTCATTCACGCAAAACGAACAGCGGCAAAGAAAAGTACTTGGCATTGTGTACTTTTGATGAAACCAAGCCTTTCTTTATCAACTATTCAGTTTAACAGACATTTTCTTATTCGGCTTTTTGCAATCAGCGGCCAAATATGGCAGTTTTGACGTCACGCCTTCTATCTCTTGGCGAGTGTCGCTCTCTCGCTCAGTCAGATTGGATAAAGAGAGCGTACTGTTTCAGCGATATGGTAGCGCTGTAGAAAAGGTGGCCAGCTCGTAAAGTGGATAAATAAGCAAGTATTCAAGGCCAAAAATACTAAAATAAATACCAAACAGGGCGGCATTATTTGAAATGTGAAAAATGCATTTACGTTAGATATTGAAATTCCTTGGCTAATTAACAAATGTACTAGATGATGCATAATTACATAAAGTGATGCGACCAACTGCTTAGTCAGTGTCTTAATAATCTGCAAGTTTGTAATTATGTATCTCCTAAATGCCAAATCACGATGACAATTGTAACTAATCTTCCCCTCTCTGTGTGTTGTTATCTTAATTAATCATCTAGTATTATTAATAACCAGGTAAAGCAATTACGCAAAACCAGCAAAACAAGACAAGACACGACAAGGTAAGACAAGAGTTTTTTCAATCTCGATTTTATTTATAAAATAAAAAACACATCTCCGTTGATCAAAAAAATCCAAAGAAATAATTACACACATATAAAAAAATTTGTTATTCGCTTGCATTACCAAAATCGGTTAAGATATATCATATATACATATATTTACATACATATCTATATATTAAGCTATGTGTGTGTGTGTGTGATAGATATAGATATAGATTAGTATAGATATATGCATATACATATGTTGTGCAATTTGGATTTCAATGACATGGATTAGTTTTCCCTTCTTAGAATTACACTTGGACTCCCTATGCTTATAATTAGTTCATTAATGTTACGTTTTGTGTTTATGTGGTACATTTAATTAATTTATGCTTGGTTTTTTCATCTTCGTCTTCTTGTTATGTTTATTTATATATTGGTTTATTGGTTGGCTGGCTGGCTGGCTGTTTGGCTAGCATTGTGGCGAAGGATGAGAAAGTCGCCTCTTCTTCTTCTTCTGTTCACTTGTTGCCCGCATTCACATTCACTCGCTGTCTCGTCGTGTTCGGATTTATGTTTGTATTGAGAGCTGGATTGCACATTTCGGTTGTGAATTTGTTGAACGTGTTCTGGAATCCATTCACACTGAATGCAGACACCTTCTTTGGCGGCGCATCGTCGTTTTTCTTCAATTCGCCATTCGCATGACCATTTGCCTTGATAGCGGATTTGTCCTATGAATAATAATCGATTAGTCTCTCTCTCGCTATTTAGTGAGATCTCTTTAAACTTACCTTGCCATCGCGCTTCACGTACGCACGCTTGTAGAAGTTGGAGAAGAGGAAGTAGAACATCACCGCATGGGCGCCAATGAAGTAAGCAAAGCCAATGGGAAAGTTGCAATCGTTCTTGAAGAACAACTGGAACGAGTGGACCATCACCATCACGAACTGGATCATCTGCATCACCGTCAGATACTTCTTCCACCACAGATACTTTTGCACTTTGGGTCCCATCGCAGCGAGCATATAATACGCATACATAAAGATGTGCACGAATGTGTTCAAGAAGCCAAAGAAGGTCGAATGGCCACCGGGTGTGAACTTGACGCCCCACCAAACCGACATCGGCATGATACCATGATGGATCACATGCAGTGTGGACACTTGATCGTAACGCTTGCGCATCACAAAGAAGAAGGTGTCAAAGAACTCAGTGAACTTGGAGAAGTAATACCACCAGCAGCCATTGGCAGTCTGTAAAAGCGAAGGCAAAACATTTCAAATTAGTTTAAATATATTAAATGTTGTATAAATAAACGTGCAACTGGGTTTTAAGCTGCCACAGTGCGCATACGTAATAAATTTTTAGCTTAAGGCTGCCATTTGGATAACTAATGTGCCATAGATGGCGCTACTGCACTGCTAAGAACATTTTCGCGCTGCTGCATATATGCAACTTATGCATAGATGGCGCCACTGCGCTGCTAAGAACATTTTCTCAGTGCTGCGTATACGCAACTTATGCGGCGTATGCTAAGCAAACGCGCTATAGATGGCGCTACTATAAATCTTGCTCGCTTTGAAGCTGTTTTAAATCTACTGTTAAAATTCACAGTTTTGCCAAGAAATTAATTAATATTTCGGCGTAGACGCGGCAAACTCGTATCTTTAGAATCTCAGCACAACAATTAATGCCACTTATTGATAACTTATTGTTATGCTCAGCCAAAGAGAAGATACTATAAATTCAAAGCTAAGTATATCAGAATTAATGATGACTTCTTTTGCTGTTTTAATGCTTGAATTAAAATTGGCGCTGTATTCTTTTCACCAAATTATGAATCTTGCGGCATATTTATAATGTGATGCAAATTTTAAGCTTAGCCCAGAGAGAAAACACTTTCTACAGGGGCAGTCGTCAAGCGGACTGGGTTACAGCTTTTTCCAGCTTGGCGACACGTGAGAGAGTCTTCGTCTTAAGAACTTAAGGCTTAAACTTAAACCGGCCGGCATCGAGTTGAATCTTTGCCATTGTCGTTTGTCATCGATTGATTAGCATAAGAAGAACCAGTCTGTAGTCGCCGTTATAGTCAAAAACTTAAGAAAACGGGTTGACTTAATACATGCTATATAAAACTGGCACACTCTACAAACATTTATTGTTCTTTATGTTTTTCTGTTTTTTTGGCAAGCACGAGCTTCATCTCGTCTCGCTATATATTGAATCGCTCATCTTTGTTCTGTACATATATCTATCTGTCTGTATATATAACTCACCCGTATCGCATGCGGTGAAAAGGAATAATCAACGGGCTCGCATCTCCAGTTATAGCCATTCAGCCATCCACCTATGCAAGACTATAAATTTCAGAAAGAGTGAAAGAGAGGTGAGTATTGAGAGAGGTGAGAATTGCGCAGAGAACTTTTATCGCTTACCTCGTAGAATAGCCAGCTGCTGAAGACAACCTGCGCCGCATTGTAAACGATCAACACTTTGCGCAGCTCAAAGGGTTTTCTGTTCTCCATCAGTTTGGGACCAAGAACCTGCAAGGGAAAAGGAGGGGAATAGAAATGTAAGAAATTTATAAAAGAAGGATTATTAACTACACTTTTCTAGGCAAGGAAATAAAGAAAGAAGGTTTGTTCATATATTTGAGAATTTTTCTCTCTTCATACAAAATATAACTTTTTTTTGAAGTGTGAATTAAAAGAGTGCAAAATTTAAGGTGTAAATTTGATATATTACTTTCTATCCTTATTAATGCTGGGAAAAAAAGGTTGTAAAAAATATATCAGTCATTCAAACTATACACCATATTTTTAGGAAAACAAAGTAAACTTTAAAGTTTGACAAAACGAAACAAAATATCTGACTTTGTAATTCAGGGAGGCGCAAGGAAAGGGGAAAACTTTGTGGAGATATGTGAAAGTTGGAAATATAAAATGTATTTATCTTTAATATTTCTAAATAGAATATATCTCTCTAAATAGAATGAGAAGGTAAGGGATATTTCTTTGTATTATTTTTATATATAAATTAAGCAACATCTTAAACTACTTGAGTATCCAATATCTCTATCTATCTGCTAAAGAAAAGGGATATTTTATAGATTTCTTTCGCTATTTCAATCATTGAAATATAACTCTTCTTATTTAGAACAATGATAAGAAACCTATTTGCTTTGCTTTCTATGTCTTTACTCTACTTTATTCATCCATATCGATGTTTCGAATCACAAAATGATAGCTTCTGCTTGAAGAATATATTCCCTTGCACTCAAATTTCATTCCACACTTTACTGCAACTTTTTCTTTGCACATCTTTCTCTGTGCACTTTCAGCATTTTCCCTTTAGCGAAGCTTCACTTTAGTCAGTCGCCGTTAGTCAGCCGCATTTGTCTATTGTGCGCACTGCTTTTAATTGCTTTTTCTTCTGCTTTTTTTTTCTTAGGTTAAGAGGCGGTCTGTGATCACATGCGCTGTTCAAACAAAGGCGCGATGCTGCAATTATCGAATCAATCGGATTGTTGATTTTGGGACAAGTTCGTTGCCTAAGTCTTTTGTTGTGTACGTATGTATGTGTGTTTGGCCGCTATGTGAAAGCCAGTTAAATGTTTAAATGATTACATGCATATGTATGTTATGTTGAGTTGAGCTTGTTGAATCTGTATAAAACAGAAGAAGAAAACCGAAAAATGTAAAGCAATGCAAAGCTGAGAAACCTAAATAGAAATCGATTTTGGTTTTGGATTTTTCAACTCTTTTTTTTCAGAGATTTTTTTTGCATATGTAATTTTGGCCCACTTGGGTCAAAGATTTCAACATCGATCGAACGAATGGAGCAGACAAGTTTGCCCGTTGACTAGCTGATTGGCTTTGATTGTCGAATGGATTGACTGGCCCTGAACTTATTTCACCTGCCATTTTTGTTTTTTTTGTTCGCCTCTTTTGTTGTCGCTTTGTTTTTGCAATAAAATCTGAAACTAGTTTGAGAGGTAGGAGAGGCAGGACTGAAAATGCATTCGTGTGGCAAGTGAATGATCATGAAACGGGATGATGCTAGCTTGAATTCTAGAAGCATTCTTCTCTTAATGGCTGCGTGTTCATTTCGGTTTTTTCCCCTCGGATAATTATAGACAATCTGCTAAATACATGCTCAGATTGGTTTGGGTGTTTCCCCCTTGTTCAGAGCTTGGAGATCTGAGTGCCACTTACCTTTACAAAGTACGCATATGACAAGCTGATCGCTATCGTTGGGAACGGCGAACTCATGAGCGGATAGTCGCGGGTGCGCTGATCTGACTTGTTGTCCATAAGATCCCGCCAGCCATCGTAAAACTGTGAGAGGTATTCCTGCAACAACGAAAACAGAAAACAGACCATAAAATTAACAACCACATCGATAGCCAGATACAAGAAAACAACATGCAAATCCATTAGCTTAGCTCAAAGCTATTGCTTAAGCTTCAGCTTCAGCTTCAGCCTTGGTTGCTTGCAGCAAAGGTTCAAATGTCAAATCAATATAAATCCACGTCACAACGTTGCAACATTCTCACGCCCCTTAATCTACACTGCACCAAAGAAAAATCACAATAAATCAAAATTTAGTCGCGGTGATCGCTTTTGATCGTTGTGGCAAAGAATTTACCATTAATTTAATAATTGCAATGTGTAAAATTTGAGGAAAAAAAATAAAAATGTATAATATCATAACTCTTTATTTTTTAAACTATTCATTCCCGAAAAGTTTAGTAAAGAATTGATCATAAATTCAATTGCTGTATTTTAATTTAAGTTATCATCAACTTTATATAGAACATTCATTAAATCTTTCATATATTCTGTGTACTTTAGAAAGTCTATTGCAATTTTTAAATGTTTTCATGGAATTCCTATAAGTCGATTTAAGTTATGTATTTGTATATTTAAGTTTAACCCTTAACATCGCACCTCTACATAGAGTTTAATTTATTCGGAATGCATTTTTGTATTATTATTTAACAAAACGAAAAAGAATGAAGGAAAGAATTTATGTTTTATTTATTTATGTTTTCAAACAGTTTCAATTGCCTTTATTCAATTGAACTCATTTTAATTTGCGATTCAAATTTCAGCATTCAACATCGCACCTCTTTAAACATTAATTTATTGTATTGATTTTAGCAGAGCATTATTCTAGAATATTTAAACAAAAAGAATTGTGCATTTAAGTGATATTCATATATGTTTGGAAAAACACTTTCAATTGTCGCATTTCAATTGAAATTGTGAATTTGCATTTCTAATTTTGAAGAATTAACGAAACAAAACAATTATTCACAAAGTCGCAATTTCTTGAATTTGAGCTAAGAATCATTTGATTCTGATTTATTTTTATGGTATAACATGTTCCCAAAGAATTGTCCATTTAGGTAAGTGAATTACTTATTTGGCAAAGTCATCTTTAATTGACACTTTCGACTTTATGTATATTATATAGACACATATAAATTTGCATTTATAATTTCAGCAATTAATTTCGCCACTTTATATTCGATGCACTTTGAAACACTTTCAAAACAAAGTTTTATTTTGGCAAAGGCCAACAAGTTTTGATGGAATTGTCCATTAAAGTAAGTGAGATGTTTTTGACAAAACATTTTCAATTGCCATAATTTCATTTTAAATGCGAATTTGCATATCTAATTTTAGCACTTTAACCTACGCAACTTACTAATAATAAAATTTCAACACTTTAGCAAAGAATTACGCATTAATTTTAGGACTTTAATCTACGCAACTTACTAATAATAAAATTTCAACACTTTAGCAAAGAATTACGCATTCTAGTAAAAAAACAAAATGTGGGACTAAAACATTGTATTGCCTTTTTTATATTTAAATTGCTATTAATTAGGTATTTTTAGACGCTTTGACAAATAATATATTTGCCATATTTAATATAAAATATAACTTTAATTTATTCAGCTCTAAAGTTACTAATGAATCTTAATTGTAGCGTCTTTATTTTTGTAATTATTTCGGGGAACACTTTTCGTGGAAGAAGAAATATGTGAATTTAATTCAAATCCTACATCAAATCGAAAAAGGTAAAATATTAAATTGTTCTCTATTTGAAAAGAAAACAAGTTCAATTGTTTTGCATGAGGTAATATCCTTATTTAGTTGATTCTTGTTTATTTCAATAACAAAGAAATTATTTATTGCGCATGTCACGAAATTTAATCGACTTGACTTTTCTTAAAATATAGATTTGTGTTTTTTAAGCTGTATAAATGATTTTGGAACAGTGTAAATTCCGTTAGATTCGTCAAACATTGAAGCCCACGATCAAAAGGTTTTTGTTTTTTTGCGAGGAGAAGGCGGAGCAAGTGAGGCAGATAATTTGTTTGGTTATTGTCTGGTTGCCAGCTGTGGTTGGCCTTATATTTGATGTATGGTATATGCGATAATAATTACGTCTAAAGGTGGTTGCCACCTACCCAATTGATCTCAGGCATTTTGTTTGCTATTTTGTACACATTAAAAGCAAAAAAAAATATGCAAACCGGCTACGTCAAAATTTGTAAATTTTCTGTATTGAATTTCCATCAAGAAAATTGATTAAACTGGTCCGAACCGTGTTGCAACATAGCCTTGGCACAAAGACTAATGAGCTGGTGAATTGAATCGAATTGAATCAGGAAAGAACTTGTCTCCGATCTCAGATCGTGGAATGCAGCGTGCAAATTACAAATGTGTTTTTCTATTTGTGATTTGTAATTTGTGTAATTTGTACAAAAATGAAAAATTAAACACGTTATGCTAATGCTAATCATTGTTTATAATTATTACCAACTTTGTTCCCTTTCCCTTTCCCTTTACCTCTCTCTAATTAGTTGTAAATTGCAGCGTGATTACAACGAAAGAGAATAGACTATTCTATACCCGGCAATTGGCTGTCTGCTCTGACTTCTCAGTCTATAATCAATTGGTCTATAATCAATGCTCAATCTCCATTCGCAATTCGGCTTGTGGCGTATGCAATTATGAAATGGCAATTATTGAGTGTGTGTGTGTGTGTGTATGTGTGTTGGTACACAGACATTTGCACTCACTGTTTGCCAATCATCAATATTGAAATTGAACAGCAAATCGTGAAGCTTCGCGAGAATGCAAACTACTTTTTTTTCTTCGTTGTTTTGGTTTTGTTGCTTTTTGCTCACAGCTTTTTTCAGAGAATTTCCTGGTTCAGTCACAATACTATGAGCAGCCACTGTGGGCGTCTCATTGATAGTCTGTAATCGCTGCTCTTTAATGGTGCAGTTATTCATACTTTCGTACTCAATTTTGCAATGTAATATGAAAAGGAAGCAATCGATTTTCGATTGCGTTTTTAATTTAGGTATTGAAGTGTTTTTAGAATGAAAGTATTTGTTTGATTAGTTGCACTTTTTCTTATATGCATTGAAGCTAGAGTCACGAATTTTGGTATACACAATAATAACATTATTATTTATAATTCCTGAGAATTTGATTGCGATCGAATAAAAATTGTAGCAGTTATTTAAGAAATACTTTGGTTTACTTCAATCTGATCGTAGTTGCTTTGGCTGACAATCTGGTATATTTTTGCCTTAGTGGTATAATTCGAATGTAGTATTTCGGAATATTTAGTATTTTTGCGGTATATTATACGGCATATTTAAAGAATAATACCACACATTTTTGCTTACTTGATATTCAACTTTTTTTAATTACATTCTACTAGTCACTTTAGAAAATCCATTGTTTGTTTAAATTAAATTTCATATTAAATGTATATATATATTTATTCAGTTACAAAAATCACTTAGCACGTTGTAATACTTGTTTGTTTTTATTATTTATTTGTCATTCCTTGTTTATTCCCGACCTTGCTTTACTTTCTCGTCTGACTTTCGTTTTCTGCAGTCTCATTATTTGACTGATGATTTTGAGATTAAGAATTCGACCTTGTTGAGTGAGTAACTACAAAGGCCGCAAGCATTTCGTGTGTACGAGTAGTTGTGTGTGGACTTTAATTGTTAGCACACTTTCGGCTGAGTGATTGAGTTTGCTTAACATTTCGAAACGTTGCTAATTTATCCTGCACTTTGTCTTCGAGTCTCGGACTCCGTTGAGTTGCCTCATCTCGAGAGCTGCATTCGGTGGTGGTGTCCACCTGTTGGCATAGCCCATTCATCTGCATGTCATGCTGAGACTGAGCTACTCGATCAGTCAGTCTTTCAGTCAGTCATTTAGTCAGTGTGTTAGTCAAGCTGTCAGTCAGTCAGTCACTCAGTCAGTTAGTTGAGCCAAACAATGCCTATTTTTCTGTTTTCTGTTCGCCCTGTTTGCGCCTCAAAGCGTTGAAAGCCAAGTCATGGCATTTGGCTTGCGGGATTATTGTGCTAATGGTGCACAGTGGCTGCCATTAGGCATTGCTCCGAGGTGAAGGCAGAGGAGGAGGAGGAGGAGGAGGCTGAAGGGGGCAGCTGTAATTACTGGCTGTAGAATCGCCACAAGTTGTTTTTCACAGTCATATTTTCATTTTCTTGCGAACACATTTTTATTGTTATTGAAACGTTGCGTGTGTGTGTTTGTATATATATATATATATGTGTGTATGCGTGTGTGTTTGTATGTTTTGTGGGTGTGGCAAGACTGGTATTTAGTTAGGGCCATTGCAATTTGTACTCCAAGTGGGAGGATCTCAGCTGTTACATTGCGCATATCACGCATACGCACTGTGAACCAGCATGACTAGCAAAAAAAAACGTACTGAATATGTGTGTGACGCAATCCGTATACAGCCAGTGAAGCGTGTTAAGACCGACCTTATAACGAATTGTCACCCAGCAACATCTCATCATCACAGCATGATTCACCGCAACAGCTTCAAGACGCAGACGAAGACGCAGATTGGATTGTTGATTGCATCTAATTACAAGAGATTTTCACTTTTTACGAGCCATGCGTGTTGCAAGCTGCTTTAATTAAATCTTTTTCCAAATTGCGACCCAACCAAAACAAAAAAAAAAAAAAATAATAATGGGCGAAAAGATAAAACAGCTTCCGCTGGCCCAGCAATATTTTCTCCTAAACAGTTTCCGCTGCCAAAGTAAACAAGAACTGTGATAGAGAGCTGATGCATCAGTTATGCTCTATAGAAAGGAATAGGAATTGATGGAAAGTCGGGGGGAAATACTGAATACGGAACAAATCTTTAAACTAACACAGTGCTCAAACTTTAAAAGCTATAAATGATATATATTTGGTATATTGATATAGTACTACATTTTAAATGTACCGGAGTGAAAAGTATGCCATATATATATAATATAAAATATACCAAAAGCCATATTTGGTATATTTACACAGTACAACAAATATACCGTTGAGTGAGAATATGCCATATGTAGAAAATACTATATATATACCAAAGGCTGTATTTTTTGTATATTGATACAATACTATATTCAAAATATACCATAGAGTACAAATACACCATAGAAAATACTAAAATATACCGAAAGTTATGCTGGGTATATTTGTAAATTACCATAATCAAGATATACGATAGATTACAAAATGTACCATAAAAAATACGAAGATATACTAAATTTGTTAATTTAATATAGTACCATATTCAATATAGACCATAAAGAACTAAATATACTAGGTTGTTAATCAAAGAATTTATAGCTTCTATATATCTGATCAAGAAGAGAAGAGATTTCATGGAGGCACAAAGTTATAATACTCTTCAACGCAATGCGTTGCGGATATTAAAATATAGAACGTGATTTCTCAGTTAGTTAATATGTCAACGTCATTGGCTCAAATGTCATTTAATGGCACAACTCAATTTGTTATTTATTTATGCACTAATGCAGCTGACGTAGGTCAGTTACAAGCCGCAATCGAGATCTGACTGACTGCATTAATTTGCCATTCTTTATGTCACCGACTCGCTGCTGGGAGGAAAACTACTAGCGACATTAGTCTCGATGTCGGGTTATTAAACCAGTTTAATCAACGCTTTTCACACTCAGCTTAAATAATACACATTTAACTGGCATTTAACCGCCAGCTGCAATTACGCTTAATTGTTTGTCTTTCGCTCCTGCCTTTCAGCACTTTGCGCATTTCCGTGTGGTTCGCTTAGAATCGCCTTTTTTGGGGGCGTGTCTCGAGCCCCCAAATATGTCAATTTGTCCCAAAAACGGAAATCACAGCTCGTTAGCTCGATCGATCAATCACAGCGAGTCGAATCGATCAAGCTTAGCTCACAGTTTGCTGTTTGTACAAATCTTTTTATCGCGAGCAGCACACAACACAAAAGACTTAAGACACAAACTTGACCCCCGCCAGGCACAGATTATAGGGTATACTTGTACATACAGTTGGGGTCTGCTGTGCGTGGGTGTCATAAGGAAATATAATGCAAAGTCATTGGAGGCCTTTTTTGCGAGTTACGCAGTTTTATTTTTTTCGCTTTTTGCCTTTTGCATTTCTTTGAAGCAATCGAATCCGTATTAATTGATCGCACATGTTCGCACTTGTTTTAATGGTTGTTGTTGTGGTTACTGTTTATACCAGCTAGCCATAGGGTAGATGGGTATTGTAATCTTTTTTAGTATATTTGGCACTCTGTGGTATATTTGGCACTCAATGATATATTTTGAACTCGATGGTATATTTTGCACTCTATGGTATATTTTGCATCCTATGCTATATTTTACACTCTATGCAAGATTTTGAACTCTATGGTATATTTTGAACTATATGTTATATTTTCCACTCTATATTTCATTTTACGCTATGGTATATATATTTGCTGCCTATAGTATATTTTACAGACTGTGGTATATTTTGTACTCAGTGGTATTTATGGCACTCTATGGTATATTTAGCACTCTGTGGTATATATTGAACTCTATAGTATATTTTCACTGTACGGTATATTTTGAATTTATTATTTATTATTATTATATATTTTATCAATTAAACAAATATAGCCTTTGGTATATTTTTAGTTATTTTGTGGTATAATAATTCAGTATAAATTAAAATGAATACAGCATTGTTTAGCTTTTATTCACAATGGGTATGGGGTATCTTACAGTCGAGCACACTTGTTTATTGTTGCTGTTGCTTTTTGCTGTTACACTGCTCAGCGCTAATGAGGCAACTTTGAATGCTTCGCGCATTGCGCAAAACTGTTTTCTAAACTTTGTTTACTTTCGCGTGCTTTGCTGATCTTCTTCTTCTGGCATTGCGCAATTGATTTAGATTTATTTTATACACTTAATTTACGCATTAAATGCATTCGACTCCACAGCTCGTCTACTGGGTGGGCCTCTAAATAAAATTGACAACAAATTATTGAACATTTGTAGGCAAAACGCATCAGGCACAAAAATATTTCTAATGCGGTTTGTTGAACTTAAGAGACTCTATAACAAAAAATTGAGAGACAACTGAAACCGGTCGGGACTAAACTTAATTATAGTTAATATATGTTATGAGCGAACTGAGGCCAAGGCTTTTTTTTGTGTGTCTGTCTCGATGGAAATTTTGAGCCACAAGTTCTGGCCACAAACAAAAGCTCGCTCTTTACGAGTATCTTTACATATATATATTAATTAAGTCGTATATATAGATAGAGACATACTAATATCTATTTGCCGCTTTTGATTTTGCCGTTTCATGCTGACGCTTTGAGTTTCGTTCGATTGTCAGAATTTTCGCCAATTGCTGTTGAAGCCGCTTTTGGCCACGCATTTGCTTGGACTTTGAACAGCTTGGCGAGCGCGAAATGTAATTTTTTTTTTATTTTTATTTTTGCCTTACATAAGCTGAACAAGAGAGAGGGGGAGAGGAGGGGGTGCTGGCTGCTTGCGTAAGCTTTGGGCAGCATCTCTTGTCTTGACCCTTTTTTTCTTTTCTTTCTTTTGCTTTTCGAGTTGTGGCTTTCTTTGGTTCACACGCGCAGCGCCAAATGCTTTCCCAAAAAAATGACCACAAAAATGCTTCCGTCAGCGGCAAGTGTAAAAAGGTATTTGTAATTGTTGTTGTGACTGTTGTTGTTGTTGTTGTTGTGGTCGTTGTTGTCATAGTTGTTGCTGCTGTTGCGCGTTACATTTTAACGCTTCATTATGCGCCATCAGCGCCTCAGACGCAACTCTGAAATTTACTATGTCAATGATTGAGACTGATGCGACTACAACAGCAGCAGCAGCAGCAACAGCTTCAGCTTCAGTTTGAAGTTCCTCCTCCTCTTTCATGGCTCTAAACAATGACTGTTTTGTATTAGCGATGCCTAAAATGAAGCCTTGGCTTCAGCTAATTGCTGCGCTAAACTGTGACTCTGACGCCTTAATCATTCCCAATAAAAACCCAGCAACTTTTTCATTGTCAATTTGCTTAAATCGACAAAAGTTTCCACACACATTCAGACTCAAACTCAGACTCAAGCTCAAGGTGATTTCCCCCAGTCACAAAGAGAGAAAATTGGATTTATTATTACAGCATTTCAATTGATCAACACACTTCAAGAAGTGATTAAGCTTAAAGCGTATTAAGTGGTCAATAGAGTGGAAAAAAAGTGGAGAGTAAATCAAATATAGAATTGTTATTCAATAACAGCAATGTGGATAAATTAGAATATCGATCTAATAAGGAATCGATTAACGAAAAGCAAATGTCAATTGAGAGTGGAAAAATGAATAAAAATAGAATATCGATATAATAAGGAATCGAATATGAATTGAGAGTGGAAAAATATGAAATAAATATCTATAGAAAGCTGAAAGCAAAACACAATTAGTATTAGCATATTTACAGACATTGTATTTAAGCCTGAAAGAACTTGAGATTCAATGGAAGATAGTTAAGTATAATTACTAAGGAGAAGCTCAAAGAAAATATGGAAAGTTTACAACGAATATCCGCATTTAGAATACAAATATTAAACAGTTGCTTAATTATTATTTAAATAGTTACAGACATATTTTTGAGCCAGGGAACCACAAAATTTTATATTAGAGAGAATATTGTGAAATATAATTGCTAACGAGAAGTTGATGAAAATATTGAAATATTAAAATAATAATTATGCATTTCCATATTTACAGTCATATTTCTAGCTAGAAAAGCTATGAGACAACTTTAGATTGTCGAAGAAGAAGATTTTTAAATATAATTGCTGTATTTTCAAGCACGCTGTATTTTATTTTCTGTATTTATTATTACATATTTATTATAAAGGAGAAGCTCGAACAAGTTAATAGCAATTTGACAATAAATATTTGTGCCTAATAAAACGATTTCAAATACATAAAAATAACAAGATATACGTTATATGCAATTAAAATAAGTTTCTAATAAAATTCAAGAGGCGCAAGCTGAAGCAAACGATGGTAAATTTACAATAAGTATTCGTGACTAATAAAAAATAACTTGAAATACATAAAAATAACAAGCTATAAGAAATCAGCCATTAAAATAAGTTTATTCAACTAATCATGTAATTACTAAGTAAAATTTAAAAGCAGAAATATCCACTTAATACGCTTGAAAAGGCTTAAAACAGTCAAGAGTCTATAAATGGTGAGTAACTATAAAAAATCTTTGAGATGAAGAATTCCAGCGACATTTATGATGAGTAATAGAAATAGACCTCAGATTATCTTTGCGGTGTGTGTGTGTGTGTTATATTGACACTTGGCATGCTCATGAAATATTAATGGACCCTAGAGAGGGTCTTAAAGGTAACAGCGGCAGCAGCAGCAGCAGCAGCCAAATGTATGCAAAGTTGAGGTCGAGTTGAGTGTCACCTTGGTCAATGCCAAGAGCTTGACGAGGCGACGCATTAAAAAGCAAAAAGGTGGAAGATCGACTGCAGTCTGAACAACTAAGAAAGCAAGAGCGTCGAGAAGGCTTAAGTGTGAGATACCCGCTACTCATTTTCAATAAAAACATATGCCCAAAATATACCAAGTTGATATACAGAAAATATACTAAAATGTATTAAAGGCTATGTATGGTTGGTAGATCGATATGGTACAACATTGAAAATATACCATAAAGTACAAAATATACCAAATTAGTATACCAAATTAATATACCAAAAATACTAAACTATGGTGTAGGCTATATTTAGTATATAGATCAAGTACTACTTTCAAAATATACCATCGACTACAAAATATACCAGATTCTCAACTTAATTATTATACCAAATATACTAGAATATATCAAAATCTATATCGAATTAGATTCACATTCGAAATATACAAAATATACCATAGAGTACAAAATATAACATAGATTGTCAACATGTAAAACTTTATTTCCTGCAGTCACAAACTTATAATACCCTTTCTACAATATAGGTATCGGGTAATAATATATATTTGTTATTAAAAACACAACAAAATTGTGATGATTGTTGAAAGCTTAGCTAATCTGGCGATGCATATAACGTAAATCAAGCAAAACATAATAGATCAAGCGTAGCTTACAGAAAGTCAACAAAATGTAATGAAATTATCAATAAAATGTGAAAAGACAATGTCTGGCAACTATTACTTCTACTATTATTATTGTTATTATTACTGTTAACACTTTACAACATCTGGGCAATTAATTAAATCGAGACAAGTCCCAAAAAACTGAACAGACTGCAGACGGCCATAAAAAATACGAGTTTCAAATGCAAAGCGCTGCGATGCTGTGACTGAGACTCAGACTGAGGAAGACAACAACATGAAGATGATGATGATGATGATGATGATGGTGATGGTGATGATAAAAAGGTGTTGATCCGATGGCAACAACGATGGGGCAACAATGTCTGTTCATAACACACACAGACACAGACACTATTTCTCTTTACAAGGCCAACCAGACCAAGTCCAAGACTTGCTTACAGAGCTCTCTTTGGCTTCGTTTTTTCTTTTTTGCCAACCTCAAACTCTTACGCTGAAATGTATCTGAATGGGATTGCGATTATGCGAATGGAATGGGAATCGGAGTGGGAATGGGATGCTGCTCTTCTTCACTCGCTCTCTTTGCATTTGATTTATTTTAATGAGGCTAGCGGCAAAGCCTTTTATATAAGCTCGCAGAACTGTCATCTGCCACCGGAGCACCGGCACTAAGCAATTTGCCATGCCATAAAAAGAAAATAATAATAATATAAAAAAATAAATACGCGCCGGCCAGCTCGAATATTTGTAAATCCGTGTAATTGTGGCAGCCAAAAAAAAAAAAACAAAAACACTTTTACTTTCCCTCCTCCCTCCCTCCCTAACCGGAAACTGGTTTAAAACTACAACCGATTGATAAACAAAAATTTTAAATTACCAACCGAGGAGAGCAAAAAAAAAACAAAATAAAGGTGAAATAAAAATACTTGTCGACTCGTGTCGCACTTTTTTTTATCTCCCTCTTGCGGTTATTTAAGACAAAAATTGCTGCGCTTTGAATAGAGGTAATGAAATTAAATGAATTGTGGAACCTGTGTAATATTAAAATCAATATATGTATACTAAAATTATACCAAATTAATATGTCAAAAATATACTGAGGGTTATATTTGGTATAACGTTATAGTTCTACATTGAAAATATACCATTGGGTACAAAATATACCAGATTAAAATCAAATTATAAATGCCAAAAATATACCAAGAATACTAAAATATACTGAATGATATATTTGGTATAACGATATAATAATACACTGAAAATATACCAAAAAGTGCCAAATATACCATAAAATACAAAATATACCATATTTTAAATTGGTAAACATTTGTAATTGTAGTCAACACACTTTTACTTTCCCTCCCTCCTCCCTAACCGGAAACTGGTTTCGAACGACAAACGATTGATAAATAAAAATTTTAAATTACGAATCAAAAACAAAAGAGGTGAAATACTTGTCGACTCGTGTCGCACTTTTATTTCTGCCTCTTGCGGTTATTTAAGCAAAAATTACAAATTAAAGACAAAAATTGCTGCGCTTTGAATAGACGTAATGAAATGAAATGAAATGTGGAACCTGCACAACATTAAAATCAATTTATAGGTCAAGTTGAGCGCAGTCAGCTCTCAGTTGGGTGAATGTGTGTGTTAGTGTGTGTGTGTGTGTGTGTGTGTGTGTGCAACTCGCTTTTTCGAAGCCGAAAATTCAGGTTCAGCTCTTGTGACTTTTACTCGAGTCTCGAGTCGAGCAGCGGCATCTCTGTCTAATAAGACGAATTATGCAATCGCAGACATGGAATGGTCCAAAGCACACTCACATAGTCATACACTCATACACCCAACACACACACACAGACATACAGAAATGGCTTTAAGCAAATGCAATTAGCTTCCCATTAATTTGAGCCACGATTTGTGTAATCAAAATAAAAGAGAGAAAAAAAAAAAACAAATTAAAAGCATTCAACATAGTCTCGGAGTCGCTCGCTTTTTTCGCTTATGCTGCACTCGCTTTTGTATGTAAGTATTTGTGGGTCAAGTTGAAAATGCAACACGAGCTGCACAACATTCACATTCACATTCACCAACACACACACACACACAAACACACATTCACATTCACATTCGCTGCAACGAAAAAGTCGCATGCGACTTTCGCGCTTGGCATTTAAATCGCTTGAGAGTCGCGTCTTCCAGCGCGGAATTTCATCATCGCGGACTCGAAACCGCTTTGCGGCAACTGCTGCAACAAATGAAATCAAGAAAATATACATCTCGTACAGCTCGTAAACACAACAAACACACACAACTTTGGGAGTAAAAATCGCGTTAATTTGGCAATCGAAATGGACGCTGGACGCGTTGTTTGGCCTAAAATAGCGAGTAATTGGTGCAAGACCCCCTCGCTTTATTGTTGCTTTCGGGGTATTTACCCACTCACTGTGTGCGTTTCAAGTTGCCTGTTGCATGTGGCATGTGGCATGTTTGTAGTCAAGTGCAGCGTTGCAGCTGCAAATACTTCACAGCATTCAGAAGGTGCGTAATCAAGTTCCACACTCCAGTTTCAGTTTCAGTCGCAGTCGCAGTCTCGCACATCAATTCATTTGACATTTTATTTGGCAATAGAGCGAATTCGAGTTTGTTTTTTTTTTCGGCATATGCAAATAAACTTCATCTTAAACATTGTCGCCACATTCGTTTCATGTTCGCGTTCTTCACTCAGTGATTTGTTAATAATCATTTTAAGCAAGCTAAACTCGTATTCAAACTGCCGATTCATTGCACTCACAATCACACACTCACACACTCACACTCGCCAATGCACACTCAATTGTTTATTTACGAATTGCAGTCGATTTTGCAACACAAACGATGACATTTCAATTTAGCCCAAAGGGCTCTCAATTAGCGCAAACTTCAGTTACTTTATCGAGTATTACAATGATTCAAACATTCCTATAAATTTGTTTGTGTGTTTTTTTTCTTTTCTGTTAATCCATAAATTACGTATGTTTTTGTTTTTGGTGTATGCTTAAGAACCGGCTAACACCTTGAACGCCTTAATCGTTAATTCAACAACCTCCACACATACGATTTATGCGCTTTTAAGCATTATTTTTGATACTTTCACAAAAATAATTTAGCTCACGAGTTCAATTTATTGAAACGAATGTTGTGCAAATGCAACTCAAATGAATATTCAACTTTTGTTAAGAGTATTTTTTAGAAGTTGTCAAATTAAAATATTTAAAAAGTAAAAGCTTATCAAACTATTAAATTGTTTAAGGGAAAATAAACTAAAAGATTAGGACTTATTCCTTCAAATATATTTCTTTGTAGAAGAGATCTAAAAGATAATGAAAATAAATTAAAAGAAGAGAATTTTCTCTCATTATATATAAAAATCTATTACAACAAATGAAATTTACTCTAATAATAATGTCGTTCACACTTTAAGCACAAAGCGATGCATGTAAACACGTTTAGAGCACAATCGACATATCGATAACGATAACACGATAATTTCCCTAATCTTAAATGGGCAGTAATTGAATTACAAAAATAGGAGACTCACTTTAATCGCAACGCGATAAGAAGCCGCAGTCAGCGTCAACGTCATAGCACACACACACACACAAACACACGCGCGTTTTTTTATTATTATTATTTGGAGAAAAATCAAAAGCAAAAACAAAAACACAACTTATCAGTTTAGCACTTGAGCGCGATATACGCTCGCAACAGCGGCAACTACACGACTAAAAGAGTTAACTCTTTGGACACACACGCACACTCACACACACTCCAGCTCACACACTTGTGTATACAAATTTGTAGAAAATAGGCTGACGAAGGCACGCATTTCGATTCAATGTCAGACAATAAACCTTTGGCCAAATTGCACTATTATTTTGCACAACATGCCGCGAATGCAGCGCGTCTCCTAGTCTCAGTCTGTGTGTGTGTGAGTGTGTAAGTGCAATATCAAGCATACGCCGCGGTGTGCAAACAAAAGCGCACAACGCGAGTCACATGCGACATAACTAACAACAACAACAACAACAGCTGCTGCTGCTGCTTATCGCACTCTCTCAACAGCTGAGAGCCGCAGTCGCAGTCGCTGCCGACGTCGACGCATCGCTCTCTCTACCATTCTCTTCCATTCTCTCTTTCTTCCTCGGTCCCGCTCAGTTGCAGCTTGCAAGCAAATGGTTTGATTAAAATCCATTTTTATTATCAATTGTGCTGGCCTAGTAAATGGCGCAGCTTACAGCTTACAGTTTTATTTGGCGTCGTCAGCGCGTCTTGACAAATTTTCGGCTGTTCAGTGTCAGACAAAAATAAAAGACGCGCAAAAATAGTGTAAAGCTGTAATCATAATAATAATAATATGTAGGGGAGTTGTGCAAGAAAAACACACAGCAAAGAGAAAATGAGCCAAGGATTTGAATACAAAATAAATGCTGCAATGGGAGCTGTTGAAGCTGTGGCTAATGATCCAAGCGGCAGCGATTGGTTAACCAAAAAGCACATTTTTGTTGTCTTTCTTTTATGTTGTATTTTTTTCCTCATTTTTATTGTTGTTGTTGTTTATGTCGTATTTGCAGCTTCACTGCTGAATGAATATAAAAATCATGGGATTTCTACACATCCAACCAATGATGAGTAAAAAAGAAGAAGAAGAAAAAAACGAAACGAAATGAAATGAAAGAAAAGACACGACACGACACGACAAGACAAGGCGAATAAGCGAAGCAAAGCGCAAAAGGGGCAAAAACAATGCAGCAGCAGCAGCCAAAGCATTCACTTGTTGTTGCAATCGAGGAGATCCAATTTGCTGGGGATGCGACTGCTAACTGGCCATGAAACCATATCCATTTCATTTCATTTCATTTCACTTGCCAATCTCGAATCACCTGCAAAATGCTCGTAATAAAGCCAAATGTGGCAACTTTATCCAGTTATCCAGTTAAGTGATTCAAGGTCAGCTGCAGCTCCGTTGCATTTCCGTAAGAAATGTTGCCAATCCAGCCAGCTACATACATACATACACATACATATACATATATGTCTATATAGTAACAACCTCGCAGCTTCACAGTCACTTCACGGCCTTCACTTGAGTTCGAGCAACCGATGGAAATCAAAATCAAATTGCAGCGCATGCAATATGATCGTTTTTTTTTCTTTTTTTTTTTCTTAGAGTTCAAGTGCGAATGTCTTTAGCAAAACAGAAGAACAACAACACAAAAACACACTTGAGAGCAGACAGCACAAAAAAATCAAAGTCGAAAAAAGAAAAGAGCACAAAAAAAACAAAGGTAGAAAAAGCGAAGAAAAGCAAACAAACTTGGAAAGTTCTGTGCGCTGCAAAATGTGCAGTAAAAGACATTGAAAACTGCGGAAAATTTGTACTTGATAAATATGAACTGTTTTTTGTTTTTCTTTTCTCTTTGTATTCGCGTTCTTCTGAATTTGAAGCAACAAAATACTTGGAAGACAGAGTTAAGCTTTTTTTGCCACAACGTCACAATTAGCTGAAGAATTTCCCCACATGTACATATTAGATTAGATTATTCGACACTTACCATTTTGGTTGCGATAATTTAACTCCTTTCGCTCTGATTTGTGCAATGTGTAGTTAATAACAATATCACTTATTCACTTTTGTGGTTACACTATTATTATCCTTCAGCTTGCATTGGACTTTAATACTTGTAATTGTTGTTGAATAGTTATTGCCTTTGAACGTTTTCGAACACGCGCACCAGTCCAAAAATATTAAGAAACAACAGTTAGACAGACAGAGAGAGAGTCTTAGTCACACAGTCACAAATCGAAATCACTTAATTTTTCTTTTTCGTTAACTAAAATCACAGACTCGTAATATTATATGCTCGTGTAATTCCCGTAACTCTGCTGCCGTTGCGCTGCGCTGCTGGCCAACTGACCAACTCTGTTGCTAAAAAACTGCTCGCCTGATTTTGCTATCTCTATCTCGAAAATCTCGTATATCGTGCGATATCTCTGTCTCAGTAATAATATCTCAAGTCTGTATCAAGTCGGTGTTTGGACTCGACCGGGACTGTGATGTGATGTGGAGAGCGTACGTTTAACCATTCAAATCAAAAACACTGAAATAAGTTTGATTTCACGCTGCCGCTTTACTTTTATACGAGCCCACACGACGCCGGCATCGACGTCGCAACGGCGCGACGTCAGCGTCGGCGCAGACGTTTTTTCGGTGAGCGAAGCGAAGCTTTTGATAAATTCTGAGCGCAGTTTTCAACGCACACATGCATACGAGAGCTGACACACAAACAGCATGGCAGCTGTCAGCGTTAATGTTAATGTCTCTGCATGGCTGCGCGTGAAAGTGTGTGTGTGTGTGAGAGTGTACCTGTGTGTGTGTGTGCTTGTGAGCGCATGCTCGCCGCGCTCTCTGCACAGTCTGAGGCTGCGTTTTTTCGGTAGCTTCGCTGCGTCAAGACGCGCGTCGGACAAGGATGCTGCTGCGCACTGCGCAGTGCCGCATTCGACTTTGAATTGTGAGCTGCGTTTTGAGCTTTGCGACTTGCGACTTGCGACTTATTCGTCGGCCCTTTTGTTTTTTTGACTTACGACTCACCACTCACCACTCTCCCTCTGTTATTGTCTCTTTCTAGCGTACAGTGCTTGTTGCTGCTGCCTTTGCACCCACACACAAAGGGCACTGCTAATTATTTAGTTATTTTCAAGTATGCGGAATTATGATGATGAATGCGGGCTGTTGCTGTTATTGTTACTCGTGCTGCGGCGCTTTGAGTGCAAAGTTCTATGAAAGCTCATGGCAAAACGGTTAATTAACCCACGATGACACTGATGGCTCTTAAAGGTGCATTTGAATGCAAATACGGAAAATAATTCAGCGCTTGTTTTTTTTTTTGCACAACGAAAAAAAAACTACATACGAATTAGAGACAACAATTTGGTGAAGATATTGATGAAATATAGTTTAGTAGTGGTAATAATAATGAGACGAAACCAGTTTAAAGTTTTGCGCTCATTTCAAATTCCTGATAAAGAGCCCGACTTAAACTTGGTGTCGCTGGCCGCATTTTTCTATTGTTTATTTAAAGCGCAAGTGTGTGTGTGCGTGTGCGTGCGTGTGCATGTGTTTCTTATTGGCCCACAGCGATGTCCGAAACCGAAACGACGGAAACGCTAAGCAAAAAAAAAAAAAAACAAAAACAAAAAAACCAAATAAAAATACAATAGCTTGCGCTTATTGGATCTGCCATGTGTCGATGCTGTGACAGAATAAGAACTAACTGGCGAGTGGTCGGAATGGATAAATGACCAAAAATCGATGGCCATCTGTCGCCGTGATTATAAAGTGACTCTATGACTATATGGTGGCTTCCTCAATCATAAACCAGATGCCAGCCAAGCCCAAAGCGACTCTCAAATTTGCTTGCAAGATAATGTTCAAGTTGTATTTTAATACCCCAGTGCCTTAGCTTTGGCTTTGGTCTAGCTAATCAGATTTAATTATTGTCGATTGCCTTTTGGAGTGCTCAATCAAAAAACAAAAACAAAAATCTGCACTAATTTGCGGTTAGTTCACACAACAACAACAACAACAACAAGTGCCAAGTGCAGCTTGGGCGTGTTTCCTTCCAGCCTTTGGTCATTGGAAAGTCCAGCACACGTGTAACGGTTACAAATGCTTTTCGAATTTGCTCGCTAACCAACGCAAAATAAAAAAAACCACACAACGCACATCGCCCTCAAGTTATCTCAGAGCTCACATTCTTGGCAAATACATTCTTAAATCATTGTTTTAAATAACTTATTATGCAAGAGACTAAGTACTTAAATAGCTGCTGTGTCCAACTAAAATATTTCGAAAGGCTCATACATATTCAGAACGTACTCAACAAGTACTTGCTTGTATGTGTGTATCCGATAAGTACTCGAATTTCGCAATTTTGTTTGACCTCCGACAGTAAGCCACTCACGTGTTAGGTACACCGAGGACTTTCCTGGCCATAATAAGGGGAGATAATGAATTCTAATTAACAGTATCGGCGACTCTAAAAAGTGATTACAAATGCAATAATTAAATAGTAATGGCATGCAATTTTTGCTTGCACTGCAGAAAGGGTGTTATTATGACTACTGCCAAGGTTTGCGTAAACACCTTTAACATCGTTAATTAAATGTATTAAACTAGGAATTTGCAATTTGCAATCCCATTAAATAAAAGGTATCGATTTCATTTCTTGTTTGCACTGTTTCGATAACTTTTGAACTGCTGTGACTGGCAAAGCTTTTTGCCTCCCCCGTTCAATGATCATTATTCATGCATGAGTATATGTGTGTGTGTGTGCTTCAGCTTCCGCCGCAGACAAAAGCACTGCAATCATTCGAAGGTACAATGACATGTGCTGACGCAAAAAAGAAAAAAAAAAAAAAACATGCGTTATTGTGCTTTAAGTTATTAGCGCTGCCTGTTTTCTTACAAATATAGCATAACTTGTATTTGAGACTGATACGAATTTAATATGCCATCTCAGTAGCAGATCTAATTGAGGCAACCTTCAGGTGCTAACACACACACGCTGTGGATGTGGTCAAGTATGGATGATCGAACTTTTTGGCAGAGATGAGAGACTTTGGATGATGATGCAAAGGTCGCCTCAATCCATGTTTGGTCAGTTTGATTTTGTGGGCGTTCCTAACGATTTTCTCGATTTTTTGCTTGCTTTTTTTATGTGTTGTTTTTGGATCGACTTTTATTTGTTTATTGTAAACACGTTAAGACAATTAACCTTATTCAACAACCATCAGCAACATATATTAAATATATAATAGGCAAAGTTGCGTCGATGGGAGTTCAAGGTCTTTAGCCACTTTTGCTAATTTTTGGCGTCTGGTTTGTACGAATTGACCTAAAAAAGCGAAACGTGTGTGATGACTGCAATAAAAATAGAACTCTACTTGACATCGATGAGTAGCAAATAAAGTGAAACCACAGAAAATTATTGAAAAATAACTACAACTCGGAGTTGCAGTAACTTGCCCCCCCTTGCGGGGTATTGTGCAACTTTCAATGATTGATGCGTTGATTTGGTGCTGCCCGAGAGCCTCAATAGCTCTCCAAGCTTCAACAGCCAGCAAACATCTAAAGCCAAAGACAAAGGCAGCCGCAGTCAAAGCTGCAACCACATTGCGCCACGTTGTTGTTGTTGCTGTTGCTGTCGTTGTTGTTGTCGTTGCACTTGCTGAACCCACCATCATGAATGCTATGATTATTAAATAACGGTTAAGTCAAACGCCATTTTCTAATTCTGCAAATCATTCTCACATTAACGTGGCATATTCATTGGGCAATTTGAATGCAATCGAAAGTCTACAAAAATAGAGAAAAAAAACCCTCCATTAAAGTAAAAGAATAACAAGTGCTGCAATTCCAAAGAATAATCAAGAGAAACCTGTTTACAATTTTGCCAAAAAAATATTGGAAAACAATAAAAATGTTGAATTAACACGGTAACTGGCCTTTCCCGCGTCAATACTTCATAAAACGTGCTGCGCGTCCATTTAAAAAAGTAAAAACAACAGAGAGAAAAAAACATTTGTCAACAGCCCAAACAAGTTCAAAGCAAATCGATCAGCAGCAAAAGCAGCAGCCTCAACTTGAAGTGTGAATGTGAATGTGAATGTGAGTATAGATGATAATGATCATCGGCATCAGCATTGATGGTGGATGATGGTTGATGACCACTCTTGGTTGGTTGGTTGGCTAGTTGGTTGCTTGGCTGCTTGGTTGGGTTTAGTACACACATAAAATCAAACAGAGGTATTAGAAATTGCGCAACCTGGCGTCGTATTTTTTAACATCGGTTCGGATCGGATTGGATCGGCAATGCTGGAAATGATATCAAGGTCAGCAGGTTGACACAAAAACCTAATGAATCAGCTAACTCATATTAATTGGTCATTGTATTCATGCTCGGCTAGGACAATTATATCAATTAGCACAAAATGCACAGATACGCATAGTACATTTGCATGAGAATTTACCAAATTTGTAGTTCCCTTTTTACCAGTATTCGAATGATTTGTCATATGCAAATGATATGAGCTCATAAATACAATGAATGAAAATGCGTCTCATATCGGGCTTTGGCATAACGGCATAAACATGCATTTTATATGCATCTCGATTGATTCCAATGGAAACTTTGTTGAGTTTTGTCTTTTTATGGGATGCACATTAACAATAATGTCGCGCTTAGCATGTGACATTCAAAAACTGATGGGAATTTGGTAGCTGTATTGATAAGCAAATGCCTTGAAATATTATTCCCAATATATGCAAATGCATTACCATCTAATTAAGTCATGATTGAGCTTTTATCAGCTAGTGCAACTGTGCGACACCTTGATGTCTTCCAATTTGAAATTAAACTACTGCTGCTTCCGTTGCATTTGAATTCGTATCGCATGCCAAAGCCGTTATTAATAACGTGCTTCGTCGATAACTACGATATCGAAAATGCAGTCATCGATGTGCTGTCATCGCACGACATCTACACGCGATAGTATCGATACAATAGCAACAATTTGGTACTCAACCGATACCGACGGCTGCTGCTGCCTGCAGAAGAAGAAAATAAACCAAACAAACAGCGAAAAATGTTGCAACTAAATATTTTAGATCAGCTTAAGCAATTTATAGAAACAGTTAGCAGCGACCACAGCAATCCACAGTTGCTAACAAAACCCTCACTCATCAAAGTTGCGTAAGTATTGCAATTGTAAACATGCCACACACACTTTTCTCATGATGCATTCGATTTCACGCCATGCTGCTGCAGTTTGGGCTTTCTCGATGAGTTGCCGGCGACACGAGACATTGTGTTCGATTACTTTGGCATTCTGGCCGAGATCGGTGTGCAGCTGTATGTGTCGCCCGAGATGGTGGACCAAAAGACAGGAATGCCGGTCTCACAAATCAAACAAGGCGGCAATCGACAGCAACAAATGCGCGCCGAGGAATACGAAAGTTTCAACATGGTGAAGACATCGCTGCAGAATCTGGTATGGAAGGGTCCGCCCGCCTGGTCGCCACTTATAGCCAACTGGAGCCTCGAGCTGGTGGCCAAGCTGTCGGATAAATACACTCAGCGTCGCATGACCATCACAGCCAGCTGCAATTATTGGCTGGAATGCAGTGCAATGCACGGATTACTCACACTGATCAACAGTTGCTTTCGCAAGCTTAGCAATGCGGAGGCGGAGTCGTGTGTGGAGACAATGCTTAATGCATTCCATCGATATCCCATGACTTTTGATTGGATTGTCGCCAGATTGGGAGGCTGTTTTCCCCACAAGATTATCATGCAGATATTGCAATGTGGCATCAAGCGTTTTGTGGAGGATTATCGCTGTCATTTGGACTCGGAGGCGGGTATATTGGACTACATGACCTCTTGTCATGAGCAGCAGTTGTGTGCAGCTTTTCGCGAGATGCTTAAAGATGGTTTGGCGCCCAAGAAGCCACTCGATGTGGCCATTGTGCCGTTTTTGTTGATAACCACCAATTACTCGGATGCCATACTGCAAAGTTTGGTCAACGTGTTCATAGAGATATGTAAGTATATAGTGCAGCTGTGTTTGTAGTTTGTTAATCCTCATTTTCGGCTTGCAGTCACCGATGAAATGTGCGATGCCATCGTGCAGAAGGCGCCGCTTTGGCTGAGCAACAAAATGTTTGCGGACATGCAGCCATCTCTAAACAACGCTGTGCTGCGTCTCAATCAACACGGTGCCAAGTTACTGCTGATGGTCTCACGCATGGCCGAGAAGTACACCTGGTGTCAGGACTTTCTCGACACCTCAATGCAGGAATTGGAGCAGTGGGTGCTGAATATGCGCAACTTTCCGCTGCTTGTAGACTTGGCCTTTGAGGAGACAAAGTATATGCTGTGGAAAAGCTGCCTCAGCACAAATATATTGGAACAGCAGACGGCAGTGCGACTGCTCTTGGTTGTCTGTAAGTAACTAGACTTTAAATTATATAAGCAAGCTTAATATCAATTGATTGTTTGCTTTGCAGCTTCACAGCATCCGCATATCTATTATCAAACCATATCAGAATTGCTGCGCAAATCGTATGCCCAGAATCCAAGCACTATTGGTGCGCTAATGCGCCTGCTGGGTGGCCAGAGTGGAGTTCTCAACTTTCCCAGCATTACGAAGGGTTTCAAAATGGTGCTGGAAGACATAACGCTGCAGGAGCAGGTGAACAATCGCTTGCCCGTGGAGCCAGGCACACCAACCGAGGCATACAACACATTCTACAACCTCAACATATTGACCAAGTAAGTGTAGCTCATAAAAATAATGATGTTGTAATCAATTTGTTGTCTTCAAACAGAATGCAAAAGAAGAATCACTTTCCACACGTTAAGCCGCAGCTGTTGACGCAATCGTTGAACGAATGTTTGCCCAAGATTATACAAATACTCGACTGCACCATTCAGAAGCTAGTGCTCAAAATGGACAAGGATGCAGCTGAGCGAAGTGCGGAGAAATTCAAATTACAGCAGGCCAACAATAACAACAACAACAACAATGGCTACAGTATGGATGGCATAAAGCGAGCCAAGCTCGATTCAGCCACAGATGACGAGGCCAGAGACGCAGCACGCATGCGTTTGGCCCATCAAATCGTTGACCTGTTGAACAACATTGAGGCGGGCGCCCGAGTGAATGTGCTGCGCACTCCGTTGGTGCTTAAGCTGGCCGTGCTTAGCGTCAAGTACTTCTTTGTGGGTCTCACTGAGCAGAGTAAGTACTCCAAGTTCAATCTATATGCACTGAACTAATGAAATTCCGTTTCAGCTGTTATTCGTCGTGCTGCGGCTGCTCATCGCGCCTATGCGCTGCTGCAGCGTCAGTGCACAGCGCGTAAAATTGCACGCACTGTTTGTCTGCGTGAGCTGGTGGAGAGCGCGCTCTTCTATCACGGTCATCTACTGGGCCAGCTGGAGGAGTATGAACTGGATGAGCTGAAGATACCCGAGCATGAGCTGCTCATTCTACAGAATCTGCACACCAACTCGGGCACCAACTCGAATCGTTCAGTGCTGCATTCCGGCATCATCGGACGTGGCCTGAGGCCGGTGCTGCCCACCAACGAAAGAAGCTGCGATGCAGAGAAGCAAGCCTTGTATTTAAAGGCGCTCAATGCGTGCTGCACAGACTTGGTAATAGCTACGGTCTATTAAATCAGTTAAATTCTAAACTAATCCTTTTCGTTATGCTTTCAGGACAAACCCAATAATGTCGAGGGCTACTCCTTGGTCTCCTTAACGCTCGTCGAGCTGGTTTCAACGGATGTGATGTACAATGGACTACCCTTTCCGGACGAGGAGTTCACTCGCGTCACAATGGAGCGGGATATGCAAATACGTCGTGCCTTTATTACCTCACCCGTGCTTTGGGCAGTGCTCGGCCTGATTGCCACACACAGACCCGCCTTGTGCTACTCCTCCGTATTGCTGCGAGCGCTGTGCGCCACCTGCTTGCATCACTGGCGTGGCAAAAATGGTAAGTGTTGAATTTTAACTTTCCGATTACTTTCATTGACAGCGTTGTTATCTCTTCACAGTTAACAAGTTCCAGCCAACGGCAGCCAACGATGAGCTCATGCTGTGCACCAAAAAACTGCTGCAGTTGCTGGCCATGAGTCAACTGATACCACCTCCACTTGCTAACCTGCACACGATCATCGAGCACTTCGAAGCGCCAGAAGTAAGTTGTGTCTCTCAAGTCTAAGATCTTTTTTTAATAATGCTCTCTTTGCAGATTGCATTGCTGCTGCGCGAGTGCATTTGGAACTATCTGAAAGATCATGTGCCCTCACCTGCGCTCTTCCATGTGGACAACAATGGTCTCCACTGGCGCAACACAAGTCAGGCCAAGGTGGCGCCTCAATACGTGGACACGCTGCGTCAACTGATGCAGAAGAAGCTGAGCAAACTGGGGCCGCACTATCATCAGATGTTCATCATGAGCGATCTGCATGTTGCACAGCCAAATCCAACAGCAATAGCAGCAGCAACAGCGACAACAACAACAGCAGCTGGAGTAGAGCAGCCAGCAAACACAGCAATAGCCAAAGCCAGCATTGAGGTGGTCGAGTTGGAGTAATAGACAATTAGTTAGCTATTTAGTTAAGTGTGTGTATGTGAGTGTGTGATTGGATTCTATATGTGTGTGTGTGTGAATTTTATATTTTGTATTTGATGCGTTTCAATTTCAGACTCTGTTTTTGTCGGAGCATACAAGAATAAAGAGCAAAGCATTCACATTCAATATATGGAGATGCGATGCAATTGAGATATTCTCAGTTTTCATATATACTTCAGTGGTTCTCATTTTATTAATCTCATAAACAAATCCATTGCAAATACTGTCCAGCAGCAGCGCCTGTAAATTTGCATTTGAATGCCAAGATTTAAAAAGCCAACAATGATTTGAATTTTCTTTTCGACGCGCAATTTACTTTTAACGGATCTTTGCTAATTGCAATTATTCAACGTGATTTCTTGTTTGTTCTTTACATTTAATACATATCAACGATCTAATAACTCTCTCTCTCTCTCACTCGCTTGCTCTCTTCATTCCTCCCACATTATAATCAATTCATATAATACACGGTATTGTCACTTGGATTTTTAACTTGCATTCTGCTGTCCGCTCGCTTTCAAAGCTAACTCGAATTTTTTTAATAACTGCCTCTCGTTTCTCTAATTGTTTGTTTTTTTTCATGGGATCTTTCAATGTGTGTGTTTTGTTTTTTTGTCTCTTCAGCTTAATAAATACTTGGCGAACGTAAGACAACAAAAATAATTAAAACGAAAACAAAAATAAACCAAAAAGTTGCTCACAATTTGTTAACAAAGTTATTACTTTTCCATATTACTCTAGTAACTAGTTTTCAGGGGTGCTGGAGATGAATGGAAACAGACGCCACGCCGCCTACGATGTCCGGCAATGGCTCAATTTGATGCAGGATACAATTTTCTTGGCCCGCCGCTTGATCGCCGAACCCTTTTTCTTCACCCTCGTCTCCTCCAGCGAACCATTGGCCAAGCCAGCTTCCGCGGCAGCCTCAGCGCTTGTCGATGGCTCATACAAATGGCACGCGGCATTGGCAGCAGCCGATTTGCGAATCTCTGCAGCCGCCGAAGCTGCACGTCGCGCCAACTCCTCTGCAAGAATAGAGATAGTAAATGAATGTATATTTCGAATTGTATTTAAATATAATGCAAACTCACGATTGACATCGTGTTCGGTGAAGTAGACATCTTCCTGATCCTGTTCGGTACCGTAGTGATAGGCTTCCAGGTAAGGCAGTACTGAGGAACGTCCGTATTTGTCGCCCTTGAGTTGAGGAATGGGTATCGGTGGGCCAGTCACCGCTGGCGCGGACAGGAACCAACTGCAAAGGCAATGCAAAGATTTACGAATTTAGTACATTAAGTATTTATAAGCTATATAGGAATAGTCACAATGTAAGGATTATATTTTAAGCAAATGAGTTGATAAGACAGGAAGGAATTTATAGACTACATCGGAATAAAGTAAGGATTATCTATTTTAAGCAAATGAGTTGATAATAAATGGAATGAATTTATAGATAGGAATAAAGTAAGGAATATATTTTGGGAAAATGAATTTATAGGAAAGGAATAGGATACTATTAATTGTGGATGTGAACTAAATTCTTATAATCATAACATTAATTTTTACTTGAGTTGCCATTAATAATCGTTATTAGTAGTAGAACTCAAAAACAATCATTTTATAAATAGAACTCAAGAATAGAATATTATTCTGATTATAAGAAATTAGTTCAAATCTTCAGTTAATAAGATCATAATAGGATTGTACCATATTACTTCATATTCTTTTTCAAGAGCCTATTTTTATTTCTGTGCAATGTTTAAGGAATCACTTCCCAAATTTAGATACTTACGCGTCTTGGCGTATCTGCTGTAGTGAGAGCCTCGCACTGGGATCTGCTTGGAGCATGCCCAGTATTAGATTGGCAAAAGCGGCATCCAGTTCATAAAGCCAGTCGGGTGCCACCCACTGACTGCGTCCGATGTTCTCGAGCAGTCGATAGATGTTGTCGCCCTCGAAA
This sequence comes from Drosophila niveifrons, assembly GCA_035046325.1. Taxonomy (NCBI): domain Eukaryota; kingdom Metazoa; phylum Arthropoda; class Insecta; order Diptera; family Drosophilidae; genus Drosophila; species Drosophila niveifrons. The sequence continues at coordinate 22,887,122 of JAWNOC010000046.1, forward strand.
GGATACAAACCCGTCGCCAGATTATATCTGCAAAGTAGAATAAACAATAATTCCAAGGATTAAACAGTACAGAAGCCGATAACTTACAGTGTGACGCCGCTGCTCCAGATGTCCACCTTGAAGCCAGCAAAGGTTTCGTGACCGTTAGCAATTTCGGGCGGCTGAAACGCCGGCGATCCTTGACCCGTGGTGCAGGTGTCATCTGGCGCAAACAGATCCAGCTGCTCGGCCACACCGAAATCGGATATCTTGAGCGTCTGATCCAGCGTCAGCAGTAAATTGCCCGGCTTGATGTCCTTGTGAATGATGCGACAACTGTGCAAATGCTCCAGCCCATTGACGAGCTGCTGGAAATAGGTGTGCGCCTGATACAATGGCATCTTCTTGTCCGGCGCATGGTCGAGCATCTCCTGCAAGCCTCCAATGCAATACTCCATGACCAAGTACATCTTTTGCTTCTCATCGTTGTACAGCACATCGACCAGCTGCACCACATTCTTGTGCTTCAGCTGCTTCAGCAAGTGAATCTCACGCGTCACATTCTGTTCGCCATTTGGAATGCGACGCAGCTTGCGTTTGGTCAGAATTTTCACGGCCAGCCGGCAAAGATTCTCCGAGTTCATGGCCTCCTTCACCTTGCCGTAGGAACCTTCGCCGAGCACATCGCCCATCACATATTTGTCGACCATCTTGATGTTTTTCTTCTTCTGTTGATAGATAATGTCCTGGCTGTCGACGCGATTGAAGAACATGTTGCCAATGTCCAACGTAACGCGATCCAATGTATCGATTTCATCGTCATCCAGCCAGGTGACCTGCGGATGCTCCGCCGGCTCATGATAATGTGCGCCACCAATGGCAGCCTCCAGATCCATGTCGGCGCTCTTGCCACCGCCGCCGCCGCCATTGAGCTCCACGAACGCATCGTTCGCTTCGGATGGGGCGTCGAAGTGAAAATTTTTATTTGTTAACAAAACTGTAATTTCATCATCGGCAGCCAAGTCGACGTCGTGCTGCTGCTGACCACCGCCTCCGCCCGCTGTTGCTTTAACTTGTGCCTCCATTGCATGTGTTGTGCTGGTCACAGTAACAGTCATTTGGATGCTGCCCGCTGCTGTTGCCGCTGCTGCTGCTGCTGCTGATCGACACGCTATTTGTGTACACACACTTATTATACTATATATCAACAACGTAAACGGCGCTCCGTTGCTCCGCTCTCGCTCTCTCCTTGCTTTGCTGCTACTGCTGCTGCTGCTGCCAGAGAACTAGAACATTGCATAAACCTTCGAACTGCCCAACAGCGAGAACAGTTCACATTTCTTGTTGGGCGGAATGCTGCTGCTGCGCCTACTGCTGCTGCGATTCGTTGTATCCGGATTTCTGCAGCAATGCTTACTTCGATGCGTACGTTGCTTGCTTTTTATGCTGTAAATTTTTGTATGTTTACTTTAAGACTGAATATGTTGTTTTTTTTTTGTGTGTATGTCAATTGTTGATATAATATCGATATTCACGATATTTTCCCTTTTGCACGTAGCCGTATTCCCGTTCAATATCATTTAATTTTGACAACTTCATCGATAACATGAAAAACAGCTGTTTGTTGCGATAATTTTAATTGCACTGCGATCATTCCAGTATCGCCAACATTTGCTATCGAAAAGTAAAAAAGAACGCAATTCGTTATGCAAAATAAATAATGAAACCAATATATATAACTGTAATACAAATAAAATGATTTTTTGTGCGTCACTTTAAATTTTCATTCAAAAGGCGACCCGATAGCAATTTGTATGAGTTAATTAATATATCGATGTTGCTTAAGCCATCACTGACACAATTTATCGGCAGGCATAAAACATTGTTATTAGTTGATATACTTTGTTTTGTAAATATTAGAGAAGTTAATGCAAGTCATGGCATCGCAAATTACAACAAAACAGCGCCTGGAGCGGCTAATGGCTGCTAAAAAGGATCTGGAAACACAAATCAGTCGCAATGGCGAAATATTGGCAGCGGTAAATATGCACAACAATCATATAAACGACAAGTCAGGACATCTCAAACTGACGTTTCATGAATCAAAGTGCTTAGATTTTTAAATACATTGTCTTTCGACTCCTTGCAGAACGATAATGTTGGCATGAGTGGCCCTCTTATTGACTCCGAGGGTTATCCTCGCAACGACATTGACGTTTATCAAGTGCGTCAAGCGCGTCAGACAATTATCTGCTTGCAAAATGATCACAAGGAACTCATGAATCAAATACAGACCCAGCTGAATAAATATCACGCCGAGATCGCCACTACAGATCCAGAGCTGGTAAATCGTGCCTCCGCTCTAGAACTGAATGAAGACAACGAGAGAGGAACTGGCGGCGCTGTATTGAGTTCTGTGGATTCACGCGTTTTGGTTATTGTCAATCTCGTTAGTCCCAACTCGCCGGCAGAAGAAGCAGTCAGTATTAAGATATATACCACTATGGTCACCAATTATTAATTGCCTTATTTACAGGGTCTCCATGTGGGTGATAGAATACTGCGATTTGGCTCCATTAATGGCAACAACTTTAAGGACAATCTCGCTCAAATTGGTGAAGTAGTGCGTAATATGCAAAACCAAAATGTGCAGCTGAGGATTAAGCGAGAGCAGCAGATATTGGACTTGGTGTTGGTGCCCAAGACATGGACAGGACGTGGCTTGTTGGGATGTAATATTGTGCTGCCGCCGGAGCAAATGGAGCATTAGCATTTACGTAGACTTAGATTTTCTTTTATGCGCATGTAAAATTACGCACGAAATAATTTTAAAGAAGATTACTTTAACGGACAGATGTAATTGATTTCGATGGGTAGCTTGTGGCCTGAATAATCATCGAAGCTAAGCCAATTTGTGATCTCAAAGTGGCAGCAACGGTTGCTGGCTAACTGTGTCATGTCAGGGCATCAAAGTAAACAGGTCAATTGTACCTTACATCAGTTTAAACAAACTTGAAGTCTTTAAGGAGTTGCAACCAGTTTTTACATAGTGCAAAACAGAAAAGTCGCATTCGAATGCGCGGCTTGTGCAAAAGCTTTGGCAAGTTGGCATGCCATGTGAAGTGTTACCAGCAGGCAATTGTCAGTGCTTCGGTATTTTGGTATATTTAAAAATCTGCGGTCGCACCGAATGTTGTTATAAAAAAAACCAATTCAAAAATAAGCTTTTTTAAATGGCAACTGTACCAATTAAGATTTTGAAATTTATTAAACAATAAATGATTTATATTTACATTGTTTGCCTTCAAAAAATCAATGCATAAATAAAGCAAGTGCTTAAAAAGTTTCGCAATCATCGATAGCGATGTTTCTCCATCTCTAGTCGGGATGCTCACGACCCTAACGGATCCAGCAGCCTGTCGTCCTTTGTGCGCCGTTGCCGTGCCAGTTGAGAAATACAATCGAAAGTGCGTGCATCATCCTTGCGACCAGCGGAAGCACAGTCGTGCCAAAAGCGAATTTCAGAAAAAAAGAGATGAAATTATTGTAGTGAAAATTTGTGCACTTGTGGACAAAAAGTGAAGAGAGCTAATGACAAAATAACACAAGAATGCGCCAACGAGATTGCTGCAAAAATACAGCATCTAATTTGTCGCCGCAAATCTAATTAACGCGTATGTGTTGTGTAATGTGGAAATACAAAAGTTTGCTATTTCTCTTCAATTTTTTTTTTCTTCTTGTTTGCTTGATGCTCTCGTGTAAATTCCTTTTTTGCGAGCACGTTTGGTTGGGGAGAGGGACGAATTAGGCGCATACATCAGACAGTTAACGAGACGACAACCACAGGACAACGACAACGACGATGATGATGATGCTGCTGCTGCTGATGATGATGATGCTTTTGTATGTAGATAGTGTCACAGTCACAGTCATTGCCAGTGAGGAGTGCACAGCAAATGTCAACGACAAGAAGAAACTCGGGAGGCTGCGCGATTACAAATACAAATACAATTACACAGTTGCGATTGCGATTGCGGGTGGCGCAACAAATAATACCGTAAAGAAAAAGAATAGAAACAAAAAAAACGGCGAAGAATGGAAAAATACGAATATGGCATAGGGAAACTAGCAAAAAGTTAACTAAGGGCAGCAAAGATGGCGACAAGGGGGATGATGGGGACGACTTGGGGGCGACTGCAGCAACATTTCGACACAGAGTTCCGCAATCCGCAAAACTTCAGTTCTGTTGTGGCATCCTCAAAGTGAAGAAACCACCCTCTCGCAGTTCCAATAAATTATCCAAAAAAAAAAGCCAGCATGTGTTTGTGTGTCTATGTGTGTGTGAGAGTGTCTCTCTGCCTGCCTCTGTGTGTGATGTACGCTTGAACGCGCAATGTTAACGTACTGAAGACAGCTTGAGACGCGCGCACACACACAAACACACGCATACACACACGCACACAAAAACATGGAGACAGTGAGTTAAATTCATATACAAATACTGGAAGCATGAATAATTCAATGGCACTGCAATGCTGCCTGCTTGTTAGCCAAATTGAAAAGCAAGGGGCCAAGCTAAGCTAAGCTAAGCAAAAAAAAAAAACATAGTACGCTGTGCCTTTAAATTTGCTTACAAAAGCGCCAACTGCACGCGGACACAATTGAGCTGTCTTTTCTTTTCTCTTCCCCTTCACATTCTTGATACCCGCTATCCGTTGTGTAGATGGGTATTCAACAAGCAGCAGGATAAAAGCTCAGCGCTGAAAAGTATGCAATTGTTTTTTTAAAATCAGCATCAACTGCTGTTCGAGAGTATAAAAAGTATTGGATAGAATTTAAAATTTAATTAGTATTACATATTAGATTAGCTCAATATTGCTGATTGATATTTGGAACTTATATTTTATTTTTTAGGTTATATTGTATGTTTATAAGTCACAGTTACTATATTATACTTGAGTGAACAAAAATTATGTTATATATGGCTTACTTGCTTATTTATTTATTACAATTGTATGTAGCCTTCTTGCAGTCGAGTTTAATTGTCTGCTTACAAAAAGCAGAAGCTGAAAAACGCAGCACTCAAAAGTATGCAATACTTTTATTGATCAGCATCAATAGAGGTTTCCTGCTTTCTGTCTGTCTATGAACATCTTTAGGAATCTCAGCAAATAAAGCTGATATAGCTATGAAAGTTTGGGCACTTAATTTAAAAGTTAAAGGCAGTTTTAGTTTAAGCTAAGTTCGCTTATTCTTTATGAAATTCCGTATCAAATTTTCTTTAGAAATTTAATGTACACTTTATTTGATTTACTTAATGCTAGTCACTATTGTTATCGGGTATTTTAGAGTCGTCGGTAGCTTTCTTACTTGTTTTCATGCTGTTGTTGGCACTTTTCATCTCATTATTTGCTTAAACTGCGCGTGGCGTTTCCCTTTCCCAGCTCTTCTCAGCAGTCCGTATGTGTTTTGTTTGTTAATAATTCACGATATAACGTTACCGCCAAATCTGGAAATTGCTTACAGGTTTACACATTTTGGCCCACATTTGGCTGCCAACAAAATGGAAAAAAATCTTGGCGCTTACAAATGAATATTTTATTTTGTAGCCAATTTAATGCAAAAACACACACACAGATACACATACTTAGGCAGTGTGTAGAACATATGTTTTGGGCGAGAGCTGTGTCATGTTTTCATCAGTGAGTCCTTGTGGCGTGGTTTTGCTGGTTTTTGCCTTTTGACGATGACAGATTGGGCATTATGCATCATTAGTCCCAAGGATGTGGCCAATGTGGAATGTGTCGAATGTGTGTGCTCACGCTATTTTTAGCCATAAAAGCTAATTTATGTCACTTTAAATCCTTTACTACCCCGCAGGATGCGTGCGAAGGACATTGCAGCAAAACTACTACGAAATGCCGCCATGTATGAGTGTGATTGGGTTAGTCGTCCACCACCACAGCAACAGCAACAGCAGCAAGAAGAGCCTTGAATGCCTTGCTGATGCCAGTTTCAGAAGGAGCACAGAGGCAAACTGATGAAGCAGCAGAGCATGAGTCTGACTACAACGATGATGATGATGAGAATGCCGCTGATGATGATGATGCAGTTACAAATGCAGCAGCATTGCTATAAATAACACAAGGACTTGTGGAAGGGCGGCAGCACAGCGACAACAGCGACATCAACGGCAATGGCAGCGCATAAAGTGTGACAGAAATAGTAAATGCAAGTGCATTTGCAAGTGTGACTAAAATTAAAATATATATATGTATGTACATGTGTATGTGATCATATTTAATGCAATTGCACTCTCAAGTGCAACACAAGTGACAACAAACTAACTGAATTTGTCAGGTAATTGCCCTGTGCGCCAAAAAGTAGGCAACAAAAACGCGAATAAAACGAAACTCAAGCTAAACGACTACGCGACACACACACACACACAAAGACACCGCAAGTGCATAGACTGTGAGTGTGTGAGAGAGAGAGTGAGGGAGAGGGAGAGTGCTAGTGGCAAGTGGCCAAGGTGTCGAGTGTCGAGTGGTTTCTCTGTTTGCCCCGCGTGTGTGTGCTGTGCTTAACCTGATTTAGAAAAGTTTGTCCTTTTAACGCGAGCAACGCGACGAACGGAGCACACACACACACACACACACCACAGCACAACACACACAATGTACATATGGAAGTGTGGAGCAATAGCAGGATTAGCAGCAACCGCAAGAGAAGACGCCGACGTCAGAGACAGCAGCAGAAACAGCAGCAGCAGAAAAAGCAGCAGCAGGACGAACCGAGTATAGTGAATGGAATGCATGTGTTTATAACCAATAACCTCGCCTAAATGAAGCATGAAGAAACAAAATGTGCGCACGATATCCCTGATCGTGTGTACATTTACATATTTGCTAGTGGGTGCCGCCGTCTTTGATGCCCTCGAATCGGAGACGGAGAAGCGGCGTTGGGAGGCTTTGCAAGGTTTGCCATTGAAAAACATTTTTTCTATAAATTGCAATTACTATTCCACTATTGCAAATTGCAGCTGTCGAGGACATGATAATACGCAAATACAATATATCACAAGAAGATTTTAAAGTCATGGAGACGGTGGTACTCAAATCTGAGCCACACAAGGCCGGCCAGCAATGGAAGTTCACTGGCGCATTCTATTATGCAACGACAGTGCTAACTACAATTGGTATAACTCTTTTCAATTATTATTACATTTGCTAATCAACTAGAGAACAGCAATTATTAGTGTATTTCATTATATTCTATTTTTGAATTATTACCTTTTATTCATATTACTTACAATTCGTTAGTAAACTACTTCTAAAATGAACCAACTCAGCATCAAAGTTTACACATTTTAAATTTGATTTAAGCTACAAATATCATAGGCAATTCCAAAGTTTATATAACTTCAAGCAACTCTTACTTTATTTCTGAACTATAGTACTATATTTGTAACTAAACTTTGCTACATTTATATACTACTACTTTTTTGTTTAATAATTGAAATGAATCAGCATCTAAGTTTACACATTTTAGGTTTGATTTAAGCTACAATTTGCTAGTTTATTCATAAGCTTATAGAATTCTAAGCTACTTTTAATTCAAATAGTTCTGTTCATTTACATATTACCACTTTTGTTATATAAAAGAATTTAAGAAAGTTAGCATCTAAAAAATGTTGTATCAAATTTATTTTAAATTACTTTCAATTCATTTTTATACCCGCTATCCGTAGTATACAATGTACTATATCAATATACCAAATATAGCCTAAGGTATATTGTAGTATGTTTGCGGTATATTGATTTGATATATTTTAAAATTAATACTCTTACTTTTTTGCTGACTACAATTATCTTTATTTATCTATTCCTATTTATTTGAATTTTAAGTCTATTTTATTTTACATTTTATAAACTTATCGAATTCGAAACTAAGTACAGCTTTCAATTCTTTATTACCCTAAACTATTTTGAAATACATTTGTAATCCCAAGGCGTATTTACATAGAAAACATTTCAAAATTTTATAGATGTGTGTTGACATACGGGTAGAACAGAGATTTTATGGCGTATTTGACGAGTTTGTGTAATTAAGAAGTGACCTATAAAATCTGCAAATAATGACAATATTTCCAGGCTATGGACACTCGACGCCAACCACCCGTGGAGGGAAACTGTTTACAATGTGTTATGCCATTGTTGGGATACCCTTGGGCCTCGTCATGTTTCAGAGCATCGGAGAAAGAGTGAATAGACTGAGCAGGTGGGTGTCTTCACTCTCTCCCCTACTCTATACTGTTGCTATCAACTAATCACTTTCCCTTGTTTTGATGTAGTTATGTTATCAAAGCGGTGCGGACATCGCTGCGCTGCAAACGAACAGTTGCCTCCGAGGTGGACCTTATATGCGTTGTCACGACGCTCAGTTCACTGACGATAGCAGGTGGTGCTGCGGCCTTCTCAAGATTTGAGGGCTGGAGCTACTTTGATTCAGTATATTACTGTTTTATTACTTTAACCACAATAGGTGATGAGTAGCTGCAAAAGTATTTCAACATTTCAACATATATATAACTAAGTTCTTCTCCTTCGCAGGCTTTGGCGATATGGTAGCTTTACAGAAAGACAATGCGCTAAATAGGAAACCCGAATACGTTATGTTCGCACTGATATTCATACTATTCGGACTGGCAATTGTTGCCGCCTCACTGAACTTGTTAGTACTTAGGTTTGTTACAATGAATACCGAGGATGAGAGACGCGATGAGGCCCAGGCCATGCAGGTGAGTTTCCTTCCAGCTTTCATGTTTCTATTTCCTCATTTTATCTGTAGACTGTTGCGGACTGTTCCGAATGTTTTCTCGTACTTTATATATATAATTCAAATTTAATCCAGTTGCGACCTCTAGTAAAAAATTCACTCGTAAAAACCTTAAGCTTATAATCAATTTTAGTCTCACTGCGCCTATTCCAATTCCTAACTGACATATCAATTATATATCTTTCAACTGAAGAGCATTACTTTCATATTTGAAATTCTTTAATATTTAGACTTTGCTTAATCATTTTTCCAAACTTTTGCTTATAGTAAATCGTACAATACCAAAAAAAAGAATTCATTTCTAAAAGCTTATTTGTTTATTAACTATTTGCTTGTTCCAAACTTGTTGCACATTTTTTTAACAATTACAATTTAATCGAGCACCTTCTGTTTTTTCTTCATTCGATATTTGCAAATTTTGTACAAAACCAAAGAAAAAAGAAAAACCAATTTGAATTAATTAATTTATTTATTAAATTCATGCAGTCAGTGAAATACGATGAAGACTTTAATCGAGAATCAAATCAAATCAAATATATATATATATTTTGTATCTTTTTTGGCATACTTTTTCGGTTGCTTTTGACTTATGAACAAAATATGAAAAACAAATGCAAACGCGCGTGCTTAGTTTATGACCAAGTCCACTTTATGGACCAATGAGGTGATTGCGGTTTTATTGAGCTTATTCAAAAAATACTATATCACATTTGACCAACTACTTATCTCTATCAATAACTAGTCCAACCAATCAATCAACAACTTGCACCACACAACACAACAAAATATACATACACAAGACACACACACACACACACACACACTTTCTTTCACTTTCCATTCAGGAAGATTAAATACTTGAACTAATCATGAATCGTATGCGATATTACAGGCACTTCAAGTGGCTGTCAAACTGGAGGGCGATGTGATAACATCCAATGGTTCCATACTGAGCGGCTACGAGGGACACGACGGCCAATCTCTCAACGGCACAAACACATCCTCAATGTGCTCCTGCCGTTGCATCTGCCTCAATGGAGGAAACCGGCATAAAAAGTATGTAATCCCCACAGCACTCTCATTTTAGATCTACTCTCGAGCATCTCAGATAAAAGTCCCAAGACGGTGCATGGGCCAATTAGCGTTGCCTTTTGTCTCACAGTCTGTGTGTCTTTGTGTGTCTGTGTGTGTGTCTGTTTCCTGCTCTAAGGATGCGGCATAACTAAGAACGTGTTGAGACATGTACAGAAATAATCTTTAAAAGGTGGAAGAGTGTAGAATGTGGCGAATTTTAAAGAAAATAAAAGTGGGTGAAATGAAAAAGGTGAAAAATATTGGATTATTGAAGATTAGAAAAATAAAGGAAGAACACATAAAAAGTACTAAAATATTGAAGCATATGAACCCAAAGAAAATAGTCTTAAAATATGAAAAAATAATTGATGATTATATGAACAAGAAAATGGGCTAATTATTTAAGGACTGGAATAGTTATACGACGAATAAGACATATGAAATGAATAAAGTTGAGATAGGTCTCTGGAAAATCGTTTTAACTTAATTCAAAGACTTAAAATTATATAAAGAATGTTACGAGTTTATAAATATTTAAATAACTTCATCATACTAAATGAATATTGTAAATAAAATATATATATTAGTGTGCTCGACTTTGCAAAATGAAAGCAACACAATGTGGTATTTTACTTAAAATATACCAAATGAATAAACCTCAAAAATACTAAAAATATACCAAGTGTTACAGTTCATGTATTACTATTTCAATATACAAAATGAAACATTTGGTGTGTTTTTAGTATATTTCGGTAAATTCTAGTAGTACGGTATATTTCCAGTAGTATTTGCAAAATATACCCTAGATGAAAGAGTACATCTGTCCGTATGAACACCTCGATCTCAGAGAAGGAGAGACATACAGAGGGACATTGCTATATCGCCTCAGCAGTTGACGCTGATCATGAATATATATACTTTATAGGGTCGGATATGCCTTCTTTTGCCTGTTACATACATTTCACGGAGACATAAAGTTATAATACCCTTCCACCCTATGAGTAGCTGGTATAATAATAAACTATAGTTCTATAAAGAATGTTTTTATGAATTCTGTTGAAATATTTAGTTAACATAATCTTTTTTTTATTTGTTGATTTATCTGTGGATTTGCCTTGACTCTGACAATAGACACAAGAACGCAAGCAGCGACAATGTTGCAGAGTAAGCAGCACTCTCTACTAGTAGTAGTTTTATGATTTTGTATATACTATTAAGAAAGTCTATTCTATTAATTGGTATTTAAAATCGTTTTTTCGTGATCTCCACAGGCAGCAATACAAGATGCGGCGATCGCCGACGCATATAAGACACCTGCTGCCGGAGGTGGTGCCGATGCAGGATCTGAACTACGATACGCAGAGCATGCATACGATTGGGGCACTCAATGGCAGCGGCATCATGAGCGGCAGTCACATGGGCATCGGTCTGGATGTTGTCGATGATACGGGCAATCGATCGCCGATTAAACCGCAACCGCAACCGCAGCTGCATCCACAGAAGCTGCTCAAACGCAATGTATCGCTTTTATCATTTCGTATTTAGGGTGGAACGAACAACGACTCTTGTAGTAGATGCCCCGCCCCCCTCCACAACACACACACCCACACACAACATACACAACCATGAAAAAGGACTTGCAAATTAAAGTGATAAACTACTCTACAATACATAAACTAATGGGAATACTTGAAACTGAAAACTGAAGCGATGTAGCGATTATTTGAATTGAGATTGGATTATGCGATCTTATATAAAAATCTAGAATATATTTATGTGCATTTACAATGTAAAAGGAAGCCACATAAATATCGAAGAGAAGGAGAAGGAGCTAGTAGCAAGCATTATAGAGATACTACTACTATACTAAACTTAGATATCTAGACCTACACACAAGGAACACACCTAAACACATTACTGAATTAGGGCACTATCAAATTGATCTAAACCACTGCCATTTCCGAGCGATAGAAACAAGACACCAACACACTCTTATACATATATCGAACTCTTCTACATATATAAACATACATATAACCAAAACTATTTAAACAGAAACTGCCTTTCCATGGGGCTATCTCTTCCACTTACACACACATAGAGGACATGCCAATCCAGTTGAAACTAAATAGATTCGATCGATAAAAAAAAAGAAGAAACTTAATTCTGTAAATACCTAAGTAAATGCTTAATCATTTTATTAGTACATAGTCCATTTTATTATGCATTTGTATTTCTTATGATTATGATATTAGTTTAAACATACATTTACTATGTATATAACATAATATAAACTAGTTTGTAGAAGATCTAAAACGCCAATACAAACAAACCACAACTTGTGCTTATCAAGTGCTCAATTGTCTCCGCAGAGTGCCAAAAAAACATATATACATAGGAGTAGGGGATACTGGGACCCACTCAGTCAGTCAGTCCTACAGATATCGCAAACTAAACCCTAACCCAAATCCTCAATCGCATTTAGGCCAAGTAAAAGAAAAGCAAAACTAAAATCAAACCCCAAAAAAAAAACAAAAAACAAAATTGCATTTGGTTTATTTCTTATTTGATAGATAATTAATACAATTTGCAAATTGAGAAAGTGAGAATGAAATTCTTCCAGTTTATAGATTAATTTCCAGGTACTATTTTGCTCACTCGTTAGATAACAAACCCGATTATACATATATAGAGTATATAATAGATATGTCCTTATGTGCTTTGTAAATAGATTTAAATTACTTTAAACAAATATTGTTAATACGACAGCAGTTACGAAGCATAGTTATGTATTTAATTCTGTATTGTATTATCAAAATGATGACAAACAAATAGCGTACGAGACTTTTTAAATATTTGCAAACATTTATTTCAAATTTTCAGTAGTTATCGTATCCGTATGTGTTTAAACAATTTCAATTTCAAAAAGAACAAAAATATGAAATTTAGCTACTCAATTCTAAAAAATGATAAAACAAAACAAATTGTAATTTTAATTCACAAAACAAATAAAGCGAAACAATTTCAGTAAGACTTTGTAATATACATTTCGAGTATATGCAAAATCGAGAATAAAAATATGCCAGAGTTTTTCTTATCGATGTGGAGGAGTTGGGAAATAAAACAACAGTGCTCTTTACATTATTTTTAAATGTTTTTCATTCAGTTTTTATTGAAGTAGACCTTTTTATAATATAGACAAAATGTGATATTTTGGTTTAAACAGTTTTGATAGGCAAGAACCAAATTGCCCGGGTTGCAAAAGATATTATAAGCTATGGACAATTTTCGACCTTTTAAGTTTGTGTGTTGTCTGTCTTATTTGTTGGAAACGCATCCCTTGTATTCAACATGAAAATACATTCGGGATTGCGATTCCATTTCCATGTCAAAGAAATGCCTAAACATAATTTTTAAATATTAAAAAAATGTTCACTATGCCTGGTAGTGGATTAAAAAATGTTCAAAGTTTGCCTTCATAATTCTTTGCACTTGCTGGAGCATTACCTCTCCTCCCCTGATGTTTTTTTGGGATTCGGCTTTGCTGCAGCAAGGAATATTTTGGTGGATTAGGTGTCTGTATGTTGTTTGTTTTGTTGGGTTTTCTAGAGTAAATTGTCGAAATCTAAAATCATATTTATATTATCATAATGGGACAGCTAACTAATCTAATCGTCCATGCTTTCGTTGTTGCGATCCGGTGAGGCATTTCCATTCTTTGCAGATGCCGAGCGTGAACGAGAACGCGAACGGGATTTGTTGTCAGCCGATGCCGAGCGATCGCTGCAATTATAGAGATTGTCGAGAGAGAGAAAGAGAATTTGGGATTAATTATTATTGATTATTGACAATTTGGGTTACACCAAGCAGACACGACGCTCTGCGTGCATCATGTGCATATATCCAAAGAAAATCAAAGAAAGCACGAAAAGAAAGCACAAAACACGAATAAAGAAAGATCTGAGATCTGAGAGACAATCATTAAAGATTGATCCTTTACTCACCGTGAACGCGAATCGTGGCGATCTGACTTGGAGCGAGTACGGGACCTCGACTCACGCTTTGAGTTCGAGCGTGTGCGGGAGTGGGAGTCGCGCTTAGGCGAGCGGGAGCGAGTGCGTGAGCGGGACTTTGACTTTGACTTGGACACATCACGAGATTTGCTGCAAAGAAAACGAAAAATATTAGTGAAATGATCTTAAAGTAATGCTTCAACCTCACAACTTACTTTGAAAAACGCGAGCGTGAGCGGGAACGCGACTTGACTGGCGACTTTGATTTGGAGCGACCACCGCGTGACTTGGATCGGCTGCGAGACTTGGAGCGCGAGTGCGACGAGCGGCGAGAGCGAGAACGCCTGCGAGAACGAGAACGTGAACGCGAGCTAGATGAACGGGAACGTCCGCGTCCACCACCACCACCGCCGCCGCCACCACCGCCGCTGCGTCCGCCACGACGATCCTCGACCAAATGGATGCGACGACCATTCAACTCGGTATCATCCAGCTTCTCAATGGCTGTCTTCATGTCCGACAATGAGGCAAACTCAACCACGCTGCAATAAAAAGTAGACTTTTATTAGCTCTAAGTTGAATAGGAGATAGCGAGTTTACTTACCCTTCGTTGCGACGCTGCTTGTGGGCATCAGCATAGGTGACTTCGCCAGCCTGGCGCATGTAATCTTTCAGATCCTGCAGAAAGCGCACAAACAAGGAGAAATGACATTGAGAATTAGTAAATGGTAATAAATTTAAGATCAAGTTATATATGATACTCTGCTATAGGCAAAACAAATACAACGTGCAGACGCAGACCAAGTCAAGCAAGTTGGAATATATTTCAATCCGATATCTGGAACTCGCAGTCAGTCAGTAGTGAATGGGAATCAAGCGCAATTTGCAAAATAGTTGGACGAGAGGGAGGCCTTCTCTCCTAACCAAAGCTCTCTCTGTCCCTGCTGTGAAGCCTCTGATCGATCGATCGCTCTCGCCTGCCTAATGGAAACCTCTCTCTCTGCCTCTCACGAGTGTGTTGGGTTGGTTTTGGGGGGAGTGAAGGAAGAAGTGCAAGTGCCAGCGTCGCTTTTGCCACACAGATATGTTATAGAGAGCCCCAGGCCAGAGTTTGGATGAAATATTCGCGATTGCTTGCTTGGTGTTTGCTGCACGCGGTACAAAAACGTAAGCATAATATAATTATACATATATAGATATATAGACACTTATACTTTTTTAACATTGTTTTTTTTTTGGTTTGTTTCTTGATCAAAAATGATAATAAAAACGAAAAGTTGTAATTGAGTTCTTACTTAATGCGCTTTCAGAGAGAGGACACACACATCTTTATCAACACCGAGAGCAAGTTTTGTCTGTCTGCCTAGTTACACTGTCGGCCAATGTGGGGGGAGAAGACCGCACAAGAAATAGCACACGAGGAGCACACGAGCGGTTGCTGCTTTAGCGATATTGATAGCTCCACACATCTACATCAACTTATGGTTATTGGTCAGCAGTAGCTCAGAGGAGGAGTAGGAGGAGCAGGCTCGGCCCGGCCATCAAACATCAGCCATCAACCAGATGAGCAACAAATGCTTTTTAGCCAGGAAATACTTTTTCACCGTAGCGTCATCATTTTTTTGTTTTGTTTTGTTTTGTGATGATATAAATATTGCATATTGGAAAATGTAATGTGTATTGTAACATTTTTGTATGTTGGTTTTTTTTTTTGGTATTTTGATTTTCTTAATCGATGTCGCGGGACCCAAAAGAGCGCACACAGTCAGAAGAAACAGTCGCCAGGAGCACACACCAGGGATTTGTGGGAGTGTGATGAGAGCGTGCGTGAGAGGCGAACGTGCGACACCCAGTGTCAGTCAATGGAGTGGCATTGGCAGTGGCAGTTTAGCAGAGCAGTACAACGGGCACAGCACAGCACAAACCGGACGGCGGGCGGGCAGTCAACCGTCAACCAGGCGGCGCGGCATCTCTTCCCACGGCCTCATTTAATTGTAAACTGTAAAAATAAGAAATATCTTTTTGGGGCAGGGCGGCCCCGCCTCTGAGGCAGCTTCAATTCGATGACGGTGGCTCGGCTCTGGTGCGACGACGTTGCTCCAAAAGAGAGTCTCAAGTATCTCTCTCTCTAGTCGGCAGTCAGGCAAAGGGGGAGAGAGTATATGCTCTGCTCTCTGCCTAACCCGAAGATCGGTCACAAGCGAAATGTTACAAGAGTCGTCAGCCAGCATCACGATCATCATCACATCACATCATCATTGCATGTCATCATGGTCGTCTACATCATCATTACATCATAATCATCATCGTCTCGCATCGCATCGCATCTGCTTCTAACTGTTTCAAAGTCTCTCTCTCTCTTTCTCTCAGTCCCTCTATTTGTCTGTCATTCGACCTTCGACCTCTCAAAACTCTCACACAATCGCTCGCTATAAGGAATTTGACAATTCTTTATAAAAAGTTTGTTTGTTTGTGGTTAAATTGTGAATGCTTAAACATTTTAAATACCTAAGCCTACGGCCAACGCAGGGCAAGGCAAGGGGGGAGGTGCGTTTGCGTTTGCTATGGCCCAAATCAATCATCAATTTTTGGTCATCAGTTGTGTTTGGATGACGAGGCTTCGACACTTCGACGATGACGATGGCGACAGCGCGTTGACCACAAATGGACAAGTGGTTTGGTTATATTCATTTTGTATGTGGGGTGGCAAATATCGTTAGTGTTTCGGTATTATAACCCAAAGCGATGATCAGACACAATGATAACGTGGGAGATGCTGTCAGGCGTCGAGAATCTCTATATATGGTAAGTGCGTGTTTTGGTCTCTGGTTTAGTTTTTATTCATTCTTTTCTTTTTTTGGCATTTCCTTTTCTTTGTTTCGCAAAACTAGTTGTTGCCCCTCTTCAGCTGGCAAGTACAAGACACATGACGAAGTATTTGGCTGGGCTGGCATATGCATATCATTATCGGTTATCGATTATCGGATATCGCTTATCGATTTGGCAGCTCGGTTTGGTATATACCGCCTACTTGGCCTGTATATTGTTTTGTATTTGTCACTCTCTTCTAAGCTCTGTCTGGACGACGGTTCAGTTCATTCAGTAACAGATACCCATCAAACTCTTTTTGTGTGGTTGGTGTGAAAAAAACAATTGTTGGGATTGCACCGATCAGTACCAGAGTTGTAAAACGTACATATTTTTGTTTTGCATTGTTTTGCTTGATTGCTTAAAGCTAGGTTCAACTGTACAGCTTATATAGTAAAAAATATATATAACTAGTTAGAATTTAGTTGACGAAATTGAAAAACCAATGATGAGTTTAACTTTATCATTAATAATCTCAACTAAAATACATCATTAGTTTTTCAAATCGAGCGATTAATAAAAATATAAAGTAAACGAAACTAAATAGGGAGAGTAATAAACGTTGTGGGATCAACACCAGCTTGGAAGTGGAATTCAAAATAAAGAATAAAGGTGCAACAAGGGGAATATTTTATAGACAGAGATTAGCGCACAAATCTGACGCCCAATTACAGTTAGAGGAAGTCGGAATAGTTTTGTTAATTATTATATAGTATTAAACTACACTACGCGCTACTAGCCTCTCGGATATATTATTGTAAATAAAAAAGAAAAGAGTTCTTTGGACTTACCTGCCAGCTAACGCGGCTGGACAAATTCTCCACAATCAAACGATACTCAGTGCGCAATGGCGGTCCATAGCGGGAGGATGATCTGGAATTTTTGTTTCTGGTGAATAATTTAATGAATTTTAAATTAGTATTGACACTGCGCTGCTGCTCAAAAAAGTTATATATATGTATGTGGTTGGTGTACAGAATAAAAATGCTGTACAAACAAATTAAATTATTAAAGTGAGCAAAACGGAAGACAAAGGACGAAGAACGTGGGACGGGTTGTTATTATTATAATAGTTAATGTACATATTCGCAAAATTATTATATCGTGCAGTGTATTATTAAATAATAAATATTATTTGAAAATTATCAAAAAAAAAAAAAATAAATAAATAAAAAGTTATATTAACATATATATAATTATCAACAGCATGTCAGTGTCTTTTCTTAAAGCAATTAAATCTAATTCTATTTAAATTGCAGTAGATCCCCTTCCCTCTTAAACGTTGGGCTGCGATTTCAATAATTTATCTGACACATAAGCACTATGTTGCCACTAGTTGTCAAAAATGTTGCCACATTTTTTGCATTTGCAAATTAAAATGTGATAAGGTACGTGTCAATGAATTTTGTTATGTTTGAGAAAAATTAGACCGAACAATTTCTCAACAAAAACTTATCATTATCCCCATGTTAAAGGGTCTACTGCAGGGCATGTTACTTAACAGTTTGAAATAAGCAACTAGCTAGCATATAGTGAAAAAAAAAAACAACAATTTGCAATCACTGCCGCTGCGCTGATGTGTTGGCTGTACTTACTTATCATTATAGCGTCCGCCGCCGCCGCGTCGCCCGCCGTAGCGATCGTCATAACGGTCTCGATTACTGCCGCGCGCTGTGCCTCTGGCAGGTTCAACAACCACACTGTGTGTGTAAAAATCGTGCATTTTAATAATTTTGCCTTAGCTATTTGGGCTATTAATAAAAAACACTTACCGTTCCCCTAGTAATTCCTTCCCGTTTAATTCGTACACGGCATCGTCTGCGTCGCGATAATCTTCAAATTCCTGTCACGCAACAAATTCAAGTAATTAGTCATTGAAACTATCGATTTCTCGAGCTCTATTTATTCTATACTTACCACGAAGCCATAGCCGTTCTTGATGAGAATATCACGAGTGCGGCCGTAGCCCTTAAAGAAGCGCTCCAAATCGCGCTCACGAACTCCGTACGGCAAGCCGCCCACATAAACGCGTGATCCAACCATATTTGTTGATGCTGTTTGCTGTAAAAAGCGTTGTAATTATCTTAAAACTCGTCACTATTTTGGTTTTACTATGAAAATATTACATGCGCATACAAACACACATGCATGTACTTTTGTATGTATGCGCAGAGTTTATTTGTCTGTATTTGCCAAGATGGCGACTTCGCCGATGTCAACGTTGTCTACCGGGTAGAGAACTTTTCACCGACTTATTTAAGTAAAATTCGCACTATTTATTGTTGTTATTTATTGCTATTTCATAAGACACTAGTACACATACCGTTTACGGAAAAGTATTTAACACAAATTTTCAATTTGCTCGATTAGAACTCTCCGTTTTTTTAAATTTTTTTCACGCACCGCAAGACACGAAAAATAATGCAAACTCAACCTCAACGCAATTTCTACGGAAATGACACTGAACTCTAAACTGCTTTGCCGCTCAATGTGGCGTCGACACAACAGCAAAACCGATTACACTTCCCTGGCTGGCATAAGTGTTGAACAACACTCACATAGAGTGTCAAAAAACGATTTCTTAAAAATACCGATATTTTTAATATTTTCACATTAAATGAAAAAGTTGTATTTAAAATCTAAAAGCCATTGCATAAAAATCATAAAAAATATTGATTTTCGGAGCTTGAATAGAGTAACTTTCATACTAAGCAATTTTTTAATAAATTTATCATTTTGATCAATTGCTATCGTATTAATACTCACCGCTGTCGTCAACTGTGTCAAACGCAGTCGTTATTCGGGTGACAATCAATTGTATATTTTCGTAATAGTTTCGTAATTTAAATTTTTTTGAGCACTTTGAAAAAGGTTAAGCAGATTCAAGTGGGCATTCGAATGGTAAGAATTATAATCTAAGTTATTGAACAACATAACAAAAATTTGGATCAGCTCGTTATGTTTTGGTATATTTTTCGATGTTAAATAGTATATTTTCGAACTCGATTTGCGGTCACGCAGGGCGCCATTTTTTCAGTTCATTTTCAGACACTCAGATACATTTTCTCTTGCTGTACGTGTTAGTGAGCTAGGCGTCTACAGTGAAAAATTAATTTTCTAAGCCTAAATACTTGATCGCATAATTAAAAAAAAATAACTATTCGCAATGGCTGATTTAAATGATTCCAATGGAAATTACGACGACAACGATGAGGTGAGTGGACTATGTAAATGTATAATTATACTGTGCGTATTTTCTTTTTTTTGCAATGCCGGATGCCGACATGTTGAAAATACAAATGAAAAACGCATTTCGGCATATTTATTATTATTGTAAATACGCCGCATTGAGTTTCAGTTTGTATAATTCAAACAATATAAACAAAATAATCCAACATGGGTTGCTATTATAAAGTGATATCAACGCAAAAGTAAACTTCAGAAAAATTACCACGTACACATGCTGTGTGCAAATAATAAAAAGAAAATGGCGGGCGGTATTTTTTTTTCTTCTGTTTTCGATTTCGCTTGTGACTAACTGTACTCTTGTTTTGTTTTGTTTATTTTGTGTGTGTTTTGCAGCAAATTTCGGAGCCCGAGCAGCTGCGTAAGCTGTTTATTGGCGGCTTGGATTACCGAACCACCGATGAAGGACTGAAGGCGCATTTCGAAAAGTGGGGCAATATTGTTGACGTTGTTGTCATGAAGGATCCAAAGACAAAACGGTCCCGAGGCTTTGGTTTTATCACCTACTCACAGTCTTACATGATTGACAATGCCCAAAACGCACGTCCCCATAAAATCGATGGACGTACCGTGGAGCCAAAACGTGCTGTGCCCCGCCAGGAGATCGATGCTCCCAATGCCGGAGCTACAGTAAAAAAACTGTTCGTTGGTGGACTGCGAGATGATCACGATGAGGAGTGCTTGCGTGAGTACTTCAAGGAGTTTGGGCAGATTGTTGGCGTAAACATTGTATCCGACAAGGATACGGGCAAGAAGCGCGGCTTTGCCTTCATCGAGTTCGATGATTACGATCCCGTGGACAAAATCATTCTGCAAAAAACTCACAACATCAAGAACAAGACACTCGACGTGAAAAAGGCCATTGCCAAGCAGGATATGGATCGCCAGGGAGGCGGTGGTGGTGGCGGCGGTGGTGGTCGCGGTGGCCCTGGAGGTCGTGTCGGCGGCGGTCGGGGTGGCGATCGTGGTGGTCAAGGCGGTGGCGGTGGCGGCTGGGGTAACAATCGTCAGAATGGCGGTGGCAACTGGGGTGCTGGAGGCGGCGGCGGTTTTGGTAACAATGGCAATTTCGGTGGCAATCAGGGCAGCTCTGGCGGCTGGAACCAACAGAGCGGTCCATGGAATAACCAGGGCGGCAACAGCGGTGGAGGCGGTGGCTGGAACAACGGCGGTGGTGGCGGCTACAGCAGCGGCGGTGGCAACAGCAACGGCAACTGGGGTGGTAACGGTGGCGGCGGCGGTGGCAACTTTAACAATGATTATCAGCAGAGCTATGGCGGTGGACCCCAGCGCAACAGCAACTTCGGCAACAATCGCCCAGCGCCCTATAACCAAGGAGGTGGCTTCAACAAAAGTAAGTTAGCAAACCATAGTATGTATTTCTACAAGTGCTTATCAAAGACGCAAACCAGTTCTACCTCTCAAACATACTTAAGCCAGTTACTCTATACAAGATTACTAATTACGTTTATCTTTCTGGTTGCAGGTGGAGGACAGGGCAGCGGCGGTGGTCAGGGAGGTTTTGGCGGCGGCAACAACTACAATACGAGCCAAGGTGGCAACATGGGCGGCAATAGACGTTACTAAACAAGGTAAATATACATATGCCGTACAATGATGCAGTGATGTCATGCAGTATAATGTGCTTAACTCAAATATTATAAGGCATTCAAAACTGTATGCTGTCAAATATTGAAATAGTTAAGCGCATTATACTGTTTATAGATTATTTCCAATGTTAAATATATGCATATACATATCTTCTATTATGTTCGTGTGTGTGCTTCTTGTTTTGATTGTTTCGAAATGCGTTCGGAGTACAAAAGCAAAAGTACCAGAGCTGTCAAATGTAGTTTTTAAACGAACGAAAGAAGAGCTGCGAACCAATTGTTGTTTATGTGTATAAAAAAAAAAAAAAGTATTGCAAAAAGTGCTAATGGAACTATTTTCTCCCCCTTTCTCGCAAATATAGGTAAAACACACTTACAAAATCAGTTCAAGCTAGACAAACAGGAGGCAGTCTAGGCACAGGCAGTGTGGCAGTGGCAGAGACAGAAGAAGAAGCAGAAGCAGAGAGACAGGCAGGCAATCAAACAATCAATGACAGTGAGATGAGAGGCAGAGGCAGTAAAAGAAAAAATGTGGGCAATGTGTGTATCAGGCAGACGAGAGAGAAAATGAAACAATAAGCAAGCCAAGTCAAAAAACAAAAACAAAAAACAGCAGCAGCGCAGCAGCTAACTAAACAGTGCAGTTCCAGTTGCAGTTGCAAGTTTTGTATGTGTGCCGCCAACTAACCCCGAAAGCAAATGCAAATCAGAACCAGAACCAGGAAAAACTCACTTCACCAAAACGAAAATATCAACAAATTAACTGCTAATGTCTTGTCTCGATTATACCATACAATTAATTTTTACGATCACCGATTCGTGTTTAGGATATTAAGTACCTTGAACCGCCTAGTTTTAACTAAATTAATACAACCATACAAAACAAACAAACAAAAATAAGAAAACCGAAACAAAACTAAACTATAAAAGATAAAAAAGAAACTAAAGAAATCTAAAACAAACATCAGAAAGAAAAATATACTAAAGCTATATATTATTTATAAAATCGACTATTTGCAAAAACGCAACTATTTTTTTTCGGTGGGCATAAGTTCTCTTCAGAGAACTTGGCTTGCTCTCATTAAACAATATATAATTTGATTGGAGATCGTGAAGATCGTAAAGAGGTGGCGTGTAAAAAGGTAGTGTACCTTGAAATTATGACTAACTAATTCAATTTAGCTCGTAGACAACGATGCTCACTTTTTATATAAAATGCATTTGTCGTATTTTCCACATCTAAGTTTATATAGCAAATCAGCAACTAATAACCAATTTTAAGTAAACGTATATAGAAAACCTATTTTGTAATACAATTTTTTGTATATTTAAGCTTTATATCCTATGATTTACATTTACCTGAGAAACAGAAACATCCCCATATACAAGATTAAAATAATCATATCCCACAGCGGGATATTGCATGATTTATGATTATACAAAACTATATATGTATGTATATGCAAATTGTCCACATCGTATATATTCTTTCTGCAAATAATGCAAATCAAAAATGATGCATTACCACCAATCAACTATTACATACCAATTTTGTTAGTGCATAAGACGTATGTAGCTGCTACATTAACGATTACGATTAATTGGTACAAGGAAAGAAACAACAAACAAATCAAATATGAAATCTTGTGTAATTTAGTACGTTACAAACGAAGGTATATGAACGAAAGCTAAAAGAAGAAAATAAAACTAATGTTACCCACCAGAAATCTGACTACAGAAAGAACCAAAAACAAAAAAAACCCTCCCTTCCTCTCTACCGAGGTAGACAAAAACAAAAAAAGAAAATCCCAGAAGAACGAGGCGCTTGTATAGATGATAATAGCATTACCCGCACTTCGCGTCAAGTTTTAAATCGATCCACTCTTTGGGAATATGCTTACTAATGCACTACGTATTTCTTTGCAAGACTGGCTGAAGTGCTGGATGCTGAATTCTTCTATGTAGCTGCAGTTGGTTCTGGTTCCCAGGCAGCTCGAGTCCACTTTGGCCTTTTTGCTTGATTGTGAACTAAACTGGAGCTCTTGCGTCAAAAAAAGTAACCAAAGGTAAGTCGAGGTAAATAAGACTCACAAAGACCCAATAAAATCTCAATAAAAATATCTTATTGAATATAAAACTGTGTTTTCAATGTGGTTGGGGGTATTTCAATTTACAGCAAATATCGATCGAGTGAATATATTCTTTGGGAAGAATGTGTCAAAAGATATTGAACATCTTTTATGGGTGCCGGCCAAAGCTCGCTTTCAAATGTAACGACTCTCGAAAAAGCCGGTCATTAATCGATAATGCAGTTTTTCGATAGAAAAACGGTGGGGCTCGATTCGAAATGAGTTATCGGTAATCGTGCTATTGGCAGCCATCATCGATACCAGTTACGTTCCGTACTAGATCAGTTATGGCAAAGTCAGCTAATGACAGCAAATTATGTTAAAATCCGTAACCGTGACAATTTAATTAGTTGGTTGGTTTGCAATTCATTTGTTATGCAGTAAAAAGTTGAAATTCGACTCCCATAGCTTACGTAGAATTACCGTTACTTGCGCACGACACACCCTGTGTCGGTGTAGTGTTGAAGCTTAGAGTTGCCCGCTAACAGGAATCGCAAGGAGAATTTCACGACCTGGCAACGCTCGCCTGACGTTTTGAAACTTTTTCGTTGTCGTCATTTAATTTGTAGCCGGTTCAGTTTTTGTGCTTTTCTTTCATTGTGCGACAGCAATAAATTTAATTTTTCATGCCAAAAATGGTGAATAACTCGGTTGTTAATGTGCCCTTCTACCAGGAGGTAAGTGTGGTGCACCAATTAAACAATTAAATTTAAATCATAATACGAAATGCGAAAAATGTTGCACATTGTTTTTGTAGAAGCGCAAAAATAGTTCGCCGAATAATAGTTCCACTCCGGATGCAAGCGGAGGCGGCGCCGCCATTGCAACCATGGAAAACAAGGAGCACTTGCGCAAAATATTTGTGGGTGGCCTCTCAGTAAATACCTCGTCGGCAACGATGCGCACTTTCTTTTCACAATTCGGGCCAGTGGCTGACTGTGTGGTTATGCGTGATCCCATCTCCAATCGGTCTCGGGGCTTTGGTTTCGTCACCTATGCGGACATCGAGTCCGTGGAGAATGTGCAACGTGCCCGTCCCCACATTATTGACGGCAAGTAAGTGTTGCTTGTTAAGAAAAAGTTCAATATATATACATATGTAAATGTATGTTTGGATTATATAGAACCGTTGACACCAAACGCGCTTTTCCGCGCCACGAATTCAACAAGGCTGTGGGACACTTGAGCAACATTAAGACCAACAAGATCTTTCTGGGCGGTCTCAAGGACTGCCATGATGAGGCCTCATTGCGCGACTATTTCCGCAAGTTTGGCAATGTCACCGGTGTCAAGGTGGTGATAGACAAGGAAACCGGACGCAAGCGCGGCTTTGGCTTTCTTGAGTTCGAGGATACGGTTGCGGCTGGACGTGCCTTGGGTAGGTCAACCAAAACTCCATAAATTAGTTATCAACTTGTATTTCAGCTGCTTTGTCTTGCTTCGTTTTTTTCGAATAAGCGAGCAAATTCAATCATGAGTGATTTTTTTGTAGAACAAAGGTACAGTTGACACTTTGGCTGACTATAGCAGGCATGTCATGTGTATTTAAGACGTAAACTTTACATGGATTCCATATGTATCTTCCCTGTTCTTTGAAAAACAAATTTTATTGTTATACCTGCTTTTCGCACGAAAGAACTTTAATATGTAAGGTAGATTATATGCAGGTACGAGAAGTCATTATGTTTATTTAGCCTTGGAACATTTCTAGGAAGGGACTCCTAGAGGAATTTGCTGAAGATTATAAAACCCAAATTCTAGGTAGAACACATTTACTTTAAAAACGCAAAGCGCGGAAAATAATACCTCGAAATAGATTCGAATTTAACGAGTTTTCCGAAACAGACTTCAAAAGACGAATAAAGGGATTTCATTTATCTTTTGTCTTAATAGCTAGAGTATATTTATTTAAACTGTTCTAAAACACAACTTTTGTTGTCTTAAGCTCTTTTACCTTCATCTTTTTATTATTAAAATAGTTTTAGTTAATAATTAATAATAATGAAATGATGAATCTCAACTTTTTTCGTCTTGAGCTCTTTTACCTTTATCTTTTTATTGCAGCTCAGGACAAGCACTCGATCAATAGTGTGACTGTGGAGGTCAAGAAGTCCACTCAGATGGCGGACTGGAGCAGACGCATACGCCTGCCCATCGGTGGAGCCGCCTGTGCTGGCTACGCTCCGCCTCAGCCAACTATAATGGACAATTTCGCGTACAGCGGCAACTACAATCCGTATCAGGCACAATTCTCGTTGCCACCATCGGCATTCTTCAACGGCTGGGCTTCGTATGTGGCGCCCACAGTGCCATCGCCATATCCGCGCTACCACCATCGTCCTCCCCCAGTGGCTGCTTACGGTGCTCAGGGAGCAGCTTGGTCGCATGGCAGTTGGCCAGCTAACAATTATAGTCCAGCTTGGCCAATGAAAGGCGGTCCAAAGCATGGCCCAATGATGAGCGAGCGTCCCAAGAACGAGTATAAATCGGTGCAGGCCGAAGAGGCAACCAAGCAGAAGATATCAAAGTCATCGACTGATGACAATGCTGCTGGCGATGTGGAGAAGAAGTGGTTGGCCAAGGAGTACAAGGTGTTCAAGCCATCGGGCAAATACAACTTCAATGCATCGCAGACCAATCACATAACCTCCTTGGACAACGATGGCTCCACTCCTGCCTATGGTAAGGGCTTGGTAATTGAATCTATAATCGAAAACTTTTAACATCTCCTCTTCTTCACTCTGCAGGCATTTAAGAAGAGAAAGGATTCAAATGCAATACGGAACATCTACCGCATTTAAAACAAAACTTTAGACTGATATTGTGATTGGGATTTAAGCTCGATGTCGATATTGAAATCATTAATAAAATATTTACTCTTTTTTTTTGTAGACTTAATAATCGTAAACTGAGTTGTTCTCACTTTATTTCAAAAAACATATAGGTTCATAATTTGTTAATGTTTGTGTAATGTTTTATAGTACCTGAAGAGCTATAAAACGCACCACTGAATTTTCATATTTTCATATTCGTAATCATATAGTCAATAATCAATTATCATAATCAGTTAATTGAAATGGATTTTTTTGTTGTTTCTTGTTCGTTATTATTATTGTTTTTGTTTTTTCTTATTTGCTCATTGTGCGCCTCAATTTCATTTAAATGCTAAATTCGTTTGATTTTCAAACAGAAATCAATCGTTAAGTTTAGAGAACTGAATACACAAGAGTTGTTTGTTGATTTTTGTTAAAAATAACTTGGATTTATTTACTGCAATTATTATAACGTGTTTTGCTTCATTTATCTGGATTTCTTAATGACTTAATGATGATCTCGAAATGGATGAGGGGAAGCTGCTCTTCAACTAAATTACGTTGATTGGTTTTTTATTTTTGTTTATCATTTAGTTATCAAAGATGATGTCTGGTGAAAGCGCCCAAAACGGATTTACAACTATGTTCGTAATTGTAATAGTATAGCCTATAAATTAAATAGAATTAATCTTGGTTTTTTTTTTCATCTTTTGTTTCTTTGTTTTTTTTTTTATACAAACTGCTGTATTTCATATTTCTTTTCTTGTGTGTGTGTGTGTTTAATATTATTATTTTGTATAGTTGTTGTTGTTGCTTAGAAATGAGCATGAACGTTTATCATTTTGTATATTTAATTTAATTTATTTTCGCTTTTCTCTCTCTCTCTCTCTCTTCAAGTTTTTCAAGCATTAATTTCAACACTGTTTTTTGAGCTAAAATTTGAACACTAACATTTTCGTTTAATTTAAAATGTTCTAAAAAAAATTGATTAAAGCCCCGACAACAGTGCTAAAAAACTTGCTTTCTGTTTGCTGTGTATATAAAAAATGAGAGTTTGTTAAATAAAATAATAATAATAAACTACAATTATAACCAAAGAGTCTATAAGATTTAGTTAGTATTTGTGTTTAAACAAATGATATGTTGGAAGCTAAACAACACAAACAAAATTCAAAATTCACTAATGCGAGATTAAACAAATATTTTGAAGACTTGCATTTTACAAATTAAATATATATTATCGAGATGAGTGTAAGGGATTTTGTTTTGCAAAGAGTTGTTATATAGATCTAAAAGTTAACATTACATTTTATGAGTTGTTCACATACATACGTATATATAAGTTATATGTATATATTTCTTGTTACATGTGTTTGTTTGCTTGATCATTTTTACCTTGAGAAAAATTGTAGTAGCTTTTTTGTGTTATTTTTCTTTGTATTTGTTGTATTTTTTTTACATTTTCTTATAGATTTTATTTAAAAAATATGTACTAAATTTTAGTTCACAACTGTGTTGGAAACACCAAATCGTTTAAGTTGCTTGACTTAGTTTGGTTTACGAACTTCACTTGAATTCACTTCATCAAATTTGGCGCTAACCGCCGACTCTTTTTCACGCTGCGGCGTCGCATTTTCCATTTTCGAAAAAAAAAGTCAACAATTTTCTTTCGTTCCACATTTTTTGTTTAAGAGACTAGCTAGGTAAATATATATATATATGTACTTGTTTATCATCATTATTATTCAGTATGTGTGTGCTGGCTATAAATCAACTTAACGGACATTATTCTCAGGGTGGTTGTGAAGGGGTTGAAGATAGTGAAGGAGGAGGGGAAGGAAAGCGTGAAAATGCGACGACGCTGACGACGACGTTGCTGCGCTGCGTTTTGGCTGCATAAACTTAAATTGTTGTTGTGGATTTTGAGGTCTTCTGCTACATAGATATTTTTGTTTTCTTTTTATCGCTTTTACATATTTTCTCTTCACTTTATCTTGTTACTTTCATTCTCATATTTTTTTTTGTTTTCGTTTTAAATTACTGTTTTAAGTCTTTGTTTTGCTTTTTTTATTGCGTTTTTTTAAAAAAAGTATTTTTTCTTTTTTTGTATGGTTTTTGTTGTTTTTTCTTGTTTAGTTTTTAGCTAAGTTTTCTTTAACTTTAATTTAATGATTCGCTTTTAATTGTATTTTTTGTTTATTCTTATTAAGTGCTTAAGTAAATGTGTATTTAAATTAAAACAAACAAAAAACACTCGCATTTGCATTACTCTCATTGTTTTCTTTCTTTCTTTTTATCGAGAACTTAAAATTAAAATTTTGAAAATTATTTGTTAAACGACAGTTGAAATTAATGTTTACATTTTACACTAAGTTCTGTGGTGTGTGTGTGTGTGAGTGTGTCTGAGGGTGACTTTGCATGTGTATGCGTGAACATGTGTGTGTGTGTGTATTGTGTGTGTGATGGTGGGCTGCATGTTTGAGACTTATAATAGACGCGTGTTCGTGTTGTTGTTGTTGCCTGAACTTTAACTTTTACTTGTATTATACTTTTAGTGTTTTTATTTAAAGGGAGAAGAGGTCGACGTGCTGCAGTATTCTCTAATTAAATATACATTGAAAATTTGCACAGAATTTTGCTTTTTGGCACGAGCTGACTGTAAAATGAAGAACACAATAGAAAACACCTAAAACGGACCACTGCACAAAACAAAAAAACCGAGCTTAACTAAAGGACGACCCAAAAGGCATATCATATACATATATATAAATATATATATATAGTTTCGTTATCATTTTAGATTGCAGCACGACGTGTGTGTGTGTGGCCTCCAATTAAGGAACGTTCATCAAAACATGAAGACCTTTTATTGTGTAGAGTGTGTGTTGCTGATGCTCCTAGACTTTTGGTTGCTGCTGCTGCTGCTCGCTTGTTTGTAAGTGTGTGCGTATGTAGGTGAATATATATATATGTATATGTGTATGTTGTGTTTGTGTGTGTGCCTGTATTTGTAATGAATGATGGTAATTGATTGATTGCATTATGGAAGAAATCGATGCTCTGAACGTTGGGTTGTTGTTGTTGTTTTGTAGATGCTGCTGCTGCTGCTGATGTTATTGTTATGTGGCTGCTGTGGCGGCGAGGCTCTGGCGCTCTCTCTCTCTCTGTCTACCGTTTTGTGTCAGTCAGGCCTGCCTGCTCCTTTCCTTTCCTTTTTTCGTTACGTTTCCCTTCCTCTACTTAGCTTAACGACGTCCATAGTTACCGCCACCACCACCGCCGCCGCTGGTTTGTCCATTGCCGCGCAGCGGTCCATTGGATTGATTGCCGCCACCGCCGCTGCGATTGTCGTTGCGCTGGCCAAAGCTGGCGCCGCCTCCGCCATTGCCGCCCATGCGTGGTCCATTGTTGCCGCCGCCGCCGCCGGTGCGCATGTTGTTGCGTCCCATGTTGTTCATGTTGTTGCCACCCATCGGCTGGCGCGGTGGCAGATCGTTGCGCATGCGCGGCTTCTTCTCCTCCACATTCAACTTCTGGCCATCGGGCGAATTCTCCGGGAAGTACAGGGGCTAAAGAGAGTCATAATTAGTTTATGCCTTTAGTTTTACATCACAATTATCATCACATACGCAATTGGCCAGGCACTTTTGCACTGCCTCGGGATCGTCGTAGGTGATGAAGCCATAGTTCAGAGGGCTGCGCATGCCGGGTAACACTTTGCTGCCAACCTTGGAGAGAATACGCAGTTCAATCACGGAGCCAAAGCGAGAGAACAGCTGACGCAGCTCCTCCTCGGAAGCATGGTGTGGAATATTGCCCAGAAACAGCTGCTGGTTGTCGCCAAACTGCTGAGCGTTGCTGGGACGGCGCTGCTCAAACTCTGCGAAACAAAATGATAGATTAGAAGTGGATTACGACTAGGGAATCGTGATAAACTTACCCTTGTTGCGAATCGAGTTGTTGCGCTGTGGCAGCGGACCGCCGCCGTTGTCCAGACGCGAGTTGTTGCCGTTGTTGTTCTGGCTGCTGCTGCTGTTGTTGGTGTTGTTGCTATTGTTGTTGTTGTAGGAGGAGGACGCTGTGGTCGAGTAGCTAGCCTGTCCACCGCCACCGCCAGCCGCAGTCGAGGAATAGACATTGCTGTGATTCTGTTGTTGTTGCTGCTGCTGTTGTTGCAACTGCTGTTGCTGCTGCAGCGCTGCATTCACAAAGCCGCTGGGCGACGACGACGTCGACTTGAACAGATTGGCATAGGTTTTGGGCTCATTCTGCTGCTGCTTCGCCGCCTCGTACTTCTCCTGCTGCTGTTGCTCGTGAATGGTCTTGAAATCGTCCACAGGTGTCGGTGCCTTCTGCTGCTGTTGTTGTTGCTGCTGCTGCTGCTGTTGCTGCAAGTGACTGCTGGGCGCCTCATTGAGTTGCTCCTCTTGCTCCAAGGGCTGCTGCAGAGCCTGAGTTGCCTGCTGCTGCTGTTGATGCTGCTGCTGGGGCAGCAACTGTGGCGGCGGTCCTGCCACCAGAGGTGAGTGCTGGAAGGCGGCAGCTGCTTGCACCGGCACGGGCTGCACAATGCCCACATTCGACATGACGGGGCCACTCGGTTGCTGTTGCACCAATGGCGACACATTCGCCTGGACCAGCGCTTGTGGTGGCGCCTGTTGCTGCTGCTGCTGTTGGGGCAACTCATCGTGCGAGACAACGCCATTCTGAATTGGTGGTGGTGGATTGGAGAACTGCGCCGGCAGCGGCACAGCGGCAGCCTGTGGAGCAGCGGGCAGCACGGCAACTGGACGTCCAGCTGCGGCACCAGCCTGGACTGGATAATAGATTTGCTGCTGCTGCTGCGGAGCGGCGGCCGAGGCAGCGCCTGCACCAGCCGCTGTGGCAGCCACTGAGACCACGGGCTGTGGCAACACCACCTGGGTGGGCATCTGCTGCTGCTGTGGCTGCTGAGCGACGCCATCGCCTACAACCTGGACGGCTTGATCGACCACCTGCACTTGGACATCGTGCTCCTCGTCGTTCTCCGACCGCGACTCGCCATCCTGCTCGTCCTCGATGTACAGATCCTGATAGCGAAAGATATCGTTGTGCACATAGTACTTCTTGGGCGACTGTGCGGCGAGCACAAACGTTTGGGTGAAGCGACGCATCGGTTGACCGTCGTTGGACAGCTCGCCGGTGACCTGGACAACAACACCATTGCCAAGGGTGGCCTGAGCATCGACCTGACTGATCTTGGCATGGCAATCGTTAAAGTTCAGCTGCTGGATGCGATTGTGGATCTCGCGTTGTCCCACAACCAGCGTCGACTCGCCGTGGATGAACGATGAGTTGTTGTTGTAGAAGCGATGCAAATGATTGGGCGCCTTGTTCAACAGCGTGTAATACTGACGCACAAATTCGCGTCCCACCGACTGCGGCGAAGGCTGTTGCGATTGAGTCGCATCCATGACCATTGCTGGATTGTTGTGGACAAGAGCGTGTGTAGTCTGTTGGTTGGCTAAGTCAGAGTTCCCCAAAATGAGCGTGAGCGTGAGATTCAGAAATTAACTCTCTGCCTGAGTTGAATTTCTTAACTGTTTCTGTAAAAATAAGAAACGGAAAGAGTCAATGTAGACTCAGTTTAATGTTTATACAAGTGATTTTTAAATACAGCTGTAAAAAGCTGTTTTCTACGAAACTATTTTTCAATGGTCAAGAGATGCACTAGATAAGGAAAGAGCGCCTCGTATGTGTTTTAAGTACGTCAAATGCAGGTGGATAAACAAGAACACCCTGTATGCAGTTTGCATGTGGGTGTGCAGTGTGACCGGAGATCAGTAAATCACTCAGTTTGATTGCATATCAGTTAACTATTAATGGACAAACTCATCCCACATTCAAGCACTCAATGCGTGTACCTGTGTGTGTGTGTGTATTAGGAGCAGATTTGCCGCAGCGCGGACATAAAGATTCAATGCAGTTGCAATTTGACCCACTTTACACTCGCACACTAAAAAAAAATGCACCAAAAGGGTAAAAAAAATTCGTGCAAAGCCAAAACACACGACACAAAGGCAGCTGTCGCTTGCTTGGCTGCATTTGTTTTTATTTTTGTTTGTGTTGTACATGCATACATGCATACATATGTACAAAGATCTAAGGACCCGTCATTTATTTACTCGCAAAGTAAATGACCTCATACACACAACACAACAAAAATCGACAGCAGCCATGTAAAGTAGTTTTAGGTTATGTTTGTGCTTCAAGGTTGTGCCGAAACAGTAGCAGCAGAGGATACAACGCACACCATCACACCACCGAAAGTGTGTGTGTTTGTTAAGTGTGTTGTGTCTGTGTTGCTGCTCAGGTAGTTGAGTTTCATTGAACTCGGACGAAAAAAAAAGCAGCCTACACAACTCGCATTGCGATTTCGCAACAAAGGCCAACCGCAAAAAAAAAGAGCGGGTAGAAAAACATGATGCGTGTGCGTTAAGCAAAATTGTTGCATTTAATTAAAAGTATTTACTTTGAATAAATTAAACACACATGATGCCTTACCAAGATTTTTGATGAACGGAGCAAATAAATCTCAGACAGACAGACAAAAAAGCAGCGCCAAATACGCGTGCCTTGGTGTGCGTGTGCGAACCGCGTGTGTGGGTCAGAGAACAAAGAAACCAAGCGATAAAAAGCAAGAACAAGAGCAGGCCAGCAAGCAAGCACCAGCAATGTTTAAACAAACTTACAAAAACAAATGCGCAGACATTTTTAGGTTATGAGTCGCCCCCAAACACAAGCGATAAAAATGCCGCTAAAGCGAAAAATGAACAAGCAAAAGCAACTGGAACGTCGCGTTGCTTTTGTATTGGTGTATTTTTTTCTTCATTTTTTTTTGTTTGCCACCCCAATTGAAATTGTGTATTTTTCATTTTAGTCTATTTCTATGCATTGGGCGGTAGCATGTGCCCAATAACGCCGGCAATTAATTTTTGACTTACCTTTAGCAAAAGCCTGTTTGGCCCTTTGTAATGCACAATAATATTGCTTATGTGTTTTATATTTCAGGTTGATTTTCTTTTTGGAGTCTGACGAATTCAGTTGGCTCGTTGGTTGCCGGGCAGGTTTTCTTTTATTTATGCGCCGATTTTTGGGCAAATTTTGAAAGCAGCTTTTCTTGAAAGGCTGAAATATATTTTGTATAAATTTACAAACAAAATAAAAGTTCTTAGACTGCAATTGAATATTTGGATGCACGCACGTACACACACGCACAAAGCACACAGAACACACACAACACTCACACGCGAAGCTTGTTGGTTAGTTGGAGCGGCCGCTTTAGTCTGCTTCTTCTTCTCCTTTTTGCCGTCTGCTTTGTTGCAATTTTTGTGGTTTGAAAAAATTACAAATTTGACAATTCTTTGCGCATTATTCTTGTGTGTTGTTGTTAGTTTAGATGTTGGCGATCACAGTTGTTAACTAATTCAGTTTGGATGCGTTGTATTTTTGTTTAATTGATGTAAAAAAGAATCGCAAACGCAATGAAATTGAACAAGTGTTGAATTGAAAAGAGAACCGATTTTCCTCTTTGCTGCCTATTCACGGTGCATTTGCGTTTGTGTGTATGTGTGAGTGCGCCTAAGCGTGACCGCAAATTCTTTCTTGAAATATACTTTTTACCGACGAAAAGTATACCAAAACGCGGCAATTGTTTAAGCCGTTTTTTCGATACCGATTTTTGCTTATAAAACAATTTACTTAAAATATTGCTGACAATGTTTTTCAATGAAATAAATCTAAAAAACGAGATCTACATAGTACTATGGCAGGAATGGAGTAGTGATACATTTATACTTACAGATAGACCTTTACTGGTCACACCGTGATAAGTGTGGCCGTGAATTGCAGGCTATCCGGCTTGACAGAATGCAAAATGCCAAACATAAAATTTAGAATAACTAAAACTGAACAAAAATTTGTATTTAATACTAAATTGAATACGATTAAAAAAAAAACTTTGTTGCTACAGTTTTTTGTTCTTATTCCTGTTGTTTTGTCAAAGACAATGAAATACAATTGTGTCACTCACAAAAGTCGTTGACAAGTAATGCTGCCACCCTGTTGAGATTCAGTGTCAAATGGCTTACTTTAAATCAATTTATTTGCTGATATAAATTGTTATCGATCGCGTTACCTGTAGGGCTTATTCGAAATCTTTCAACTGGTTACGACCATAAATCGATCGCCTCAAATCGGCAAGGTTTGCAAATTCAATTAACGTAAGCGGCTATTCAAGTGCAAAACGAAACGCAGTGGCAACGCTCTTACCAAATACACACGCTGTCGCTGAATTTGTCATTTTCCGGTCGTCAGCGTACGCGCGAGTTTTAGCGAGTGTGTTGAGAAAAGATTGTACAAAGAAAAAATAAAAAGAGTCGCTAAATAGTGCTATTTAATTAAGTTATTAACTGACAATAGAACCTGCACACCAACACATTAAAATCACCAACTAAAATGGCAGACAAAGAAGTCAGTATGGAAGTTAACGGTGAAGACTTCACCAAGGATGTGACCACCAATGATGTGGCGAGCTCTGAAAATGGTGATGCGACTCCCGCTACCGGCGCCGCTGCAAATGGCAGTACCGAAAATGCAGGCGCTGCGAGTAGCCAGCGCGATGACGACAGGTATTTTAAGTAAAAAATCTATGAGTTTCAATTCAGAGTCGAGAGAGCCAAAACCAAGAAAAAAAAAAAAACAGAAAAATCATGTGCCTAACGACAATTTTTTTCGATTACCACCTACTCTGTTATTACGTAAATGCAAAGCTAACGTCGTCGTCGCCGTCGAGTGTAAAAAAATGGTGTTCGACGGGAGCGCAACGGCAACGGGAGTCAGAGCAGAGCACGCCGCTGACGCCGCCGCTGCTGACCCCTTCAGTATATTTTGCGCGCGTGTCTGTGTGTGCGACTGTACTTCGCACAACAGACACACACATACAGAGCGCAACAACAGCAACTATCAAACATACATAATAATTATAATAATAGAAGCTGTTGGAAATTTTTCGTTGCTTTTTCTCCACCATCCCCCGAAAAAAACTACGCCCGGTTGTTAAGTTTTTGTGAAGAATATTACTGAAATTCGCAGAATCCATTTCGCTTCTGGACGTTGATTTCCCCCTTCCCCTACTGCAGTCATATGAGCATTTATTTTTTTTCATTTATTATGAATGCAATGTGTGACATTTGCAATTGTAAGAAGCAGCACTCACAATTTCCAGTCGCAACAAAGGCAATTCAAGCACATTTCCCTTAGTTGTGAGGTTATGTCCATCAGTCACACACACAAAAACACCGACGTACCGACATTCGTATGAAGGTATGTGTGTGTATGTATACACATAGAGAGAGAAAAACGCAAAGTGTGCTATGTGCTACTCCAGCCCTCTGGCCCCACGTTGGGCCCCACATCAGCTTGTGCTGCTTACCTTTCACTTGTAAAAAACTTTTGTTTGTATTTGTATAATTTAATTTTTTTTTGCATTCTTTTGTGCAGTCATTCGTTGATATTTTTCGTTCGTTCGCTTTCGTGTGCTCTTCCAGTTTTTGTACCCAAAATGGCGGTTTCTCTGCCCTGTGCTCACTCTACAGTGCGCCTTCTCGCCACTACGTGCGTATGTTCATACTCACACACTCACACCCATACATAGTTTTTTTTTTTGATTCTCAATATTCCGTTTTGCTAGCCGGCTTCGTGCTCTCTGTTGCTGAGGCCGCTGTTGTCGTCTCCATGCTATGCCGGCAGTGTTGTCGAGGCAACCAAAAACTACTATTACTCACTACTCTTTCTATCCACATTCGTACGAAATTTGTTTTGCTCGCTTTTAGATACTTTTTTATCTTGTTCTCTCAGATAAGATTGAAGAATTTAGATTCTTCTTTTATTGCCACAATCAATTATCGATCGCTGTTTTAAGGATAATTTCTTCAATGACGTTTTATTGGCTTTAGGCGAGAGTCATATCTAATCGCACTGTTTAATTTTTAAGCTATTTTTAAGTCAACTCGCAAAATTTGTACAGTAATGATGATGAACCAACGATAACGACATAATTATTAAAAATATATAAAATGGAAGCAGCCCCAAAGGAGAGGCGGACGGAGTCAGCCGTACGAAAAAATAAAAACAGAAAATAAAAAAAATGAAAAACAAATAAACCAAAACCATTCATAGCTTATCCTGTTGTGTTTGAGCGAACTAACCTTGTTCCTCTCCGGCAGGTCTTGAGAGAAGTTAAATGCCATTGTTAAGCTATTCTCAAGCAGCCGAGGACCAAAGGAAATGCCCAATGTGGATGCAGCAAAGCAAGCAAGCCAAATGCGCAACGGATGCCGGACGCCGGCGATGTTGATGATGGTATTTATCAAACCAAAAATAAACAAATACTATGTACACACAAAATTATCAACAAATTATCTCGAGTTCAATTGGATCCTCTATATAATTAATATATAATATATATATCCAACAGTATATAACGCAATTTATTGTTTACCAAAAAAATAATACAAAAAAAAATTAATAAGACATAGAAAAGAAACAGAGAGAAAGAGAACAGAGAGACTCGCATTTTTTGTTTGTTTTTGCCTACTTAAAGATGCGCAACCCGATGAATGTAACGTAACGTAACGTAATGATAATGTTAACGCTAATGCTTACGATAACGATAACGATTAACGGTTACGATCACGATCCCGAATCAATCGAATTGCAAACGAAAACGAGTCCAGTAACGGTAACGTTTCATAAAATGCCAACATACGCGAGTATCGCCCATATATATATATATTATCTCTATTTCCCACACTAAACTAAACTAAAACTAAATTCCGCCGCCGTGATGATATTGTTCCAAAATTGCCTTACACACACCTCCCCCTCCAGCAGAGATATTTCCAAACTTTATATACGAGAGAGTAACGTACGCCAATAATAAATTTTAAGTGTCATTTTAAAGAAGTTTTTTTTTTGTTTATAAAATTAGTCCTAATAAAGCAAGTATCAAAATCCATACAAAAGCAGCATAAAAACCTTTTGCATTTTTCTAATACTTAGTCATATAATAAACAAAAATTTGTTCCATGTATTAAAAAGACAAAAAAAAAAAAACAAAAAAAAAAATCGTTTTTTCTATACTAAATTGAAAAGTTTACTCTTTGCATACTTGTATATATATATATTTAATTCATACGTATATTTCGCTCGTTTATGACTCTACTCCCTCGCCGAACTCTTTCGCTCAGTTTTTCGATGCACATTTCGAATCTTGATTGAAAGTTTACATATTAATAAAGTACAGTAATTAATTCACTTTGAATTTGGTGAGTTTTTTGTTCGTTTTTTGTATTCTTGCTCCGTCTTCAATCTATTTGCAGCCATAAAAAACAAAACAAAACCAAAATCCAAACAAATAAAATGAAAGTAAAGTAACGTTTTTTGTGTGGGCAGAAAGCAAAATGCAAAGAATTTCATATAAATTAAATACATTTTGGATGTGCTGTGATTCTTTCCCACTTAATGAGAACAGAGTTTGCTTTGTAGCATTATTAGTACATTCTATTATTTATAGTCATTAAGCTTAATTTGTAAATTTCGAAATGATGTAACTAAAGTTTGATTTTATTCAAATTCACAGAAAACTGTTTGTTGGCGGTCTCAGTTGGGAAACCACTGAAAGTAAGTATACCACAAAAATGATTTAAATACTCTTGAAATTCTTATTAATTTTACGTTTTTGCAATCTGTAGAGGAACTGCGCGATCATTTTGGCAAGTTCGGTGATATCGAGAGCATCAATGTGAAGACAGATCCTCAGACGGGAAGGTCGCGAGGCTTTGCGTTCATTGTGTTCACCAACACGGAGGCAATCGATCAAGTTAGCGCCGCCGAGGAGCACATAATCAACAGCAAGAAGGTTGACCCCAAGAAGGCCAAGGCGCGCCATGGCAAGATCTTCGTGGGCGGCCTCACCACAGAGATCACCGATGAGGAAATCAAAACCTACTTCAGTCAGTTTGGCAACGTAAGTAGAGAAGCGAGAGAGTTCAGTTCTTCAATAATAAATGCTTATATCTCTGATGTGCAGATTGTTGAGGTTGAGATGCCATTCGATAAGCAAAAGTCACACCGCAAGGGATTCTGCTTCATTACCTTCGATTCGGAGCAGGTGGTGACCGATCTGCTGAAGACACCCAAACAGAAAATCTCCGGCCGGGAAGTTGATGTGAAGCGCGCGACACCAAAACCTGAGAACCAAATGATGGTTATGCGAGGTGGAGCGCGAGGTGGCATGCGGGGTGGACGTGGTGGATACGGCCGTGGTGGTTAGTAAACAAAATCAATCAAAAGCAATCCCTATTGTATTGGTAATCGATATTAATAACACTTCATCTCTCTCTATCACTATCTAGCTTATAACAATCAATGGGATGGCCAGAATTCGTATTCGGGATATGGCGGCTATGGCGGTTATGGTTCCGGTGGTTTTGCCGATTACTATGCCGGTGGCTACTATAATGGATATGACTATGGTTATGGTAAATACAACAAACAACATAATAATGCTCATAACAATTATTATAATAACACAACGTCAAGTAATTATCATCAAAACAAGAACAATAGCAACAACTATCAGCAGTTCTAAATTTAGAAAACTAAAACAAAAACAAACAACAACAACCACTACAACAACAACAACAATAGACAAAATAATGCCATTATACAGCAACAAACAAACAACAACAAGAACAACAACAACAATTAAAACGTATATTTTGATATAAAAAAAATGATTCCCTTAAACCAAAAATACAAACTATACAAATATATAAAACGTATTGTTGTTTGCCGTTAGCAGAAGAGAATGAAATTGAGAAATGAGAGAACTATCAAAACGGAGAGAAAAACAAAAACAAAAGAAATCAAAAACAAAAAACGTTTTGCTGCAATTTCTAAATAACAACATATAGAAAACACAACAACAACAACAAGAAACAAGAAAACAACGTCGCTAAAAACAAGAAAACTTTTTAAATAGAAAACAATTCAAATATTTTTAATGCCTTAATATAAATTTTAAACTTTTTTAAACATTGCGAAAAATTATATATATACAATTATATACAAAAAAAAACAAAACAAAAAAACAACCTTATATACACATCTATAAACAAAATATATTTATATATGTAGTATATATGATTATTTTCTTTTACAATCAAATCAATCATTTATTTTTTATATACTACAATTAATTTTAAAATCTTAAAAATGCATATTTGATTTTTAAATTTTAAAGCGTAATTTTAACAAACGAAAACGAAAAAGAATTCAAATTTGAAAATCTAACAACTTTTCAACAATCAATCAAATGATTTATTAGTCTTTTAGCATACATATATTATATATAAATACTATATAAAACTGACGAAGCGTGTGTATATTAATGATTGTGTTGTTTAAGAGAGAAAGATGAGATATAAAGAGAAAGAGAGAAAACGAAGTAGACAAAACGTTCAAGTTTCTATCAAAAAAACTTTACGATAAAACATTAAAATGTATACCAGACCAGACCAACAACAACAAAAACAAAAACAACAACAACAACAACTTTAACATCAACATCAACTGTGTGCGACTTATTGCGAGGTCGCCAATCAACAGACTTTCCAAAGATGACAAATACCTCAAACGCAAAGGCAACAACAACAACAAACAACAACAACCATTAGAACAACAAGAACAACATCATACCAACCAGAAGAACCGTTAACTTTTACACATAAAGATCATGTGCCAATTATGTGAAAGAACAAAAAACAAAACAAACGAAACAAAACAAAAAACTGTGTGAATCGCCAGCGTTTTGGCCCTTTGCATAATTGCAACTTGTGCCTTTTATTATATTGTTAACTCTTAACTGTTATTGTTTGAACAAACTGAAACCAAAAGCTGTTGACACACTTATAGGAATCACACACACACACACACACACACACACCCCGTACACTTACCCAAACGCACCTTGAAAATGCGATTCTTCCCACACACACACCACACACCTAAAATAGTTATTTAAATAGTTTTTCCTTTTGTTTTGTTGAACAAAACACTAAACAAACAAGCAAACACAAAACACAAAAAAACCAACAACAAAAAACACGAAACGCGTAATCAAAGCTTTGATTCAACTTCTATTTAAACCTATATATATATATATAGAGACAAACACATATATATATATATATAGCTAA
Source organism: Drosophila niveifrons (assembly GCA_035046325.1). Taxonomy (NCBI): domain Eukaryota; kingdom Metazoa; phylum Arthropoda; class Insecta; order Diptera; family Drosophilidae; genus Drosophila; species Drosophila niveifrons. Next base: position 22,927,992 of record JAWNOC010000046.1, read on the forward strand.
CTATATATAGCATATAAATATATTTTTAGATATATATTATTATTTCGGCAACGGGATAATAGACGTTTTTGCAATGCATATGTTTTCGTATGCACGTCACACACATATATAGATATATATATATATATAGAAGAAGAGGAGAGTATGTATATATATATACATTGCATCGGATCGATCGCATCATCTATGTATACAGCAGAATATATATATATATATATTTATGCATAACATAACATTTTTACAAATCGCGGTACTATTTTTGATAGTATTATTTTAAGGCAAAACAAAAAAAACAAAACAAAAAACATATTTGTAAAGCATCAACTATAACAACAACAACAACAAAAAAACGTAACAACAACAACTACGCAAAAGCAACAATTAAGGGAGAGGAGAGAGGTTGAGAAAAGTGCAATTTATTTTGCCACGCCCCCCAAAGATTCCTCCTCGAATTAGTTGAAACAAATTTTGCCCTTTTTTTAATGTGGCCATTTGATTCTTTTATTTGCTTTATCTGCATTTCTGTTTCGCTTTCTTGCATTTTGCTGACCACAAGTAGAAAAGAACAAAAACTAAGTAAAGAATTGAGAAACGATAAATATTAAAGCACATTAAATTAAATTTTGTACTTGATTTTAAACAACAAAGAGAAAAAGAGAAAGCATTGCGGCATTTTGTTGCACGTTGATTGACAAACAACATCAAGAACAACAACAACAACAAACAACAACAACGACAACTGCGACAGCAACAACAAAAACTGAACGACAACCAAAACAACAAGAACAACAACAACAACATTAAACATTAAAAACAACATCAACATTTGAGTAAAAACATAATGTAAAGAGAGAGAAAGAAAAAACACACTTCGTCAATTTTAGTAATTTTATAATTAATTAATCCACAATTTTTATACATATATAATTTTTTTCTTATTGTTCTTCTTTTATTATATACAACACATTTTTAAATATATTAAGTACAATAAAACAACAACTCACACAATTACACGAAGCACACGCATACATATAAACAAACATATATACATATATATATATATTTATCATATATCTCTTATGTTACAACTTTTGAACAATCTTTCTTCGAAACTTTTGATCATCAATTTTTTTTTGGTGTAGATATATATGCATTTATATATCTATCAATCTATTATCATTAACAATTAAACAAACAAAAAAAAAACATAAAAAGCCCTAAAGAAAAGTAAACAAATAATATGCATAACAAACTTGAGTAAAATATTTTAAAAATTTGCATGTTTCTCAATGTTTTTAGCAAGTTGTCTGTAAACGAAAAAAAAATACTAAAAAAAAATATAAGAAAATATTAACTTAAAAAAAAAAAATTACTATTAATATATGCAAACATTTATCTTACAACAAAATTATATATTTATGCTGTATAATCCCAACAATTGTGCAAAACAATATTCATTTAATATAAGCGAAATAGCTTTTGTATACTTTATAGCAATATTTTGTGCCCACTTTATACTACAACTAAAAAAACTATAAAATATATATATACAAATATATATACAAATTTTCTTTTTATAATTTCTGAAACCAACTAAACTAAAAACCTATCACCAACTACAACAACAACAAACAACATGGAAATGGGAGCCATAACATAAATCTGCACGCGCAATGTTAACGCAAATGTAAAGCGACTGTTAATAGCAGTGAACGAAAGCGAGCGCTGTTATGGGTCCCAGAGACAGTTCAGAAAAATGAGATGTGTACTATTTTCATTAATTATATACTTATAATGTTAATTAATTTCCTTTAAAATTATAATTTTTGAACTTGTTATAGATTTACATAAACAGATTTAACTAAATATGCACATATATGTATATGAATATCTTACTATATATACATCTACATATATAGGCATCCATTGTAATACCGAATTTTCCGATGTTTCGCCTCACAAAAAAAAGAACAAAACAAAACAAACTAAATGAGAATGAGAAAAACCTATAAAAGAAAAATGAGAACCCAAGCAAATATCCAAACGACAAAAAAAAAGTATCGTGCAATTGTCCAATTGAGATCCAATTGAGCCGGGGTTGCCCCCGTCCGGTGGTACGGTCTTCGGTCTTCGCTCTTCGGTGTCCGGTTATTGTCTTGTCTGTGCATCAGAGAAACGTCGTTAACGTCGTTTTCCAACCAATAACACCACCCACACACACACAGACACCGACACACGCACACACCTACACACACAGACAGACAACAGGCAACTCAAGCAACTATAAACAACAATTTTATATAATATTTTTCGCTTAAATGTAACGTATTTTTCTTTTCTTTTTTTATTCCTTTTTTTAATTAAACATAAAGCTTATACTATTTACAAGTAATTTAGCGTAATTATACATCTGTTTTTAGTAAAAATGAATTGGAAAATCGCAAAAAAAAGAATAATCTATAAACGTAAATATAAATATAAAGTAATTTTAAAAAAGAAAAGTTTTCTAAAACCAATTGAACTTTAATGATAAATCATATAAACAGTTTTCTTGTTTTTAACAACAACAACTAAAAGTTATATATACAACAAACAAACGAATAATGATAATGAAACCAATCAATCAACATCCAAGAGTAAATTTATAATAATATCGAAATATTTTTAACTCGTATCAAGTCAAATTTGCTGACAATATTTGCATTTGTTTTTGTTTTTCGCAAGACGTTTTAATATACAACACTAAAATTTTGCGACCACACGAACTTATACCCCCTTTACCAACACCCTCCCACCCGAGCCCCCGAGTCCCCAAAACCAAACAAAAAAAAAATAATGAAAAGAATATAATTATAACCGTAAAGAAATTCAATTACTTTTTGCTGAGGTGAGACATTCAAAAAACACACACACAAGAGCAGCACAATTAATTCAAAAATATTTTTGGCCAAATTTCAAATAATTTCGAAAATGAAAATCAAATCAAAAAATCTAAAATCTGAAAATATCGAAACTTTTCAAAATGCTGAAATTGTTGTGTGGAAAATGAGGTAAAATTTAGAGAAAAAAACGTAAAGAAAAGTGAAATGAAATGAAATGAAAATTGCAATTGCATTGTGAAACATGTTTATAAGTCGAAAGTGAGAGAGAACAACTAACAAACGAGAGAAGCAACAACAACACTGAGAAGAAATCAATTGAAAATTACATCAACGACAACAATCGCGCATGTATGTGTTAATATGTGTGTGAGCGCGCCAAGAGAGCGAATCTGCGAGAGAGCGCGCCCAACGAAAGAGAGTGAGAAAAAGAAATGTGTTTTTTCATTTTTATTGTGTACCAGCGACGACAACAACAACAATTTTTGTAATGCCTGTGCAAAAGTAAACGACAACAACAACAACGACATGAGAACCGCAGCAGCAGCCGCAGCAACAGCAAAAGCAGCAGCAGCCGTTACAACAACACCAACAACAAGAACAACTATAACGGCAGCCGCAGCAACAACAACAACTACAACTATCCAGCAATAGCAACAATCACCAAAAACAATCTTATAATCAAAAAATAACATCGCAAAATCGAGAAATGAGCAAATAAAAGAAAAAACGAAAAAAACAACCAACTAAATGAATTATGATTTTGTGTGGAATATTCCTTTTCCAGCTCTGTCTGTGTCTCTCTCTGGTGTGTATTTTGAATTGTCTCCCCTCACTCCAACCCTTCCCACCCCTACCTGAACACCCCAAGATAATAAGTTCGAGTAAATTTTGACCAAAATCAAAGTAAGAATAGAAGAGGAAGTAGTTAGGGAATGAATGAATTAATGCAACTTTCAAATTGTTTTTTAACACACTCTCTCTCTCTCTGTATAAAGCCTTGTTTTCATGCTCATATATTTTGTGTTTAAAATCCCCCTCTCTATATATATATATACTACGAATGAATCACGTATATGTGTTATTTACGAAAGACTACGGTTATGGCGGCGGCTTCGATGGTGGCTTCGGCGGTGGCAATGGCTACGGCAGCGGAGGCGGCGGTGGTGGCGCTGGTGGCGGGCGCGGTGCTGGCGGACCGCGCGGCGGCCCAAAAGGTATACACAACAACAACAACAACTCAACAACAAACCAACCAATCCAACAACACAAAAAATGGCCGTATTACTCTTTAATCTCCTCCCATATATATGATCTCCTCTTTATCTCTAAACACACATCTGAGCATATATACAATATTTATTTTTGTTGTAATTTGAACTAATCTATCCTCTTTCGAGCATCTACTCTCTCTCGCTCTCTCTTCCCCCCCTCTTTCCTCCTACTGCATTGGGAGCTCCAAATTAGACATTCGTTTTGTTTTTATCCTTAGATTTGGTCAAAATTTCCATCAGTCGCTCGCTCGCTTCCAGCAAAAAATCGTTTGGCGTAGATCTTTATCGAAAAAACTAAGCTAATTATGAACAATTCGATTTCCCTAGCAGCTGTGCATGTCTCTTTCCACACACACACACACACCAACACACTTATTAAGTTGTCTAAACGAATGTTTTGTAAATCTGTGAACTAATTTCGATTTGTTTATCCTCCCATCCTCAACAGGCGGCGGCGGCTTCAACGGCGGTGGCAAGCAGCGTGGCACTGGACGCCAGCCCCGACATCAACCCTATTAAAAAGGGGGCAGGGCATGTTGCCCTTACCCCTCCACCGTCGCATCTACTTATATATCTGCAAACTATTTGAATTTTTATTAGTTTAGTTTGTTATGGTAAGCAGCAAATTGTAGTTGCATCTCATGAAACTCGCTCTCATTACTGTACCTCATTTATCTTCACAGCATACTACGAAACAACAAACACACACACAGAAACACCGAATACATACACACATACAAACACACACTCGCATCCATATTGTAAGAAGTCTACAGAAGCGAACTGCAGGCAGACCTCATAATATTTCTCATGGCAGCAAAAGCAAAGCAAAACCTACATACACACAAACACTTGTTGTGTATGTGTGGCACCATTCCAACAACAGCAACAATAACTACAAAACAGCGGCAAAAACAACTAGCAGAAGAAGAACATCAGAACAACGGAAGAAGGAGCAACAAAAACACATTATACATATATAGTTAGAGAGAAAGAGATAAAGAGTTTAGGCTTGGAAAGTGGCTAATTTTTCATAGTCACACGCTAGCAAGAAGCCCCCGACTCAGAGCAGCAGAAAAAGAAGCAGAAACAGAAATAGAAGCAGAAGCGAAAACAGAAAAATGTGGAAGCAGAAGCAGAAACAGAAGTAGAAGCTGAAGAAAAAGCAGAACCACATTTAGCCAGTGCGGCTAAACAACTAATTTGTTTTACCGAATGTAGTCCTCATACATTATGCGAGCTAATTGTTTAACTTGTAAGCAGGGTCATTCATTCATACAAAACACATACAGAGATCTATTTACATATATGAATATGTACAACACCTAAAAACACAAACGAACAACACATAGCCACAGCCACAACAAATGAAAAGAAAAAATAGAAATGTTTAATGCATACAGATATATATATATATATAAATACTTTATTAAAATACAATAGACATTAAGTATTTGTTTAAACTTAACTTAATTTAATATTTGTAATATGTAATGCATAATAATAATAGAACATAGAACTCTTGCTACGACAGCTGGACCGCCTCCTGCGGTGCGGACGGGGGCTGTCTGTCTTAGTAGAAGAAGAAGAATAAAGAAAGGGGAAAAGGCGAGCAAGGGGTGAGATAGAGAGGAGAGAAGAGGGGGCCGCCTCGCATTGTCCAAGTCCGCTTAAAACTACAACAAACAAACAACAGATCCACCAAATTGCATAAAGAAAAAAAAGAAAAAGAATACGATTTTTCCGATTAACGTTTTTTTGTGTATGTATTTGCGCTCATTACATAGATTCTAATATATATAATAGTACACAGATATACATATATATACATATATATATATATAAAGATATATACAAATTGAAAAGAGAATTTTATATTTTAATAAAAATCTAATACAGCGTATGGCAAAAAGAACAAAGAGAGCTACAAAAACGTGAAATGAGATGTCAACTTCTATAATAATAATTAATAATTAAAATAATAATGATAATATTAATAATAAACACAAAAACCCAACTCAAAAAAAAACTTCAATGATGTATAGTTTTTAAAAGAGACTTATTTGTTAAAGAAAAAAAAAAAACGAAAAGAGAAAATATATAGGCATATATATTATATATACCACATAAACAATATATACATACAATTAACTAATAGCTATTTAAATGGAGATTGAACTAAATGTTAATTGACGTCCGACCCCGCTTTGAGATTTTCAGGGGGAATTCGAGTTATGAGATCGAAGAAAGAATTTACAGTTTTCCAAACTCCATTTAGAGTCAAGCTCTCGAGTCAGCCTCTCAAATGTTTAATTTTTCACACTTATTAATAGTTATTAAAAACACATTCTTTGACAACAAAAACAAAAAACAAACAAGAAATTATAAGGAAATGAAAATGCAACAAGATTCAATTAAAAATGAACAAACAAAAAAATTAATTCGTCAATCATTATTTTAGAGTATGGTTTCCAAAGTATTACAAAGAATTTCAAAGACACATCATCGAAACATTCATGAAGTATTTCAATAGTTGCGCTTCATCTGTCCCGTGGCGAAGAGCACATCGAGAATGTTGAGGAACTCCCGGTAGTTGATCTCCAGGCAAAGTCCCCGCTTGACCCCGAAGCACTTGTTGATCGCCTCCAGCTCGCGGCTGCTCAGCATATTGTGCATCTCCCGGAGCGTGATGGCGCGCAGGAATTGATTCTTGCTCACCGAACCGCAATTCTGGCGATCAAAGTCCTTGAAGATCTGGCTGAGATTGGAGATCTCGTCGGGGCGTCGAGCGAGCTTCATCAGAGCCTGTGAGCACAGAGTGCGCTCATCAAAGTTGAGGAAACAATCGACGCAGTCCAGATTGGGCAGATGCAGCAGCGGCACAGCGGTGACCACATTGTCACCCATGTGCGTGTCCACCTGAATAAAGATCTCGTCGAGCGCCTTGCAGAAATCCCGATAGCGCACACAGGCAGCGCGTTTAGCTGAGCGGAAGCTAAGGAAAGGGTTTGGGATTAGAGGTGGGATAAGAAGAGAGATTCCCATCAGAGTGAACTCACATGTTGGCCAACGTGCTGGCATCGTCCTCGCTTAGTATAATCATGGAATTGTCCAGTGCACGCTTGAAGTCGCTCTCGAGTATTTCGCCCTCACGATGACGATCGTAGTCGGCAAGGAAATCGATGCATGAGACACCCTTGGTGATCGCCTGCCGCTTGGCGCTGGTCAGAATGCGTATGATGTGCTCCTCGCTGTCCAGCTGCTGCCCGTTGGTCTTGTCCCGTGCAAATGGCGGACACTCCTGCAGCTGCTGCTTGCCCACCATGTGCGGCATAGCGTAGTCCGCCGGATCCACATCGTCTAGGAATTTGGTGTAGTAGAAACCAAGCTCGTTGCCATAGCGATGCAGCACAGCGTCGAGTTCGCGATCCGAGAGCAAAATGCCATTGATGCGGAAGATCTGATTCGCCTGATGACAATTCACGTGTCCGCTGTGGAGTCTGTCAGGGAATAGCATTAGTTTCGGATTAGATTCCTAATAGCTTCTGCTCACTTGTCGTAGTTGCGGAAGAAGGGATGCAGGTAGAGACGTCGGTTGCGTATGCGCAGTCGTATCTTCGAGATGGCATCCTCGCACAGCTCGCGTATGTCCTGCGGTGCTGCTTGCCAGTCCAAAGTGCCAGGACGCGGCAGCTCCTTGATGTGCTGCAGCGGTGACTCGACCACACATTGCGGCATCTTGTCAAGGTTCTTAATAGTGAAAACTTGGAAGGAAAGTAAAAGTACCGAAGCATTGATAAGAAAGGAGGAAAAAGATGTTTTGTAGAGGCAAATCAAGGAACTGAGCATTGAAAAGGTTCCGCATAAGATAATGCACAATGCAACAAATTAAAATAAAAAGCACAGGGTTATCAAGTTTACTAATTAACTTATCATATTCTAGGGAGGAGGTTGGGGATATTTCCCTTGAGGAAATTTCAGTATGATAAAGGAATAGGTCCTCAGGGACCTTTAGGAGTTGTATTCTGAATAACTTCTAAGCTTAGTTTATTGTAAAATTGGAATAAGGATCTCTTGAGATCTCTCGGATTCACAGAGACAGACCGTACTATAAACCTCTGCTTACCTGTATCAATTTCGTCCACGAAATTACGCCAGCGTATGCGATTGGTGTCGAGGGGATCCAAGTAGCGATCGGTGAGCAGCGCCAACTCACGCTGCGAGAGATACTTGCCCACGCCCATGTTGGAGAGACCACGCTCCAACTGATTCTTGGTAATGCTGCCCACGTTTAGGGAATCAAACTTCTCAAGGAACTCACAGGTGCGGACGCGATTCTTGAAGACGTAATCCTGGATGCAATGCACAATGTCGCATTGACCACGATTTAGCTTGGGATGATTGCAGGCATCCGGGAAAATGGGTTGCGACAGCTGGCAGCCATTGACAGCGGGCAGTTGAGAAAGTTCTAGATCCACAAGGCGACCAGGAAAGTTGTGTATGACATCCTGGTAAAGTGAGGGAAATAAGAGAGGAGAGAATTTTAAAATCTTCAACGACTTACTCCCGAGTTATCCAAGAGATTGTGACGTCCTAGGTAGTCGATAATGTTGTCGATGTGCTTGAGGAAGGCGACATAGTTGACCAAGTAGCCATCTTTCATGTAGCGCTTGAGCAGCAGCAAAAAGTCCGACTCGGACAGCGGAATCTTCATAAAGTGCAAGACGCGTGAAAAGTGGGACACCGTCACAACGCCCACGTTTTGAGCGACCTAGGGAAGGAGCAAGAGATACATTTAAAAAGTTGTTAGCTCTTGGGATTTCTACTAACCAATTCGTAGTCCTGGAAATAGGGCATCAAAGGCAGATGTGTTTCCCGGGCAATCTTCAGCAGTATCAAGCAAAGCTTGCGACGTTCTTCAGGCTGTGGCAACACATTCAGGTGCCAGGGATCATTCCACTCCAGTCCACTTGCCAGCTCCTTTTCAGCGCTCTTTTGCAGATCTTTTTGTTAAGGACTTAAGTTAACGTTCTCTCTTTTTTAATCACAAAGTTTACTCACTTTCCCCGCAAACCACTTTGCAGAACTGACGATAGGCGATGCGTCCATCGCGTATCTGGAAATAGTCGGTGACATCGCGCAGCTCATGCTCGGACAAGCCGCTCACTTTGCGGTACTTGCCCAGCACCGAGGTGAAGATTGATTCTGTTGGCAGGCAATAAAACAGTTATAAAATAAAAATAAAATAAATTGAGCTGACGTTGCTAAAGATGGTCTAAAAGTGACCCCATGCAGCTAAGATAGTGCAGTTTGCTTGAAATTAAGGTATTAAAGCTACGCAACACGCTGCTAGACGCTAGATGGCGGTAGTTATTGGAGCATATAGACTGCTGCGCTTCATAGATTAATCGACGCTCGACTATAGATGGCGCCAGTTATTGGAACATGTAAAATGCTGTGCTTCATGGTCTAATCTATTCATAAGTCAAATATGAAACAATTTTAAAGTGTAATAGCAAATATTCCCAGCTATATGAACTCAGAAATCTTAAGACTCAACTACTTATAAATTTCTTTCAATTATTTAGTTCGAACTTATTAAATTAAGCTTAAGAAACATGATAAAAATAATGCTAAGTTTCTTATACTTTTTGCTGCTTGCTACATGGTGGATAGGGTGTTCAAAAAGTCGTTAGCTTACCCGATACAAAGCCTGAGCAGTCTGGATCGTGTTGTTTTATGTCCGCACAGATGTCAAAGTTGTGGCGAAAGATGGCGCCTTGAATTTTACGACAAGCGCGCCAGATTTCATTGAGCTCCATCTCCTCCTGTTGTGTGGCATGTGGAGTAGAGGTTGCATTTAGTTGGTTGCACGCTTAAATTGTGTGCAAAATGTCAGTTGTTACCCGCTCATCGCCCTCCTTCAGTTTGGTCGAGTGCATTCTAGCAATTCAATTTACAAGTAAAATATATTTTTGAATGAAATTTATTTGGAAAAAAAGAAAAAGAAAACATCAAAAGTTGTGCAATGTATGCTATAAAATACACAATAATATCGAGGCAAGCTATGCTCGTTCTAACAAATGCTGACATTGTGCACCGAGCATTCTTGCTGTTTGCCTTTGTTTCACTTGGACACTAATCACATCCTTCTCGGAGTCGCAATCACGAGCTCATTCATCCCGTTTGGTTTGTCGCAAAAGCCAACAGCACTTTTATTCAATTTTCTATAAATGACGCAGGAAAAGTCAAGAAAAAAAGGAAGGAGGAAAAAACATATCCCGGCATCGCATCGAATGCAATTTCAGTTTATTGAAAAATCACTGGGCAACTAAGTAAAGCCAGCGATAAGCTGACACTGATTGGCCGCTCACCTGCACAGTTAAACAATGTTTACCCGAGTAACTCATATGAGTAGATTCATTCATTTACGACAGCTTGGCATGAATATAGTGTATATAGTATAGAATACTGAAAACAAAGTTAAAGGACTTAGAACATTGGCTTTGATGCGTGCCAAATTGCACTTCAACATCGATATGCCCGAGCTGATAAAAAGTACATGTTATTATTATCGGTTGCTGCCTCAGTTGAGCTTTGGGTCCGAAGCAAAACGAAGCCACCTTTGGTGCAACGTTTTTATTGCGGCGCATTTTTGATTTGGCCCAGCTGCAGGTTATTTGCTTTTGCTCGGCCGCGAAGCTAATTTAAAATTATAGTTTTGAGTTCTTCAATTCCGGAGCAGAGCGAAGCATAAAATAAAGTGAGTTGAAAACTGGAAAAGAGAGAAGAGGTGAAGGGAAATCCAACGTTAACGCTTATCGTGCACAAACATATGGCGTTTTGTCAGTGCGACTTTGCAGCATGTTTTTCCTTACACACACACACACACTCGCGCACACACACACACAGTTGGACAAAGCGTTGGCATATATTCATGAACCTGCTGTACATCTGCATAATAGATGGCAGCAGGCGGCGTCAGGTGACGGCACTTGGCGTACATTGCCTTTTATTTTCGTGTGTGTGTGGCAGTGTGTGTCTGTTGTCTGCCACTAGACTGCTTTTTGGGCGGTAAGTTTCACACGCACACACACACACACACACACACACGCAGAGAGAGAGTGAGACACACTCACTCACTTCGTTATAGTCGCATAGAAATATGGAGGAGAAGAAAAGGCAAACAATGGCAATGGGAGCTCAGTTATCGCCCGCCATCTTTATTGCATGCAAATGTGCGAAAGGCGGTGCCACACCCCCTTCGCCCTTCCCCATCTCCTCACTCAAATGGCTGACATATATGCAATACGTATACGTAATGTACGTATACGTAATGCACCTTTGCCATTGCCTTATAAAACCAACCGCATGCATATTTATCTTTTAGTCAGAGCCAGAACTAGAACCAGTTTTCTCTGCATCAGTGTGTGTGTGTACGAGTGTGTGTGTGTGTGTGAGTTGAAGAAATACGATATCTTAAGTGTTAACCAGGCGCTTTGCCAAACAAACTCGCACTGACGATACAAACGAGGCATTGCCACCTTATCTGCCTCGTTTGCCACGCCCACCTCGTTGCAGTCGCCTTCGTTGTCGTGCTTAACTGCAAATGTGAATTTCAGCAATATGTATGTGCATTTTTTGTGGCTAAAGCTAAAGAAAGCACAACAAAAAGTAATATGAAAGGCAAAACTACACCGCAGAAAATAAATACAAAAAAAAAAACGCTGCTCACTTCTGCTGCGGCGCGTTTTATGCGCACTTGAACACACACACACACACAGTCGCACACACACACACACACTCTTACGGATGCAAACAGGTGTGAGGTGTGTTGTCCTTCCTCTTCCTCTCTGCCACTTCCTCGCTTCCTCACCTCCTCACCCTTTACGGCATTGCATTCCTGTTGTGCATAGATTCGGTTGCTGCTTATAATTCTACGCCGGAGTTGTAAATATTTATTCAAGTATTTATTTATGTACTCACTCGCTCACACATTCTCTACTCGCGAGTGTGTGCGAGTGTGTGTGTGTGTGTGAATTCCTAAAATACCCAAAACTATGTAGGGTAGATTTGCTGCAGAGCTTGAAAGCTGTTGTAGAACAAGTTTGCCATAAATATATATTATAAATAATAAAATTTAAAAAAAGTAAAAATATATTTTTTTATTTTATTAATTGTAAGAATAATTATTAAAATTTTTTCTTAAATAATAGAAAGTAATATTAAATTATTGATTATATTAAATTATTGATTATATTAACATCGCTTCAATAGTTAGAAACCGCAGTTTTACATTTAATGCAATTTCAGTTTTCTATAATTTCAAAAGTGTTTAAAATATTTTCAGCAATATATAACCTTAGCTTATTTTCACTTTAAAATAGGTGAACGTTTTTGGGAGCATTAAAATATTTTAGACAATTTTTACAATTCCATTTTTAATGATCTATCACTTTACTACTAACTTATCTTCTAAAGCTTCTATACCATCTAGCTTCCATCTATACATTGTATTTTTAAATTGTGTGCAAGAATCACTTGAAAATGTTTGCATATTATAAACTTGAACTAAAACTTAATTATGTATAGTAAGTATATCAGACTTCCTTAAAGTAATAAAAAGGGCAAGGCATATTTGAATGAATATTAAAAAAAAACAATAATATGGAATTAATTAAAATAAATTAAGGATATAAAGAGTATTCAAAAATAATCAAATATTTAATATAAATAGTTACAATTTGAAATAATTACTATATAATAGAATTATAGCAAAAGTATGTTAAAATAAGTTAAGGATATTAAAAGAATTCAAAAATAATCTAATGTTCAAAATGATTAGTTGCAATTTAGAAGAAAAACTATGTAATGTTAGCATAATTTATAGATATAAAAAGATCGTAGAATATTAAATACCTATTCCAAATTAATCTTGTACCAAAAATTAAGTGAGCTGACCTTTTATTTTTAGTATAACATTTTTAAAAGTTCTTTCGTGAAACATGAACAAAAACTGTGCTTTCATAAACTCTCCATTTTATATATTTATTTATTCAATATGCCATTCATCACTCCCTTTGGCACATTTGTTGGCATTAAACAGGGTAATTGCAGCTTGTTGTGGTTGTTGTTCCAGTTGCTGTGGCTGTTGTTTTTCATACATATGTGTGTTTGGAATTCTTGGTTATGTTTTTGCTGAATTCATTTCGGTGCGCAGGTTAAATTAAAATGCATTGCCCTTATGGCTGCGTTTTTGATTTGATGCAACCACAAAGAAGCACCGCACATAAACCATGCAACTGACTTGTGCTACTTGTGCCACAAGCACTTCACCAACAACAAGACCAACAAGAAGGTGAAGGAGTTACCCTCTTAACAATATTTTGAATTACATTTTGGTTGCCTGTGTGTTTTATCAGGGCATTAAAAGTGCTTCAAATGTGATTAATATTTTAAGGCGTAGAAATATTATAAATGAAATTAACTTCTCTTAATTCTTTCGATTGCTATGCCACCCCATTTCGGTATCTAGTCAATCTCTAGGGTATCGAAATACCGTTAATAAGAGCGTGCTGCATAAAGGATGCATTTTCAATTTTTATAATGGCATCGCAGCTGGCAGCTGCAGTTTTGCCATTTTACGAGCAGATTCAGTGCTCAAGTTTATTACACAGTTTGCCATTATATTTTGAATATATATATTTTGACATTGGTTCTGCCGAGCAACCGAAATGGCTTTTTGCCCACTCTTCGTCGAGTCTGTTGCTAAGGCCAGACAACCAAGCTGAGAGAAATTCAGCTTCTATATCCAAGTTAACTCAAGCCAACAAGCAAAAGGCAGCAGGCATCATAAAATGCGCAATATTCTGCAATTTTCATCATTTAATTTGCATTTTGCAAGACATTTTGTGATTCAATTTTCAATTCGTGTCGCGTGCAATAAGAACGACAACGAAAAAGTCGACAACAGTCACCTCATCATCACAGTCACTTGATTACGCACTTTGAGTGGCATGCAACGAGTTTAACTAATTAAAAATCCATTGTTGACATTGGCATTTTCTATTACAAATTGAAATGGGATCTGGATCTGGCTTCGCTATGCCTTCGATATGCTTCGGCTGCCTCCATCGAATTTGAGCGCTGAAAGTGGCCTCAGAAGTGTCGCTTAGAATATTGCCAGTTGTCGTTGGAAATATTACATGAGTTATAACGAATTGGGAATGCACTTTAGTCTACTTTGAAATAGAAAATTTTAGTATTAGAATAATTGTCAGTTATATTAACAAATTAATATTACAAGTGTTAGACAAATTGTAAATTTCGATTAAACAAAATTAAAAAATTGTACGTCAAAAAATGCATTTGATACTTGAGTATACCGATTAGATTACTTAAAATAGAACGAGTAAGGAAGTTTAAAAATATACCAAAGGTTTTATGGTATATCAGTGTACTACTAGATTCAAAATATACCTTAGAGTGCAAAATATACTGGCTTGTTTGTCAAACCAATTAGGATCTGTAGTGAGTCGACTTTTTTGCCCATACAAAAGTATTTCTTAAATAACTATTATTACTTACATATTTCTTACTTTTTCAGCAGTCTTTTAACAACAAAATTCTTTCATGACTTTACATATTTTTTAATTTATTTTATATATTTCTTAAAAATTAATTACTTCTTTAAATTGAATAATAAGTAAATTTGTTTATGGCTTGCGATCTGTTCAACTTTCGTTTTGAATAAAACATCACTTTAATTTGCTGCGCTTTTTAATAATTGACAATTTTGAATTCACATATTTGGTGTGCTCTATTTTACATTAAACATTTTCTTTTTTATTTGGGGGAGAGCATTCAGCATTAGTGCTTTCAGCTTTGAGCAGCTTTGGATTTGTGTTGCATGGTTCATCAAACAGCCAGTCATTGGGGCATTTGAAAATTGATTTAAAAAAACTTTTTTAATTAATTATGATGATGTCGTCGAGCGCAGTGTGGGAATAACTCTCCCCATTCTCCACCTCCTCATTTAGTGCCCCGCACCCTGCAACAATCCATTTGCATTTGCTGTTGGCGTTGATGTTAAGTTGTGTGTGTTTATACCCGCTACTCAAAGGGCAGAAAGGGTATTACAGCTTTGTGAAGTGCTTGTAACAGGCAGAAGGAGGCATCTACGATACTTTGCAGTCGATGGTATATTTAAAATGTTGTAAAATATCGATATACCAAAGATAGTCTTGAGTATATTTTAATAGGTTTGTGATATATTTTTGATATATTTGCTGAATATATGTTTATATCGATTTACCAAATATGGACTGCAGTATATTTTAGTATTTTGCTATAAATTTTAGCATATTTTTAAACTATACTATATCGAAATACTACCTCAGTATTTTTGTAGTATTTTGGGGGTTGTAGATAGAGTTTCTATATCGATATACCAAACATATAATTTGTTATGTTTTAATATTTTTGAAGTTCACTTTCGGTATAATTGTAAAATACCAAACATAGCCTTCGGTATATTTGAGTATTTTTGTAGTACATTTTCGGTAGTACTGCAATACATTTTAGCGGGTATCTCACAGTACTCTCACAGTGCTCTCTCACAGCACTCTCTCTGCAGCTTTCTTACTTGCTTTTTTTTTGACTGCTTTTGATGCTGCAAATGATGTGCGAGCTGCTGCGAGTTTTGGTTTTTTTTTTCAACTTTATCATTGGAATGTTTGAGTTTTCACATTTCAATTTCTGGTATTTCGCAGTCTACACAACTTTTTGGCTTGCCTTGCCTTGCCATTTGTCCATTTGTCTGTCTTCCACAGGGTGTGTGTCAAAGTTAAAATTAACAAAAATGGTGCCAAAGACGCCGGTTCTTTAAGCAAGTTTTGTATTAATGAAATTGCAAATACGAGAAGTAGTCGACGTCGTCGTCGTCGTCGTAGTTGTAGTCGTAGCATGTAAAAGTTTCGTGCATGTTTCTTTATAAACTGTCAAACTAATAGACTGAGTTTTGGCAGTTGCTCGGGACCGAGTGTCAGTCTGTCTAACAGGTTCTCTCTCCCTCACTCTCTCTCTCTCGCTTCGGAAGTAACTGCATAAAAGACCTGCACTGAATTTCCACTACGATTCCCATTCAGGCTTTCACATATGTATGTGTCTCTCTCGCTCTTCCTCTTCCTGCAAATATTGGAGCAACTTTCTGGTGCAAAAGTTTGCAAATGTATTTCAATGCATAGAAATGAATCTAATTTGTAAAATTTCATACAACAGTTGAAAAGTTATAAACGCGCAAGCACTTGCACTCGGCGCACCAATACACTGACTTCTCTTTTTCCTCTCTCTATCTCTTTTTCTCTGTCTCCCTTTCAAGCACTACACCTCAGTCGTTTATGTTTTCTGCTTCTCCTCTGTCTGCAGGCCACTTTCGCCAACGGTTTGTGTGTGAAAATGTCGACAACTTGGCATGCAGATTGCAAAGTTTCCCCAAAAGCAGCATTGGCATCAGCTTCGGCCTTGGCTTCAGCTTCGACTTCAGCTTTAGCTTCAGCTTCAGCTTCAACATCTGCAACAGCAGCAGCTGAAGCAAGAACCAACAAGTAAAAATAATACAATCACTGTTGTTGCACTGCGAGATACGCTGTTCATTTTGAGCTAAATAAATCACAATATTTATGCTTTGATCTTGTATGCATCATACAGAACATTAGAACAACCTAAGTGACGTATACGCAATATCACGTATACGCCACGTTTAACATTTCTTAAAAAAAAATCAGAATTTGTTGAATTTACGAATTTAGTTAAGCCACAAAAATGTGTTTGCAAATGATTTTTTATAATTTGAGCAATGCATGATATAAAATTTGTCATTTTGTCATATTACGTATACGCCAAGGTTGCCTTATCATTTCATAAATAGTTGGAATGTCTAATATTTATTAGATAGAATGCTAATATTTAGTTTGCCAATGAAGTTTAATATGCATACAATTTCATACATATAATAGAAACTGTCAATTTCTGCTTCATTTAAAAGTTCCCAAAGTTAAAATGTATTAAGACACTTTTTAAAAAAATATTTTATATAACTTTTGCTGGCATAAACTAAATGTTTCGTGAAATTATAAAAATATAGCAGTTTTGGAATTTAGAATTTATATTATTCTATTAATAGTTGATATGAAACTTTCAATTTTTCCTTTACAAAAATGTTCCCTCAGTCAAAATGTATTAATGCACTTTTTAAAAAATATTTCATGCAACTTTTGCTGTCATAAACTAATTGTTTCATAAAATTCGATGAATTTGAAAGTTTTGGAATTTTAAATTTATAGTAAAATATTAATAATACACTTTTTTCTATTCAACATTATTGCAAACAGTTGCTCATAGTTGAGCTTCCCCTTTGCATTGTGCTCTTGATGCGTCAAGGGTATAAAAAGCTGAGCAGATTTAAGTGGTGCTTTGTTATGCATAAATAAAATGCTCAGGCAAGAAATAAGCACGAGCCCAAACATATTTCGAGTTTATTTAAAATAAATTTTAGATTACTTAGCTTCAAACTAAAGGCAACAGCATGGGTCATGCAACCAGGCAGCGGGTTGAATGAGAGAGACAACCAGCCACCCACATTGAAAGTAATTTACGCTTACAAAAAACTTAGCAAACCGTTTGTATGAACTAAAGAGAGGAAGGAGTGGAACTTGGGGCTCTGTTCTCTGTTCTTGTCTTGGCTTGGCGCTAGGCACAGTCGACGACAAGCAGCCAAAGACAATTTTGTTGGCACTAATTGAATGTAAATACAATTTTGCTTTGCTGTCAAGTCTTGTGTCTAGTCGACGATGGCGTTGTAGCAGCTCTCTCTCTCTCTCTCTCACTCTCTTACTCTATGGCTGTCTCGCTCGATTGCTTTCTTGCTTTGCTGAGTATGACGACGTTGGCAATAAAATGAAACGAGCTGATTGTGTGCTACAAACAAGTGCAGCTGCTGCCAGCTTCAGCTTCAGCTTCAGTTGCAGCTCTAGTTGTGACTTCTATCTCTGAGTCCTTTGGCATCGTCTTCTACGTCTTCTTTGGCGTTGAAGTGTCTGTTGTAACGTTTGGCACACAGATCAAGTGCAATGCAACGTGCAAAGTTCCCCCCCCCCCCCCAAAAAAAAAGCGCAAAAATCAACAGTGTAAAATCTTTTATTTAGTGTCATCAACAACGATTTTGTTGCTTCTGCTTCTGCCTCCGTCGAATGTTCAATTTGCGCCAGTTCTGTCTGTATTCTAAGAGTGCATGCAGCCAGCACGCCCGCAGCTTGAGTTTGTCATTTCATATTTGATGCAAAATTTAATTAACAAATTGCACGACATAAGCAAATGACATTCCGTCTAAATCAACTGCAATTGCTCAGTTAGGAATTTAAAACATAGCTTAAAGAGTTTGCCATCTATAAACGATTTTAAACTGCTCTAAACTATTTGCATTTTGTTGTTGGCAAGTGGCAAGTGGCATGTGGCACGTGGCGAGTGGCGATTTAATTCAATTGATTTGCATTTTGCTTTTGATTGCTCTCAAATTACGTATACGCAGTTATTTTTTAATTGAATTATTTGCCTTTTGCGGCTACAAAATGCCCATGGATACTGTAAATGCGGTAGCAATAACAATGCGCATCGCATCGCAGCCCCAAATAACAACAGACAATTACAACAAGTATATCAAAAATCAACAACAACAGCTGTTGTTTTGCCATCAACACAGAATTGCCAGAGGCGCAGATCAGGCTTTGCATATACTCTGTAATTTATGAAAATAAATAAGATGTTTTCTCTTAGCTTAGAGAGCTGCTAATAATTGCATTGCGGAGTATCTTCTAGTCAGTTTGCTTTACACTTTCTTCGCATTTAATTGAATTTGGCATATAATTTAAAAATGTTGTAAACACTTGTAGGAGCTTAAGGAAAGCAACAGCTGAACAATACCTTCGTATTAATTAAACAATTTTTATAGCAATTGATTTTCTAGGCAATAATGATTAGAACTGGATTATGCTTTAACTTTATGTAGTATAATAGTAGTAGATTTTGTGCTCCAATTAGTGCACAGCAATTACAGCGACGTCAGAGTACGTAAAACACACACAGACAGACACCTGGAGTAGAAAATACGTTTTGTGTGTGTGTTTGTGTGCAATTGAATTGTGTGCAAATTATAATTGCACAGTTGCAAATCCTGTTTGTGGTTGCAAAAATTGCTCTACTTTGGTTTCGAGAGCGAGGTATCATAGTGATATGTTGCAGTTAGCGTAATTTATATGCATTTTATATGAACAACAAAAGTATGTAATTAAACTATAACAATAAAGAGAGTCGACTATTTTCCGCTATTGAAAGTAGTTGCTATGGTGGCGCCATCTATCGCATAGCAGATTGCTTTACGACTTTCTAACTCTTTAAATGTATTTAAATTGAAATATATGTTAATATATATATATTTTAGTTTCAATATAAATTTTGCATTAAGCTATAAAAATAATAAAATAAAGCCGCTACTATAGTAGCGCCATCTATCGTTGATAAGAGTGCTGCTTAATTACTTTTACTATTTTCTTTTCTTTCTATACGAATTATCAGCAGCCGATCCAGTAGCGCCATCTATCGGTTGGAAGAGTGCTACGTCATAACTTAATTCTTAAAACGTTTTTACATATAATTATGTAAATTTTTATTTATTTTAGAAATACAATATAAATGTTATATTTAATCTTTCTACCCCTATCATAAGCAGCCGCTTTAGTGGCGCCATCTATAGTACAGTGTACTGCATTCGCTCGACAAAGCTTGCAGTTAATTTGCAACCAATTTAAAGGGCATCTGTGCGTCGTGCATGGCTTGCGTGCGGCGTGACTGCTTGTCGTTATTGTTAGTGACAGGTTGTGTAATGCGGCACACTCATCGTTTAGCTGTTTATTCATTTATGTATGTGTAGCACTTGTAGCAGTTGTAAACGTTCATTACAATTTCCCATTAGCATGCATTTGCCACGCAATTCTAGCATGCATCGGCACACACACTCTTTCACACACACACATGCATACACGCAATCAGAGAAGGCGGCACATACATACATAAATGGCAGCATGATTGTATTAGTCGGCGTTAAGCATCCGCCTGTTTGTCCAGGCAGCTGAAGCGCAGCGCACAAATGTATGCTACAATTTCTTCTCGAGTTGCTCGAGCGGGCAACGGCAACTGCAATGGGAGCACATCCTTATTTCGACATAGCAGCGGCGGCGGCGGCATGCAATGTGGCGTGGCATGGCTGTGCAATCAAATCATCATCAAATCGGAGCCGAAATTGAGTTAATTTTCCCCTCGCACAGTTCATTGCACATCGTCAGCAGCATAAACGCATAAACGCATGATATTGCGGCTTTTCATTTTATCTAACACAACACACATACAACATTTTAAACGCATTTTTGTCACAGTTCTCGCTGCGCTTCGGGGAATGCGTTCGAGGGGTCTAAACAATGCGGTTGGTCGCATAAAGCGAGGCTTGATTGCGTTTCCGTTTTATGAAATTTTGTGGCATCAAATGCAATGATTTGTCATGGCTTATGGTTGCTCTCCTCTCTTACCCTCTGCCCCTTTATTCAGCATTTGGCCGCAACTCAAACGCTCAACTACTGATGAAATGTTGCTTGCGTCGTCACTTCGCTTTTCGCTTTTCGAGTGCGTCGCTCTCTGTTAATATTTTGTCGATTGGCGCTGCAATATTTTGTCATTTGCAAAACCATTATGAATTTATTTATTATTTTTCCGGCTCGCTCTCTTTGGCGCGTTGATTGCGTTTGTTTACGACCCTGTCGCATGTGGCGTATGCGTGATTTGCAATTCGTTTTGCTGAACGTGTGTGTTATGTATTTTGGTATTTGGCATTGCAACACGCAAATTAAAGTTCAGGCAAGCAGAAATTCAATCTCTTATTTGTGGTGATTGTTCAGTTCCCTTTTATTTTTTTCTTTTTGTTGTATTTTTCGCGTTTGCTCCGCTTTCCGCTTTTGAGTCCTGTCTTTCTTTATTGTTGTTGTTGTTGTCGTCGTCGGGCTGTTTTGAATTAAGGAAAGCGCACGTTTTATTGTTTGTTTCAATTGCCTTTGCCTGACGAGCAGGACGAACAGGACGAACGCCCAGCTGCTTGGATGAGCGTAATCAGCAAATGTGCCAACCGACAAGGACATCGACAACGACGACGAAGGCGATGAGCAAATTTCAGGTTTTGGCCCCAAAAAGCGAAATTAGTTCAATTTGTACGAAATCAAGCAGATGTTTGTCTGCATGTCCTCATGTCCTTTTTTTTTATAGCAGACACAGTGAGGAGCGAAGCCAACGACTTCAGCTTCAGATTCAACTGACAGCTGACCTTGTCTCGTGACACGAGCAAATAATTGAAGAAAGTCTGCTCAAAGTTATCGAGTCGCCAGAGCGCATTAATTTGAAAGGTAATATTGTGATAAGCTGGCGACAATTTGATTGAAGACATAATCAAATATGCTCATAAAGCAATACATATCAAAAGGATTTATTTTGGGAAAATTCCTTGAATACATAAGGAGTTCAAAGTGGCGACGATATTCAATATAAGATTATCCTTTTCTTTTTTATTGAATTAAAATAGTATTTAAAATATAATATTCAAAAATACTATCTACCAATATCTATATTTAGTATATTCATAATGTACTACTTTTAAGATATACTATAGAGAAAAGATATACTATAAAAGCAAACTATTCAACTATAATTTCTATCAAACAGAGTTATCATATAATAAATATTAAAAAGTTTTGCTGCTGCATAAAACACCGAATCATTCAATAAAACAATTCAGCTCACTTCAAAATAGTTATAATAACATTTAATAAATCTTCATACTTTATTTATTCGCCTTTAGAAAAACAAGCATTAATTAAAACTAATAAAATGTTTAATTGCGTTTGTTGTCTATCAAAAGTCAGTTTCATATTTTTTATAGCTTTAACAACGAAACGCTTTATAAATGTTTGCCATCGTTTTTGCGTTTTGTAAAGTGTTGAAAACGCGGTACACGTTGCCATCACTAATTGGGACTAATTCTATTTAGCATTTTGCAGAACGACAACGGCAACGAGAACGACAACAACGACAATGGGGATGACGATGACGATGAGGATGACTTTTATTTTAAAAATTCCTTTTTTGTATACCTGTTACCTATAGGGTTAAAGGGTATTATAAGAAGGATGCATCTCCGACAACATAAAGGAAATAGTAATACATACATATATGTCCGTTAGTCTGACTGTCCGTCTGTCTGTTTGAACTCCTAGATCTCAGAGTCTATATGAGATAGAGATATAATTTTTGATACATACAATAATAACTATAGTTTATTATGATTTCTGAAAATGGGGTTGGGATTAGACAAACATTGTAGCAGTTATCTAAAATATACATTTTTATGGAAAAAATATATTTTGGTATTTCGGTAGATTTTGAATGTAGTACTATATCAATATAATAAATATAAATAGTATTATTATATCGTTTCAGTATATTTTCAAATGAATAACTGTTGTCATTTTAGTATTTTTCTTTTTATATTAATTTGGTATATTTCAAAATTAATACCGCACTAACACTCGAGTATATATTGCACTCTATGGTGTATTTTCAATGTAGTACCAAATTCAGCCCTTGGTATTTTTTTTTTTAGTATTTTTGGTATATAAATTTCGTATATTTTAAAATTAATACCTCTGATACTTTTAGTATGTTTGTAGTATATTAATTTAGTATATTTTAAAATTAATAACTTTTAAACTTTTAGTATGTTTGCAGAATATTAATTTAGTATATTTTAAAATTAGAACCACACTGTTATACTTTAATTTAAAATCGGAGCGAGTATCTCACAGTCGACCACACTCAACTGTAGCTTTCTTCCTTGTTTCTCCCTTTTGTAGGTAACTCTCTCTAGCAGCTAGCGTCGTTGGACAGCGTTTCAGCGTTTGAACGTTGGACGGTGTCCAGGCAAACGAACTCCGGCTAATTACTCAATGCAAATTAAAATTCATGTCAAGCAGATTGGATTATCCTCACGCAACATTAAATGTCGCGTTTAGAGCGCCGGCTAGACCCGGAGTTGGGCAACAGAAAAGGGCAGCGACAGCGACAGCTACAGCAAGAGAAGGAAAAGGAAAGGTGCCTTTTGCTGTTGCTCTTTCAGAGCTGCTTCGCGTTTCGCACAAAATGGACAACTGAAATTAAGAGCGAAAAGCGCAAGGGCTGCGACAAGCAAAGGAATAATGGCAAAGGGGACAAAGGGGACGCGGGGTAATGGAAGGTAAGGAAGACACGCGCCAGGCAGAGAGCAAGAGAAGGAGAGGGTAAAAGCAACGCTGGGAAATCTCTTTTGAAATGCTAATGTAAAAATTCTTTAAAGAAAATTACGCAATACATTATTTTGGTTTATTTTGCATTAAAAGTCAATTTAGTGTTAAGGCACAGAAACAACAACAACAACAACAATGTCAACGGGACACGGCAGAGCAAAAAGAATACGAAAAAAAGTATGCGAAATGCGAAAAAAAATGGCACCCAAAACAACAACAACAACGAGAAGATGTTCTACAAAGGAGCTGTAGAGCGTAAAGAGCGCAACAGGATTGGGCCGAGATACTTTTTGGGGCACAGGGAAGGGGGTTCTGTCAGGCGTGAACCTGGACTCGGTCTGGACCATGACAACGCAACTAACTACAGTTTGTGCTCGGCGTAAATAACAAACGACCGAAAGTTAGCATTTTTATTTTGCATTTTAAGTTGATTTGCCGCCTGCGTGCTGAGCAGAGTGTCAACGCCACTCAGTCGTCGTCGTCGTCAACAGAACAGAACCCAAAACTCAACCCACACTTCTCTTTAACCAAAAAAAAAAAGGAATCTAACACACCCACACGTTCACATACTGATGAGCGAAGGGCAGCTAAAGGGGGTACTGTGGACAGCAAGTGTCGTAAATGGAAAATATTCTCATCTGTTTTCAGTTTATATTTTTACTCGATTTGATTGTAAATATTTGTCACTTTATTACATATTTCAAATAATATTTTATTTGCTAGTTATTCCCTTCATTGCTTTCAATAGTTTGTGTAAATAATTGCATTAAAGATTGATTGAATGTTTCGCACATTTCTTTAATATTCGTAAATGTGTATGTTATAATTAAACAAATGCAATCTCATTCATTTTTTGCTTAAGCATGGCTTCAAATGATTTCTACCCGCTACCCGAATGATATGCCTACTTAAAATGGGGCTGGCAATCTGGTATATTTTGACTTCTATGGTATTTTTCGAATATACCAAATATGGATTTCGGTGTATTTTTGTATTTTTGTGGTATAATATTTGGTATATAATAACGTACTGCTTTGCTTTTATTCAAAATGGGTAGCGTGTATCTTAATAACTTGTTTAAATTTATTTTACATTTTATTAATTTCTTTATATTCTTTATTATTGCGTTTCATTATCTTGTTGTTTAATGAGAAATACACAAATATAATCTGAATTATATTTGTTTGAGTATAGCCACAAAGTATATAATAGCTTCAAGTTGTGTCTGTAAATATTTATACTGAAATATTTATACTATTGGTTGGATAAAAAATTTATTGACTTTCCATAATCTTTGATCTGAATCATTTGATTAAACAGCTTGAAGTTATGTCTTTAAATATTTGTTTTAAATTTGTTTGCAAAAATGGATTGGATAAAATAGCAATTTTTTTTCTTGTAGAGTTAAATAATAAGCAGATTTATAAAATTGAAAATAGGTCATGCAAATATTTGCATTTAATTTGTTTGCATCTCTTGTTAACTTCTTTATTATATTTTTAAAATTGAATACTTAAATATTTGTTTTCAATTTTGTTGTGTACTTTTTTATTATTTTTCAATATGAGTCAATATGCATTAGATAATTTAGCAGTTCTTTTTCTTAAACAGAAGCAAGTATAATAAAAGAGTTACAAATATTTGATGTAAATATTTGTATTAAATTTGATTGTGTATTATTGTTTTGTGTGTATTATTTTTCAATATGAGTCAATACACATCTGATAATTTGATAGTCTTTTCTTAAGTATTGAATAATTCATAGATTTTATGTACATATTTGTTTTTAAAATAATTGTTGAATTTATTCTCGAATTTTGTATTTGCACATAACTTGAATGTTATATTTGTTTTATTAAGTTTGATTGATTAAGTAAATTTTTTTTTCACAATTAATAAATTCATGAAATATTTTGCATATTTTTTCGTTGGTAATTTTCAATTGCTTAAATAACTCGCATATTTACTGGCAGTTCTTTTTCTTATATAAAGCTTCAATTATTCTTTTTTTTTATTAATTAACAAATATGCGCTTCATAATCTGGCATTTATTTTTCATTAATGAATTATGATGGATTAATGCGATTGTAAAATATTTCACAATTTTTTTTTTGCTTGCACCTCTCAATTGTCTAAATAGTAATAATTAATGAAATTTTTAAATTATTGCAAATATTTATAAAGTGGGTTAAATTTTGTGGCGCTTTAGCAGTGCTGAGCTGAGTTGAGTTGCGATGTGGTGTGCGTTCAACCGTTTGGGGCAAATGGGATTATGAGCTTTCAACACTTCACTTCACAATGTGCAACAAAGACATTGTTATGGCTACTTTGGTGCTTTCATTTCAGTTTTTTTTTTTTGCGCGCTCACTTCGTAAATACTCGCACTTCTTTCATTTTCTTTCGTCGCGATTTTTCTTTACGCTTTTTTTTTTCAGCAATTTTCCCACAATTTCCACCATTGTGCAGTGGAGTCCCTTTTTTTTGTCGTCTTATGCTTTGCATGAACACGTAGAGGAGGGAGAGGAGGGGGGTCAGTCTGCTGCGGCACGCTGCTCTTTATCTATTAAAACGCCTTCCAATTTGCATATTTCTGCAGCTGTAACAGCTGTCAACGCTGGACAGCAAAGCTGACTGCGAAGCTGACAGCGACGCTGGCTGCGACGTCGACGCAGG
This sequence comes from Drosophila niveifrons, assembly GCA_035046325.1. Classification (NCBI taxonomy): domain Eukaryota; kingdom Metazoa; phylum Arthropoda; class Insecta; order Diptera; family Drosophilidae; genus Drosophila; species Drosophila niveifrons. The sequence goes on from JAWNOC010000046.1 coordinate 22,954,251, forward strand.
ACTTATTGTAAGAGCAAACGAGAAGCGGCTCTTAAGATAATGTATCTGCTAGCAGCTCGCAGCTCGCATCTCGCATTCACATTCACATTCACATTTACAGTCGCAGTTTCTCTGCCCAACTGATGAGTCCGAGCATCGCGCGCAAATTAAAGCCCTCGACGCTGGAATTTGGGGCGTGGCAGTTGGGCAGCTTTAAGTGCGACGCGACTGACAGACACCTCTTAAATTGACCAGAGTTAAGGGTAAACGCAGAAAATACAAGATTATGCCAGCATTTTTTTAATAAAAGCATTTGTAAAGAACATATTTAAGAGCATAGAGAGCACAAGAAAACATTTTCTTAACAGATCATATTAGTTTTTAAACCCAAGTAGAAAACCCAGTAAATAAATAGGTTATTGATATGCTTTATCAAATTGTCCACAAAGTTTGCTCTACGGTAACTAATATTGTAAACTTTTACCGATATAAGCTACCGATAGTAACCTCTACTTTTGTCTTTCTTAAGGCAACCAGCTCATGAAGTACTGGTGGAGAGCTATCGATAGCAGGCGACAACGATCTTCGACGACAGTCAATTTTGAGCCATCGATAGTGTCGATAGTCGCAAATAATATCGCCATTGATTGTTCTCCACCTTTACCATGAAGCGTTCATCTGATTGTGAAGTACAATCAGAATAATTAAGAACCTTTAAAGTAAAAAACACATTTCAAAGGAATTCGAATAGAACACAAGACTGTTCTCGCATTTTATTGGCAAAGCGACTCTATTGAAACAAATCATTTACAGGATATAGACAAAGAAGAGAGGCGTTTGTCCAGTGCCATTATTGCATATTAGAGAATTGAAGCATATTAGCTATTAAGAAAACTGAAAGAGAAGCAGAAAAGTTGGCAAACTTAAGTTAAGCAAATGAACAAATTTAAGCAACTTAAAGACGTCCTTTTAAATGACATATAGTGATGGAAAATATACAGATCTGACTTCTTACGAGTAGATTGTAGTCTTCAAAAGGGGAGTCAACTCAATACTTTAGTATTAAGATAAAGAAATTAAATTATAAATAAACTGAGAAATTGACCAAGAAGTGGCCAATGATGGACTGCAAGATTTCAAGCTGTAAAATTCAACCGACTAAATTTAGAATCTCATTTGATATACTTGGCAGAGCATTATCTAGTCGTTGGCATATTTATTTAATTGTTGAACCTCTTGACTATTTTATTTCGTTTTATTTCGCTTTGTTTGGCCCGGCTTGTTACGCTGTCGCATTACCTACATCAACTGTCACTTTAAAACGCATTTTTCTTGCCGTCCTCGCCGTTTGAAGTGTTACTCAAAGCTGTCGTCGCCTCCAATGCCGTAGCTTATCTATATACAGAGAGAGAGAGAGTCTTTCATCGCATTGTGTTTAGTATTTTAAAATGGAAATGGAAGGGAAATGGTCGCATGGTGGCTTGTAAACAATTCCATGCACATTAAGTTCCAATTAAGTAACATTCAAGCCAAATCGTTGTTCGTTCGTTCGTTCGCTTGTTCGCTTGTTCACATTGTTTGTTTGTTTGTTTGGTTTGGCTCGCCAGATTGCTTTGTTAATATTAATTTGTCATTAATTTGAACGACAGCAGCTTACAAGCGGAGCTCGTTTAAAATGCATTGATAAGCCAAGTGGCTGCTGGAATCTCTCTCTCTCAGCTTATCCACACACACACAGACACAAACATACTTCTACTCGCAGTCATCAGATAAATTTAATGCGCTTTAAACTGTTTGGGCTTGTGGCTTGGCTTTTGTGCGAGCGAGCAAAGTCTTAAGATCCTTTCAGTTAACTAAACACAACTGTTGCTCAAAGGCAGCAAAAGGGTTAGCTGGCAATCAGTTAAGCAGCTCTTTTAAAGTTCATTACTAATTGTATATATTGCAATTAATATACCAGCTACCGATAGGGTAAAAGGGTATTATAAATAAATCTCCGGCTCTAGTCATGTCCATCGTTCCACCTGTCTGTCAGTCTGTTCGTATGAAACCCTGGATCACAGGGACGAGGTAAAGTTATAGTATTTTTTGACGTATCTTAGTTGCTTTTGCTGATAATCTGGTATATTTTCCACTCTATGGTATATATTGAATGTATATGTATTCAATATACCAAATTTAGCCTTCGGTATATTTTTAGTATTTTGCAATATATTAATTCGGTATATTTTATGCTGATAATCTGGTATATTTTGTACTACATCGTATCTTTTGAATGTACTACTATGCCTTTGGTATATCTTATTTTTATTCAGTATATTTATTTAGTATATTTTGCGTATTTTTATTTCACAGTCGAGCACACTCGATCATTGCTTTCTTACTTGCTATTGAATGTAGTACTCTATAAATATACCAAATATAGTCTTTGGTATACTTTGCAGTTTTTGTGTAGTATATTAATTTGGTGTGTTTTAAGTATAATACTGCACTGATTTGCTTTCATTAAAAATGGGTAGCAAGTATCTTATAGTCTAGCACACTCGATTGTACCTCGACTTACCTTATCACAAGCTGTTGACGTACTACAAGAGCTAATACTAAATGGCTTAGTTATCGAGTGCCAGCGCGCTTTTCATTTAATGCAACTTTCAAGCAAATTGTATATGTAAACAAACACGTTACAACCAGGTGCAACAACTGAAGGAGCACAGTAAAGCGGCAAGTGGCGTCACTCGGAGGCCACAAAGCGTAAAAGTGCATAAAGCTTATGTTGCCTAGCAGTTAGCTCTCTCTTTCCCTCTCTCTCTCTATCTCTCTTTCTCTCTCTCTCTTCATTCAACCAGTCCAGTGAGAGTCACGCAATGCCAGCTTAGTTTTGCTTTTGCATTCAGCTTCTCGCCCGGAAATGCAATGCAAAAAAAAAACGAATAAGAGTCGGATATATTTTCAATGGAATCACAGCTCACAGAGTGAGGGGGGAAGCGGGGGCAGCTGCTGGTCTCTGAATAGGAAAAAAGGTGTTATCTGATTGCTATTTTAAACAGAGTGCGGCCGAGCCGAGTCAAACTGATCCGGGGTGAGGCAAGGGGGCAAAGCATTTGAAAGCTGTGAAAAACAAATACGTGCACATAAAAAGTTTAAACACATGAATGGGGCTATTCATGGCTTCTGGTCAGCTAAAGCAATGAGCTGATGACTCGTTGAAAGGGGGAGATGGGGAGAGGGGGCGATGGGCAGTGTGAAACTTCTCAGAAAGTACATTAAAAAAAAAACAGATGCAATTGATGTGGCAAACAGAAAACTGAAAAACAGAATATAGAGAATAGAAAAAGGAATTGCAGGCGCTTATGCTGGTCTGCTTTCAAAGCAACGATCATTTTGATTGAATGATCGTTCTTCTGTTCGCATTACATTTTCCTCTTCTTTTGCCTTTTTTGAGGTTTTACTTTGGTCGTTAAGGCACTAAAGCGGCTTCTACTGGTTTTATTAGCATGATTAAAGTGGCACAGTAAAATTAATTACATTTCAAATGGACACTTGGAATAAAGTTCTTGAACTGAATTTAATTTCATATATCGATTTACTTTCTCATTTAACTAACAGACGTTTACTTTTGTTTTTGGCTTACTTTGCAGTTTTCATTTGTTTTATGGTTCTCTTGGCTTTAAAATTTCTAGGCTTTTTTCTTGTTTGGTCAAGTTTTTGCATACAAATTAAAATTTTTTTATTCCAATAAATTTTTTAACAAACTTTAACTTTCGATTCTTAGACCTACTCTTGTTTGCGCATTTCCTTTTTAATTTTGAGTTTTGTTTTCATTCTGAAATTTTGCATATTTATTTTTATATTTTGGACTTACGTCAACGGTGACCTTCTTTCCATTTCTTCCCGTGCTTCTTGTTTTAATTTTGAGATTCAAACAATCTTGATTCAAGATTTTATTGTTTACTTTAGCACTGTTTTTCTCTCTGTGTAGGCATATTTCTGGTTTACTCATCTTTATTTAAAATTTCAGCAAATTTATTTTGTAAACCAGCTATTTCTTCGATTTCAATAAATATTGTAACTAAGTTTAACTTTAGAATCTTAAATTTTAGGCCTATTTCTTGTTTTCGTATCTCTTCTTTAATTTTGTATTTTATTTAGATTCTGGAATTCTGCGTATTTATGATTATAATTTCAATTTAGCAATCTTTAATTCTGGGAACAACTTTGACCTCCTTTCCCATTATATCGTGCGTATTTCTCGCTAGAATCGTCTTCATCTCTAGTGACAGCACATGTCTATATCTATGTTAATATCTCTGTTTTCACTCTTTGCTTCTGGGTTTCTCACCATTTCTCTGTGCAGTTCCCAATTGGCCATTCAGTAGAGGCATCAAAGCATTACTAATACTCACATCTCTATCTCTCGCTCTCTCTCTCTTTCTCTTTCTCGCTTTCTATCTCCGAGTTGTTTATCAAACGGTCTGTCGCTTTGACCGACTCTGACTCTATTTGCCAAACACGAAGAGGAGCACACAGGATGTGAGCAAGCGAGAGAAGTGCGAAGTGGTGCAACGGTGCGTATGAGTAATGCAGCTTGTCTACAGTCATACTAATTAAATGGCACTAAAACTTGGACTTGACTGGCTGACGCTTTGCCGCAGTATCGGTAATTAAAATCTAAAAAGAATCCAGTTCTCTTTTTGTTTGTCTTGCTGTCTGTCTGTCTGTCTTTCAGACTGTTCTCAACCACTTTGTACTTGCCTCGTGGCATGCTCAGTGCTATTTGCTTAAGCTGTAGTTATCGCTCGATGTGTGTGCCACATCTCTGCGTATGTGTGTGTGTGCACAACCGAGTGCACTTGTTAACGTTGAGGTAAGCAAATAATGAGGTGCGCCACACACACACAGAGACAGAGACTGAAGCTTTTAATGAACGAAAGCGATAATCGTTGTGAATTGCACTGCAATTAAGCGTGTCAAAGGAAACAAGATTCACTCCATGAGCACGAACTCGCTAGCTACATATGTTATAAAGAAAGTACACACTGGACACACACACTGTTTGTTAAGTGAAACACCTTCAGCTGTGTTGTGTAACATTTATTTCGAATCGACATTTAAATGAGCGGATAACCGCCGTATCCATAAGCACGTCCATACAAGCCGCTGCCATAGGAGTAAGGATAACGCAGGCCATATCCAGCATAGTTGCCATAGCCGCCATAGCCGCCGTATCCACCATAGCCTCCGTAGCCGCTATATCCTAAGCCACCATATCCTAAGCCTCCAATTCCTCCTATGCCTCCAATGCCTCCGATACCTCCAATTCCTCCGATTCCTAGGCCCGTTCCGTAGCCTCCCAATCCGCTGCCGTAGCCCAGACCAGGATAGCCACCAAAGCCGGCAAGCTGCCTGGAGACTCTCGCTCTTGAGGCCTGCAGCTGCTCCACGGTGGCATCGTCATCATCATCCTGCAGCGGCTTGCCAACTGTTGCTTGGCAGCAGCAGGCGGCAACGATTAGCAGCGCATATAATCCAAATAAGGCGCAGTTCCGCATCGTGTTGCGACTCCTTAAGTTGTTTGTTTACCTAGTTTACCTTTTTCCTAGTTTGGCAGTCGAAGTCGCAGCTGGAATTGTGTCTCGGTTGTGTTTGTCGTTGTGTAGTTTGCGGTGTTGTGACTCGCGGTGTCGTGCAGCCAACTGTGACCTGGCCAGCAAATGTTATGGCCATTTATAGCCTTAGAACTTTGCGCATTAAATAGAAACTTTTGTTTCTTTTCTTGCTGCTGCCTACCTCCGTTTGCTTGTTAGCGAAATGAGACGCTAATGTAAACGTCATAAAACAAACTATTTAAATATGCGACTCAACGCAACTCGACTCGACTCGAAATGGAACAAAAAGGCCAATTCATATCTCGCTGCCCCGAAATGGGCAACTTTTCGTTGCGGCCAGTTTACAGGCAATGCCATTAGGCCGCACGCTAAGTGGCGTTCATGAAATCGAATGGGCACTGTAACCAAAGGGAGCGGAGAGAGAGCAGAGGAAGTTTGTTTAAAGAGCTAAAACATTTCACTTTGCGCACAGGTTACTTTACACTGAAAGAAAAGAACGTGCTTAGATCAAGAATAAAAGATTGAATCCAGATTGTGTGATGTTAAAATTGTTATAGTTAATTGATATGAACTTAGTTATGCAGTTTATATAAGTTGCCCTTTCATATACGAACCGATTAGAGTTTCAATCCAGAACTAAGTGGCATCTTAATTTACTGAGCTAACAACTCTATTAGATTCTAATTTTATAGGTAGGGAATTACAACCATGAACAAAAAAAAAAAAAGAACAATGTTCCTATATTTTTGATCTTTTCGATCCTAAAAGGTGATTTCTTAATCTCAAAATGTTTCGTTTCAAGATTTTGTCGAGCCAAAAATTTAGTTTGAAGATTCTAGTTTAGTATCGAAAAGTTCTTAAATCAAGATTGGCAATTTTCTATTCAATCTAGAATACAACATTTTTCAATCTAAAAAAAAGATGTTTTAAATTTAAAAATGAAATTATGATTTATTTATTTACATGTTAATTATTATACATAATAATATAATAACTAAAAGAAGGGAGTGCTAGCTACTAAGGCCATCGACTCAAAATGAAATTCAGCATACAAATTTTGATTTAAGATTTGTTCAAACAAACTGTTAATCTACATTTTAATATAGTTTTTGTTTCTCTCAGTGTAGTCTTCTCACTCTCTCTCTCTGTCGCTCTGTCTGCGGTCAGGTAAGCTGTGCAAATGTGCTAATTTCATTTGAAGGTTAGTTATGCTATTGACCAGGCCAAGACCCCTAAGGCCAAGCGCCAGGCGACCACAGCACACCGCTCTCCGCTCACCGCTCTCCACTCACCACACCGCAGCGTACACCGCAACGCACACGCACACGTCATAAGCATCAAGTTTGGGTGCGTAAGTGTGAATTGCTGTTTGTTGATTGTTGTTGTTGTTGTTCTCCTCGATGTTGCTGCTGCTTCTGCTCTTGTTGTTGCTGTTGTTGTTTGGCTATTTACCAGTTTTGTTTGTTTGTTTGTTTGTCGTTGTTTGGCTGCTTTAGTTGTTTGTTTTATGCGCGGCCTGACCATTAACAATGCTCGATGATGGCTCTATGCTGCATGCCGCATGTCGCATGTGGCAAGCATAAAAAAAAAAGATTATTCTAAAACCAAAGTCAAAGCCAAACCGCAGCGAAATTTATTCATTAATGCAAAACGATCTTTCGGCAAGTCGCGCTTAGTCAAATTTTTAAGCATTTAAGCCAGTTCCCGAAAGTGGGTCAATTAATGCCGTCAACATCAAATCAGTCTGCACATCAGTCCAGACTCTGCTCTCTGGTTGCTCCGCTCTTCGCGACACTGAATAAATTAACGCCCGCACAAACACACAAAACGAATGAATGAAAAGAACAACACACGAAAAATGTGCTGCATAAATTGTGCAACAAATAGCCTAAGGGAAATTGTTATTGCAATTATTCTTAATTACTCGAAACTAGCATAAATGAAATACAAAATAACTTCATTAAAAATATTTATAATTATCGTATGTTGCTCAAATGAAATTATCTGCAATATGAAATATTATAATTTAAATTAAATGTCGATAGAATAATAAGCATAAGCACATTATACAACTAAATGAAAGCTGATTAAATTTAACATTACGCATACGCCGCTTTGACATCATTAATGGAAGAAAGGAAATCGAATAAGCTAATAGACAAATAATTATTATTTGGCAAACATAAAAAATAGTAAAACTAGAGATCATGAGTGCTTGACTGTAAGATACCCGGTACCTATGAAAGCATAACAGTGCTGTATTAATTTTAAAATATACCAAATTAATATACCGAAGAAATACTTAAATCCTAAATTCTAATAAGTGCTAACTTTGGTATATTGCTATGTATATACCGAATGAATCATTTGGTATATTTTTGGTATTTTGCGGTATATTAGTTTGGTATATTTTAAAGATAATTCCGCATTATATCAAAAGCAGCATTTGGTATATTACTATGCCTATATGCTGAATGAGCCTTGCAGTATATATTTAGTATTTTCTTGGTATATTATTTCGGTATATTTTAAAATTAATAAAGCAATGTACATGTAAAATATACCATAGAAGAATATATATACTTTATATTGTCGGAGATGCTTTCTTTTTCCTGTTAAGTACATTTCCTAGTGGCTCAAATTTATAATACTCTTCTAAACTATGAGTGAAGGGTATAAAAATGTCAAAATACAAGTTAAATAGGTTATAAGTAGCATTTAAGCTCTAAATTTAAACAATTTGTTGGTAAAGACATTACGCATACGCGCCGCCGTCTGTTGAATGACATTCGTGTTGTACGAGACAAAGGTAATTTTCAAGACACGACACAATTCAAACTAAACTGACAAATGCTTTGTCTGCACTTTGCTGCTGGGGTTGTCGAACCTTAAACCGGTTTCTCGGTAGTGTTTAGTGTTGAAATTCCAAAACATTTATCAATTGTATTTTAAAATGCACATTTTTAATTAATTTAATTGTTTCGCCCGTTACGCTTAGAATGATGTGCCCCAGTTTGGCATTTTACGGACAGCCACTTGACCAGCTGCCAGTTGGCTTTCAGTTTCCCTTCTTGTTGTCCTGGGACAGCCTAGAAGTAAAGGCAAGAGAACGAGGAGTTTGTCTTGGTGGGCAATAAGTTTGCGTTATTATTATAGACCAGGCTATTGTTGTTGTTGTTGTTGTTTACGCTTAGTTAGACAGTTAATACAAAACTCTCTCTCTCGCTCTGTATCCCGCCCCCAATACACAGAGTATCCATTTCATTTGGGAGTCGAAAGCCGAAAACTGAAGGCTGAAAGCTGAAAGCCGAAAGTTTAGTCCAGCCCTAACCAGAGCACTTCTAGTTTTATGGCTTGCTGGCGAATTCATATAAATTGGCTGCCCAAACAGCAACAGCAACTCAAACTTTGTGGCCATTAGAACTTGGTCGAAGCTGCTGCTGCTGCTATCGATTGTCAAAGTGGCAAGTGGCAAGGTGAAGATTTCTCTAGTAGTTGCTGCAAGAAGAGGCGTGATTCATTGATACACAATACGCTTCAGTTTGGATGCTAAATCATTTTACTTGCTGGCTATCGATTACCATTTACCTTTAAATATATTTTATTCACCTCAAATGGATTTCATACAATTACTCTTTCGTACAACTCGCATAAGGAAACAATTTAATAAATGTTGCGCTTTGTAACAAAAAGGTTAATCGCATCAAGTGGCCGTGTGTCGATAAAGATTAAATGCCAGCTATAAAATTGGTCGCTTTTGACAAGCCGATTGCATTGTTAAAAAATTAACTTGGCTTTAAATTTACGCCTTTTGTTATGCCTTGACCCATTATCGCACTCTTTCCGCTACTTGGGCTAAAGTTTTGCAGCTTTCGCTTTAAAGGGGAGAAAAATAAACGAAAGCAAAGGCATCTTTCTTCTTTCACAGGCTTTGAGCAATGCAAGTAACATTGGCGCAAGCAAGAAACTTTTTTGGCCTGAGCAAAAAATAAATGCCTGAAATACAGTTCAGCGAAATTCTTGAACGACATTAAAAAGTTGATAACAAAGCCGTAAATAGCCAAGAACGAAGAAAGAAGAAGGCAAAGGGTGTTGGAGCGTGGCCTTCACTTTGGTTTTGCTTTTGCTTTTGCTTCTGCTGCTGCTTCATGCCATGACGCTACTTTATTTAGTCTTGTTATTTCTTATCGAATGCGTGTCCCAATAAATCTATAGCAGCAGCACCCAACGTGTGTCATGGCAACGCCCCTCTCAGACAGCGAGAGGAAGGCAGCCAGCTGTTGGGGATGCTCTAACGGATTATCCTTGTTTGACCAAACTGCTGTGCCAAGGAGCAACGACAGCAGCAGCAGCAGCAGCAGCTGATTGATTTGTTATTGAAAATATTAGGCCTACTCTGAGAGCTCAGACAAATGCGAGGGGCGGGCGGAGGGCAAGGTGGAGGGGGAGGGGCAGAAACGTGCTGCTGGATACGCTTGAAACTTTTATAACTTTATGAGGGCGTTGTAATTTGATATCGCAAAGTTTTTTATTGCCTTTTATAGGCTTATAATTTGGCCGCGATGCTGTTGTAGCGACTCTCCTGCTCCTGCTCTTTCTCTTCTCTCCTCTCGTCACGAGTGGCGGCTGAGTGGCTTCGCCTACGGGGCGTATGCTTGTTGTGCCTGCCTTTTTGTTTACACGTTATTTATGGCTTATAAATACGAATACAAGTGCGACTTCTTGTTGTTGTTTGCAAATTGTGAAACAGCAAGAGCAACAAGAGCAACAAGAGCAACTCACATGTGGCCTGAGCTAACGCAATCTCTTAATGAGCATTAGAATTGCCGTAATGCTGACAATGAAATTACGTATACGTATACGCGAGTATATAATAGGATTAGCGGTCTATGTACTTTGCCGTCACCACTTCCACTTCCAGTTGTTCTTGTTCCATCTTGACATAATTAGCAGCGACTCAGCTCCCAGAACAGGTTAGTTTTGTCATGCGGTAACGTTGTTATTGTTGTTGATTCCCCTAGAAGCAGCAGCAACAACAACGAGAACTGCACCAACGACAATAAGCTGGAGGGGATTTTTCTTGGCCATTTGATTATGCTCAGGAAATTTAATTGCTCGAAAGGGTCACTAGCTCGTTAAGAATTAACTGGCATTCTCTCGCTCTTCGCTCTCTCACTCTCTTGTGTTCTAGCTGGACTCTTATATAAAGACTGTTTTGGACTTCGTTATGACCAGACGCGTTTCACTCATAGTCAAGGGCAACAATGCACAGTGTTCTTCTGTACGTGTATCTAATAGTGCTAAGTGCTTGTGCTTTGCTCTCGAGCAGCACCCAACTGGGCGACCCCAGAGCGGAAATGAAGCAACTGACTCTGGCGGATGTAAATCAGGCAACGGAGCAGCAGGAGCTGCCGGCTGTACGCTTGGCCAGACAGTTGGGTTTCGGTCGACGCTTTGGCAGATTTGGTGGCGGAGGATTTGGCGGCGGAGGTGGAGGATTCGGTCCCGGTCCGGGCTTTGGTGGTGGAGGCTTTGGCGGTCGCCGATTTCTTGGCAGACGTCGCTTCGCCAACCCTGGTTTCTTTCCACAACCTCTGGGATTTTTCGGCTAAATGCCATCAATTTAATGTGAATGATAAAATCAAATCAAGAAGCGAACAAAAACAAAAAAACACAACACAACAAACTGCTCTTTCAATTAGCTTTTGCAATTAGTTCGAGAGTCGCTATATAAATGCCAGTGAATTCCATCGAGTTTAGTTAGAAACGGAAAGATGAACACTTTGACCTGGCAGTGCCAAGCTCTGCTGCTGCTCAGTTCGCTGTTGCTGGGCTTTGTTTCCTTGGATGTCGGAGCTCAGGAGGCTGTTGAGGTGGATAGTCCACTGGATCGTCCTGCGGATGCTGCAGTTGATCGCCCAGCACGACAGGTTACAGTGCAGAATACTAATGTAAATGCAATCGGTGGATGTCCTTTCCCTAACTGCGGTGGTTCTGGCGGTGGCTCTTCCGGGGGTGGTTCTTCTGGAGGTGGCTCCTCAGGTGGTGGCTCTTCCGGAGGTGGTTCCTCAGGAGGTGGCTCCTCAGGTGGTGGCTCCTCAGGTAGTGGCTCCTCAGGTGGTGGCTCCTCAGGCGGTGGGTCCTCAGGTGGTGGATCTTCTGGAGGAAGCGGCTCTTCAGGTGGAAGCGGCTCTTCGGGAGGTGGTTCCTCTGGAGGAAGTTCTTCTGGTGGCGGTCGTGGAGGTGGCCGTGGAGGATGTCGTGGTGGCCGTGGACCACGCTGTCGTGGCCGTGGAGGCCGCGGACGTGGTGGAGGTGGCCGTGGAGGCGGTGGACGACCTGGACGTCCTGGCAGTGGTGTTGGCGGCGGCTTAATCGGAGGCGTCGGTGTAGGTGGCGGTGGCGGTGGCGGACTTGGACTGGGTCTTGGACTAGGCCTTGGACTCACTGGTTAGAGAGTTGCCAGGTCAAAAGTAAAAGCAAGAACACCACGAAAATAAGCTGTAAAAAGTAAAACATGAGCAAAGGAAAGACGGGTTAATGTTTTGGGATTAGAGGTTTTAGGATAAGGGTTACGGGATTCGACGTATTAGGAATGTGCTTTAATACATTAAGATGAGTTATTATAATGAATACTTTTATTAATTTCGAAATTACCTGATTCATTATATTTGGTTTTAGAAGTAGCAAATATAAATAAATAAAATATATTAACGGAAGAACGCTTTTACTTTAATGTTCTACTTTTGTTATATTGAAGAAGCTATTTTCAGCCATTTGTGCTATTTTTATAGTATGCCATCTTTAAATCTGGGAAAAAACTACAAAGAAAACAATAATAAATTGTGTCTTCGCAATCTTTCGTTGTTATTGTGAATAGGACGCCACCGGAAACATCTGTTTGGTCTGATTTTCATTCAAAGCAATGCTAGCGCGTGCGCTTTTGTTCTCTTTTTTATTTGGTCTAATGCGAATATAGAGGCTATTCAGACTAACTGTTTTTTGGCAAAGATGTTGCCCAAAAGTCGGCAGTTGTGCAAATATTAATTGACTGTCTATTGAAGGGCGATAGCTCGAACTCAAGTGACGCGTACTGTGACGCAGGTTCTATGTAAGCTTCCAAACATAAATATCATCGATGTTATTGTGACAGCTGCAGAGGAACTTTCCACTCACTAACTGAGATATATTGGACTATATAAAGAGTGGGTTCATCTGCAATCTAATCATAGCTTGTCTTCCGACTCAGCTTAAACATGAGAGTTCTAACACTTATTCTCGGCTGTGCCATCCTGACCATCTGCCTGGTGAAGAGGGCCGACGGTGTGGCATGCACATCAACGGATCCTGACACTCCGACTGGTTGCACAGATTGCTCCCTGACTGCCAATGCCTCGGCGGCTGACTGCACAACCACGACGACCACAACCACAACAACAACAACAACTGAATCCACCGCCTCTGGCTCTGATCCCACATCCACATCCACTACCGAATCTTCTAGCGCCACCGCCACCAGCACAACCGCTAGCTCTAGCTCAAGCTCCACCAGCTCCGGTTCTAGCACTAGCACTAGCTCGAATGCTGCCACTCTGGCTAGCTTGAGGAGGAGGATAGCTCGTCTAAGGCGCTTGCAGCGTCTGCGGGCCGCCAGACAGAAGGAAATCCGTCGCAAGCGTGCGGCTGCTGCAAGGAGAAGGGCAGCCAGGAGAGCTGCTGCATCCAGGAGGAACAGCAACAGGAGGAGGAATCGCAGAGGTTAGGGATTTTGTAACAATCAATAAACATATAATACAGCATCAGTTTGCCATCAAGAGTTGTTTCTACTGGAGGGGCAGAAGGCAGAGAAGGTTAACAGAGGTATGAATCTCTGTTAACAGGAAATTTATGTACCGCCCAGAAGAAGGCAGTCCTTTCGTTATAAATTAGATCAGACTTAAAGTCACGTCAGTCTATCTGTCCATATGAACTCATTGACTTTAAAAGATAGTGCTTTAATTTCATATGACAACACTTGTTATTTGGTTAATTTTAAATGTTGCCCGCCAAACATAATTTCAAAGCTGTATTGTGCTGCCCACAAAATAACTTGTGTTTCCTAACACTTTGTTTGCGTTAAAAAACTTTTGAGTTATCCCTAAAAATATGTTATATTGGAAAAAGCCGCTACAGCTGTTAGTGTTTAATTACGGTTTTCATTTGTTTTTTCTGGTATTTGTTGGTATATTGTTAAAATATACATTCTGGTATATTTTAGTCTTTTTAGGACCAGATTTTGTGATACACATAAGTGTACTGATTTACAATACTAAATATACTTATTTGGTACAATATATTTTAGTATATTTTTGTTTATTGGCATAACCGTGTATATTTTTGTATATTGGTATAACTTTGTAATGAAATCGCCAATTGATCACAAACCTATCCATTCTACAAAAATATACCCAAATATACTAAGTAGATTTAGTATACTTGATCAGCACACATACTAATATCACAAAGTTTGGTTCTAATTTTGTCATCTCATCTTTAAATGTTATTGTGGGTATCAGCTATATAGTTTTGAAATTACGCTTGTCATTCGTTTTGAGTCAGTGTGCAAAAATCTAAAACTAATTTGATAGGCGTTTGACAATAACAAGTGTTATCATATGAATTGAATCTATCTCTTATAGTCCCTGAGGTTTAATAAAAATTTATTTCCTTGTCTTTAAATTCTATTATTTCTGATCAATAAATGATAAAAGTATAAAAGAATTATTACGGCAATTGAGACAATAAGAAATTATTTTAGAATTACTTAAAAATAGATCACTAGATTAAAATAAGCTAATTGGAAAAACTATTATAAAAATTTCATACGAATTTTATATCTGACTACATGCGAAATAGTTTCGTTTTAACTTACTTTGCTTATCATGATAACACTAGACTTTAAGACAAAATTTAAGACTATAAAAATCTTGCTTCAATTACATTTTTCGCATGAAAAGGTTATTACTTAAGATCTGATTATATTTTATAATGTTATTTTGTTTACTTAAGTATAAACTATAAACATATTCGAAGTAAGTTTAATTAGCATATTAAAACTTCGTTCGCGTTGCACTTTTATAACATATAAATACCTTATTGTGAATGCAGCTATTTTTTAGCTGCTTCTAGATCTGTAGGTTATGCCATCGCCAAATCCTTCACACAACTGACATATTAAGAAAAATAACAACCTCTTAAAAAGCCAAAGCTTTGAGAAACGGCTTTTGTGAAAAACATATGCTTTTTTCAATTGACGTACAAAGCGATATTTACGTCTACGCTTTGTAGCAAATTATTGTGGGCCTAATAAACCGGAACAAAAGCTGTACGCACTAACTTATTTTGGAAAAACCAATTTTGCTCCAAACGAAAATATGTAAAATATGCTGTAAGAAAATTATAGCAACCCTTTGTGCATTGCATCAAGGTTCTTTCACGGCCAACAGTTGAGTAAATACTACATGATTCTATTACATATTGAGACAGCTGCTGAGACTTACAATTCGATATGTTGGCTGGCTATATAAAGAACAGCTCAGATTACAGCTAATCATACTTGGTCATCGATTCAGTGTGAACATGAAGACCTTAACATTAATTCTGAGCTGTGTTATCCTGGCTGCTTGTCTGGTGCAGCACGCAGATTGCGTCTCCTCATCGACAACTACAACGACAACCACAACAACCACCACAACAACAACGGAATCCTCCTCCGCCACCACAACCACAACTGCATCGTCTAGCGACACCACCAGCACCACTGCAAGCTCCAGTTCCAGCTCAAGTTCTTCTAGCTCTGAAGCCGCAGCTCTTCGGAGGTTAAAAAGGCAACTGAGACGTCTGAGGCGTGTGCAACGTCTGCGACGTCTGAGAGCCGCCAGAGAGAAAAGGAGAATCCGCAGGCTTAGGGCTCTCTTGAGGAGAAGGCGTGTGAACAGAGGCTAGAAGGTATTTCCAGGAGAAGGATTATGTTGAGAGATCAATGAAATTGCTTATTCTTGTACCAATAAAGATTGAATGCATCATTAACTTGTTAAGTCTACAATTTTTGTACCCACTACTAGTTGAGTAGAAAGGTTTTTTTTTTCTATTTTCTTAGTGTTGTATGCAGATCAAGGCACTCACTTATTTTAGTATTTTTGTGGATTCATTCACTCATTTCACTACCCAGAAAGTTGAAGGGTTTTATAACTTTGTGCTTAAAGAAAACACGCAGAAGAAGTAATCTGCGACTCCATAAAGTATTCACATATATTTTTGATCAGCAATAATAGCCGAGACTATATAGCTATGCCCGTCTGTCTGTTCGTATTAAACAGTGTATAGCATAGACTAAAAGAGATAGAGGTATACTTTTTTGAAAGGATTTGTTGTGTATGCTTGCAGATGAACTTTGTTTCAAAATTTTGTCACGCCCATTTTCGTCTCCTTAAATATCCAAAAATAGAATTATAAGCATAAATTTTGAAGTTGGAGTAAAGATTTTTAATATGTACAATAATAACTAAAGTATTTAAGATTCCTGAACATTTGGTTGCCATCAAAAAAAATGGTAGACGTTGTTAGAGAAATAATTGTTAATGGCAAAAAACTATTTCTGATGTCGGGTTTAAGTTGCTTTTACAATTTGATATATGGTATATTTTTAATGAAGTGCAGTATAGGTATGCCAATTACAACTTGGTATATTTTTGAGTATTTTGTCAGTATATTAATTTCGTATATTTTTTACTAATATCACAATAGTTGACTCTTATGAAAAATGGGTACCAGGTGGTTCACAGTCGAGTACACTCGACTGACTTCTTTTAAATGACGTCCAAAGTATGTTTACGTCTTCGCGTTGAAGTAAATTATAGTAACTCAAAAAACCGGAATGAAAACATTACGTACTAACTTATTTTGGAAAAACCACTTTTACTAAAAACGAAAATAAGTATGTAAAATAAGCTGTGAGAAAATGGCAGCTTCTCATTGTGCATTAACGAAAAATTCTTTCACGGCCAACAGTTGAATAAATATTAAATGATTCTTTTACATATTGAGACAGCTGCTGAGACTTACAATTCGATATGTTGGCTGGCTATATAAAGAACAGCTCAGATTACAGCTAATCATACTTGGTCATCGATTCAGAGTGAACATGAAGACCTTAACATTAATTCTGAGCTGTGTTATCCTGGCTGCTTGTCTGGTGCAGTACGCAGATTGCGTCTCCTCATCGACAACTACAACGACGACCACAACAACCACCACAACAACAACGGAATCCTCCTCAGCCACAACAACCACAACTGCATCGTCTAGTGACACCACTAGCACTACTGCAAGTTCCAGTTCCAGCTCAAGTTCTTCTAGCTCTGAAGCCGCAGCTCTTCGGAGGTTAAAAAGGCAACTGAGACGTCTGAGGCGTGTGCAACGTCTGCGACGTCTGAGAGCCGCCAGAGAGAAAAGGAGAATCCGCAGGCTTAGGGCTCTCTTGAGGAGAAGACGTGTGAACAGAGGCTAGAAAGGTACTACCAGGAAAAAGGATTGTGTTAAGATCTAAACAAAATCACTTGTTCTTGTACCAATAAATATTAAATGCAACATAAAAATTTATCTTCTAATCTTTATACTCGCTAGGGTGGTTAATTGTATACGGGGAAACTGTCTTCAGCTTAAATTATTGGCAATCTAATAAATTTTGTAGACATGGTATATTTTGCATGTGGCAGTATTTACTGTGTGTATGAATTCTAACGATAATACTGCAATATTTTGCTCTATTATATCTATGATCTATAAGGCAGAAGGGTATTATGGTGTTGTACGTCTAGCAAATGTTTGTAACTGGCTGTAGACGTCATCTTTGACCTCATACAGTTAATGTATTCCTAATGAGCGTCGTCAGAAGTAAGGATATAGCGTTGTCATAAATCTATACGCATTTGTTTTTGTTGCACTTTGAATAGAAAATATCAAGCGTAGTTATATCCGCTACCCATAGGGTAGAACGGTATAATAACTTTGTGCCGGCAGGAAATGTATGTAACAGGTAGAAGGAGGCAACACCAACCCTGTAAACTTTATATATTCTTCACCGGCGTCAACAGCCGAGACGATCTAGCTATGTCCGTTTGTCCGTCTGTCCGTCTGTCCGTGTGAAACACTAGATTTCATAGACAATAAGAGATAGACCTATAATTTTTTTTCGACTGCATTTTTTATGTTTGCACGCAGGTCAAGTTTGTTTCAAATTTTTGTCTTGAGAATCTTTGAAAATTTGGATAAGATCAGATAAAAATTGTCCTAGTTATTAAAGAAATACTTTTGTATGGGCAAAAACGTCCACTTACTAGGGGTCTCAGTTGCTTTGGCTGACAATTTGGTATTTTTTGCACTTTATGATATATATATTTGAATAATACCGCAACATTAGATATTGGAAAACACATTCTTTTTGCAATCAATCTTTGTATATTACCCAAGAGAAATTTCACGGCCAACAGTTGAGTAAATATTAAATGATTCTATTACATATTGAGACAGCTGCCAAAACTTACAATTCAGTACGTTAGATGACTATATAAAGAGCAGGTCAGATTACAGCTAATCATACTTGGTCATCGATTCAGTGTGAACATGAAGACCTTTACATTAATTCTGGGTTGTGCTATCCTGGCTGCTTGTCTGGTGCAGCACGCAGATTGCGTCTCCTCATCGACAACTACAACGACGACCACAACAACAACTACAACAACAACGGAATCCTCCTCTGCCACCACAACCACAACTGCATCGTCTAGCGACACCACCAGCACTACTGCTAGCTCCAGTTCCAGCTCTAGCTCTAGTTCTTCTAGCTCTGCTACCAAAGCTCTTCGGAAGTTAAGAAGGGAACTGAGACGTCTGAGGCGTCAGCAACGTCTGAGGGCCCTCAGAGAGAGAAGGAGAATCCGCAGGCTTAGGGCTCTCTTGAGAAGAAGGCGTGCAAACAGAGGCTAGAAAAGTACTACCAGGAAAAAGGATTCTGTTAAGATCTAAACAAAATCACTTGTTCTTGTACCAATAAACAATGAATGCAACATAAATTTGTTAACTTCAAACATTTATATCCGCAAATGGCGGAAGGATATTTTTATACCCGCTACCCATAGGGTAGAAGGGTATTATAAAGACCCTATAAAGAATATATATTCTTGATCAGCGTCAACAGCCGAGACGATCTAGACATGTCCGTCTGTCTGTCTGTCTGTCTGTCCGTCTGTCCGTATGAACACCTAGATCTCAGAGACTATAAGAGATAGAGCTATAATTTTTTTTGGACAGCATTTGTTATGTTTGCACGCAGATCAAGTTTGTTTCAAGTTTTTGCCACGCCCACTTCCGCCCCCGCAAATCAGAAAAAATCGAATAACAAGCGTAATAATAAAGCTGAAGTTCCGAATTTTGGGATGTACATTAGAAACTATAGTCTTTGTGACTTCTGAAAATTTGGTGGCGATCGGATAAAAATTGTGGAAGTTATTAAAGAAATACTTTTGTATGGGCTAAAACGCCTACTTACTAGGGTTCTTTGTTGCTTTGGCCGACAATCTGGTATATTATGCCGTCTATGGTATATTTTGAATGTGTCAATATACCAAATCTACCACATTTTTAGCATTTTGCAGTATTTTCGGTATATTTTGAAAATAATACCGCAATATTTTGCTTTTATTCAAAATGGGTAGCGGGTATCTCACAGTCGAGCACACTCGACTGTAGCTTTCTTACTTGTTTCTACTCTATGGAATACTATAAATATTGTAGTATTAAGATATCTTAATTATAGTCGTCGGTATATTTTAGTAATTTTTATTACATCCATTTGGTATATTTCTTAAATATTACCGAAATATTAGGTATGGTATGGTGGTTTCTAAGAGGCTTCTTAATTGTTATGAGTTAAGTTTCAAAGCTATGTTTAGGTCTTCGGAAAACACAATATGCAATCGAAAATATGTAAAATAGATTGTAAGGTAGTGATAGCTTCTTGTTGTAAATTACCATGGCCACGGCCACGGCCAACAGTTGAGTAAATACTAAATGATTCTATTACATATTGAGACAGCTGCCGAGACTTACAATTCAATATGTTGGCTGACTATATAAAGAACAGGTCAGATTACAGCTAATCATACTTGGTCATCGATTCGGTGTGAACATGAAGACCTTAACATTAATTCTGAGCTGTGTTATCCTGGCTGCTTGTCTGGTGCAGTACGCAGATTGCGTCTCCTCATCGACAACTACAACGACAACCACAACAACCACCACAACAACAACGGAATCCTCCTCTGCCACCACAACCACAACTGCATCGTCTAGCGACACCACCAGCACTACTGCTAGCTCCAGTTCCAGCTCTAGCTCTAGTTCTTCTAGCTCTGCTACCAAAGCTCTTCGGAAGTTAAGAAGGGAACTGCGACGCCTGAGGCGTCAGCAACGTCTGAGGGCTCTCAGAGAGAGAAGGAGAATCCGCAGGCTTAGGGCTCTCTTGAGGAGAAGGCGTGCAAACAGAGGCTAGACAGGTACTATCAGGAAAAAGGATTCTGTTAAGATCTAAACAAAATCACTTGTACTTGTACCAATAAACAATGAATACAGCATTAATTTGTTAAGTCTACAATTTTTTACCCACTACAAGTAGAGTATTTCTACTCTACTGTTATCTTTTTTACTGTTTTCTTTTTTTTTTCTTGGTACTGAATGCAGATGAAATCATTTAAGAACTACGTTAATATAAGAAAAACTAACTGCAATTTGAATTCATGACAATCTCGAATATTTTGTACAACATTGTATACTTTGCATGTAGGAGTATTTTAGCAAATTTTGGTATTTTTCACAGTGTCTTAATTTTAACGATAATACTGCACTGTTTTGCTTTATATACCTGTCACCCATAGGGAAGAAAGGTCTCGAACTCTGCACCTCCAGCAAATATATGTAATCGGCAGAAGGAGTCACCATTGACATTTTAAAGTATATATATTCTTAATCAGGGCCAACAGTCGAAACGACATAGCGTCAGACAAAAATTGTAGAAGTTTTATTAATATAGCAAAACCGGCCTCTGAAGTATTCTTCTTGGTTTAGTTGACGATCTGGTGTATTCGCTACTCTATGGTTTTCGTTGAAAGTTGTAGTATACTGATATATTAATTATAGTAATTAGTATATTTCCATAGTTTTTCGGAATATTTTTAGAATAATACCGCAATATTTGGAACTGTGTGGTGGTATTTCACAGTTAAGCCTACTCGACTGGAGCTTTCGTATATGTTGTTAGTTGCCTTTCAAAGCGGTGTTTTCGCTTGATTTGGAAAATCCAATCTTGTTGCTCACCAAAATATGTAAAACAAGCTGTGAAAAACTGATTTCTCATTGTATATTACCCAAAAGATCTTTCACGGCCAACAGTTGAGTAAATATTAAATGATTTTATTACATATTGAGACAGCTGCCAAAACTTACAATTCAATATGTTGGCTGACTATATAAAGAACAGCTCAGATTACAGCTAATCATACTTGGTCATCGATTCGGTGTGAACATGAAGACCTTAACATTAATTCTGAGCTGTGTTATCCTGGCTGCTTGTCTGGTGCAGTACGCAGATTGCGTCTCCTCATCGACAACTACAACGACGACCACAACAACCACCACAACAACAACGGAATCCTCCTCTGCCACCACAACCACAACTGCATCGTCTAGCGACACCACCAGCACCACTGCAAGCTCCAGTTCCAGCTCTAGCTCTAGTTCTTCTAGCTCTGCTACCAAAGCTCTTCGGAAGTTAAGAAGGGAACTGCGACGTCTGAGGCGTCAACAACGTCTGAGGGCCCTCAGAGAGAGAAGGAGAATCCGCAGGCTTAGGGCTCTCTTGAGGAGAAGGCGTGCAAACAGAGGCTAGAAAGGTACTACCAGGAATAGGAAATCACTTGTTCTTGTACCAATAAAAATTGAATGCAATATCAATTTAATTTGTTAACTTGAACTTTTTATATCCGTATTCATTAAGTAGAAGGTTATTTTTACCCGCTATTAATCCGTCCGTCTGTCTGCCTGCCATTCAGTATATCTACATATCTATCTGTTTGTATATCTATGAGTGGAAAAGCAAAAAATTGTTGTTTGCATATCAAGTTTGTTTCAGATTGCTGATTATTCCACTTCTGACCGCAAACCGAAAAAATTCCAACTGAATCAGTACATACCTTATTTACACTTTCTCTGATTCCTAAAAGTTTGGTAGCGATCAGATATAAATAATAATCTTATATGGTCAACACGTCTGCTGCTGTCGGATCTTAGTTCCTTTGGAAGACAATTTGGTATAGTTTATACTCAATGCTACATATCGAATGAAGTAGTATATAAATATATTAAAATTCCAAATTTATCCTTAGACTTATATTATTATTTTATCAGAAAATTAATTTGGTAGCTCCTAACTTTTTTAGAACAATATCTCTTACACAAGTAATGGAAGTTTTGTTTTATGTACACATAAATTACATTTTAATAACGAGTTAATTAATTATAATTACCAAACTATAATTTCGCTTGCATTGCACTTTGGTATTTACACCTTTATTTTGAAATACTTGATATTCTTTAATTCTTTATTCGAATCTTGTGTTATGCCATCGCCAAATCCTTCAAACAACTAAAATTTGAAGAAAAATAACACGCTATTAAAATGACAAAATTGTGTGACTTTTTAGCCTCCTGCTGCTTTTGTGAAAAAGACAAATGCTTTCATTGAAATGACGCTCAAAGCGCTTTGTTGCAAATTATAATGCGCCTTAAGCATTATAACAAAAGCTTTCATACTAACTTATTTTGGAAAATCCAGACTTTCTGCGAACGAAAAGAAAATGGCAACAACCCATTTTGCATTGCCAAAAAGTTCTTTCACGGCCAACAGTTGAGCAAATATTAAATGGCTCTATTGACGGGTTCATAGAGATTATTATGACAGCTGCAGCGATTTAAAAATCCGTATGCGGGCGGCCTATATAAAACGCAGGTCAGATTGCAATAAATCATACTCGGTCATCGATTCGGTGTGAACATGAAGACCTTAACACTAATTCTGGGCTGTGTTATCCTGGCTGTTTGTCTGGTGCAGTACGCCGATGGCACTTCGTCATCAACTACAACGACAACAACAACCACAACAACAACAACAACAACGGAATCCTCCTCCGCCACCACAACCACAACTTCATCTAGCGACACCACCAGCACCACTACCAGCTCCAGTTCCAGCTCTAGTTCTTCTAGTTCTTCCTCCACAGCCTTAAAACGTCTGAGAAGGAAGCTGAGGCGTCTAAGGCGTTTGAGTCGTCTGAGAGCCGCCAGACAAAAGAGGAGATACCGACGGCTTTTGGCTGCCGAAAGGAGAAGGCTTAGTAGAAGGACATCAACTGGTACCAGGAGAAGCGGTACAAGCAGGAGAAGCGGTTCAAGGAGGAGAAGCGGTACTACCAGAAGAAGGATTGTATTGTGAACTTAAGGATGTCGAACTTTTAAATATGAAACAATAAACATTGAATGCAGCATAAAATTATCATCTCAAAGTGCTTAAGTACGCTATCAGCAAAAGGGTGTTATAACTCTGTGTCTTCAGGAAATGAAATAAAATCTAGATCTTAGAGACTGTAAGCTATACAGATACATTTTTTGTGACAACTCTTGTTATTGTTGCACGCAGATCGAGTTTGTTTTTCGATTTATTCCCACTCTTTCTTTCATATTAATAAAGCTATTGACGCAAATTTTAGAGTACTCAATATAATAACAAGTAAAAAAGCTGCAGTCGAGTGTGCTCGACTGTGAGATACCCGCTACCCGTTTTGAATAAAAGCTAAATATTGCGGTATTTTTCAAAATATTCTAAAATATTATACCATAAAAATACCGAAAAAATACTGAATTATATATTTGGTATATATATATGGTACTATACACAATATATCCTATAGAGTGCAAAAAATACTAGATTGTCAGCTAAAACTAAGACTAGTAAGTAGTCGTTTTTGCCCATACAAAAGTATTTCTTTAATAACTTCCTAACAATTTGTATCTTATCGCGACCAAATATACATAGGTCACGAAGACTATAGTCATTATTGTATATACCGAAATTCGCGAATGTAGCTTTAAAATTACGCTTGTTATTCTATTTTTTTGATTTGCGGGGGCGGAAGTGGGCGTGGCAAAAACTTGAAACATACTTGATCTGCGTGCAAACATAACAAATGCTGTCGAAAATAATTATAGCTCTATCTTTTATAGTTTCTGAGATCTAGGTGTTCAAACGGCCGGACGGACAGACGGACATGTCTTTATAGGGTCGGAGATGTCTCCTTCTACTTGTAACATACATTTCATGCCGGCACAAAGTTATAATACCTTTCTATCTAATGGGTAGCGGGTACAATTATTAGCAAACAACAACCCCTCTCGTGTGACTGTTTGAATACCATTATTTTGAGTTTTATTTTTAACCACCTCTTATTTTTCAAGTCATGCCATTGCAAAATCCGTCATTTTAAAGAATAGCTACTAAAATGACACAGATCGTTCTGTGACGTCACAATCTGCCGTTGGCTTGGCGAACACATTTGTTTTCGTTCAAATTACGTTAAAAACAACGTTTGCGTACTCGAATTGTTGCAAATTTTAACGAACCTAATGCGAGGAAACAAAAGACTTTTCATTCTAAATAATTTTGGAAAACCCAGAATGCTAAAAATACGCAAAAATATGTTGTGGAAAATAGGCACTCACCGGTAGTCCAAAAGTTCTTTTACGGCTAACAGTTGAGTAAATATTAAATGGCTCTATTGAAGGCTACATTATTATGACAGCTGCAGAAATTTGAAATATCGCAAGTGAGCTGGCTATAAAAGGAACAGGTCAATTTGCAACTTATCACACTTGGTCATCCACCCAGCGCGAAGATGAAGTCTTTAACATTAATTCTGGGCTGTATTATCCTGGCTGTTTGTCTGGTGCAGTACGCAGATGGCTCCTCGTCAACAAGTACAACGACATCAACAACCTCAACAACAACAACAACAACGGAATCCTCTTCCGCCACCACAACCACAACTTCATCTAGCGACACCACCAGCACCACTGTAAGCTCCAGTTCCAGTTCTAGCTCTAGTTCTTCTAGCTCTGAAGCCGCAGCTCTTCGGAGGCTAAAAAGGCAACTGAGACGTCTGAGGCGTCAGCAACGTCTGAGGGCCGCCAGAGAGAGAAGGAGAATCCGCAGGCTTAGGGCTGCTGAAAGGAGAAGGCTCGCTAGCGCCAGGAGAACTGGTACCAGGAGAGACGGAACTACCAGGAGAAGGATTGTATTGTGAACTTAAGGCAATCGAACTTTTCAATATGATCCAATAAACATTAAGTGCAGCAATAATTTGACGATTTTAAATTAATTTACTGACTGGAATAACTGAAGTCTGAATAATAGTATGCAGATTCAGGGGCATGATTTCTTTGGTATATCCCTATACCACGTACACTTTTTGGTATTTTTTATATTTAATATGTTATTTAGATATACTATATGCAACATTTATTTTTGGTATTATATTATGATATAATATATTTTAAATGTGAATGCATTTCAATATACCAAACATTATTTTTGAATATATTTTTGGTAAATTCATTTGTTATACTTCCGGATATTGTAAATGGATTTATCAGTCCTTGTATCTCTCAATCGAGCACACTACACTGAATCTTTCTAACTCAACTTGCTTTCTCTATAGCTTCCTAAAACTAATAACACATGAAAAGCAACTTCTTTACAAATTATGAAATTCGTGGTAAAACAACCCAGCACACTTTTGTCTTTGTTTTATTGTCGTTCAAAATGATGTTTACATCAGTACATTGTGGCATTTTATAATGAACTCAGTGTTTTTGAAAACAAATGGTTTTATTTTTAGCCCAGTTGCAGATAAAATGTTGTTTAGCATTGTTTTGTGATGCGCATTATTTGAAAGTTCTTTGACGACCAACAGTTGAGTAAATATTTAAGGGCATTCACTCGACCTCGAAAGTTGCCTGAACTTTGTAAGCGTCTCTCAAGCTAAGAATATTTTACCACTCCAATTATTTTATAATAATTTGTTTGTTAATTGTAATTTATTGTAACAGCTGCAGAAATTTGGATTTTTTGATGCCTATATAAAGATGAGGTTCAATTTCAACAAATCACATCTGGTCATCGATTCAGCTTGAATATGAGAGTCCTAACGATAATTCTGGGCTGTGTTATCCTAGCCAGTTGCCTGGTTAAGCATGCCGAAGGTGCCTCATCGACTACATCTACAACTACAACAACGACGGAGTCCACAACCTCCACAACCACGGACTCATCTGATACCACCAGCACCACTTCCAGCTCTACTGCAGCTCAGGTCCTGCTAAGACAACAGCTAGTTAAACTGAAGCTATTGCTAAGTTTGAGGACAGCTAAAAAAAAGAAAGCAGCTGCTAAGCGTAAGGCTGCAGCCAAGCGTAAGGCTGCTGCCAAGAAAAGGGCAGCCAGGAGAAGAGCAGCCAGGAGAAGAGCAGCTGCGTCCAGCAGATCAGGTACTTCCAGGAGAAGAAATCGCAGAGGTTAACTAAAATTAATTCACTCTTAACTTAAATTTGAACCACGGAACATTAATTGCCTTTTTAATTTTTCTAATTTTACTATTTAAAAGCAGAATTATTATTACTGATTTTACCATTTAAAGCAGATAATTTGTTAATACTTCTTTACAATAAAAAAATATATATAAAAATATATTTGATTTAACAATATAACATAAAGTACAAAATATACCATAGTGTCCAATATATATCATAGAGTACAAAATATACCATAGAGTACAAAATATACCAAAGAGTTTCATTTATATATAATTGTGTCACGGGTAACTTCAAAGTTGTTTTAATGCAATCGCAAGCAAACTTTTGCGTGTCATACATTTTCAATTTGTCTAATTTTACATTCAGAAAGCGGTTTTTACCCATTAATAAAGAAATATATAGAAAATTATAATTGACTTTTCAAAATACCATTATATGGACAATATACCATAGAGGACAAAATATACCAAACTAATTGTTTTCAAGCTACAGTCGAGTGTGCTCGACTGTGAGATACCTGCTACTTATTTTGAATAATTTGCGGTATTAATGTTAAAATATACCAAGTTAATATACCACAAAATACTTAAAGTATACCACGAGCTATTTTAAGTATATTGATGCAGTACTACTCTCTAAATAGTCCATAGAGTGCAAAACATACCAGATTGTCGGCCTTAGAAATTGATTTAAATATTTGAAAAAAATTACAAATTACATAAAATGGAGTTATATCTGTCTTGCTCTATGCCCTCTAAATTCGTTAGAAAAGTAACCTGCCACTTTGCAATTTACCAACTTTTATTATGTGTTTGAGCAGACACATATGGTTTCGTTTAATTGTCTTTCAAAGTCGTGATTACGTCTGCGAAATATAAAGAGAGACAAAGGCTTTTTATGCTATCTAATTTTAACAAATACTTAGCCTTGTTGTCAAACACATTCAGCAAAGAAATTTGGGTAAAAATAGCAGCTCCTTGTTTCCTTTTTGTCTTGCGCTTTTTCCAAAAGTTCTTTCACGGTCAGCAGTTGAATAAATATTAAAACGCTCCATTGAAGGCCATTCGCTCAGTCTCGAGTGTCGCGCTTGTGTTGTGACGTATGATCATGTATCTAAATTTAGCTGTTAGCTGTCTGTCTATAAAAAGAACAGCTCAAATTTCAGCTAATCATTCGCACTCAGCTTCAACATGAGAATCCTAACGATAATTCTGGTCTGTGCCATCCTGGCTAGTTGCCTGGTTAATGTCTCGACGACATCAACAGAATCTACTTCCACTACCACGGAGTCGTCTACGGAGTCATCTACGGACTCGTCTACAGATTCGTCAACCAGCACAAGCGACAGCTCATCCTCCGACACTTCAACCACCACAAGTTCCAGCACAAGCACCACAACCACCACCGCCTCCAGCTCTAGCTCTAGCTCCAGTTCAAGCTCAAGCTCCCTGGCTGCAGCTGTGGCAAGGTTGAAGAGCAGGATTGCTAATATGAAGAAACTACAACGTCTTAGGGCAGCCAGAAGGAAGCGGATTGCTGCCAAGAAGAAGGCGGCAGCTAGGAGAAGGGCTGCCAGGAATCGTAGAGGTTAACTAAAGTGTTCGTGTTAAAGTTGACGTAGCTAAATGCCAAAAAAAAAAAAAAAACATAACCAAAGATACATTTATACAAATAAAAAAAGTAAACCAGAAATCTTTATGAAATGTGTGCAACTAAATCAGGGACCCATTTTAGCTTTATACTTTATAATTGATTTCTATTAGGTAGACAGTAAAGCAAAAATGCTCCGAAGGTGGATATCCTAGCCTTAAATTGGAATTAAAAAATCATAGTAAAGGATAATGAAGAAATAAAGATAGAAATCTTAGACTTATAAGTTAACAAATGCTCCAAATGTAGAAATCCTGAACTTATAATTGAAATTCAAAAATCGTACTTATGAACAGTTAACAAATGCTCCGAAGATAGAAATCTTAAAGTTAGAAGCTGTGGGGAAAATAACACAGAGGCAGAGGCAGACTTGAATTGAGCATCTTGTTGAGGCCTTGGTATCAATGGTTAGAGTGGAGTCAAAAGTTGAAGCAAAGATAAAGACAACAAGCGGCATAAAGTAAAACATGAGTAAAAGTAACTGATGCACAAGCGGGTTAATGTTTTAGGGTTACAGGTTTAAGGGTGAGGGACTTCGGGTTTCGGGATGCGAGTTTAGGGACTCGAGTTGAGCTGCGGGCGCTGTAAATTTTTATTTCAAATCACGTTGAGTGACACAGGACAAGAAACTTAATCAGCGATGTTAACGATGTGAGACGGAATGGCAGAATGTTAGAATGGTTGCCTGACTCTCTCTCTCTCATTCTGATTTTGATTCCGACTGGGTTCCCTATAAAAAAGGGGAGTCTGGTGTGTTCCGGGTCGCGTTGCCGTATTTTTTCTAATTCATATGCGTTTCAAGTTTTAATTACGTGGTGCAAAAAAGAGAGACAATGGGAGAGCGAGAATAGACGAGTAGCTGCCGGGCTGCCAGGCTGCCAGGCTGCCAGGACGTCTGCTGGAGTTGGTTTGACTGACAGCCGAGCAGAATGAAGCAGGCAGCAGGCAGAAGGCGGCGGCGACGTTGCACCAACATGAAAATAACAAAATACGCCCAATCAGCGCAGCAAGAACGGAAGCGCACACAGAGATACGTATAGAGCTAAAGATACAGATACAGATACACAGATACAGATACACAGATGGCACAGGCACAAAAAAGGCGAAAAAATTAAGTAGCGAAATCAGCGGGCGAAACAAAAAAACAAAAAAGAAAAAAGAGAAAGCAAACAAACAACAGCTTCAAGACTGACTGAGTGGAAGTTTTGAAGTGCCAAATACCCTGTAAGTAAAATGAACTTGAAGATACAATTGCTTGAGAGAGTCTTTGATTAAAATGAAAAATGCAAAAGGCAGCAAAAAATGCAATTCAAAGTTTGAGCTGCCTGTTGCATTTCTCTTTGAAACACTTTGCAGCATACCTTGCTGTGGCACTTTAATGATTAAACAGTATGAAAAAGTTACGAGTGGCATGAACTGGAAACCAAGAGAAGAGAAGAAGAGAAGAAGGGAAGAGAACACAAATATAACAGGATAAAGGCGTTGCATGCCAAGGATTATCAGCAGCAAAGGATGGGTTTTGGGGGAGGACAGAATGGAAAAAGAAAAATGGTAGCACGCAAAATTGTGAACTCACTTGACGTGGCTCATTCTGGTTGAGCTGCCATCGCCGCTCCAGGAACACCAAGAGACGAAGATGAAGAGAGAGAGGAGCAGAGCAGCTCACCCAACGCCAAACGGCATGACAACGTCGTTTGGCGATGACGGCAATGCTTCGCTCGCTATGAGGAACAAATCAGCAACAGCAACAGCAACAGGAGCAGGAACAAAACGCACAAGATTTTTGCTAACAGCATAAATATGCACAAGGCAGATGGCAGCTGGCAGCTGGCAGTTGGCAGTCGAAAGATGGCAGATGGCGGCATCTCAATGATGATGATGGGGGCGACGGCAGCAGCAGCAGCAGCTGTTCCCACACACACACAAACACACACACATCTGCGATCGGCAAGCGTGCGTGTTGCCACACAGCTTTTTTGGGGAGGGTCCCCGAAAAAAAGAGAAAAGAATGTGGCATACAAATTTGTTAGTAAGTAATTAACAATTACAATGATGCGATGGCAAAGCTTAACTGCTTGGTCAGAATTTCAGCATGCTCGAATGCCCAACGCAGAACTTGATTGACCGTCAGCTGCTATCAGAATGAAACCTCTTGTTTCCCTATCTGTCTGCCCCATATTCTGTCTGTCTGTCAGTCTGTTTGTCTGTCTGCGGCTGTGGTTTGGTTGTGCAATGTGCGAATAGGCTCGTCAATTTATTTCCCTTTTTTATGCCCGAATAAATACTCAATTTGTGCTTTGCTTTGCCAACAATTTTCAATTTGCTGTAACTATTACGCCCATAATGGGGCCATCGATGCAAGCTGCCCTTATTTCACCAAAAATATTTCATCGATTGGCCAAGGTATTTTCACCCATTTGCCGTGTAAGGAATTAAAGTATTAGTTCGGCTTTAATTCAATTACAAATTTTATTGGATAAGCAGAAATTATTACAAAATAAAAGATTAATACGAATTATTACACTTTGTTATGTGTTAAGGACATTATTATATGTCACAGTATCCTTCTTTATATTATTCTTATTTCTCTTCCTCTTCCTCTTATTTTTCCTCTCTTTGTTTCTTTCATTTTCTTCTTCTTTTTAACACTATTGAGTTATTATTACTTTATTATTATTTGTATTATTATTATTATTCATCGTTACTCATAATTCCCCAAAATTTCAGCTTGATTGCTCTATAAACATTTGAGTTATCATCTAAAGAGCATTGCCTAGTCTAATACCTAAATTCATCCTCTCCATTTTTGTGTAATTTTCATAAGAATTTAATATTTATCTAAATGGCTTTATCTCTCGCCGAGCATCAGAAACAATTCTATTGTTAATTTGTTGAGTGTGTTGTAATATTTAATTATATTTGCGGGCACAACGCAAGCAATGAAAGGGAGGCAGAGAAGAAAAGAGACGCACGTAGCTCATACAAAAAGTTTGCCATTGAAAAATCTTGGGGCAAAAAAATCCCTAATTAAACAGTTTGTCAGTAATGCAAATAAACTTTGTTAAACTTTTGCCGTACCGCCGCCAACTTGTCGCTTTGACTCCGGCTCCGGCTTCGGCACAATAAAGAAGAATTTTCGCCTTGCCTTCGCCTCTCCTTCTCTCCTCTCTGTTGCTTATTATTTTCACTTTTTGGTCAAACACACAAAAATGTAATTATTAAAAAATTATGCTAAACACGCAATAAAAAAGTTGCTAAGTAAAAAAATTAACAAAAAAAATACAAAAAGCGGGCAAACGGATGAAAAGCGAAAAAATGTATTTTTAAAAGGCAAACGGTCAGTCGTCAGTTTTATTCTTTTTGTATTTCTGCGTTATTCGAATAGACGCAAAAAAAAAAAACGAAGAAAAGAAAACGACAACAAGAAGAGAGAGAGAGAGAGGAAAAAAGAACAAAAAATTAACAATTGTTAATTTGAAAATTGCACACAAATGCGTAATGTGAAAGTTTTTGCGTTCGCCGGACTTCGCAGTTGGACTTGGACTTGGCTGCTTCCTTGGGCCACTTGTTAAGTGTTAATGAAATAATTATGCCAACTTTTGCCAGCCACCATTCTCTGGCAAAACGACTTTTATATATATATACATACATATAGATGTAAGTAGATCCACAAATAAAAATATATGTATATGTGTGTGCGTGTGTGTGTATAAATGTCCTGGGGGCAAGAGCCCCTTGAGCCACTTCAGTTTTATTGTGGCGCACATGAAGTGTGAGGGAGTTTTGGCAAACGAACAGTTTTTATACCTGTAAGCCATTGGGTAGAAGGTATATAGTTTGGTACAGTATTTTTTGGTATATTCATTTGGTATATTTTAATGGTAATGGCTTCAAATCTTAATAGTTTGATAAGATCAAAATATAGGAAAAAGGAAATTATCACTAAATATACATTTCGATATATTTCAGCATGTTTTCGGTATATTTATTTGGTATACTTTTAAGTGGTAATAATTTGAAAAGTTTTACCGATACGGAAGATGAGGACTATCACTAGATATACATTTCGATATATTTTAGTATATTTTCGGTATATTTAGTCGGTATATTTTATTGATAATAGCTTTAAATTTTAATATTTTGACAAGTTTTTATACCCGCTACTAGTAGGACGGCCGACTATTATAAATAGACATATCTTCTATATTTTATTTCAGTATTTTTCGGTATATTTGTTTGGTATAATTTATAATAATAGCTTTACATTTTGATAGTTTGACAAGTTTGTATACCCGCCACCCATTGGACGGAAGACTATTATAAGTAGACATATCTTATGCTATATTTCGGTATTTTTTTCGATATACAAATTTAGTATATTTTAGCCATATTTCCGCACTGTTTTGTTTTTCATGAGAATGCGTAGCAGGTATCTCATAGTCGAGTACACCCCACTGTTGCTTGTTTGCTTCTGCTTCCCCTCATTGTTATTTCTGCTTTTTTTTTATAATTCGATAAACTGCCCTCTAAAGACGCAAAGGACAACAATGAGGGCGACCTTGTGCTGAGGCTGCGCCTAAAAGCAGGCAATGCTTTTGTTGTTTGTTACTTGCGAGACCGTCTAAGCCGCTTAATTACAATGAGTTGGGCCTAAGGGGCGACCCAGTTGTTGTTACTGTTACTCTTGTTGCTGTTGTTTTTGTTGTTGTTGTTGTGGGTTAGAGGGGCCTGCGTAGGCGTGTTTACTTAAGACGCGAAAATGTGATTAACAAGTGTGAAAAGCCGCGCTCCACTCTTGATTTTTTTTCATTTAATTTTATTATACGCGCTTTCCTGTGTCTTCTTGTTGCAAGTTTTTTTTTGCAGGCGGAAGTTTCGCTTTTGCTCGAATAACTTTAATTGATTTACTGTATGCGAGTGTGCGAGTGTGTGTGTGTGTGTGGTGTGCGTGTATTCAATTACTTAAAAATGGCTTGCCAAAGTGTCGAGGAGTTTGACTTAAAAATTAGCGCAAGTTTTTGGGACCCTCGTGCCTCGTGCCACACAATGCTGCATGGACAAAGTTGGCTGACAGCAAAGTTTTCTTCTTTAATTTCATTTTTTTTTTTCGGTTTTTTGGTGGCGTGGCCCGAACACCACATGCATCATTATCAAACCGAATGACAGGTGTGCGCATGCCAATTTGAGCAGCTCTAATTGAATTTAGTAAACTATATATACTATTCATATATATATCTCTATCTGCCATTTGGCTTGCCTGCTGTCTGCACTCGATTGTCGACTTGTGTCTTTGGCCAGGAAACTTTCACGCTGCCATTGTAATACACACCTTATTCAGACAGACTTGCTTCAGCCTTCAGCCTTCAACGGCGGTTCATTGTTTCCTTGTCGCTGCAGGCAGCGTGTCGTGCAAATCCCAGGCAAGTTGTTGCCACGCCTCTCCCGCCCATCCCCGCTCTTTCTCTGTGGCAGGCTGATGCCGCCAAACAATTAACGTTAATGGATCATGGTAACTTTTTCGCCTTTTTCCACTGTGCAATCCCAGCGGTGCGTGTAAACTGGCAAAAGTAGCAAAAGCAACAAACTGGAGCATCAGCTTTTGGTGGCATATGAGAGACGATGCTGCTGCTGCTGCTGCTGCTTCATCTCTTGCCACAACTTGCTGCAGAGCATCTTTCGACACCGTCGCGTCGCGTTGCCAAGTTTTTCTGCTGTCTTTTGCTGTTTTGCGTGCTCCCTCTACAACTTTTCTGGGGCACTTTTCGCTCTTCGCTTTTCGCATTTTCTTTGCTTTTCTTTCACTTTTCGATCAGCAGCAGAGGAGGGAAAAGGAGCGACGCAATGAGCGAGCGAACGCGTTCAACTTTTAACACACTCAAGTGTCGTAATTTTGGCTGCTTTTTCGCACACAAAACAATATTAATGCTGGTAGTTTGCTCACTCCTCACATCCCCAACCCCTCCCCTCCCCCTCTTCTATAGTATGATTGTAGCCTTGCCTCAGGCTTTGGCCTGAACCTAGACTCAGCAGCCACCCAAATAGAAGTTAAATGAAAAGTTTTGCTTGCGCTGCAAACACGTTACTTCCTGTCGTCTGCCGCTTTTGCTATGCGTCGCTGATTTTGCTGACTGACTTTTAGGCTTTGAGTTCGAGTTACAAACACACACCAGCACACACACCAACACACACTAATACACACACAACGGTAGACGGCAGTGCGTGGGCTAGGCAATAGCTGTGAATATGAATGTGTGTGAGCCAACTATTGAGCATGTTTTCAAGAGGTTTCTTTGGTTTGCCCCAAAACTCCCGCAGCGCAGCGAAATTAAGCTAAGACAAGAAGTACGTCTTTTCGCCGTGATTAGACGAATATTTAATATACTAACTATTATGTAATATACTAAATTCTGCGATTGAATAATATACCTAATTCTATTATTGTATTATATACTAATCTGTACTTAATACTAAATTTAACTTAGCAATCTTGTACTTTAATAAATATACTAACTATTGTATAATAATTATTCCTAATACTCTTATAGTATTTTTAAAATACTGACTTGCATTACATTTTATTTACTTTAGTATGGATAATGAAAATTGCATATTATGTTTTATATGGAGTTTTAATTTTAATTAAAAAAGTATTGCTTAGAGTAGCATATTCTTTGAAGAATGTTTCTCCATTCTGATTCAAAAAACAAATTCTAGTTTAATTCAAAATTTTAAACGCAATTTGCTGTGAAACATTTGTTACTTAAAAATCTGTTACTTAGATTAGCAAATACATACATGCATAATATAAAGTTGCTCATATCAGCATTTAGTTAGTTGTAAAACATGTAAATAACAAGTTTTGTACAACTAAAGTTTGCTGAGTTGCCACAAGGAGTATTTTTAAACAATAGACTTCAGCAAGTTTGCTAACTTTGGAGAATATTTAACATGCTAAAATTGACTAAAGTGTAATGCTAAATATGTACAACTTTATACAAAAAGAACATTATAATTTCAAACCTTAATTCCAAATCCAGCCAAGTAATGTTTATTGCTTACTTTGTAATATATAATATCGAACTTCTACTCCAAATTATTGTATTATAATGAACACATGAGAAAAATCTATAGCTAATAAATATTTTTAAAATTTTGCTGACAAGTTTTTATTAATTAGTGTTATGTATTAATGTAAACATAAAGGTGTGAAAATAAAGTAAAATTTTGAATTGAAAAATAAAGAATAAGTAAACTGTTTTTTAACTGAAATCTGTTGGTTTTATATAAGTTGTTTCGGACATGTCATTTATAAGAAAATATATAATTGAAGCATTTTACTTAAACAATAAAAAGTCACAAAGTTGTGTTACTTTTAAAGTTGTTTTTATTTTTACTTCTTTTCAAGTGTGTTATTCCAAATTTACGCGTTTAATGTGAACTTTATACGTGAATAAAAAACTTTGGTGGAATGCGTTGCTTTATAAGTTGTATTTGTACAAGCAAGACTCTTAAGAATTTCCCACGCATTTAGCAACTTTCAAAGCAATCTGATTTCACTCAGAGTTGTGCTATAAAAAGCCGGAGCAGCTCTGTTAAATTTCAATTGCTAAAGGAATTCGAAGAAACGAAGCAGGTGGACTGACAGTGGGAGACCGTCTGAAAGGACTCAGCTGTTGACCTTGTGAGCGGTAGGTGGAAGGTGGGAGGGAGGGAGCATGCCACGCCCCCTTGCAATGGTAATGGCATAACACATTTCGTGACAAAACTATAATACCCCGTTGCAGAGGGTATAATGAATGGCAAATGGGCCAAAGCGGAAGTTGCGTCGTCAGGCACGAAGGAGCCACAGAGGTAGGCAGAAAGAGACAGACAGAGAGAGAGAGAGAGATGTGGCATGCACCAAAAGGGAGGCAGGCGAAAAAAGTTTTTGGGCGCAGCTTAAAAGTTATTAGCGTGGTATTTCCCCTCTCTATCACCCACACTCTCGCTCCCTCTCCCACTCTCACTGTTGGTCGCTGAGGTGAGACGAGGAATTCCCGGTCCGGAGTTGCCTTCTGCTATTCATATTTGTGTGCTGAGGCTTAGTACGTTATTAAGTTGTTACGTTTTTAGCCTGTTACAAACCTTAAGAGAGAGAGAGGAGAGAGGAGAACTACCAATACACTGAAAAGCAAAGTCGAAAGCAACAGCGAAACATCGACATCGCGTGGGGCAAATGTTGCTTCTGTTGCTGTTGCTGCTGCTGTGGCTGCTCTCTCTCAAAGGTATTGCGTGATATTTCAATTTGTTTTTAGTTGTAAGTGGCTTAAAATGATTTAATAACTCATCAAGGGATTTACTTGTTGTTCTTGTTGTTGGTTATTTGCTTTAGTTTCTTCCCTTTTGCTTTGCCTTTACCATTTCCCAACCCAATTCTCATTTAGCTACTATTTGCTTAGAGCCTTCTTACCTCAGCATGTCAAACTTTTTAAGTAGTTTTGATGTTGCCATATTAAAGAAGTTTTCTATTAGTTTTTGCGCATTTGCGCGAGGCATCATTAATACGTTCAGTAAACTTATGCATACTATATTTACACAGTCGCCCCTTTTCGAGTATTTAACATTCATAATGAGCAATATTCGAAGTGGGAGGCGTGCGCATACTTTTTGCGTGTGCTGTGTAAATATTTTAAATGCCATTTTAGGGCTATACGATAAATGCGCCCCAGGGATGCTCAGCTAGCCGCCAAAACTATTTGTGTGTTAACACACACACACACACCCTTACACACCAATACACACACTCCCACACACACTCTTACATACTCAAAAGCTGTTTAAAATTTGCACAAATTAAGCGAAATCAATTTTTGGGGCACATTTTGATGGGATTTCGATTTAGTTTTCGTTATTGTGCCACATCACGCATAACCCTAGAGAAATAACAACCCCCCCAATTCCTCTCTCTCCACCCACTTCATTTCGGAAAACAGTGTGACCAGTCACGTAGCACAAATGTATCGAGTGGGGCTGCAAATGTGGCATTAAACTGTTGACCAGTTGCCTCTCTGACCCCAAAAACAAACCCCAACAAACTGTGGCAGCTTGTGGTGTAAGCTCTACGTTGAGAGAGGGGAAGGGGAAGGGACGACGGGGGAGGAAGATGTGTTGCAATGTGAAATTTGACAACTTGGGAAATTCTCTGACAGCCGGAGTTAAGCGCAGCAAACAAACTTGTTTGGCATTTTCTTACTTGGCATTGGCCAAAAAACATTCAATACGGCTAATTACACAGCATCGGCAGCGGTCAACAGCGGTGGCACAGTGGGGCAAAAGCTGCTTAAAACTACTCACAAAATATTTGAGTGGATGCACTGACTTCATAAACAAATTTATGCCTATTTAAGCTGACCAAATGTTTGCGAAATTTAAATGATTTGTTTGTCAACTAACACGTTTAAATATATGGCAAATATGAAAATGAATTTATGCATTATTTCTATGCATTGGCATTGGAAATGGAGTTGGACTGAAGTTCTCAGAGAGCGAGAGAGTGAGAGAGAAACAAAGTGTTATATATGTGCGAATGAAATTTGAATTTATGTCGCATTTTGTTAGCCTAATTCTCAGATCGTTATAGCTCTTTCAAGCTAATGGCTTTCGTTTTGGCACCCATTGTTTTAAATTTGTCTGGACTTTGCTGCCACTTCTCTAAGTATGTGTGTGTATGCTTTGAATGTGTGTGTGTTCTATGTGTGTGTGTGTTTGTAGTGCAAGTTTCTGTCGTCGTCTTCATTGTAGTCGTCACAAAAGTTTCGACGCCATGTGCCTGCTGGCGGCATGTGTTCAAGAGTTAAGTTAAGCGCCAAGTGTGTGCGGGTTTTCTCTGTGCTGTGCACAGCAACCTCGTCCCCTATGCTCCACATATACACTGAGAGAAACACCAAGTAACTGCGTTGTTGAATCAAGAATAGAATGATTGAAAATTCTTCACTAATGATTGAAAGCACTTAAATGATTCAAATTACTTGTTTCAAGATCGAAACTACTGCTTTTCACTCAGTGTATATAAGGAATTAAGAATGTACCATAGTTTTCGGTATATTTTAGTATTTTTCTATCAATACATTTTTAGAACAATACTGCATTGTTATGCCATTATGGATAGACCATATATAGTGTTCAGTATATGTTAGTATTATTCTATCGGTATTTTTAGTTGGTATATTTTAAGAATAATACTGCACTCTTATGCTTTTAAACAAAATGGGTAACGTTCTCACTATAATTTCAGTAATTTTACTTAATCTAAGAATGAATCTTTCTTAAGTTTATCATTATAAAGCTTGAAAAAAATAGTCGTAATTTAAAATAAACAATTCTTGATTACAAAATTTTGCTCTCTTGTTGAAACTTGTAACCTTTAAGAGTATTTTGTCTTAAAGCTATGAAAAATGAAACTTTATAGAAAAGCTCTAGACTGAAATGGATTTGCTTTAAGAATTTTTGTATGTAGCATGAATTTTACTTTTGTTTTTCTGACTGTATCTACTTCAATGTATGCGGTACTCACATTCGGTAGAATTTTAAAGCTATGTAGCACACACACACAAGATGTTGGAGCTGTCTTTTTCGTTTGTTTTTGTTGTTTTTCTTGTGACTTTTTGCAGCAAGCTGATTACTTTGGCATTTGTTTTCGGTGTCACGTCACAAGGAGGAGGCCAAGACCTGAGCAAAAATCAATGCTTGGCGAGAGGCTAAGAAATTGTTTGCTTTATTGCCATAAAGAAATCATAAAAACGTATCATTATTGGGGAAGTCCCCAGCACTCCAGAAACTTGTGACTGTTGACGCATTAGCCGCCAAAGTCCTTGGCCATGACAGTGAGACACTGAATGACTGTGAGACAGTGACAATGACAACGTAAAGTGCCCTGTCATAATAACAACAACAACTGTAATAATAATTAAGCGATATCAAATTGAAAAAGTAACTTTTTCTCCAGCATTGACGTTTGTTTGTGGGGATTGTTTACACGCTAACGATGACTTGCCATAACGCGTTATAGATTGTAGATAATAATTTCGTATACACACAATCACAAATATCATACATTCATACTCGCATTCATATATAATATGCCTTCGCACTTAGCTGAGCTGCGCACACAAATTAACGTTAATTAAATAAAAATTTGCTGTCACGCTGCATGGGCGGTGTTAAGAGGGGGCAGCTAGAAAGAGAGAGAGCGAGAGAGAGTAGTAGGAGAGAGAGGCAGAGAGAGAACGAATTTGTCAACTTCTGCATAAATAACAATTATGCGGCATCCAATAAAAATACAAGTTGAAAACTTTTGTCGTCATTTGTTTTGCTTGGTATTATTATACCCGTTACCCATAGGGTAAAAGGGTATTATTACTTTGTGCCCGCTGCAAGCATCTGAGACCTTTTAAGGATATACATATGTATATACTGCATCAGCGTCAACAGCCGAGATGATCAGGTTTGCAATCAGGTCTTCGTTCCTTTGGCTTTGACAATCTGCTATGTTTTAGTATATTTGCAATTTAAAAGTGTATCGATATGTAAAACTAAACCTTCAGTATATATATGTATTTTGTAATCTGTGGTATATGTTTAGAATATAGAAGTATGTAGATATATCAAATATAACCTTCGGTATATTTTTGTTTTTTTGTTCTGTATGGTATATTTTGAATGTGGAAGTATATCAAATATAACCTTTGGTATATTTTAGTGTATTGTACTCTATATATTTAAAATGTGTTAGTATATCGATATGTCAAATAAAACCTTCGGTATATTATGGTATTTTTACGAAATTTGACTTTGGTTTATTTTCAGAGTATGCTTTTTTCGAAATTGGGTACCGGGTATCTCACAGTCTAGCACCTTCGACTGTAGCTTATTCGCTTTTATTATTATTTTTATTTGCTGTCATCGGCAGAATAAATGCGTTTTTAATAAAGCGCGACATTGTGCGATTATGCGATACGCTTAATAGGTAAATAAGCATTTATTCAAATTATAAAATAATGGTACAAAAAAATGCGTGACGATTGTTTGATGAAATATCAGAGATTTAAACACTTAATAAATTATGGAAAGTATTTCGAAAGTATTTTTGAAATTTAATAAACAAACTTTTAAGCAATTTTCGGTTATTTTTGAGATCGCTTATAATATTTATTTAATCTTAAACATATAAAATAATAATTTTTAATATTTTTTAATTTAAATTCTGTCTATTTGCTGATGATGGTGAACAATATGATTTGATCATATATAATAATTATATTCACTGAAATACGATTTCATATTGAACGTTAATTTATTATATATATATTTTAGTTTTGTATTCTATAAATTTTTGTTTGATAAGATTCAATCGTTTAGATTGTTAATAAATATATTTACAAATTCGTAAATGCAAGCAAAGTATTTTTGGCATTTGATAAACAATCTTTTAAGCAAATTGCGGTCATTTTTGTTATGTGTTGCGATAACGTGATCTGTGTGTCCAGCCTCAAGTTGAGTGCGTATAGTTTATGTTTGAGTTGGCAACATTTAATTAACTGAACTCAAGTCGAGGCGAGTCTCTGAAGTTAACTCAAACTTGGCCGAAATGAATACATTTGTCTTGTTTACTTTGGCTTATTGGCCTTTCCCTTAACCAAGCTTCTTTTTTTTCTTCGTTCCTTTGGTTTTTTGGCAAGTGGCGAGACCACAACTATGGCAAGATGGGTTCGTTATATCTTTCTTTGGCTATCAGAGAGAGAATGAGAGAGAGAGAGAAAGAGAGAGAGAGAACGAGAGAGGGAGAGAGAGAGAGAGAGAGTTGCCGACTCGCAACCCTTATCAACTTGCGCAACTGCACTTTTGCTTAACTTTGCTTATAAATTTCATTCGAGCCATTTGTTGACACACACACACACATACACACACTCTTAGAGAGAGTCTTGAAGTCGCGAAAGTTTTGCGAGAATGCGACGCAGTTGATTGTTGTTATCGGCTGGCAAAAATAATAAAGAAAGAGAAACGAAGTCAAAGTCGCATTCGAATTTGCAAATAGAATTAAAACGCAAATGAAGGTTCGGGGGATTTTTTCTTTCCCACCACAGCAGCGACTTGCTAATGGGGAAAAGGCACAAAAGAGTCGCCGTCATAACTTTGTATGACAAATATATTCATTTCATGCTTGTTCAAACCAGTAAATCGCGTGACGCGCTGACAGCGCAAATTGTTCTTGTTGTTGCTTTGACCTGACCCTGCTGCCTGCCACTGTTGCTTGCAACATTGACAGCGCGTCGAGTGGCAAGTGTAAAAAAAACGGTGAAAAACTGTCGTGTGGGCTTGACTGTTAAATACCCGCTAAGAGAGCATATTCTAAAAATATACCGAATGAATATACCAAAAAAAAAATACTGAAATGTACCAAAGGTTACATTTGGTATATCTGTAGAATTCTACATTCAAGTACAAGTTACTAAAATATACCGAATGCTATTTAGGATATATCAATATACTTCTTCGTTCAAAATATACCAACGAATACAAAATTTTAATATATTGTAGTATATTAATATATCGATATACTTCTACATTCCACATATACCAGAGTGTACAGAACACTAAAATACAACGAATGCTCTATTTGGTATATCTATATACTTCTCCGTTCAAATATACTATATATACCATATAAAATGCTAAAAATATGACATGGATTACATTTGGTATACCATAGAGTACAAAACATTGCCATTTTGTCGACTGATCAAGAATATATATACCTTATAGGGTCGTTGATTCCTCCTTCCTGTTACATACATTTTCTAGAGCCACAAAGTTATCATACCCTTCTCTCCTCTAGGTAGCGGGTATGAAAGAGAGTGAAACAAAAAAAGAAAAGCAGCCCAACTATTGTCTTCATTTTTCTTGCGAATCATACAACGCAATCAAAGCCGTTGACACAACGTCGTCTCGTGTCCTCATGTGTCGCAGCTGCCACTTGACACTGTCATTCAAGTTCAAGGTTCACACCCGTCCCTTCTCCCCTCTCTGCCCTTCTTCTTTGCCCTTTCCCTTTTACTCAATTGGCAATTGCCAAGTCGACGCTTTGTCTCTCGCTCATCAGCAGCAAACAACAAATGAGAACACAGAGAAAAAATTACAATAATTGTTATTTACGCATATTTGAACATCAAATGTGTCAATTGGCAACCGACGAGCAAACGACAGCAACAACGACATCGACGCGTTCTACGCTGCGTATGCGTAATGTGTAATGTGTAAAACTGTTTCATTCTGTGCATTCGTGTGTGCACAGCAGATACATGTTTGGCCATGGCTTAGTAATTTTTTTTTTTACCACCCGCAACACACTTTTTCTACATTATCTATATTTACATTAAGCAAACGAGCTTTAACTGTTCTCAAAAAAGAAATAAACAAAAAATACAAAATTGAATGCCACAAAAATTGTTAGAAAAAACATTGAACTTTTTTTTCGTTCCGATTGTTGATATAATCTGCGAAACCATTTAAGCGATATTATAGTTAAGAAATTATTTTTGAAAAAGCGTGTATAATCCAATGAGTTTATTGGCTATTCAATTGCGTAGTTTATAAATTTTATTTGAGCTCTTTTAATGTGCAAATCTTATTGATTGATTTATGATGCACTACAAAAACTTTATGTTTACTTTTTTCTTCATAGAGAGTATTGCGTACTTTTTGTATTTTATTAAAAAACATTTAACATTTCACAAAATTAAAGCGTTAATAATATTTATTGATACTATAAAAGTTATTTTATCCATAGCAAGTAGGAAAGCTACAGTCGAGTGTGCTTAGCTCTGAGAAACTCGTTAGCCATTGTGAATAACAGCAAAATAGTATTTATTTTAGAATATACCAAAATACTCCAAAAATACTAAACAATATGCCAAATTACACATTTTTGTTTAAATTTGATTTAATTATTTATTTCTTGTTTTGCTTTCTATAGTTTACTTTACAGTTTTTCTAGTATCTCAATTTCTTTTTTATACATTTTTTCGATCACTTTTTCTAGTTAGAGCATCTGCGTTTCACTTTAATGAGTTCACAACTCGGTTGTGTTAAAGGTTCTTTTGGAGTTGCTGTTAATATCAGTTAGCACACAAACACACAATTGTTGCCTCGGTGTTGTTTTTATTTCTGATTAAAGCAATTTGCGCTGATTCAAATTAGCAGAGCATCATCAAAAGAGAATCCGAGCCGAGTTGAGTTTTCGCTCCATATAAATATGAAATATTTGCGGCCTTTGGGCTGACAGTCGAGCGTGCAGCGTTAAGCAGCGAGTTGGCTGAATTATCATCGTCGTGGTTTTCACAATTGCTGTAAAAAAAAAGCAGAATTGAGTATTATTTAAATATGCGTGGAATGTGCTTCAACATGCCGCTGGCAACGATGTTGTTGATGCTCTCGATGCTGCTGGGCACGCACTTGACTGAAGCGACTGAAGCGTCGTCGGAGGCGGCGGCTGTCAACGTCGCTGCAGCTGTTGACAAGGATGTGGCACCAGCTGGTGGCGTTGTTAAAACGGATCTGCTGTCATTGGAGCAGGAAATTGGCGGCAATCCGGCGGCGACACAAGGCGCTCGCC
The DNA here is from genome assembly GCA_035046325.1 of Drosophila niveifrons. Taxonomy (NCBI): domain Eukaryota; kingdom Metazoa; phylum Arthropoda; class Insecta; order Diptera; family Drosophilidae; genus Drosophila; species Drosophila niveifrons. The sequence goes on from JAWNOC010000046.1 coordinate 22,997,871, forward strand.
GAGCTCGTTTCTTGCTGGGACTGGGAGTGGGAATTGGACCAGGACTTGGACTTGGACTTGGGCCTGGCTATGGCTATGGCTATGGATATGGCGCTGGTTATGGCTGGGGTTATCCTGCATATGGTGGCTACTACGGTTCACCTTACTACGGCGCGGGATATTATCCCTATAAGCAAATTATCATTGGCTGAAAAAGTTCTTCAGCTTCAGCTCCCAAGTTCAATGTGAGATTATAAATAATGTGTTGTTGTTGTTATTATAAGACAGTTTTAAATTAATTTGCCGGACATAAAAAGTTGAAGAAACAAAAAAAAAACGCAAAAACATGAAATTGCACAATTTATATTCATCTTTTATACCACCTACCCAAAGGGTAGAAGGGTATTATAACTTTGTAGAAAGTATATATATTCTTGAACAGCCGAGACGATATACTTACTTGCTTTGATAATATGGTATATTTTGCACTCAATGGTATATTTTGAATGTAGTACTGTATCAATATACCAAATGCAGTATGTTAATTTGGTATATTTTAAAGTCAATACCACACTTTCTATGTTAAAGGACAATCTGGTATAATTTGAATGTAATACTATACCAATAAAATACCAAATATAACCGTCGGTATATTATTAGTATTTTTGTGGTATATTTTAAAGTTAACACCGCAGTTTTTCCTTTGTTAACAATAAGTACCGGGTATCTCAAAGTCGTACACACTCGACTGTCGCTTTTTTACAGGTTTTTTCGCTTCTCGTGTTGTTGTTGTTGTTGGTTAGGGCACAGATTTTGCATAAATCATTTCACAGCCACCAAAATGAAACGCGTAACATAATTTTTAACCCTTGATAAATTTTTATGACAAGCATTTTCGTTATTTTCTCCCCCCCTGATTCGCTTTTGTTGTTGCTGTTCTTTTCTTTTTTTGTTGTTGTTTTGCCGTTTCCATTTTCTGTTTGTGTTTGCGCCACAGTGAAATGCAAATAAAGCGGATCAAAAGTTTGCTGTTAAAAGAAGATTAATTGCAATTTGGTGGCAGGTCCGCGACCCTCTTCCCCTCCCCCTTTTTCTTCACTGTCCACTGACCCTCATGTCCGACCCACTTTGTGCCATTCCAACGAAGCAATCGGGATTTTTTTCTGTTTTTTGGTTGTTTTTTTTTTTTGTTTGAAGGGGGCGCGGCCAGAGGCGGGTAATTAAATATTTTTAAGCTGTTAATGGTTTCCATTTGCTTGTTGTTGTTTTAAGTAGTTGTTTCAATTATTTATTTATTCTTCTCTGCGTCTGCTGGTTTTTTTATTTTTGTTGTATTATTATTTTTCTTCCTCTTCTTGCATTGATTTTTTGATTTGTTTTTTAATCAATTAATACAATAGCCAGAACAATTCGACAGGTTGTTACAGTTCGCATTTTCCACTTTTCTACTTTTCCACTTGACCATTTTCACAATTTTCAATTGCACTTTGCAGTTAGTTGTTGCTGTCGCTTATTGTTTCTATTATTTTCGAGTGCATACTTTTCAAGCTTTCATTTATATTGAACAGCGGTTGATTTTTGTTTATAATAATGGACATGATACCGTGATTCATATAATAAATATTTAATTCAACACATTCCAATTTGTTGTGTGTTTTATTCAGCATATTAAATAAACATAACTTTAAAGTTCGTACAAAAGTTCTCGATATCGATAATGCTACTTATACATACTTTTTAAGCTTTTATTCATATTAATCAACGGTGGATTTTTGTTTATAATATTGGATATTGTACCGGAAAATCATATATTTAATATTTAATTCAACACATTCCAATTTGTTGTGTGTGTTATTCAGAAAAATAAATAAACATAACTATAAATTTGCATCGCATTTTTCTTTAACGACTGTGAGCACCTCAACTGCTTGCTTTTGTACTGCTTGTGTGCAAAAGCTATCGATATCGATTACGTTGTCTTATTGGTCACCGTTTAAACTGTCACCAGTTTCTGTTGCACTGCTTGCTCGTTAACGTTATCCATATCGATACCGTTTAAACTCCCACCTACTTTGTTCCACGTTCGAGGGACAATCTCATTGCTTATAATTTAAACAAGGTCAACATTGCTGTTGGAAGCTCATTAAAAATTGAATTATTTAATTTTCATTTGATTTAATTAAGTTATTTGTTGGTCAATTAACCCTTTTTTGCGGTTTGATATTTCATTGTATGAACATGTATTTTTAAATTCCCTTGGCTCTTGTTGCGCCGACTGTTTGAGTGTGTGCGTGTGTGTGTGTGCGTTGTCGACTTGCGCTTTATTTGTTTGTTCTGCATTTTATAATGTAATTGTTCCATCCGTGCCCACGGCCATCGTTTGCTGTTGATGTAAGCCTATAAAAAAAAATTAAAACAATTTAATGCCTACTTGTAATTATGTGGGGTCAAGTGTTGACATTTTATTAATTAAAAATAGTTTTCAATTAAAGTTAATGCGCTCAATATGCATGTAATTCTATTATGTAACTCCGATTAAATAGTTGTGCAAATATGTAAAAGGAAAAAATGCATACAATAGCAAACAATATTTTGCACTTGACTCTTCTTGTAACTGTTCCCATTTCCGAATTACGCAAATGAGTGAGATAGCTACACTGCTTACGCGACTTGATTTCTCTGCAGAGGCAACGCTTCCGGCAAACTGTTCCCATCTTCGATCTATACAAATGATTAAGATACTTGCACTTGCTTAATTCATTTGACAGCGGAAGTGCTTTAGCAAACTGTTCCCACTTTTGATCTACGCAAATGAGTAGTCACTGCTTGCACTGCTTTATTGTTCTGACATTTTAGATCCATGCAAATAAGATGATAGCACTGCTTGAATGCAGCTGCCAAATCTTAAGCTAAGTAGTTTGCGCAGGACATTTGCACAGTGCGGACGTCGGGCGTTGGACCTGCGCTTTTAATCGCGATATAAATTCAATTAATTAAAATCGGCGCAATTATAACGTAAAAAGTGTAGCTCAACGATCGGGGCAACGCGTAAATATGTTCGATTCTTATTTTTTTATTTTTTTTATCAGTGCAGTGTCAAGTGTAACAAATTTGGCCACGGGTGTCTGACTTGTTGGCCCAACACGCGATGTTAAGTTGTACCTTATTCCAGTTATTTGGTTGCTTCAAATTATATTTTTATTGTTTCATGCAAATAAGTGCGTCTTCTTAGGCAATTTAATAGTGCAAAGTTAAAGTTTATTAAATTTTCATTGTGAAAAAATGCATAATGTGAGGTTAAGGTGAAAAAAGTGTGCGTCGGTTTTACAAGTGTCCGTGTTCTTCATTCTCTCTGTCTCCTCCTTCGCTTTTTCGAACTGTGCAAATAAGATGGCAGCACTGCTTGAATGCATCTGTCTATGCAATTAAGATGACAGCACTGCTTGAATGCAGCTGCCAAATCGTAAGCTAAGTAGTTTGCGCAGGACAATTGCACAGCGCGGACGTCGGGCGTTGGACCTGCGCTTTTAATCGCGATATAAATTCAATTAATTAAAATCGGCGCAATTATAACGTGAAAAGTGTAGCTCGACGATCGGGGTAACGCGTAAATATGTTCGATTCTTATTTTTTGATTTTTTTATAAGTGCAGTGTGAAGTGCAGCAAATTTGGCCACGGGTGTCTCACTTGTGGGTCCAACACGCGATCTTAAATTGTGCCTTATAAAAGTTATTTGGTTGCTTGTAATTATGTTTTTATTGCTTCTTGTATATAAGTGCGTCTTGTTAAGCAATTTAATAGTGCAAAGTTAATGTTTATTAAATTTTCGCTGTGAAAAAATGCAAAAAGTGAGGTTAAGGTGAAAAAAGTGCGCGTCGGTTTGCAAATGCTTGCGTTCTTCATTCTCTCTGTCTCCTCCTTCGCTTTTGCTGCTGCAGAAAAATGGAGATTAAAGTGGCCAGCGCGTTATTGTGTTTGTGTTAGTATTTTTTTGTATTTTTTTATTGTGAGTGAAAGTGAAAATAAATGCAAATAAAATGCGTTAGTGCTAAATAAATTGCTAATGCTGCATACACAATGTAGTCGCTAATGCTGCTGAAAGGACAGTGGGTAAGTGCACAAACTATTAAATTCGTTTCCCATTGTATTTGCTTTAATTCGTTGCCTACTATTAGGTACACTGTGCGTAGAAATATTTTGTGAAATAGTTTTCTGTGTTCTTTGCTTCGTTATACTTCTGTGTGTGCGTTAATGATCATTAGCCGCATTGCTAATTTGCTTTGCGTACACAGCATGAATGATAATGATGAAATGTCTCTTTTTGCGTCTAATTTGTTTGGTATTTTTTCTGTGCGCATTTGCTATGCTTTGATTATTAGCTTGGCTGGTCACAATTTAGTCTTTTGTGACGTCACACATTCTTCATTGCTTTATTAGCTCAGCTTTGGCCCGTATATAAGTGAATTTATTTGTGCTTGAACGATGTGTGGGTTTATGTATGAAATTTAGCACATCTATTTTTGCTTCAATGTATTAATAATAAAGATATTTAATTGAATAATTATTACATTTATAATAAAGATGATTACTTAAGTTATATTTTGATACCAATTTAGTATATTAAAATATGAATTTAATAATATTAGCAGTTCAAGTCTATGAAGCAATCTTAGCATATTTCTTTGTTTGTTTTTGAATGAACAGCTATTAAAGTGAATTGCTCAAATGTGTATAGTTTGAAATTATTGCGCTATTACATAAATGGATTTGGTTGACTCAAATAAGCCGCAGTCTATTCCCATATAAACAGACCCTAATACATACCATATATACTATATAAGTACTTATATAGGTGTATGTGTATATTTTGGCATAGCGTTGTGTCCTTCGCCTCTGAGGCTAACAGAAATGAAGTGTCATTGTGATAGAGCCGCGGCAATGCAGTTGTGCAGTAATGCAGCAGCGGCAGGAGCAGCTCAGCAGTCACAGAGGACCCAAGCGACACATTTATACGCACTGTTGGCCGGGTGACTGCGGCAGTCAGCGCTGCTCACGTACTCAGCATTGTGACAAATGGATTTTCGCCTGAAATCCCCAGGATTTCTTCAAGTGTAATTGCGCACGCTAAAAGCAAAAACGCGGTGCAATGCAATGCAATGCGATATCTGCAACTGGCCACAAGCCGAAAAACCAAAAGTGCGCCAAAAGAGCATTAAATTTCATGAGGTTGCGGTTCGGCTGCCTTTATTGCTGCACACTAGATAATTTGTAGCTCCAAAGCACTTGCTGGAGCGCTTATCCAGGTGTGCAAAAGAAATAAGCACAAAGAATACAAAAATGTGATAACTGAAGGCTAGACAAATTCCAGCACGACACAGAATACAACACAAGATCAAGAAGAATCAATTGAATCACCTGCACATGCAAATGTGAAGTACAACCGTAAGAGAGGGGAGTAAGGTGTCAGAGAGTGCACAGGAATTTAAAGTCGATGTCATCAACAACGTGTCTCCGACTCAGAAGTCAGTCAGTACTAAGGACTCGTATTGTATGAGATTCCAATGGAGAAAATAAAGTACGAGTAAAAGTTCTGGCTCGAATCTTAACTGCCAACTTGGCTTTTTATATTCGAATTCAGTTGGCAACTTTGACAAATTTTTGTTGTGTGCACACAATGTGACTTGTCGAGGTGTCGTTCAGCACAACAACAGAAAGAAAAATACAAAACAAAAAAAAAAAGAAGTAGAAGAAGAAGAAAAAGAAGTTGTACGTGTAAGCAGATAAAGCAGATAAAATAAAAAGTTTATATTACTAACATTACAGAGCGACATTACGACGATTGCGAGCCAACACAATCACGCCCATGATATTTGCACTGAATTGAAATTGATCAATTTGCGTAGTTTAGGGAATTGTTTTCTGCTCCTCTAATGGATGAATCTGTGCCATAGAGAGAGGGAGAGACAGCTACAACTAGAAAGAGAGAATGGGAGGGATGTAATGAAATTAATGTGGCCCTGTAGGAATATCCGAGAGTTCGCACTCACATTCTCATTTCACATTTCGTTCGAAATATGAAAGTGCGTAAATATGTTTTACGCTTTAACGCAACTAAAACATTATTGTGTGTGTGTGTGTTGTGCTTTTGCGCGTTTTCAAATGTTTTGAGTATCACAAAGTGGGGCTAAATAAATGGAATACATTTTTGAATTTAATACTGTTGTGAATTCATGTTGATGGAATGCGTTTCACGCGCTTCACTGAACCCCAAAAACTTTCTGATGTAACGTCAAGTTTAAACTTTAACAGTCACTTTAAAGCGAGTTGGTCCAATTTATCAGACTTACAACTGTAGTGGCATTACTTAGTCATATCGTAATGCGTTTATTGTCTCGTTAATAAGTTCAAGTGGGCAAATGCAGCTCGATTGTTTGAGCATTAAGTGCTAAACACTTGAGCAAGCATGTGCATTCCTCTCCGGAGTGTTTCGTAGCAAGCAGCTTATTGTTGCGCTGTCGAGTCCTTAGAATTCTCTTTGAATTGCACTTGCACTTGGCATACAACGGAATCTGCCTAATTTAAGCGGATAAAGAATAAACGACGAAGAAGACGTTTTAAATAGAGAAAATCTATAGTAAAGAGAAAGCGTAATGACAAAACTCTGGATTAAGAATACGGCGCATACAAGTTGCACTCTCTTGTCTTTGTCTTTTGCTTGCTTGGCACTTTATGTGCACTGTATCTATGTCTATATATACTAACTATATATAGAGAAAAACGTATATTTTAAGCATGGCTTATCTTATCAAGTGACATAAAAGACGCCTTTCAGCGACTGTCCAACGACAATTGTACCGAGTGGGTTTTGGGATTGCTTTCGTCTGGTTTGGTTTCGTTTGGTTTGGTTTAGTTTGTTTCGGGCTATGGCCGGTTCCTCTTCTTTCTTTCTCACGCTTCTTGCTCGATCCCCGCGGGGGCTGAGACTGAGGCAGTGCACACAGCTGGACATTCATTACAAAAACGGAAACACTCGTACAGTGACAGAAGATAAATGGAGCTGCACTTGTACGTGTGCCACAACCATTCTCCATTTTCCATCTAATTCTCAATGTGTTTGTGTGTGCGGTTTTTATTTAGTTGCTTGCTTTATCTCAACATCTAGAAAATCTTTGATGCTCTGCAAAATGAAAAGCAGCTTATATGTACTCTCGCACTCGACGCTCAACGCTCTACCTAAGCAAAAGCTTCCTCTTAACAGATACTCAAATGTTGCCATTTATATATTTATATTTGTTCAGTTTTTGGTTTAGATTTTTAATCTGAGCAACGTGTTTTTTTTTTTTTTTGTGTTCTTGCCTTTTGTTTGTTTTATCAATGACGGAACGACGAACAGCGTAGAACAATAACAAATGGGGAAATGGAAAATAGAGAACAACGCTTCATATTCATTTGGGTTTCTTATTTGTCTATTTGTCGCTGTCATATTTGCCTGCAGCTTGGTGTCTTTGCTTTTTACGCCATTTATACCCGTTACCCAAAGGGTCGAAGGGTATTACTACTTAGTGACAGGCACAAGAAGACGACTGAGAACCTATAAAGTATATATATTCTTGAGCAGCGCCAATAGCTGACTCAGCTCACTATTGGTAGCTCACTATTTGGTATTTTTTGTACTGTATATCGAAATACCGTCGGTATATTTTAGTATTTTGTAGCTTATGAGAATTTCTGAGTGTGGTACTCCATTAATATACCAAATATAGGTCTTGCTATTTATTTTAGTATTTTTGTGGTATATTAATTTTAGAAATAATTAGTTTGGTATATTTTACACAGTATGGTATATTTTAAACTTTCCATATTTCTGAAGTCGTACTATATAAATATACCAAATGCTGCCTTTTGTATATTATTTAGTATTCTTAGTACATTGTATTGTTTATAGTATTCTTAATAAAAATAATAAGTTTGGTATATTTAGAATGTACATATAGTACTATATCAATATACCAAATATATCTCATGGTATATTTTTGTATATTTTTGAAAAAATAATACTGTAATGTTTTGCTTCTATTTGCAATGGCTAGCGGGTATCTCACAGTCGAGCACACTCGGCTCTAGCATTCTTACTTGCTTCCCACTCACTCTCTCTCTCTCTCTTTCTCTCTCTCCTGGTTTTTCTCACCATTGTCGTTTTTGATTGAGATATGTATTTATTATGTATATTTTTAGTTTTTTCTTTTTGATGTTTGTTTTTTCTCCCGTCGCTGTTGTTGTTGTCGCAACGGCGACGACGACGACGCTGATGACGCTATACTTTTCGAGTGGCGTTGCCTTTTGGCCCAATTTCAATTTCAAACTTTAACCATTTGTTTTTGGCGCACAAATTTATCAGCTATTTTTACGCTACGAGTATTTTTTTTTGCCTCGCTCGTTGGTTGGTTGGCTGGTTGGTTGGATGGCTCGTTGCTAACGTTACATTCATCAAAAAATTTTGTGCAGCGCGCTTCTAACTTGGTGGTTTTTTATAAGCGCACTTTATGTCAAAACCACAGAGGCAATAACACACACAGACGCTGCACTCACTGAAGAGAGAAACTACACACACACACACCCACACATATATTTTTTCCTTCAGCGCGTGAACTTGCCACTTGCAATTCGCCATTTGCCACTCGCCACTCTCTATTCGGTATAGAAGACAATGGCCAAACCCTGAACCAGCAGCAACAATCCGGAAAACAAAAAACTAAAAAATAACTAACAAAAAATATGAAAAAAGATGCGAAAACAAACTGTCAAGCAAGTGAAATAAATTAACAAAATGGCATCATAAAGCTAACATATGAGCGAGCGTTCTTCTTGCCGCTGCAGTTGCGTAAAAATCTATATAAATTTTGTCCGATTTTTCGACTGTATTCTTCTTCTGCTTCTTCTTCTTGTACTTGATGGAGCTGAGATTGTGCTGTGTGTGTGGTTCCTTTTGTTTTGCTATAACTTTTCAATTATTTAGAAATAAGTGCACATGACAGCAGCAACAGAAACAGAAACAGAACAAAGACAACAAAGTTTCAAATACAGAAATGCACAAAATGCTGTACAACTCGACTCGAGTAATACCCTTAACTAAAGTGTATGTATAATGGGGGGACAGGCTGAGCATAAGTTCAGTTTAAAGGCTGAGCCTGAAAAATGCACATGATTTTCCTTTCAAATTACTTCTAATATGAAAATGTTTCAAGGAAGCTCTTTAGCCTCGTTTTTGGTAGAAGGACTTTCTATGTTGAATTATGGCTAAACGGCAGACACTCTGTCTGTCCGTCTCTGCTGCTGTTTGCTTTTTGCTTAACTTGGGCTGAAGCACACATGAGTCGCAGCCTCATGTCAAACTGCAGCAAACTGCGACAACAACAAACGATTTCAATTTTGTTGATTGCAACTGAGCGAGAGAGAGAGAGAGAGAGATGGAGGCCTGAAGTTGTGGCTGATACTGATGCTGGGAATATCTGCGGAGAATGGGCGTGTAAATGGTTACAACGATGGCTACGATCCGGCTTATAGCATATGCCAGAGTGCAAAGTATGCCCAAATGCATTTTAAAACATTGTTTTGGCGACGCTTTTTTTTTAATTTTTTTTGTTTTTGCGTCGATGCCACAGAGCCAGAGCCAGAGCCGGAGTGCTGGGCAGCTGTGTCCAGGTCCAGGTCCAGAGTCGCACAGTCCAACAAAAGCCAATGCCAAACAGATAAGAGCGCGTATTTTATTTGCATACTTTTAGGCTGACTTTGCCTCGCGCTCCATTCGCGTTTGGAAAGCCATTTGCCAGCAAAAATGCCATGAAAATGACGCCGAAAAAAACGCATAAGTGAATGAAGCAAAAATAAAAGAGAAAAGAGTTTTATAGCACACACACATACATTCCAAACACACACACACACACAGATGGAAATCAAAACAAAGGCTAGAGAAAAGAGGAAATATGTGAAATGCGAACTTGAACAAAGATTGACAAGTGGCGACTGGCCCCGTTTAAAATGTCAAATACGTAGTACAATGTTGCCGAGACTTTTTCCATGTTGTCGGTGGAGTAGCGGGAGGAGGAGGAGTGGGAGTGTGTGGGGGGGTGGGGAAATCTACGTGCCGTTGGTTTTTTGCCAAACAATTTTCGTGTCGCTTTTTTTTTTTTTTTTGGTTCTCGTTTTGTTTCTGTTGATGTTTTGATTTGTGCGTGCGTGCAAATGTTTGCACTCGAAGCATTTGTTTTTTGTCCCTCACTCTCTCTCTTTGCTGTGGCAATTTTTTCAGGCACAAACTCTCCCCCTTCCTTCTACTCCCCTCCACACAAACAATACGTACAATATACAAATAATATATATACGTATGTATATGTTTAATTTTTTGTTCGCTATTCGAATTTTCTTCTTTGGCGGCAGCCGCAATTTTTTGCAGCTCTCTCTCTCAGTTTTTTGGACTTTGCTTTAGTTATTTGCAACTGGCAACAAGCTGTGCTCATCAAAATGGAAACTGTGCAACGTGCAGTAAGTGTGACTGATAGTGTGGTGAGTTAGTTGATTCTTTTTTCGTGCCTCGTGGCTTCCTCCCTTTTGGCCAACTGACAGTTGCAAATCATCAGAAATTTAAATTGACTTAAATTGTTTATTTTCTGGCGCTGACCAAAAACGTCATTGTTTTTTCAGTTGCATTGATTTTAGGTGAGAGAAAGAGAGAGAGGCACAGAGAGAGAGAGATAGAAACTCAAACAGTGACTTTTTCGCAGCCTCTGTTATTTATGAAAATAATAGAAATGCAAATTAATTTGTTGTTGTTGGCTGCCGATAAAATAAAACAAAAAATACGTTAGCATAGATAAAACCAGCAATTAGTTTGAATACACATTTAAATATACGAGCCTGTCTTTAAATACAATATGGCCCCGAGTCACACAACGAACGTAATTTAAACTGCCAATTAGTTGCCCCAAAATATAAACCACAGAGAGAGAAAGAGAGAGAGAGATAGAGTGAACATGAGAGGAAAAAAGACTTAATTTGTCTCCACTGCGATTGCTCTATCAATGGCTTAGATCCGGAGTCTCTTGTATACGCTCGATTGCCTGATTTCTCCAATAAACTCGTCCGCATATATTTTGCTTTTATGCCGCTTTTTATTGTGCAGACAGTCAGAAAGCGAGACAACCAGACAGCTAGACATTTCGACAGCCAGACAGACGGACAGACAGACATTTTGGTCTATGCTCTGATTCTTTTTTCATTTCTTTTGCTTTGATTTCGGGCGAATAATAAAATATACAATTGTACTAGAAATATGTCAGTAAAATTCACAAAATTCACGTTTTCCCATATCCTGCTGTGGTCTGTCTCCCTCACTCTCTATCTGTCTCTCTCTCTCTCTCTCTCTCTTTTTCCAGCTGTCTGCTTACATACGACAGTATGTGTGATTTTTATTTTTGTGGCTTTTACTCGTACGCTTTTTGTTTTCATATATAAATCATTTATTGTTTTTATGTATGACGGTTTCCGAGCTTCCTTCGCTAGCTGCCTGCCTGAATGGTTGGCTAGCTGGCTGCCTTGCTGGCTGGCTGGCTGGCAGATATGAGTGCCTGTGTCTGACATTAATTGGCAGTGATTGAGGGATTTTTGTGCGCTCTATGCGAATACGTACATATATCGCATATACCGAACGACCGACCTCCAGTATGTATGGGCGACGGATACGTGCTCCTTTATGAAATATTAATTGGCCTTTCATAGCGCTCGCTATGTGCACTGCCAGACGTGCCTTATAATCTGGCCACCAATGTAAACGGAAGTGTATTCTCCCAGCAACTACATAGCATTGGGCATCATTAAATGACACGCTCTCTTACGGCCATAACACGAGCCATCGCAGATTATCAAGACTTCCATTGCGAATGCATTTGACAGCAACTAAAGAAAAATTCGATTGTCTTTTGCTTCGCATTGCGCTTTAACAACTTTCAAGCAAAGATTTGAAAGATTGTCCAATTTTGAGCTACATATTTGATGAATGGAGTTAGGATGAAATAGCAATTCGGAAATGAAAAATTGAGTGGATTTGTGAGTACTCAATTTGATTTTGAAAGGCTTTGCATATTTTCTTCGAATGGGGAATGCTATAAATATACAAATAACATGTAAGAATTCTACGGTCGAGTGTTTTCGACTGTGAGATACCCGATACACAATTAAAATGAAAGAAAAACTGTAAAAAATTCTAAAAATATACTATCGGCTATGGCATAGAGTGCAAAATATACTAGATGGTCAGATTACGTCTCTAGCTTCAAAACGCTAGGTTCTGGATAATCATCGATTTTCGAGGGCAGAAGTAGACGTAACAAAAATTTAAATTAAACTTGATCTGCATGCAAACATAACAAGTGCTGTAAACAAAAATTGAAACTCTATCTCTTATAGTCTTTGAGGCTTAGGTGCTTAAACGGACGGACGGACAGACAGACAGACAGACGGTACCAAGGCTATATAATCTCGGCTTGTGACGCTGTTCAATAACATACTTTCTGGGGTCACATACATTTCATTCTTCTGACTGTCACTTACATTTCCTGTAGGCACAAAGTTATAATACCCTTCTACCTTATGGGCAGCGGGTATAAATATATGTATGTATATTTATCAGCTGAATGTCAACTATATGCGCAACGATTTGTGTGTGTAATCTTGACTTGGGCAAATACATTTCAGCACATGCAAGTGCTTGTCTCTGTCGCGCAGTTCAAGTTTATTTGCATTTAATTGAAAAGTCGGAGGCAAATCCTAAACTTGCATGACGTAATGCAACAATTGTGCGAGTTTCATAAGTATTTTGAGGCGCAAGAGCATCTCGGCTCAACAGCTCAGTAGAGCAGCTAGAAGAAGAAGAAGAAGAAGAAGTCCTCAGCCGTATGCCAAGAAGAGGACGCCTTAACCTTGAAGCTGTCGTCGCGATTTGCCCCAGTTGCGAATATTGTGCGAGTGTGTGTGTGGTGTGGTGTGTTGCGTGTTGGTTGTGCCAAAGGGATTTGCGTTTAATTAAAAATATATATAAATGTGTGAGTTTCGTGGCTCTGGCGATGCTCTGGCATGCAATAGAAATGTTACTTGGTTATTGCTTTTGTGCTCTGCTCTCTCTCTCTCTCTCTCTGGTTCTTTTGGTGTAATTGCTGTTCTTGTTGTCGTCGTCGTCCTTCTTCTTGGTCTTGTTGTTGGCCTAGATTGTGCTTTGTTGCGCTGCGCTGATTTCCAAGTCTTTGCGTCACTGTGCCGCACTTACAAAGGCAAACATTTTGGGGCTAGACGTGGAATTGAATCTTATATTAAAGATGTTGCAAGACGAGGCGATGGCGATGGCGACGGCGACCGCAATGGCGGCATTGTTGTGTGCCAAAATAATAACGGGAATTCTAACAAAGGGGCACACACACACACACATACAATAACCACGGCAACAGCTGCTGCACCACTCGACCAGTAACAATCAGACGCGTTGCTTTGTTGTTGCTGCTTTTGCTGCTGGTGTTTGAAGCGGAAACTCAAAGCGCGTAAACCGGAAACTGCTGTTTAATGGCGCTACTGCGCATGCAAAAGCCGCCAGCTCTCAGTCACAGTCACACACAATCGTATTTACACACAGAGAGTAAGAGCGAGAGCGAGAGAGTCTAACAGCAGCTAACGGGAAATGAAATTTAATTTATAGAAAACAGCAATCTGCAATGTGCTGAAAATGTAATTACAATTTTCCATTTCCATTTCCATTGCTGCCGTTGCTGCTGTTGCTGCTGCTGCTGCCATTGCCATTTCATTTTCCATTCGAATCCAACCTTTTGCGGCCATGCACAATGGCCAGGTTATGCTCTCGTAATTATTTAACGGCTGCAGACAGCCATTGGGTCCCATTGTGTGCGCTCCCCCCCCCTCCCCACATTTCTAATTAAAGTGATAGATTTACCTAAGCGATGGGATTTTGATGCGATTTCATTTGTTTAATGCCAGTTTGAAGGCCATTTTTCAAGCATGCTTGCCAGCTTTCGAGCTTCTCAGATAAAACAAATACCCAAAGGCTTAGCAATATGAACAAGTCTCCTATCTATGTAGAAGTCAGAAAAAGGAGGTGCCACGCCCCACGCCCACGTTCAAATCGAACATTTGGTCTTAGTTAGCGAAAATGCAAGCGTTAGCATATTTGATTGCCATTACTTGGCTTGTCAAGGATTATGTGTCTTAATTTCGTGTTAAAGGATTTGCGCATTCTCTCTGCTATCTCTGCTCTTCTGCTGTTTTTTTTCTTCTTCTTCGTTTTGCTTAGCATTTTGCTCATTTTCGTTAGCTACAGTTTTTGTCAGCTTAATGCCCCTGTGCTTATCAAAGCACCAAAGCAGCAAAGCAGCCAATCATCAATGTTGTATCGAGCGCAGCTAATAAACTTGCCAGCAGTCAACTTGGATGGATGAAGGGATGGAGGAAGAGAGGAAGAAACTGAGTTGGCTTAAAGTGCCCAAGTATGTAGCAAATATTGCCAGCTCTCTACTCTGCTCTGTTCGGTTTGGTTTGGTTCGGTGTATCAATTTACCAGTTTATCAGTTGTACAGTTTTACAGTTTCTCAGTTGTTTGTTCGCTTTAATGCACAAATTGCCAAAAAAAAAGCAAAACAGCAAAGTTTGTTTTTTGGCCAACTCGAAGCTTTAATATTTCAAATTGTTACATGCCAACCAGAGGTACGAGTGGAAGTAACTGATATTAAGTAACTGATTAGTGCAGCTGTCATTGGTCTGCTTTTATACCCGCTACTCTAAGGGTAGAAGGGAGGCATATTTGACCCCTTAAAGTATATACGATCGTATTCTTGATCTGCTGCTGCTGTTGTACTATATGTTATGTTTGGACTATCTCTCTATTTTGTACTCTATTGTATATTATGAATGTAGTGCTATATCGATATACCGAAAAAACCTTTGGTATGTTTCAGGATTTTTGTCTAACAATCTGGTATATTTTGTACTCAATGGTATATATGAACGTGGTACTAAATCGATATACCAAATACAACCATTAGTATTTTTTAGAATTTTTCGGTATAATATTTTGGTATATTTTTTTAGAATATGGTTTTATTATATGATATGGACATCATTTGGTATATTTTGAATGTAAAACTATATCGATGCACTAAATACAACTTTTGATAAAAATTAGTATTTATACCCGCTACCCATAGGGTAGAAGGGTATTATAACTTTGTGCCGGCAGGAAATGTATGTAACAGGTAGAAGGAGGCATCTCCGACCCTATAAAGTATATATATTCAGCGTCAACAGCCGAGACGATCTAGCCATGTCCGTCTGTCCGTCTGTCTGTCTGTCCGTCTGTCCGTCTGTCTGTATGAAACACTGGATCTCAGAGACTATAAGAGATAGAGCTATAATTTTTTTTCGACAGCATTTGTTATGTTTGCACGCAGATCAAGTTTGTTTCAAATTTTTGCCACGCCCACTTCCGCCCCCGCAAATCAAAAAAATCGAATAACAAGCGTAATTTTAAAGCTAAAGCTGCGAATTTTGGTGTATATAATAATAACAATACTATTTATGATTTCTGAAAATTTGGTTGCGATCAGATAAAAATTGTGGAAGTTATTAAAGAAATACTTTTGTATGGGCTAAAACGACTACTTACTAGGGGTCTTAGATGCTTTGGCCGACAATCTAGTATATTATGCCGTCTATGGTATATTTTGAATGTTAGTACCATATCGTTATACTAAATATACCATTTGGTATATTTTTAGTATATTGCAGTATTTTTTGGTATATTTTGAAAATAATACCGCAATATTTTGCTTTTATTCAAAATGGGTAGCGGGTATCTCACAGTCGAGCACACTCGACTGTAGCTTTCTTACTTGTTTTTCAGTATATTTATTTCGAATATGGTTTTATTGAAATCGCGGGTGGTCTATGCCATATTTTGATTATAGTACTATATCGTTGCACCAAATAATATTATATGATTTTTTTTTTTTTATTTTATTTCGGTATATCTTTTAAACATGATTTTACTGAAAGTGCGGGTATTTCACAGCCGATAACACTGTGTTGCACTGAAGCTCTCTAGCTTGTTTTTATTTTCCGCCTTCTTTCATTACTGAAAAGCATTTTGTGTTTGCCATGTTTGAGTGGAGTTCGAGTTTTAATGTGCAAACTGTGTCAGACATGCTACAGATAGAATTAAAAAGTATATGTATATGCATTTAGTATTTCATTTTTAAAGCTGAAAGCCTAGCTACACTGTGAACAGAGCCAAATTATTAAATTAAAATACTAAAGGATTATTTTTAGATAATTTCGATGACTTTGTGTCTTAATCGTTTGCAAAATGACTCAAGCTTAAGTTGATGTATCGATTTTGGATTGACGTTGAATAAAGGATATTTAAGCTCGGTGGACAATGCTTTTCCAAATAGAATTTCATTGTACCCACATGCGTGTGTGAGTGTGGGTGTGTTTGTGTATGGATTATCATCAGAGGCACTCGCCGAACTAATTTAACATGCTGTGTTGTCCTTTGTGGCTTCGGTTTTGTCACATTGTCACATGGTCCGAGGGGCTTCGACGGGGGTTATACGAATACCAAAATAAGCTGCAGGACGGAGAGGTTACGACCGCAATGCATGTCATTTATTGTTGCTGCTGCTGCTGATGCTGTTGTTATTCTCATTCTCATTTCCATTTGCATTCATTTGCTGGCTGGCATTTTGTGTATTTGAGCAGAAATTTTGATTTGTCTGCAACCGGAAATCCACAAAATAAACTGCAAATATATTTGCACAGAGGAGGCATTGGCCAATTCAAGCTGTACTCATCATTTCTAATTCGCTAACGCGCCTTTTCACAATGCCCCATTGTCTACAATCGTGTAAGGGTGTGCGGTGTGTGTGGCTGACTTTTAGGGCAGCCAAATAACAGATGAGCTTAAAGTTCACAACAGAGCGAGTTGGATGGATGGATGATGCTCTGAAAGGCATTTGATAATCCTTCAATCTGTCAATATACATATGAATGGTTGCACACATGATTACACTCACTTACACAAACACACACACACACACACGCCCCCAACACACACTACCCCACTTTTGTCCACTTGGACAAAGAAGAAGAGAACGCTGTGTGTGTGTGTGTGTGTGTGTGTGTGGAAGGACTTTACAAAGTGCATCGATTGCAAAATCGACTAAAGCCCACTTGGCATGACCTCACACTCACTCTCGCTCTCTCTTTCTCCTGCCTTCTCCCTCCCACTCTCAGTATTTGTATTTGTCTTTGTTCCAATTCGCAACGCATAATTAAAATTACGTGTCTGTGTACTTAATATGAGCACATGTAGGCGTACATTACTCTCTCTCTCCCCCTCTTTCTCTCGTATTTGAACATAAAATAGTGCACCACACACACAACCACACACACCCACACACTCTTGGTACTTATGCACACATGGTGAAACCAAAACTTGCCACTGATTGGCAAAAGGCTGCTTAATGTTTGCCAATGCTAAAGTTTGCATCTTGCGGAACATTTTCATTTGACTTCATTTGCTCTTCGCTCCGCTCTTCGCTCTCTACTCCACTCCACTCTTAACTCTCGTAGTCTTATTAAACTTAAACACTCGTGAAAAGAGCAGTTAGTTCGGTTCTTGCCGCACACACACACACAAGTGCACCAAAGTGCCGAAATGGAGCTTCAGATAAGCACAGCTAATTAAATTCGAGTACAGCTAGAGTATACTTCGCATACGACTCAGTGTGCAATCGAAAGATTTACTAGAATATACACTTAGCTGCGAAATGGAATCGTACATTATAATGAAATTATAGTTTCAGTAACATTCCTTCTGCTCTCATGTCTAGTACACTTCAAACAAAATGTTCTAAGGTCAAGCTTAGTACTAAGTACTAAGAATTTTCGCTTAAAAAGTGTGTTAAAAACATGAATAACTTAAAGTTGAAAGATATAAGAAAATAATCATATTATTAATAAAACAAAGTCTTATATTATAATCACAGACTATAATGAAGAGTGACAACTCGAGAAACTGAAAGCTAGGTAAAAACTTTAGACGAACTTTGATGGATACTAGAAGTTTCTAACCTTAATTTAGTATTTCTTTCTATATTTTTTGACAATAATATGATTCCTGAAAATTCGAAATACGAAATATTTTTGTATGGGCAAAACGTCTATTCACTATTGGTCTTAGCTTCTTTGGCTGACAATCTGGTACATTTTGAATGTACTAATTTATCAATATACCAAATATAGCCCTTGATACATTTTAGTGTTTCTGCGGTATATTAATTTGGTATACTTATACTGGAATAATATCGCACTGTTTTGCTTTTATTCCAAATGGGTATTAGTTTCTTTCGCTGACAATCTGAATAATTAAGTATTCTGTGGTATATTTGAAATATAGTATTAAAGCAATATACCAAATATAGCCTTTGGTATAGTTCACTATTTTTGCTGTATAATAATTTCTTATATTTTTAGAATAATACCGCTTTTACTGAAGATGGTTAGCTTTCTTACTATCTTTATAAATTCGTCTGACATTTTCTCAAACTAACAAATTTAATTATTATTAAAGTATACACAAAAAGGAAAGGCTAGTTAGGAGATTCAGTTAAATTTCTGCCCAAAATGTCTCGAGAGACATGTGTACGTTAAGTTAGAAAACTTGTCAGTTGTCTAGGCTTTTAAATTGTTTGCTGGCCAATTTGTGAGTGGTCCGAAATTGCTTTTCACTTTATTAAAGATTCAGAGAGACTGGCTCTCGGGCATGGAAATAAATGATATACAAAATATGTAGCATACTTTTATTCGATGCAAAATATGTCAATGTCAAATCTAATGTATACTACGTTCTCAACGTTCTTTGGCCCCACAATTCATCATTAAAGAGCTCTTCCTCCGCACACTCCAGAGCGCACAGCACAGAGGCCATTCCCCAGAGCAACCTTTGACATTGTCTTGTGGCCAGTTCTTTGCCTTCGCCCATTGGTCAAAGATAAAAGCCTGGCAAAGCCATCGAAAATGTCTCAAAGTTGAGGTGCGGCCCCATAGAAAACAGCTTGAACCATGCCCTTTTTTTTTTTTTTTTGGTTTATATTTTGTTGCTGTTGCTTTTTGGCAAGGAATTCGTTTTTGAAGCTAGGTAAATATGTGCCTTAGGCCATTTCAAAACTTTCACTCACTTTTTGCCTTGCGCCTTAAAAGGCTCTCTCAGCGTGAGCTGGTCGAGTTTTCGTTTGCTGTTTTTTTTTATGAACTGCCTGTCTTTGGGCACCTTTAAAGTGGAGGCAACGAAGGCAACGAGAAGGCAACTCTCAGCTCATCGCACGTGGAGCATGTAAACGTCTCGACAGCACATAAACTTTGCTTCTGTTCTCTCTTCTATTTTTTTTTTATCAGACCTCTAACAACATACCTAAGTGGTGTGCGTGTGTGTGTGTGTGTGTGTGTGTATTTATACCTGCGTGTATTGTAATGGCTTTTGTATTAGTGTCAAAACACGTAAATTGTTGCGTGTCGCTTTATTGTAGCTCTGTTTTGCTTTGCTCTGCTGCTATTTATGTGTGCGTGGGCGTTTGTTTGTGTGTGTGTGTGTGTGTGTGCTTGGGTGCGGCCGTGCGAATATGTTGTTCATTATAATCTGCTCATGTTGCTATTTTAGCTGTTGCTGTTATTGCTTATGTCCTTGTTGGTTGCCCTCAGTCGACGTCGTTGCCAGTCGTTGTGGTTATTTTCATTGCTTTACGTTATTGTTGTTATGCCATGTTCGATTGTTGTTGTTGTTGCTGTCGTTGTTGTGTGTGTTTTCAACAAATACATAATTTTGTGGACATAAAATTGTCACATGCCGTTGAATTTTGATTTGATTTTATGCGTACAACAAATTTATGCAGCCGCTTATGCGGGGGCGTCAACGTGGGCGTGGCACAACATACATACATTCACAGACAGACAGTCAGACTGTCAGTCAGTCAGTTGTGTAGTTTAGTGTGTTTGTTTTGCACACAAAGGTCTACTTCAGCTGCTTTTGTATTTGCACGCTTTTTATGACTTTTTAGACCACAAACACACACATTGAATTGCATGTTTGAATTGTGTCTTGTGCATTGCAGTTTTTGCAACAGTTGTTGTTGCTGTTTGTGTTGCTGTTGTTCGTGTTTGGATTGCATGACAATTGCTGTGAATTTGTAAATGATTTATGCTTGATATTTTAATTGCTGTTGTTTATTGTGTTATTATTCGAATACTTCCGATTGTGGTTGATTAAATTTATTTGCGTTTAGATAAATTTCTATTCCAGTCCCTGTGCAGACAGTCGACGATAAACCGCATCGATGGGCAGCAGCTTAACACATAATTTATACAGCAACACAAAGAGCATAATGCATGGGCTGCTAATCGCCAACGTCTGTGATTAACACTGCGTTGCAAAAGTAAACGCACACACCAAGTGTAGGCTAAAAATAAAATATATACCTTTTCCAGTGAAGAAGGGTTGTTATCTCGAAAAATGTGATTCCAAGAAGTGTTTCACAACTGTTTTTTGGCTTCTCGGAATTCGCTGCGTATCTCATTTGCATTTATTAAAGTTTATTTTTCATTAATTAAAACGGAAGCAAAACTCTTTTGATTTAATTACATAAATTGCGGCGTTTGTGTGATTTCTTTCTTTAATTTGCAGAGAGTAGAAAGTTTATTCTAATGCTAATTAAGTTGTGTTGAATGTGTGAGTGTGCGAATACTTTTGACAGCGAGTGTGCTGCGCCGTCTATAATTCCATATTTGACTTTGACAATCGGAAAAGCCAAAGTCGGCTTATGTTGTCATCGGTCGGCGGTGGTGGCATTAACATTAACATTAACATTGTTGCCTTCTCTATACGTATGTATGTATGTGGACTGTGGCATTACGTATACGCCATCGAGTCCCATCGATACATCTCGACGGCAATGAAGCGTATGAGCACGCTTGTAAGCCATTTCTTGGGGGCATTTTATTGGCTCGAAGTCAGAAATTAAATCACACAAATTATTTAAACTGTCGGACATAAAAATTGAATTCGCATTTTGTGTCTAGCGTTTTGCATTTGGCGTTCGCCGCCTTAGTTAAGAATCAACAATAAAGGGTTGCTGGCAAAACAAGACAATTTCACAGTTGCTTGGCAAAAAGGTAAACCGTCGAGCCGACGGCCTTATGTAAGCCTTTTTACGAGCCAAACTCGTGCCATTGACCATATGGTGAAGGTGAGCGCAATTCCTGCAGGGGATAAGCGGCCTCTCGGTGGGGCAAAACAACAACAACAACACACAGAACAGAACAGAACAGAACAGTTTTCTACAGTTTTTGTTATTGTCCATAATAAATTCAGCCATATAAAAGTGGCACCAGCTGCCGCCGAGCTTGGACGAGTAGCCAGCAGAATAAAAAGACGGAGAAGTAGAGCAAAAAAAAAAAAAAAGTGCTATAAGGAAACTGTTGTAGCATCAACAAGAAGTAAATGGCAAAGGGACTGGAATGGTAGAGACAAAAGGGCTCCGGTAAAATTCACAAAATTCAATTAAAGTTAAACTAAACAAGCTTCGAACAAATGCGTTTAGCTTTGGCCGAGGCAACATAAGCAGACAGCGCAAGGAAAACAGGGAAAAGGGAAGAGAAGTGTAGAGAAGAGCGAGCTAGAACGAAAGGAGCAACAGTTCAGGGAGCTGAACAGGAAGCTTCGACGCTTGTCAAAGGAGCGGTGAGTGGACTGGAGTTTGCTCTCAATAGTTGGTTGGGATAGATGGCTGGATGGATGGATGAATGGATGATTGTAGATGGATGGGCCATGCGTATAGCATGTTTAGTTGTTGGTCAGTTCGTCCCCTTATGTGGATAGATGGATGAGTTGCCGTCGCTGCTGCTGCTGTTGCTGCTAACAGGAAACGGAAGCTGCTAAAACAAACGCAGTGTTTAGTTTGGCAACAGTGAAGAGTTCTCTCTCTCTCTCTCTTTTAGTTTTTTTTGTATTTGTATTTATTTTTGTTGATGTTGATGTTGCTGCTACGCTTTGTTGCCCTGCCACCGTTGTTGTTCTTGTTGTTTTAGGCAAGAAATTCGATTTACTAGCTGATTGTTGTTAGCGCAGCACAAAGCACATCTCAACAACAACAACAAAAGAAAAAAGTGAGCCAGCAGAACGGAAAACAAAGCGAGAGCAAAGGCAAAAACTTAACTTGACTGTTACAGTGCGTAAATTTAAGCGACAGCGCCTAAAAGTATGCTTCATTGATTTAAAGGGCGCATCGTAAATAAATAAAATGCCATAAAAGGTTCCCCAAGCGGCCCCCAAACGAAGCAACAACAGCAATAATCAACACAACACTTGAAAACGAAATAGAAAGAAAAAAAACGAACGAACTCAAAATAAATAAAAATGTATAAAATAATGTAAAAGAGGCACGACGACGACGACGACGCCCACGGTCAATTGCTGCAGGCGGCAGACAATTAAATTCGTACAAATTGAGTGTAGAAATGTGGCAGCAAAAGTACAACAGCAGCAACAATAGACACACACAGAAGCGATGGCAGGCTGATAGCGATTTTTTATGGCAATTTAAAGCACTTCAAATAGGAAATGAACAGAGAGCCAGAACAGAGAGTAGGACAGTTGAAATGGCAGCCTGATGATGTCGACCATTACGTGCCTTCGCAAAATAGTTAATTTTATCGGCCGTTGATGTAGAAATATAAATGTACTTCACTCCAACTTCGAGTGCTCTGCTGTGCTCGAGAGTTCATGATTATGAACTAACAAGCCACATCAAATAGAGAGAGAGAGAGAGAGACTTACGCTCAATAAAGTAGCCGATTTGGAAAACTAACTTTATTGTATTGACCGAGCGAAACGACGGCCAAGTTCAATGGAGTCCTTCCATGCATGTGTGTGTGTGTTTGCGAATGCAACCAACTGTGGAGAAGCGCTCATCCGTTCATTTATTCATTCATTCAGTCATTCATTTTGGAGCCGTTCATTGGTTAGTCAGTCAGTACTTGGAGCCAGGCAATCATTCAGCCAGCAGCCAACAGCCAACAGCCAACAGCCAGCGTTCACGTTCCCTTCTGACCATTGCAGGTCCATCTTCAGACAGTTCAGACAACGTTTTCAATAGACGTTGCCATGGACAAAGCAGCTACGCTCGTCACTCGTTAACTGAATCGTGTTTGCCTTTCATTTCCATCTGCTTCTGCTCCTAGATTTTCCCTTCTTCTTTTTTGTATTGTATATATTGTTTCTTATGCGCTGTTTTATTTGCAACATTGTGTGCAGGAGGGGGGAGCATGCTTTAAGTAAGGGAATTGGCATCTTTTTATTTTTTTTGGTGCTTTCCTCAATGCTCCTTGATGCTCGCTCGTGCACACGCTCCTGCTCCTGCTTTTGGCCCACTCAAACCGTTACGGTTTCAATTCATTTCAACCATATTTTCATTTCAAATTCATATTTTCTTAACAAAAGTTTTGCGTTTTATTCGAGAGACTTTTGCCTTTTTTTCGGATGCCCGGAGGGGAAGAGAAGGCAGAGAGAAAGAGAAGAGAAGGTGACTGAACGGGGCGTTGCATGAGAAACTTTTCATTCTCTGCATCAAATGAGCTGGAAAAAAATGTATACAAAGGCAACCGTCAAGTTTGAATCACTCAAATGTAACGGACGGAGAAATGAAAACGGAAGCTGCAACAAATGTTTAAATAAATATTAAAAAAGCAACTTGGCAACCGTCGGTTGAAGCGGTAAGAAGTTGAAGGTGGCATAGTCAAAGGCAACAGTCGGTCGACGGTTCGAAATGATGCTAATGAAATAAATCATATGGAAATATGCATAAATCAAATTTCAAACCAAACGAAGGCGTTCTCCTCTCTACTTTTGTTGTGCACACTGCATTGTAGAGGGTTGTGTGTAAATGCGAGCGTATAATGGCAATGAAGGAAATGAACGGTTAAAATAACAACGCATATCGATTTCCACACAATTGCAGCGGCGGTGTCGACGACAATTGTGAATAAATTGCTTGATTTGGCCAAATAACGATACGACACGAGTATAACCAAATAAGCAAATAACCGAGCGCATCATCATGTGGGTAAAATTGCCATAATAACGTCGCACATACTCGTACAACAAATGGAGTTCCCTTCCATTATCATCCATCCCTTCATCCTCTTCCGGTTGCTCTTTCACTCTCTCTCTCTCTGTCTGTGTGTATTGCCCTGCACATTGGATATATATAGTATTTTGTACATATGAACGTGCCTGAAAATTCATAAGAATTGTCGCAAATATTCATACATGGGCTGGCAGCACGCATGCGACGACGGCGAAGGGGAAAGGCCAATAAAAATTGTGCCGTACTCTCATGGCCGGAACGGAACGGAACCGAATTGCACACGGAAGTGTCGTCGCCAAGTGTCATGAAGGCAATTCGATGTATTGACACACTGACTGAGTGAATGACTGACATGCCGACAGACACTCAAATATTCCGTTAGTCAGTCAATCAGCTAGTCAGTCAGTCAGTCAGTCAGTCATGCAATTCAACCTCTGCTCGAGTTTACAATTTTACCCGTTAACGAAAAGGTTGAAGGGCATCATAACTTTTTGATACCTGTAAAGAAGTTGTCTAGGAAATGATTTCATATTTTCGTTCTCTTTATGGTAAGTTTTAAACTTAATAGTATATTCATATACCAATTATTGCATTTAGTATATCCATGATGTAATATTTGATATTTTAGTTAATTTGATTGACAATCTATTATATTTTGTACTCTATGTTATATTATGAGTGTAGTAATATATAGGTTGACAATCTGGAATATTTTGAACGTTAGGGTATGTTTTAATCGTAATAGTATGTTGATCTACCAATTATATGATTTTGGTGTATCTATGAAATAGTTTTATGCTTTTGTTGACAATCTGATATATTTTGTACTTCATGGCATATTTTGAATGAATTAGTATATTCATATACCAATTAAAGAACTTACCAGTATATTTGAGTATTGTTTCGGTATATTAATTTGGTATATTTGAGCAGCAATTTGTTTTACCTTTGTTAAATATGAGTTACGAGTATCTCCTCAGTCAACCACACTCGACTGTAGCTCTCTTACTTGTTTTTTGCAGTATTCACCCATCAAACAGAAACAAAAGACTGAATCGAATTATTTTACAGTGCCACAATGGGCATAAAAGCGAGGCGCACTTTAATAAACAGATTATGCTGTAATTAAGCAATAGTTGTGGCTAATAATTGAGTGCTTTTTGTGATTTATTTCTATTGCATTGTCAAGAGCTTAACGAATTGATTGAATTCCTCGTAATATACTTGAGGTAAGAGTCCGATTTATCCCATTGTGTGTCTGTCTGTGTGTGTTCGTCTTTCTTTTTTTTATTGATATGATATATCATGTTTGGGTAATTTGAGCAAACAAGCCAAGAGCTCACCAAAGTATACCACAAGACAAACGGCTAACGACAGACAACGATGTCAATGTTACGTATACGCAGTGTATACGCCTATATATGTATCAACTCTCTTTATTTGCATGTGTGTGTGTGTGTGTGTATGGGTATAAGTAGATTTTTCTTCTTCGTTTTGGCGGTAAATGACATTTTTGGAAGAAATTCTTAACGCGTAAGTAGCATAAGCATCGCGCATTATGCAGAATGCTGCGTCTGCGGATGTCGTCCTTGAACGTGTCCGTGTGCTGCTTTTGGCCTTTTCTTCTGCTTCTGCTTCAGCTTCAGCCGAATATATTGAAGTTGTGCCTTGCCATTGACATCCTGGCCTCGCCTGACTTCGCTGCCAGTCAGCTTAGTGTCGTCCTCGTCGTCGGCGAGAAAGCCGCAAAGTTGTCTGCCACACGCTGTCGCCTGCTTTTCAAAAACTTTTCTGTCTCTTCTATCGCCAATGGGCGTCTTCTATATGTATGTTATGTTATGTGTATCTCTCTCTCTGTGGCATGATTTTAATATTGCAATTGGATTTTGGGGCAAAAGGGCGAATACGCAAACCAAACCAAACCAAGCCAAACCAAAGGCAAACGCAAACAAGAACAGAAAAAGCACAACGTCAAATGACGCCCACAAACAATTGGAATTTCATACGTTTTACTTTGAAACTCAGTCGTTGACTCGTTGAGTTTTTTTTTTCATTTTTTGAGGCTTGAAGCCAAAATGTCGTCTGACATACAATGACGCATTGTCAACGTTGGGCTTTGGATGTGTGGTTTGGGTTTGGGCTTTGGGAATTTATGTATTTATCGTCGTCACGGTCTACACACAGCAATTGAGCCAGAGAAGCGTGGCTAAAAGGTTCATATCACCTTGAGTTTCGAGTGTTTTGTATTTCTGAACTGCGAAACTTGACTGACTGTCACATGGTTAGGCGCTATGACTTTGACGGCCTAACTGCTTGGCGTGCTTTTTTCAATGTGTATCATATGCCGCCTCACTCTTTTCCACTCCTCCCCTAAAAATTCGAAGCAAGTAAGACAGCTGGAGTTGAGCGAGCTCGACTGTGAGATGCCCGTTAAATGTATTATTTTTTAAATATACCAAAACAAGATACCAATAAAATACTAAAACATGCAAAGTCTTTGCTTACTCCTATATTTACTTATTTACTCTTTACTTATTTTTAAAATATACAAAATATATACCGACAAAATACTAACACACCGCTTATTTACTGCTTACTTTTAAAATATTAATAATCAATATACCAATAAAATACTGAAACATACTATTGAAATATACAAAGTCAATATTCCAAAATATACTAAAGCATACCAACTTCTTCACTTACACTTAAAATATACAGGATTCAATATACTAAAAAATACTAAAATACACCGAAGTTTTTGGTTTATCGATTTACTGAAAGTATTATTCCTATTAATTCGGGAAAATGCCTAAATATACCAATGCCGTTGTATAGTATATCAATATACTAAAACAAACTTGATATGCAGTTATAGGTCTGTCTATTACACTCTCTGAGATGCGGACAGAAGGACAGATATGTCTATATCAACTCGCATGTTGTTGCTGCTGAAGAATATACTTTCTGGGATCGAAGGTAGGTTTTTTCTATCTGCCACAATGTTATAATACCCTTCCATCTTTAGGGGTAGCGGGTATAAAACCGCATACGCTTTGTGGGCTAGACGCACCCAATAGCTTTTCCAGGTGTGTGTGGTTGTTGTATGTGTATGTGTTTGTGATTTAAATATGTTGAGATTCTATTAGTGTATGTGTGTGTGTGTCAGGCCAAAAACGTTTCTTGATTTATTACGGCATGCGGCGTAGATTTCGTTTGTGATAAATATGCTTTCAAATTAATAACGTTCGCCCCATGAATAATTGGAGGCAAGTCCGCGCGTGACATTTGTTTAAGCAGATGCACAGCAATAACAACAATACCAACAACAACAACAATAACAATGGCAGTCAAATATTGAAAGGCCCGAGCATGCCATCATCATGTATTAAATTGGTCGCTCATGTGGTTGTTTGCTCTGTGTGGGTGTTTGTGTGTGTGCGGACAGGTGTATGCGGCTTACTTAGCCTAAATCCAGCTAGACACATACAGAGAGAGAGAGAAAGAGGCATGCAACATGCAGGCAGGCCACACAACAAACATTTTTGCGCTGACTGTAAATAAACAAAAGCCAAAAAGTACAATAGCGGGAAATCCTGATGTGAATGTTCGAATATGGCAAACAACAACACAAGAGTTGGCCGAAGGGTTGCAGCCAGCAGCAGCCAGCAGCAGCAGCCAGCAGCAATGCCAAAGCAACAACAACTAGAACGAAAACAACAACTAGATAAATACAACAACTGGGAGCTGGCATCAGTCGGTTGCCGGTATCCTTGTGCTGGTCATAGGCCATGTTGGCCATGCCCCATACTGTGGCGCATTATTTATGCATTTCCATGGTCAACATATGTCGACCGTTAGGTAGTTATACTAGTCAGGCGGCCAAACGACTGAGCAAGTAGTTAGTTGTTCCACCGCGTGCTGCAACTGTGCAACTCTGCAACTGCCCCCGATTTCCATCGAATGTTGCTGCTGCTGCTCCTGCTGCTGCTGCTGTGGTTGTTGGCTGCGTCTAACATTTGTTGTAACTACCGGAGCATGGCATTGTTAGCGGTAAATTGCACTCATCTATACGAGCGAGAGAGAGAGTGTAGTACATACATATATACGATTGGGTTTGTAGTCCTATAGATTCAGCACCAAAAGCCACCCGATGGCATCAGCAGCAGTAGCACTCTCAAAATATCACTGGAATAATAGCAAATAGTGCGCATTGAGCATGCGACACTGTCAGCCACAGCCGCAGTTGCAGTTGCAGCTGCCACACAGAGAGACAGAGAGAAGACGACGATGCCCAACAGGCAATTCATTTTGTTACCTGGGAAAAATTGCATGGCATGCGATGGCGATGGCGATGCCGAAAAACTAGACTTTCGCAGCGCCCTAAGCTAACGTGTACGTGTGCACAATATCTGATTTTTGTTCCCAACGAATTTGCACATATGCCTGACAGCGCATCGAAGCCAGGCAGCCAGGCAGCCAGTCAGCCAGTCAGCTCTCGTAGACAGGCCAAAGTCAAATGCTTGGCGTAGGGTTCGCTTCGCAATCACAGCAGTTTTAAGGGCCTTGCAATCATTGCGCACAATAAACAAACGGAATGACGAGCATTTAACTGACTGACCAAGCGACCTCTGTGCGGACCAACTTGCGCTACTACTGCACAAACAACTTGTTAGGCTTTGCGGCCAAAACATGTCTGAACATGACACTGGACGTAGACACAACACCAACACCAACAACAGCAACAACCGCAGCACAACATCAGCATCAGCATGAATGAAATGTCTGACAGCGAGCGAGTTGAACATGGAAAATTAAACGTTGCCTTTTTAATTAGCAAACTGATATGTTTCCTCATCTCTATTCTTTTTTTTTGGCGGCTCATTGAAAATTTTGTGGTAATTTGTGCGAATGAATTGCAAATCAAATGAAAGCAATATGAAAGGGAGAAAGAAACGACCAACATCTGCAGGTCGTCAGCTGTGGCATGTGATTTGCTTGTCTGTTGGTGTGTTTCTACATCCCAACTCGAGTTGGGACCAAGCAAGCTACCTGTGTCTACACTGCGTATGAGCAATGCGCCGCAGTTGTTGTTTCTGCAAACTTTCTGCTGTTCATTTTGGTGCACGCTCTATGCCCCAAGGCTCCAATGACTAGTTTGGCACTGCAACCGAGTGCCACGCCCACAACTCCATGCCCGTTGCCGCCCATGGTAGTCTGTAGTAGTAGTAGTAGTAGTAGTCAACCAAAAAATCACACAATACAAAACCAAAACTACAAACATCAAAAACAAAACAAAATGCAAAAAAGCAAGTAACTAGAGATGACACAACTGAAGAATGCAATTGTTGAATACCGACTACAATTGCCAACTAGATGAGATGGACATTAATTAGAATAGCAAAGTGGATAAAGAACGCGGTCATTAATGGTGCCAATTCCCTTGTTGCTGATGACTTCCCGCTTCTTTTATATTTTGGAATTAAATACAATTTGAAGCGATATTATCAATTGAGAATCTCGTGTGTAATTTAACTATTTATTTCGAACAGAAAAACAATTAATAAAGCCATTTAGACTAAAAGCAAAATGAAGTGGTATTTATTTCAAAATATACCAACACATTTTCAAGAAAAGCAAAGCAGTTCGACATTAATTTTAATATGGTATTAATATTAAAAAATACCTAATTACTATACCGAAAAAATACTAAAAATTATAAATGCCCATTATCGGTATATTGATGCAGTACTATACACTAAATTAATATACCACAAAAATACTAAAAAATATACCGAAGCTTAGTTTAGGTATATTGGTACAGTACTTCTATCCTATGGGTAGCGAGTATTAATTCGATATATACCAAATGAATATACCACAAAAATACTAACAATACGCCAAAGCCTATTTTAGGTATATTAATACAGCACTTCTATCCTATGAGTAGCGTGTGTAACAATTTAGAATTTCTATTGAAAATATTGGGCAGTCAAGTGGCCATCTCTAGTGTCAAAGTCGGACAGTTGGGAGCAACTTGAAGGCAAGTTGTTGCTTTTATTGTCTCTGGTCTCGTCTCTCGTCTCAAACGTGTGCTCAAACTGCATTTTACGAAATTTGGCCATTCAATTTGCCATTGCCAAAGCAGCAAAGCAGCAAAGGCAGCACAGCAAAAGCAAAAACAAAAACAGAATGAAAAAAACAGCAGCAGTCGAAACGGGCAACAAGAGAACAACAAAAAAAGGAGATCCCAACACTAGAGTAATCGACTAGAAGATAGCCTGTACACACTGAAACACACACATACTACACTAGTTGTGGTTCCTCCCCTTCCCCTTCCCCTCCCCTTTGTCTGTTAGCTGGAGTCAATTGGAGTCAGCAGCCTCTCGGCGCGCTGTGGGAGTTGGCGTATAATAAAAATGAGAATGAGAATGAGAATGACAAGCACGAGCAAAAGATTAAAATTGAAAATATTCATACACAAAAATTGTGTGTTTGTATCGCCTGCAGTTATGGGTTCGCAATCTACCCCATTTGAATGGTTTTATGGGCCTAGGGTAAAGCGAAATGGTTTCCAATCGTATGTATGGGCTCGACACGCCCCCCCGCCCCCGCCTACCAGCCACGCCCGCCATTTTCAAATGCAATAACAAAAATTTGCTCGTTTTGGGGTTTTCTATCGTCCTGTGCTGACTCCTTTAGTTTTATGCACAACTGCTGCACGTATTGGCAGCTTGTCTATTTGAATGTCAGTCAAGGAGCAGCACTTGATATGTGCCTATGTGTGTGTGTGTGTGTCTGTGCGTGTGTGTGTGCCTAAGCCTTTTAAGAAAAGTGCCATTTAAACATAAATATAGACATTGCTTGAGGGTAAAATCCAAGTTGAGAGAGTGCGACATCAATTCTGTAAACTCTTCGACAGCCATTCAAATTTATGTACTCAGTTTTTTGATTGAGTGTTTCAATGAAATTATCAATTTAGCCAATTTGCTGATTCATCCTGATTTGCGGACAACTGAATGAATGAATGTTGGCTGCCAAAGACAACTAATTAAATGACTGCATTGAATTAATTAATTGGTTTGTCGCATTTTTTGGCTATCATTTCACCCCGCCAATAGCCAACTCATTTTGACCATTGACCAATGGCCGCTAATAGCCTTTGGCTAATATGCTGCGCATAAAATAAAATAATGATAATCGAACAGAGTTTAGTTTGAGGGTTTATGCTGAAAATGTTAATACACTAACATATGCAAAAAAAGATAGAAATAAATGTCAACTAAATAAAGAATATATTTGTGTAGAAGTTAATAGAAGCTTAGAAAAATCTTGCATATTCTTTTAAAAGGTTCTCAAAATTGTAAGAACCTTAAAGTGAGTGTATAAAGTAAGTGTTTTTAATAGTTATTAACACCCAATCTAGTCGTAATTAGCTGATGCCATTTGCATTTCAGAAACATACTGTTGGTGCAATTAAAAGTATTTAAATTCAGTCATCGCATTGCGAAATATAATTATGAATTAAAATGCATGAATGCATAAAGGCGTGCCAAATGGTTGAAAATTGAAATTAAAGAAAATTATAAAATCGGTCTCGCAATAAATACAGCTGCAATCCATGGAATGCGCCGCGTATAAATCTGATAAAAGGCTTTGCTATCGCAGATGCAACGCATTAACATTAAAGTGCATAAATTAACCCTCTTTGCACACAAATTACACACACTCTCTTCGGATATTTTGTGTATGTACTCTCGCTCGTTTACACATACTTACACACTTCAATTAAACGGTTATTTTTATGATACCGAAATAACTATTATAGACTTCGCTGATTGGAGTATCATCATCATCACCATCGTCATCGGTTTTGGCTCGCTGCCAGGTGAAAATTGATCAATTGCCGCTGTTGTTGTTCATATTTTATGCCGCTTCAATAAGCGATAAAAGCAAATCGTGATGCAGACAAAAGACGAGTTCAGGTTCAAGTGCGGTCAGTAACACACATATTTATATATAATTTAAACCACTTTCCCAAAATGTCGATTTTAGAACTTTTTCAATATAAATATTGCAATTTTTAATTGGCGCTACTCGCATCGCTTTAAATGGCATTTTGTTACCTTAATGCCATATGATAGCAGCCAAATTTGATTTTCAAGTGTGCACAATCAATATGTTTTGAAGTGATTCGGTTTGGTCCTCCACTTCCTCCAATTCCCAGCCACTTACCCATCACATACCACAGCTTCGGTTTGAGTTCTTCAGTTGAGTTGAAGTACAGTACATTTAGAGTACAAGCTCAAGCTCAATGGGTGTCTTTGTTTTTCCGGCAATAAATCATGTCTGCTGAATTGGGGGGAGGAGAAGTAGGAGGAGTAGGAGTGTATCCCCGACTGAATAGCAGCTTATTGGCTTTGAAAGCATCCAATCCAATTGACGTTGACGTATATCACATTATCATAGCAGGAAGCCATGTCAATAAATGTTGAAGGACTTTAAAGGCGACTACTCACTGCCAAATGTGTCGAATATCGAATTGCGAATACCGAATGCCGAATGCCAAATGCTGAAAGTGAGATATCTATTTTGGGAAGACGACGACACAAATTTCGACTGCTTAGCTTGCATATTGGAATAGTTGATGGCGAGAGCGCTGCTCAGGTGTTGGATTCTGTCATCTAAATTGACATTCACTTGCTAATTGTAAGCCCAATTAGCTAACCAACAGCCATTAAAATGTCATTGGAATGGTCAACGACGCCACATGGCCTTAAATATGCAAGGCATAATGTGTAACCGTCATCTGGGCAATTTTCTCTTTGGACACACACACACACACAACCTATTGAAGGCATGAAAATGTCACGTGTCGTTGAAGTTAGTCCAGCAAGGAGTGAAATGGAATCGAAGGGAAGGGAAGGGAAGGGGAGCGAAGGGGAAGAGTCTGTGGCAATTCATATTCATCTATAAGCTGTCAAATGTGTCGCCACTTGCGTCTGGGAATTCTTAATAAATTAATTCAATCGCAACTTAATGGAATAATTTGCCATGCTAATTATGCAGTCTCTTTTGCTCCACCACGATTTTGTTTTCGCATTTTTTCTCTTTTCTTCTTATACCAGGCTATTTATAGAGCAAAAGGGTATTATAACTTTTTGCCTCCACTAAATGTGTATAGCAGATGGAAAGAGTCGTCTGAGACACTGGTTGACAATATATTATATTTATCTGGTATATTTTATACTTCGGTATATTTTTAGCATTTTTCTGTATGTTAATTTGGTATATTTTATCGCACTGATTAACAATCTTGAATATATTATATATACAATTAATAGTATGCCCATATACTAAATCTATCCTTCGATATATTTCAGTATTTTTTGTAGTATTTCAGCCCTGATTAACAATTTAACATATTTTGTGCTCTTCAATACATTTTAAATGTAATGGTCGATATACTAAATAAACCTTTTAGTAAACTTTAGTATTTTCAGTATATTCATCTGGTATATTTTACTCATAATGGGTAGCGGGTATCTCATAGTCGAGCACACTCAACTGTAGCTTTCTTACTTGTTTTACTTTTGGCGCTGCAGCTGCTGATGATGAAAAGTTGTTAAGCGCTCAACAAAAGATGATTTAATCGGGTAAAATTCTCTACTCGTTATATGTAACCATAAAATATTTACATAGTATATGAGTAAATTGTAAAATGTGCGGCTATGATAAATGCCCCGCACAGAGGTATGGAAAATTACACCAGATTCGGCAGCACCAAAAACAACAACAATCGAAAAACCTTGTAAAATATTAATGCGCCGGCTTACGAATAAATAAAATAAGTAGTAATTGCAGTTGAGGAGTAAGAGAGGGGGTGGGGAGAAAAGGTAAAGGGAGGCAGAGAAGTGCCTTGCACAAAAAAGTTATGAAAATTGCATTTTAATCTGAAAACGAATTGTTTATTATTTCGCTGAGGTTTAAATTTGTTGAAATAATTGCATGACGGGGGGGAAGTGTGGCCCGGGGGGGGGCAGAAAAGGAAACAGCAATCGGAGGCAGCTTGCAGCAGAAGCGACCACAGGAACATATAACAATACCGACGACACACACACACACACATACATACATGAAGAGTGATATATGTGTGTGTTCATTTACAAATACCAATACACATGCAAAATAGCGGGTAACAATTGCTGCGGCAATGTCCTGGCTCCGGGTCTTTCTCTCTCTCTCTCTCTCTTTCTGTCGGTCTGCCGTTGCCATTTGCCGAACAAAGAGCGGGGCAAAATTGTGCATGTAATCAGTTTCAAGTAGTAAGGCGGAGAGAGGGAGAACGGGGGGCAGCATGTGAGAAAGCTATTTTGTGCCTTCCTTCGTCCTCAACTTCGCCATCGTCCATTGCTTGTCATCTGAGAAGTATGCAACCGTTGCTGCCATTGTCGCTGTCGCTTACGCTGTCGTTCTCGTTCTCGTTGTTCCCCCTGTCGTATACGCGACTTTGTTGCTGCTTCTGCTGCTTCAGCTGTTGTTTTATTTCGCCGCCTTGCCACTCGGTTTTTTCGTTGCCGTTTCATGTGCAAAAATTGATTTTTATGCACTTTCTGCACTCACACAGTCACACACGCACATATGAATTATTGTTCATAAAGTATATTTTATGAAAGCAACGACTCACAGCAAATTATAAGGTATTAAGTGCTGCTGGCATGGGCACGTGTTTCTCGCTCCTCACACGTACTAACACACACACACACACACACATAAAGCAATCTATCTCTGTATGAGTGCGCGTACTTTGTATCGAAATGGGAAACAAGTAAAAAAGCGACGGTGGAGTGTGCTCGACTGTAAGATACCGGCTAACCATTTCGTTTCATATCAAAACTAATGCGGTATTAAATATAAAATGTATCAAATTAATAGACTGAAAAAAATTAAAATATACCAAGGATATATTTGGTATATCATTATACTTGTTTATTCAAATTATAATATATAGTACACAACATACTATAAATACTAAAAAATACTGCAAAAGGCTATATTTGGTATATTGGTATATACCATATGGTACAAAACATACCATAAATACTAAATAATACCACAAAGGGATACATCTGGTATATTGGTATAGTACATCAGTGCAAAATATACCGTAAATACTAATTAATACCAAAATACTAGAATAAACAAAACACTATAATTGGTATATTGATATAGTACAACATTGAAAATATAGCACAGAGTGGAAAATATATCAGATTATCTTATAGTCTTTGAGATCAAGGTGTTCATACAAATGGTCAGACAGACAGACGGACATGATGAAGAATATATATACTTTTTAGGGTCGGAGATGCCTCCTTCTGCCTTTATAAAACACTTCTATCGTATGCGTAGCGGGTATAGAAAACCGAGTTGAAAGGACAGCTGGCTTTGGCGTGCCGAAGATTAAACACACTTGCCAAGCGGGATTTATAAATTTGCTTCTAATCGATTTTAAAGCAAAAATGTGAATATGAATAACAAATTTGCTATCTAATTGCCTGGCTACTGCGACAAAAAAAAACTGTGTGTGAACTTTAATAGGTGGCATATTTCGTGACAAACTTTTATAGCCTCTGGCGAGGTGAGACGAGAATATAAAAAAAAAAACAAAAAATGGAGGAAAATGTCATAAAAATGTTTATATATTTTGCAGGTGAAAAGTGGGGCGGAGGTCGCACGCTTTGCGCGTTGCGCGACATATTACAATAATTGCAAAATTGTGTAGCAACAAAAAAGAAAAGGAGAAAATCATTTCGCTTGAAGTCGCCTAGCAAATTGAGTAGTTACTCACACACACATACACAAGCATACGTTGATGGCTAATGAAGGCGCTAAGCAAGCTGCAATCGTTACTTGAGAGCAAAAAAAAGGAAAGAGAACACGGTGAGCCAATTAGGAGCGCGAGCAGTTCTCAGGCTCGTTACGCAATGTGCTAAAAATCAAAACTCCATGAAATAAACCAATTTAAAAAGTTCAAAAACTAATTTTGCGCTTAGTTTGTCTGATAAAAGAAGACGCTGCTGCACGGCAAGTAGCAAATAAAAAGCAAAAAGCATGGCAAAAGCAAAAGCACAAAAAAAAACCAACTCTCTGTGTAAGTGTTTGCGCTAGTTTCAGCGTGTGTGTGTGATATGATTTTTCCGAGCTGCGCAACGATGTTGCTGCCTTCAATGCGGAGTCAGAGTGGAAGGGGAGGGGAGGCAGAGTGAGTGAGGGTAACAGTTTGGTTTTTCGGTTTAACACAGACAGCAAAACATGCAAAACTTGAAGCAGCAGTAACAGCGGCAACTGTTGTCGTCGTTGTCGCTGTTTTCTGCTGTCGCTGCTGATGCTACCAGCAGCATATTTAAATATTTAAATGACAACACGTGTGTGAACATTGTCATTGGCATTGGAATTGAGTTAAGATTTAACACGAGAGCGAGAGAGAGAGTTCTCTCTCTGTCTTAAAGTCATCCATGAAAGGTGGCAACTCAATTTCTAATGCTGCATCAGAGAATTGCGCACTTTTCACTTAATTAATTGCACAAGTTTGCAATTGTTTTTGCTGTCACTTTATTTTTATCGCACGCTCACTTTATTTGTGTGTGCGTCTGTGAGCGTTAGTGTGTATGTGTGTGTGTTTGTGTGAGTGCGAAATGTCAGCTTCAAGTTGCCAACTGCAATAATTTTTGCGACTTCAGCGATTTTTTTGCCACTTGAGCGCGTAGCAGGAACGCAAACACACACACACACAGAAGAATGACGGCAATGACTGGGGAAGATGGAGCAAAGTAAGGAGGAAGGAGCGGGAGGAGGAGGAAGAGGGGGAGGGGGAGCCACTCAAGGTACAACTGCCGCTGCTCCCCGTAATATTGTAGCATTTGTCTTTTAGTGGAAATCTCTTTTTGAGTGTGTCTCTCACTTGCTTGCGATCTATTTGCATATAAATGTTTGATAGAGCGGAGCAGGGGAACTTTCCATTTGCATGTGAAAACAATTGCGAGTGTATGTGTGTGTGTGTGAGACATAAAATAAATAGCCAGTATGATAATAAGTTTAGACATAGACAAAAAACTTGAAGCCAATGAAAAAGTGCAGCGGATTTGGCTTGCAAGGGCTAAGGCTGAAGATGGAAGCTGGAAGCTAAAGCCAAAGCTGCTTGCGTGAAAAATGTGTAGCATGCTTTTAGGCTGCACTGAAAATGCCTGAGCCAAACAAATTTGATTTGATTACTGTGTCAGACTGGTGGTTGTGGAGACAAAGTTATTGGTTGCTCCACAACAAAGCTGCTTGATGGCTTATTGTAATCTTGTATTTTATAACGTATTCTGCATTTTAATGGCTTAATGGCCGCCCAAATAAATACATATAAAACAATTCACATGCAACAAAATCAAGAACAAGCGAAAGAGAAACTGAAACTGAAACAATGACAACGATTCTCAAATTGGCAGCTAATTTCAGTTTATGTAAGTCATATATATTTCGTTTTATGCGTCGAAGGTAAACGATGCCACGACCCGCATCGAACTTCAAACTGTCTTCTACTGCGTTGGCTCACCCAGAGCGGCATTTACATTTAACCAAATTGATCAGCACATTTAAATGCGATCACGACGCTGCACCGACCACTGGGTCCAATTAGTGGCTCCGTGCTGTGTCTCTTTTGCCCCAATCACCGTGACTCCAACTCCAACTCCAACTTGGAGTCCAACTCTGTCGCTGGCTAAAACTGAAATGGAATGCAATGCAATACAGACGTGCATTGCATATTTGCATATAAATTATCTATGTATAATCACAGAGGTCCAGCGAGAGAGCAAACATACAACTGCATACATATATAGAGCTATCACTTTGCCCCAGATCTGTGGGTGTTTGTTTGGTGTATTTTTGGCTATCTCGAAGCTGGAGATGGCCGTGAATTTTTGGCGTTGGCTGCGACTCATGATGATGGCCAAACATATTGGATATAAATTCAAGCGAACGTGACACAACTTAAGTCATAACCTAAATAAATATCACGCAATAATGAGGCACATTTGCGACAAAATCATCTCGCAAAGTAACAACATAAATAAAAAAGCAGAAATTTCAAAAATAAAACATACTCGTAGAACGAACCTAATACAAATGTCGACAATGCGTTGGCTTAATGCTTAATGCTCGAATCATTTTGTTTGGCAATTTATTTGATTGGTTATTGCATTTTAAACCGAGAAAAACTCGACGTAGACGACGACTGTGGCGCCTCTTTTGCTACGTGCGCCTCGTTATTTGTTTGTTTTTGTTTTGTTTTGATAGGAAATGATTTTTGCATTTAACAACATACTCGTAAATAGCAGCAGACACAGCAGACACAGCAGCAGCATCACAATCACAATCGTAGCGCCAGCTGCTCAGCTAAGTGAGCGAGTTTAGACAGCCAATCTGTCAGTCAGTCAGTGAGTCAGTTAGTCAGTCAATGAGGCACTGAGGCAGTGGAGTAGACACGCAGTCGCTTATTTCTGGGGCCAGCCAAAAGTTCACATTCCAATTCCAATTCCGATTCTGATTCTGATTCCATAAACAAACGCAACAAACTTATAGACACACACACACAGATCTCGATTGTATTATGCCACTGGCAGCTGCACCTGTCATTGCTGAAATAAACGAATAAACGATAAACAGACTGAGTCGCTGAGTCGCTGTCGCGCCACAAAGCGTCTTGGCACAATGGATGTGAATTTATGGTTTGGCAGCCAAAAGAAGAAGAGGTTCTGTAACCTCTTGAACTAGACACACACACATTCTACACATTATATACACTCGTGTAGCTGATTGCTGAATAAAATGCTAAGCGCACTTTCGACAGCCAGATTTATTTGATGAACTCACAAACGAAGCACGTAGCTACTTGTATTTATCGACAACAATGTCTTAAATCTATCGACAGTTGAATGGTAAACAACTTCAATTTCAATTTCTTTTATTATAATGCCGTCATAATTTATAAGCACTTCTTTAGACACGTTTGCATCTGATATATAATTATATTTTTATACTCATAGGGAAGAAGACTATAAGCTATAAAGCTAGAATCATTTTGACAGCACTTATTATACCAATAAACCAAATAAACATATCGTATATTTTATTTTGGTATATTTTAATAATAACACAGCAATGTCGAGCTGATAAAGCTATAATTTTACTGACTGCACTTGTGATATCAACATGCCTAAAATATACATTTCGGTATAATAAGGTATTTTTGGGTACTAATTTGATATATTTTAAGAATAATACCGAATTATTCCGAAAATATACATTTCATTAGTTTATGTATATCAATTTGGTATATTTTAAAAATTCAACTGCTTTGTTTTGTTGATAGATCTGTTGACAGCTCATTTTATAACAATATACCAAAAATATACAATAAGGTATGCTAATTTGGTATATTTTAAGAATAATACCGCACTGTTTAGCTGTTAGAGATATTTCCTTTTTTGACAGCGTTTGTTATTTCAATATGCCAATTCTCAAATATACCAAAAAGTATAATTTTCGGTATAATTAAGTATTTTTTTGGTATCTTAATTCTTTATATTTTAAGAATAAGAACACACTGTTTTGCTGAAAGAGATATATACTTTTTTGACATCACTTATTATACCAATATACAAAAATATACATTTCGGTATATTAATTTTGAATATTTTAAGAATAAATACGTAGTATTATAAGTTTTATTAAAAGCGGTTAGCGGGAATTTTGCAGTTAAGCAAACTTTCTTATGTGTTTTATTAAAATCCAACACCTGGTGCATTAAAACCATTTGTTTAAGTATTTATTTTAATACATATCCGTCATAATTTCACGCTTGCCAGCACTTATCGGCAATTATGAGACATTATTGATATTTTATTCGATCGTTCTGTTTGAATTCTCCATAGTACGCTGCTGTCTGAGACTGGCACTGAGGTCAGAGTTGTGGAAAAGAATCTGTCCTGGTCTGGTCTGGTTTGGTTTGGTTTGGTTTTGGCCTGGTCTATGAAGCAGGAAAATGATTTTATTTCGTTTGTCGTGTGCGTTGCACATAATTCCATAAAATGACAGAAACATGTGTACAAATTTGTTTCCATGGCGCCACAAAACGCCAGAGTGCTTCCTTCAAGCACTATTGACGCACTCCGCTCCTCTTCCCTCCCTCCTCCCCATCGATTGGATGCGCTTCACTCCACTCCAGAGAGCTGTTGCAGTTTTGGCCATAAACAAATTCCAATTCAAAACCGGGCTAAGCTGTTTTGCCAGAGGCTGGCGCTGAACTTGCACTTGAGTGGGTCGCTTTGCAGTTGAATTTTCCACATTTTCCATTTGGTTGCCGACGGCATCCAACAGCAGCCAACAGCCAGAGTCATGTTGGAGTCCTAAATAAAGTGAAACTAAGCTTAATTTACAGTAGAGCAAGCAGAGGCATTTGATTGTTGGCAGATGTGTTTATTTGATTTTAAATATGGCTCTTAAATATTTTGGCTATTCATCAAAAAGCATTAGGCCCAACCCCAAGTCTTTGACTCTCGAATCTCGAATCTCGCCTTAGGCCGGGGTCTAAGTCAAGTGCCTGGTCATTGTGTGTTTATACATTCTTTTTTTTTTTATTTTAAGCGGCTTAAACGCCAACGTCGCAGTGCAGTGTGTGTATGTGTTAAGCTTTGACAGTTAACAAATGATTACAAACAGTGCAACAAATTGTTAAATATAAATTATAATTCCATTATTATTTAAATGCTAAAAAGCGGAAACTGTGAACAGCTGTCTTCCAGCTCTAGCTTTAAAGTCGGAACAGCAATAATTTAAATGGGAGGGGGGAGGAAAAAAAAAGAAGCTGAAAAAGCTGCGCACTTTTTCACTGCAGAGCGTGTGTCGCCTGAAACTACAAAAGACCGCATTGTGTGTGATTTATACACCTTAAGCTTCGATGAACGCTATTACACCAACAGCCGGTGACTGCGGCAGAGACGACGTAGGCAGCGACAGAGGCTGCTTTAGTTCAGTTTTTTTTCTGGTTCAAGATATGGCGACTTGGCGCATAGCCACCAGACAAAGCGGCAGACGACGATGGCGACGTTTGGCGGCAGCAATGAAGCCATAGCCATGAAATGGAAATGCATTCGAGTGTGTTTAAGCCGGCGTTACGCTCAGTCTCAGTCGCAGTCGCTGCAGCAGAGAGTGTCAGCAGCCTCCGCTGTCATGAGCCACATACATATATACGTATGCGACTAAAGATAAGACGTGCTCGATAGAGTCCAAAAGAAAGAAAGACGAACTCATTTTACGCCTGCATTTCCCCTTTGTATGTGGTCGTACAAAGTATGAGAGTGTGTGTGTTGGTGTGTGTGTGTAGTCAGTTGACGTTAACAAGCAAAAGCGTACGACGGAATTGAAAAAAATTGTAGGAAGAAGTTTATCAAGTCAATTGAGACCTGCGACAAAAGACCAAAGCGCAGTGGAAGCAGCAGCAGCAGCAGTTGAATGAGCTTTGGATGCAATGTCTGAATCATCAGCAACGTTTGGCAGCATTGTCGTTGGTGTCTTTATCAGCAGGCCCGCAGCAGCAGCAGCAGTGGCAGCAACATCAGTTGTAAGCAGCATCGACAATGCCATCATCTTAGTAAAAGGCAACGTGTATATTCAGCTACCCATTTCTTAGTGTTTTTTCTTGCCATTTCTAGTACATCTCTTTATGGGATTGCAGCTCAAAGCGACAGTAGTCAAGGTTGTTGTAGATCCGAGTGGAATCTAATTTGCATGCAATACGATTTTTGATAAAAGCTTTTACCCGAACATCAAATAAAACGACAATGCAACAACAAGAAACAAGCAAGCGAGAGAGAGAGAGAACGAACTCAGTCCGATTTTGTGTGTGTTATGCATAAGAAAAACATTGTAAGACTGAGATGGAAATAACAGAGCTCAAGCTGGAGACAGATAAGAGCAGCCAAAGGCAATCAAAAAGTGCATTTGCGTGCTTCGTTTGCCGTTTGCCGTTTGCCTCCAGCTGAGCACTCGAAGTGTCGCCTTCTGTCGCTGTCTTTAAGTGTTGCAG
Organism: Drosophila niveifrons; assembly: GCA_035046325.1. Lineage (NCBI taxonomy): Eukaryota > Metazoa > Arthropoda > Insecta > Diptera > Drosophilidae > Drosophila > Drosophila niveifrons. The sequence continues at coordinate 23,040,238 of JAWNOC010000046.1, forward strand.
CAAGAGAAAGAGACAGAGATATCTTGGGTTGGGTTGTTGTAACAGGTAACTAGTTGCTACTGCTGCAAGTGCAAGTCACAATTTGACACATGATCCATGGATGTGTCGTGTCTGACACGCGTTTTATCTATGCGCTGCTATTTTTGTGGGTGTGTGTGTGTGTGTGCGTGTGCAATAAGAGTGTGGCAAGTGTGGGTGTTGCACATGATGTGCATGCATGCGTTTTCTAAATGATTTCTAAAGAATTTTTATTGGGAAAAACGAAAACGAAGAAGACGAAAATGAAAACCCAAACGGAGAGCAGTTGACATCGAGAGAAACTTTATTGACGTCTTCAAATTGTCAACGTTGAAGTTCGAAGTGTTTTATTTTATGCTTTGTCTCTCATATTTTTCATTCTGTTCCCTTTTGTCAGGCCCGGGCGTTGTTTTATCGCACATCTGTAAAAGGGCTGTGGCACATGGTTAGAACTGATGTGTGTATGTGTGTGTGTGTGGGGACAAACTCTGGGATGGAAACGATGAAACGATGTTGGGTCTATGACTATGATGATGACTTTTTATTATGCGCATTTTCGGTTTTTATGCTTCGGTTCCGGCATGTTTTCTACATACACATATCTAAATATCGCACTTAAACGTTTACACATATGATCAGCAGAAGGAGGAGAAGGCATGCAACATCTATAGCCATATAGCTAGGGAAAGGGATTTAATGATGTGCGCGTTTTATGGACAAACAATGCGTCTTTCGACACTTTCGCTGCGATGCATGTACTCATCGTATTTCGCAATGTGTGTGTGTGTATGCGTCTGATAATGGTTCGATGTCCATTAAATCAGTCATCGTTTCCTCTCGCCAATACGAAAACTCAAACAGTTATTGCTCATCCAAATGGGTGTGAAAATTGGGTTAATTGTATTTAGAAAACGACAGCGATAACGAGAGCGACGGCGACCGGCGAAAGTTAAGCACTCCAATCCATAAAAATTAAATTCAAATTAAAAGGCTTGTTGTGTGCGTGTTGTTCGAAACGATTTAACTGCTGCAAAGGACATTTGAAATATATTTTGATGCCTTGTGGGTTGTTGAGTTCTCAACAGTAACAAGTGAGAAAGTTCAGGGTGATCGACTGTAAGATACTCGCTACGAATTGTGAATAAAAGCAAAACTTCGCGGCGTTATTCCAAAAATATACTAAAGTAATATTATATTATATATCGATATATATCGATATAATACTACATTCAAAATATACCTTCAATCATAAAAATATACCATAAAGTACAAAATATACCATAAGTACAAAATATACCAGATTGTCATCCAAAGCAACTAACACCAAGGCAATCGGGTCTTTGTTTTTGCCATACAAAAGTATTTCTAAAATTTAAAAATATACCGAATTCATATACCGCAAAAATACTAAAAATATACAAAATGCCATGCTTGGTTTATTGATACAGAACTGCATTTAAAAAATACCATAGTGCACAAACAAAAACAAGCAAATTTTCAGGCATCATAAATACTGTATTAATTATTGTCTGTACCAAAAATAGACAAAAAGAATTGTTAAGTAATATTTCATTATATATATTCTTATAAATAATTAAGTAATAAAAAATACATTATAAATATTGCTTCATGTGAAATAATACCATTTTGAGTAGTCAGTAAAAACTATGCGAAATTTGTATACATAACTAAAATAAAACTTTAGCTGGCAAAACTTTTGCTTAGCAGAATATGCATAAGTGTGTGTGTGTTTGGATGAGTTTGGATGTGTGTGTGATACAGTTATACGCACTTATGCTGATGCTATCAGTTGTTGGCTGATTGCGGTTGCCCAGCTTGGGGGTCATTTGCAGCTCCTCTTCTCTCTCAGTCGAACTATTCAAACGACACTTGAACAAAGGTAACTTTAAACTGAACTGAAATTGCCAAAACTTTTTTGACTGCCTCCTTTTTTTTTTGCTACTCCATTCTTTATTTTATGCGTTTTCTGTGCGGAACGGAGTTTAGAGTTTTTTGCACAGGTTTTTTGTTTTTTTTTTTAGTCAAAAACTGCCGTCAAGTTCATAACGAGCAATATCTTTTTATTGGCTCTCTCGCATGTGCGAAAGAGAAACCCCTTAGGCCACTAAAAACGAAATTTACATTTTTATTAAAATTTCGCCAGCGAGAAACTACGCACGTGTATTGAAATTGAATTTGATACTGATTTTGGGTTTTGTATTGTATTTTCATAAGGGTAAATATACTACATAAATAGAATAGGAAATCCAATTAGCAATCGAATCATTTGGTAATGAATACATTTTCTCCTTCTCCTCTTGGTTACTCAGGTGTTGTTTTCAATTAAAGCAATCAGCCCTTAAAGCGGCGGTTGCCGTTGTTAAAGGCAATAACTTGGCTAATTTGATATCGCCCGATCTCAGACTCCTTCGAAGAGGTCGAATTGTCGATGCTGCGAGCCGCACAGCTGCTGCTTTCTACACGCTTTGAATTCATTTTCAACTTGGCAATATATCTACATATATGTATAATAAATTTCCATTTGCCTTTTCCTTCCTGGCAACGCCCACCAGACAGAAGCTAGCATAGGTTCTTACTGGTTTGCGCCGCCTTAAACATGTGTTTATGGGAATGGATAGTGGAAAGGGAAGCATCTCGCTTCTCTCTCTCTCTTTCTTTGCGAGTTAATTCGACTTCTAGTTTGTGTGCTTGTTGCTGTTGTTTTGCCTTTTGTTTACATATTATGTACATATTTTTTTGGCCTCTTGTTTTGCACGCCGCGTGGCCTGATAAGCGTGTTGCCTCAGCTTCTCGCTGCTCGCTTATCAAAAGTTGCCCAAGCTGTTTACTTGAGCAACAATCTGCTGCCCAGCTTCACAGCTCACAGCTCACAGTGTTTCAGTTCCTCATTCGGGGCGAGACGCTTTAAGCGCATAAGACTTTAACGCGACTTTAATACATCATTCCGAAATTGCTTCGGGGGCAACTGCTGCTGCTGCCGCTTCTTGTGAATTTCAAATTCAAAATGCGGCACACATTTCGATTGATTTTCTTGTACTGCTGCTGGCTCGTCATCTTGTTGCCAACTTTGTGCCACACACGTAAGCCAATACATCTCTGCCTTTCTCTCTCTCTCTCTCTCTATATATAAATATATGCATATAGTAAACTTACTATATGTATGCGCATAGTTACACAGAAAGAAAAAATGTGCTAAGCTGACGAGTATAAACTTGAATCAAGATTGTTTGTATGTATCCAAAGTGAACCAAGTAGGTTTATTCATAAATCAAGAAAATTCGAGATTGTCAAGATTCAAGATTATATTCTTAAATTAACAATTGAAAACTCTTAAAATTGTATAAAAAAAAGAATCAAGATCAAACGTTCTAGATTAACTCTAGATTGATATAAGATTGAATTTGACTCAGTCTTCTAATTTTAAAGGAATAGAACTCCAACATTTCAAGAAACAAGAAAAGTTCGTAAATCAAGATTTGCAATCTTCTTTTCATTCTACAATAAAACAATCTTAAATCAAAATTTGTTTTTAATTTTGAAATAAAAGTTAAGCATTAAAATCGGGATTCAAGTTTATTTCATCCTAAAATCTTATTTCAAGATTGTTTGTTTTTAAAATCGAAAAATCTTGAGTGAAGATTTTCTCAAGCTAGATTTTTTTTCTCTCTGTGTACTCACTATATATTCGCATATATGTACGTAGGGAGCAGCTGCGAGACACCCGACAAGACTGTTGGCCAATGTGTGCACTTTAGCTCCTGTCGTTTTGTGCTACGCCAATATGCGATGTACAAGGAACACATGCCGCCTACCGTAATGCGCTTCCTGCAAAGATCACGCTGCAGACCGAAAGTTGATGGCGTAAGTTTCAGTTTTTGGCGAAGCCATTAGCCTGTCTAGCAGTCTGCCTGGCTGCCTGGCTGCCAACAATAACAATCATACTAATGAAATTCTTTTTTATACTTGAACTGAACGCATGAAAAATCTCAACCAACGACAACGAAATCGACAACAACAACAAAGTATCATTTGTGCTGCGAACTAAAAGACGTGATTCCTGCGAATGCCAACTCAAAGTTGAAATGAATTTTTGGTGTATCAACTTCAAAGCACATGTGTTTATATATACGTTGTGCTTTGATCTGCATAATTTCAACTTTAAAGCACGGTCAAAAGTTTTATGTACGACGTTGCTGCAATTATATGAATCAAGTGCAACTTGGCTGGCGTCTGAGGCCACATCTTTTATTTGTATAATATTTTACCACACTCAACTCAATACTTTTGTATTGTTTGCTGCGCACAACAGCCAACAAAGCGGCAGCCACAATTTCCTTTTAATTTAAACAATCAACAAACATAAATTTACATAATTGCCGAAATAGCACATAAGATTAAAGGCGTTTTAAGATAGCTTTTAAGTTTTTAAACCCGTGTCAATATCAAATCCATTTTCAGCTGGAAATACACAAAACAGAGAAAACCAAATTTTGCAGTTGACAGTTTCATTCAAAAGTTGCCCTCGAGCTTGGCAATTGATTTTTACTCAGAACTGTTAAAGCAACCCTCGTTGCGTCTTCTCTCAGTGTTTGCTTTTTTTAATGTGTCAAATTTTAAGTGACATTCACGGGCCGCTAAATGGCCGTCTAAAAATCACGCAACATTAAAATGATTTATGCTGAATAATTTGTGTGTAAATGAAGCAAAAGCCAAGCTGGTCAGACGGCAGCAGCCAACAGCAGCAACAGCAACCACCACAGCAGCAACTTTAGCGGTTATTCCAGGTTTCACCAACAGACTCTGGAGGTCTTTCTCATCTCAGACTCTGAGGCTGGAGTCCAAGTTGCGAGGCGTTGAAATGCAGACACCTTGTGCGCTCACGTCGCTCGAATTTCATGCGTAGGCTGTGGCTGCTGCTGCTGTTGTTGCTGTTGTTGCTGCTTCTGCTGCATGCAACATGAACGCCCAGTCGCTGAAATTGCAGACAGCGCCCAAATGATAAATGGCCTAAAAGCACATTTGCGTCGCCGTTGTTGCTGCTGCTTTTGCTGCCTTTGCTGCTAATTCTGTTGCGGCTGCTTGCTGCTGATGCTGATCTATTAGACAAACGCACGCCCAAGGCGGCGGCTCGCAAGCGTATCTGTTGCATGAACTGGTCGACTAGCTGCGGCTATTTATGGAAAGTTTACCACGAGATAAAGCTGAACAACATGCCTGGCAATAAAAACAAGTACAAAGTGCAGCAGAGCAACGAGAGTGAGCGACTAATAAGATGCCTTTAAAACAGACTAAACTAAATGGCATAAATTAATAATGAAAGTTATCTTTACTTTGTTGTACATACTCTACGCAAAATTCGTAAGCTTATTTTTAAAGATTTTTACTGAACATTTTGTAAGCCATCCGTCAATTTTTATGATTATTTTTGTCGTTTTTTAGTGAATATTTCCTAATCTAGATATTCAGTATAATTTATATACTGAATATTTCGGTAAATTTTTATGATTTTTTTTACTGAATATTTTTTAATTCATATATTCAGTAAAGGGGTTATATTAAATTTTCCTATTTCAGATATTCAGTATATATATTATACTGCATTTTTCCATATTTCAGATATTCGGTATATAACATAAACTAAATATTTCTTATTTCAGATATTAAGTATATTTATATTCTGAGTAATATCTATTCCAGAGATTTAGTATAATATAAATACTGAATATTTCCGTCAATTTTTATGATTTTTTTTACTGAATATTTTTTAATTCAGATATTCAGTAAAATGTTTATACCACCTTTTTCTATTTCATATATTGAGTATAATATATATACTAAATATTTCATATTTCAGACATTCAGTATATAATATAAACTGAGTACTTCTTATTTTAGACATTAAGTATATGTATATTCTGAGCATTATCTATTCCAGATATTCAGTATAATACAAATACTGAATTTCTACTGCTGGTATTTCGTTATATTTATATAAATCAGAACCAGAAAAAGCTTAATATAATCGAGACATTCAGTTAATAAATATTTCTTATTTCAGATATTCAGTATAATATATGTACTAAATATGTGCTGCTAGTATTTTTTTATATTTCCATATATGTACATATATGAAAACCAGAAAAAAAACATGATGAAAAAATGTTGCTGTCAGAAATTAAATGGAAAGCAGCCACAACTAAGAATTGAGCTGCTGCTGCTGCTGATGTCTTGTAAACATGTTTAGGCTAATGCATCGACTTAAAGAGGGGGACCCAGGGTTGGGGGTTGGTGGTTGGGGGGGTTGAGGTTGGGGCAGTTGTTGCGGTGCAACAAATGTTGTTAACAAGCATATTTTGACAGCTCAACAAGATGTTGCCAGATGCGCGAACAGCAAGAACAACAGCAACTCGACTCCCAGAGTGGGCACCATCTGCATGCCTCGCATGTTGCATGCCCCAACAATGCGACTGAAGTGTGTTGCAGTTGCAATCTCTGGAAGTAGCTACATAATGGAGGCTGTGGCCAGCCAAGAAAGAGTAGAGAAGGCGACTGAATTGGGGGCAAGGCAGAGTCAATTACTTTTTGGGGCAGCAGTTGTTGTTGTTGTTGTTGCAGCTGTCTCGTAAACATCGAGTGCAACAAAGAGTGCTAACCCGAGAAATGCATTGTTTTTCGAAAGTATTTCATGCATTTTAATAAACATTGCACTGCATTTAATGAAATGGAGAGTGAATTTGGGGAGCTTCAAATAGTTTGCTGTGTGTGTGGTCCTTGTTTTTTTTCTCTCTCTCTTTTTGGTAGCAACATCACAGCTCTCTCTGTTTCTCTCTCTCTGTGTGTGTTGGCCACATCTATTTTCTAATTGCATTTCGCTGTTTCAACTCTTTGTGTGTGTCTACGTGTGTTGTTTCGTGGCCACACACCTTTCAGGCACATTGTTGCCTCTTGTACACGTCAGAGACTCATTGTGGCTAGGCGCCATCAGCTCTCGCTCTGTTCTTGTTGCTGTTCCTGTTGCTGTTGCCTCTCACTTTGTCTTTGCTTTTGCCACACACACTCATGTCGCTTTGTGTTATTGTCGCACTGTCTTTTTAGCTGCCTCACCTGACACAGCTGACAACTCTCAGTCTCAGTCTCAGCTTCAGTCTCTGAGTCTTTTAGTCTCTTGCAGAAATGCAATTAAACTGTTTGCCATAACCCAAGAAATTTGCCTTTGAAATTAACTGAGTTTGCAGCTGCATTTATTAACTATTAATAGGCCTGACAAACGGCACAGTTGATGCCACAAAACAAGGTTAGTTAACAGCTTGTTGTTTGCTTCAACTAACCGCAGACAAGATCATAATTGAAGTTGCTCGTTTACATGTCCCGTTTCTATTCAATTACCCATTAAAACTAGCTTGCTCAAAATGCTGCAAACGAAAGACTGAAGTGTGAATTTGTGATGTATGAAAAATTACTTTATATGTATAATCCTTATATATGAAATACATCTCTTAAAAGCTTATATTTAAATTTTTAATAAGAAGAATAAATTTATATCCAGCTTTTTCTTTATTTGAAGTAGCAATTCAGATAAATAAACTGAAAGCGTCATTTAAAATGCTTGAAAAGATGAAATAAGCTTAAAGTTTTAGTGTACATTAGATAAAAAGTATAAATCATATTCGTCGACATATAAATATTAAGAAATACCAGCAGTAGGACAAATATTTTATTGAATATATAGAATATGAAATGTTAAGTACATATATTATTTTGAATATCTGGAATACGAAATATTCATTATAAATTTGTAGTATATATGTATGTATATTATACTTTTTATATATTATACTGACTATGTGGAATACGAAATATTCAGTTTATATATATATATATATATATATATATAGTATATATATAATACTTTATTTGGAGAACATAAAATATTTAGTATATTTAGTATATATACTAGTATACTAACTATCGGGATTGCGAAATATTCAGTACATCCATTATACTGAATATCTGGTATATAAAATGTTCAGTATATTCATTTTTTTGTATGTGTGTTATACTAAATGTTGTGTTACATGATAAACTCAGTATATTTCTTACACTGACTATTGAGTTATATAGCTGTGCATTCCACTCTCTGAATGTTGCATTGATTGAATACATTTCATACAAATTAGTTTTTTCTTTCTCAATTATTTTTCCTCTTTTTGAATATCTAAAAGTTGATTACAGGGTATCTTCCAGCTTAGCTATGAATTTTAGTTGCATTAGTAGCTCAATTGAATTGCAGCCTCTATAAAGAGGAGCACGCTTTCTAGCTGAATAGAATCAATTGCTCATACAGTTTTGAGGTTTTCAACTGCAACTCAATGAAGTCAGAAGCAATCAGCAGTCGGGCAATCAGTTTGGGGAAATGGGAATGGGGATGAGGCACTGTTGGGAACTTGCAACTGGAAGTGGAGCGAGTTGCAGCCGCAAATTCAATAAATTTTGAAAAGCAATTAATAACTGATTGACAAGTATTTATCTGGGGGGAAATAAGCAAGAATCCGAACAAAAACAACATCGATGAAAACACACACAAAACTGCAAAATGTTGGTAACCCCAAAAATTCGGCAGTTCAGTTTAGTTCAGTTCAGCGTAAAACGCTGGTCATAAATGGAAGCGGACAGCATGAAAAAGAGAGGAAGAGAAGAGAGAAAAGAAAAGAGAAAAGAGCGGTAGAAGAGTTGGATAGTTGGTGTCCGTTGGGAGCCGGGCGGAAATTCAAAACCCAAAGTCAAATGGAACGCAGCAATATAACGGAGCGAATTGACAGAGACGAGATAAAAGAACAATCAACAATACGCAAGCAACAACAAGAAGAACAAGAGCAGCAACAGCAGCAACAGCAGCGACAACAGCAAACAAGCGCAATAAGAAGAATAAACAACAAGAGTATCCGGATCGGAGAGGAAAGAGGAGAGAGGGGAGAAAAGAAGCCGGACAGAAGATGTAGCATAAAATGTAGCGAAAACTTTGGAGAAATCATTAATAACGCTGGCCAAAGCGCACTCTGTGGCCATTGCCATTGCCTTGGCGAAAGGACAAGCGCAAGGACATGCAACGAGTTGGATTTTGAGAGGGGATGAGGAGGAGAAGTTAAGGGGGAAGAGCTGAGTTAGCGTCAGCAACGAGCTCAGCTTGGCGTAGCTCCGTCAATCAAAGCGCAAACAGAAACAAAATGAATGGGCAAACAGTGTAGCCAGGATGAGAGGATGGGGCAATGTCCAGCGCAATCCCGTTAGCCATATCCAGCGAATGGCCCATTGAAAAGGGGTCAGTAGCTGCCTCAACTGCTGCCTAAGCGACTGTTTAGCTGCTTGTTTGGCTGCGGTTGCATAGCACAGGACAGGACATGAAGCAGAGAATAGAATAGGAGAGGACTGAAGACAGAAGACAGGCCGAGCTAGACTGGCAATGATGATGAGCAGCAGCAGCAGGACGAACAGGACTCTCGCAGGACGATGATGATGACGAGAGCAGCGAATGAGCAACGAGGCTGACGACAACTGCGACGGCAATGATAATGATGACGATGACGATGACGATGACGATGATGATGATGATGATGATGAGACATTGAGCGAGCGATGTGGAACGGATGTGCAGTTGTTGTGGTCGGGCTGTGACTGTCACTGTGGCCATGACTGGCTGAGCAGGATTGCGAGGGCGCAACTAAGTGGGGAAGGGAGGGAGGGGGAGTGGTGGCTGCTGTGTGTGCAGTGCCGGCAAAGAAAAGCACAATTATTCATTTGCACAATGTCAGAAAAGTGTCAGGCCGGCGCCAAAGGACCAAAGGATTCATCCATGAGCTCGTTTTGCTCAAGGCAGAAGAAGAAGAAGCAGCAGCGGCAGCGGCAGCTTGAAACAAAAGCGATAATGATGAGGACGACACTTTTGCCAGAGTTTTGATCACAACGCAAACGCAACGCTAAAAGGATGAGGGACAAGGACATTGGGGCAACAGGGATACACAAGATAAGATAAGGGATAAGTATAAATATACAAGGATAAAGGCCATGGCACCTCACAAAAACTAAGATGGATAACTCCAAGACTTACCAGTGACTTTTGGCCTTCTTCCCTTTACCTCCCCCTCCCTCTACCCACCTCTAGGGAAGGCAAAGGAACATTCACATAATTAAGTGAACTGTAACTGGAACTGCTCGAGTGTATGTGTGTGTGTGAGTCCTGTGGGGAAACATCGGAAATTTAAACGGCTCGACGTTGGCCGAAAATGCATTAAAATTAATGCATTAGCAAGTGCAACATTGTTATCAGCATGCACACATGAGAACACAGAGAGTAAAAGGAGGAGGCGCAGTACAAGGAAGAAGAAGAAGCAGAGGTGGAAGAGAAGCAGGCAACTCTAACGTGGTCACACACGAGCGCACAGCCCAAGCATAAGCCCCAATCCTTACAGCAATTCCAAATTCGCAGAGCTTCAGCTTCAGTTCGAGCTACAACTACAATACATACACATACACAGGCGAGTGGGCACGTGTACATATATAAATATTCACATAATCGCGTTGGCAGTACACACACACACACACACACGTAGATTTAACACTCACATATTACTTGTAGTAATTTCTCACGGAAATTCATAACCTTCCGCAACTATTCAACATTTGTGTGGCATACTATGCCGCGTTCTCTCACTCTCTCTCTCGCTCTCCACTCTCTGTGTTCTATGCTTTAGTCCTACGTCCTACGCTTGCTGCTCTACTCACTCGCATTGTGCTTGTCTCGACTACCCATTGGCCTACATCTACAACTGCGATTTTCGCACATGCCGACACACACACACACACACTTACTGCCCACACACATGCACATACACTTTTAAATACGAGTGCAAATGTTCGTGACTTTCGACTATAATAACAACGACGCTGACGACGAGCATGACAACAATAACAAAGCCAGCCAACCAACAACAACAACTCCCACGCCGTCTCTGTCGCATTTTCGAACTCACTCTCGCCCTTTTTCGATGTGCTCTCTCTCTCGTGCGCTTTGCGCTCTTAAACTTGGCGCTCTCTTAAACTTGCCGCGTGTTAACATTTCGAATTTTACGATATTCGAACTGTTAACTCTCGAGAAGAGCGCGAGTTCTTCGAACTTGGCTGTTGTTCTTGTTGTTGCTGTTGGTTGGTTGCGCTTGTTGTTGATTCTACTATTTGTTGCACGTACTTTGGGTCGTGTTGCTTGCCACCGCAATGTTTTCAAAATATTCCCCATTGATTAGGGGGCGACTTTAAGCGCTAACAGATGCACTCTACGACTGACATGGCTTACATAATTCGACAACTTTTTAAATCGCAAGAGAGTCGCTCAAATTTTCGCTGATTGCTGCTTGTTTATGTACGCAAATTTTAGCTGGAAAATGGAAAAGGAAACGGAAATGATTATTTATTTAAATTTCTATGTTCACTTTAAGCTTGTTAACCATAATTAATTTCTATATTATATACTATTATTTTATATTGTAATTTTCCTTACTAAAGGTCTTCTTAAGTCAACAAAGCAGTTCTCTAATAAATTTATATGTGATTTTTAGGTTGTTACCAAACTAGATTCTTAAATTTTAAATTCAATATTAATATTTTATTTAAAATTCATAGTGTAATTTAATATTTATAACTAGAAGATACTGTAAGGCTTATATACTTTAATATTAAATTAACAAAAGTAATTTTGCTAAATGTTCCACATAAATATTGCAATTTTTTTTATCTAATTAAGATTCTTAATGTATTAATGCACTTTAAAATTTATTGAAATTTCAATTTCTTGTTTAATATTCTTCAATACATTTTAATAATTTTGTTTGTACTTCAATTTCACTTTTTATTTTTTCATTGATGATTTTGTAATATAAAATTTTATTGAAAGATATTCTTAACTTATTGAAGCAACTTTATAATTTATTCTTGTTCCAATAATTTACTTAAAATTGTTTCTTTGCAGGTTCAAACTATGCTAAAGGCACTTGAGAAGGTAAGCTAATAAATGTAGTTGCATAAAATCATGTTATTATATTTAATTTATGGACGTGCCTTAAAGATAAGTTTGAAATATATGCACACTAGAATTATGCGTTAATTTATGTGATTTTCTCTGCTATTTGAGGAATTTGGGATTAGTTAACTCTTTAGGGTTTTATGTTACACTCGAATACCTTTCGCCTAAGTGATACAAATATATCAATGGGTTTCTTAATCGATCCAATGTTGGCTACTGGCATTTCACATTTCCCTAATGGGAAACTGAAACCCGAAATGAAGAAACCCGAAACCGAAATCAAAACCTGTTCAATTTCGATTTCGTTGTCAATTTCAATATTTCGATTTGGGGGAAAAAGGTAAGAAGAAATGCACGCCTACTAAATGAAGTGGCACTTAATAATCCAAATTACGCGTCGCATAGATAAGCCTAATATACACTGAGAAAAACAAGTTTCGATTGAAAAAATAATAATCTTGAATAAAACAATTTTGAAATAAAATTTGTAGGTTGAAACAATATTAAATCAAAATTTTTATGCTAAATTTGCGTTTTAAGATTAGAAACACAAAGATTAAAATCTTGAATCAAGATTTTTTCCACCCATAATTCATATTTCAACATGGTTCTTTTTTAAGATCGAAACAACAAGATTGAAAAGTAGATTGCAAATCTAGAATTTAGAACTCTTTAATCTAACATTAAAAAAAATGTTTACTTGTTTCCTAAAATGTGACAATTTCTTTCTTTCCATTTAAGATTGTTTGATTTTGATTCAAGATTTTTCCTATTTGGTTCAAGATTGAAACAATGTTATAATCTTGAATTCCGAGATTGGGCAATCTATATTAGCATTTTCGATCTTGATTCAAGAATAAATCTTCTTTGTTCAATTTTGACATAATAACAATCTTGATTAGAGATTATATTCTAGATCTTAGTACGTTTTTTCTTTCGGTGTACGTATGATATTGAATCCGCAGTAGGTCAAATGTGTGTCTCAGTCTTTGATTGAAAATTGGAACTGTCGCTGTTCGATAAATTCCCATTAATAAATTAAAACACGCCTCAGTGCCTAAGCGGCTTTCGCTTAGCTTTTTTTTCTTTCATATCCGACGACCATTTACAATCTATATCCCGGGCTTTAGTTTTAAACGATGCACGGAAAGAGAGGAGTGGGAAAAACGTGACACCGCCCGTTGAGCTTTCATTGCAATTAAAATGCGGCAAGCTTGGATGCTTGAATGCTGTGTGTGTGTGTGGCAGTCGCATGTGCAATTCATGAATTTCAATTAATTAATTAGGGCGCACAAATCTGCGAGGCTGCGAGCGCGAGAGTCAGCGAAGAGCAGCGTTGCCACAATCGAAGCGGCATATCGAATTGCTGCCACTCCGAGTTGTTGCAGTTGTCGTTGTTGCTGTTGTTGCAGCAGCAGCTGCCGCTTGACAAAGTAGCTGTTAGATTGCATCGCATTTGCCATAGCCAAGTGGCGTCTGTCTGCTGACTGCTGTCGTCTGTTGCATGCAGCCTTACAGCCTGCCACACACACACATCTGCATGCAACAGTTCGCTGCTTTTTCGCATACAAGTGACCCAATTACTGAGCAGCAGGCAGCGGAGGCGCCACCAAACCAAACTCCCTCGCTTCGTTACGGCTTGTTGATTTATGCAATTTAGATTGGATTTTGCGGTGAGAAATTAATGCCTCGTAGATTAATGAGTGGCCGAGAAGGTTGTGCCACAAGAGGCGCCACGCAGCGGGCCCCCGTCAAAAAGGACACAAAAGCTCTTTAACCTTTTTCCCTGCTTCACAAGGATGAGAGAACTCTTTAAAAAGACAACAACAGCAGCCAACAACAAAAAAAAAAAAGTGAATCTAATACAAGTCCCCAAATTGCCATTAAGTACGCACCTACACACATTAAGTATGTGTGCTGGTGTGTTGGTATGTGTGTGTGGCAACTTGTTGTTGTTGTTGTTCTTGTTCTTGCTGCTGTCGTGTTGCGTAAGCCTATTTTAATCTCATTAAAAATGTAACAGCAAGCAAATGGGCTGCGTCTCGTGTTTGTGTTGTTGTTTGTGTTGTTGTTATACCCCTTACCACAAAGGGTAGCAGGGTATTATAAGTTGGTGCCCACCTGGAATGTGTGTGTCAGACAGAAGCAGGTATCTCAAGAAATACTTTTGAATTGCAAAAAAAGGCCACTGCAATCGCGTTTAAGTTGCTTTGATTGACAGTCTGATAAAGCTTGGATGCTTTGGTATATTTTGATTAGTTTCATTATTTTAGTATATTTACGATTGTCAATCTGTTATAGTCTATCTTTATTGTAATATAATATCGCAATACCAAATATGGCTCTCGGTTTACTTTACTATTTTTGTGGCTAACAATCTGTTACTGTTTTTTACTCTATGGCATATTTTAAATGCGATAGTATATTGACATACCAAATTCATGCGGTATATTCTAATATTTTTATGGCAGTCATTCAGGTAAAGGTGTATTTTAAATGTGATACTATGTTTATTGATATATCAAACATAACCCTTGGTATATATTTGTATTTGTGTGGCTGATAGATTTTCATATCGATATACCAAATGTTACCTTTGCCATATTTTAGTGTCTTTATGGCGGGCAATCTGTAATATTATATTTTGTATATTTTATGGTATATCTTGAATGTGATACTATGTTTATTAATATACCAAATAAAACCTTTGGTATATTTAAAAAAAATTTAATATGCGGTTACTCTATTTTAATAGTAGTAGTATATCGAACATATTCGTTAATAGCCTTTTAGTATTTTTTTGGTATATTTAGTTGTTATCTATTAAGAAAATGGTTTTATTGCTAATGGATAGCAAACTCATAATCCTGTGTGTTCTTTTTTATTTTTTTTTTGTATTTTTTCGGTATATTTATTTGGTATAGTTTTTGAATAAGGCTTTATTGCAAATGGGTAACAGGCATCTCAAAGTCGAGCACACCCGACTGTAGCTGATACTTCTTACTGTTGTTGTTGCTGCTCCTTTGGTTAGCTATGCGGCTTGAAGTTGTCTTTAAAATTGACTGAAAGCGAAAATCAGTGTAAACGCTTCGGCAAGCACAGCTCCATGTTGGCAGCAGCTCCTTGAGCCAGCGTCCTGCGTGGCCCTGGCTTAGTTGCCACACACACACACACGTGCCACATGTGTGTGTGTATGTGCGGTTTCCTCTTTTGCGGGCATCCACTTTATATCGCGTTTATTATTTTACGCCTGCTTGCCGACTGACAAAAATATAAGAAGCTACCCAAAGTTCAGCTTCGTTGTTGCTGTTATTATTATTATTATTATTATTATTGGCGGTGGTTTTTGCTTAGCATTGTTTTTTGTGCTCTCTTTCACTCTCTCTCTGTCTCTCTCTCTCGTTTGCTTTTGCTTTGCGCGCTTTGTTATAAAATTTATGAAAAGAAAGCAAAATCAAAATTATAATTAAATCAGATTACAGCTTCTCTCTCGCTCTCGCTCTCACTCTTTCTCTCTCTTTCTGAAGAGTTCAAGGCAGCATTCCCTGCCCCTTCTTGGGGTTGCCTCGTTGTTTTTTTGTGCTTTTATTATGCTTTTCAGTCAAAAAATGTTTGCGCTTCATTTTATGAAAACATAAGCAATTTTTGCTGTTGCTGTTGTTGCTTTTGCTTTTGCTTTTGCTGCCTTTAGACATCGACACCAAAACAACTTTGGCGCGACTTTTCGAGTTCTCGTAGCAGAGTCTCGCCCCCTCCCCCCTGCTTGCCACACAGAATGTGGCACCCACACCCACGTAGACACAATCCCCGTGGTGCGTTTAACAGCGTTCCATTTTTATGCGGCAGACATGTGAAAGCTCTTCATTTCGTTAAGGGTGGCAACTCCCACGTTGTGCCACACACTTTGAGGCACAGCACTAACTGACTTACCTCGTCGTCAACGCGCTCTCTCATCTTTATCCTGAAGGCGCGCCAGTTGCTTTGGCGCTGATTTTATGGCATATTTACTTGACAGCCAAGAGAAAGCGCTTGCTCCTTCTTCTCTCTGGCTGCCACATAAAATATGTACTTCAGGTAGTCGGTTTTATTGCAATTACTTAAGATTTTACTGTGCTCGTTAATTGAGCATTGAATTACTTGATATTAGGTAGGCAAGTTTGCTAGCAACATTAATTGATATGTAATTGGCCGCTATGCAAAATGATTTGTGGCATGTGGAGAGTGCAAACAAAAGCGTCATTTAATTACATTTCAGACGCTGTCCGATTGTCTTTTACCCCCACTACTCCCCCTTATATAAGTTGCTTTGATGTGGCGCTCAACTTAAAACTTAACGCAAATCAAATATTTACCGAAAACCCTTCGCTTCCCTCCCCCTTCTCCTCTTGCTCTACGCATTGTTTGACTATGTGCACAAGTGCTTATCTATGTATCTGTGTGTGTGTACAAGTGTGTACAAGTGTGTGTGTGTGTGCTTAAACAAAACAAAAATTATTGTAAATTCAATTTCATTATTAAATTTTCTTGTTCGAAAACAGTTTGTCGCAGTCAGTTTGTCTATCATCTCAAATACACTTTTCACTTGCCCCACTCTTCACTCTTTCGCTTTCTCTCTCTTTTACTCTCCCTTACTCAATTGCGTGTTTACAGTTTTGTGCGGTTTGCGTTGTGTATTTAAACAAATGCGGTTAATGTTCATATTTCATTTTAATCAGACCCGCGGCAATTGACCGCCATCGACCATCGACCATCGAACGCTCTTAATACGCATTTTACTGCGCCACTTTTCACACTCTGCGACACCCTCACACACACACACTCTGTGGCACTTTAATATTTATTGGCATTTGTTTTAGTTTGTCAAAAACAAACTCACAGCGCAGCCCCCGCAGCGTTAAATGATTGCACAATTTTACATCGAGCCAATTATCAAATGCATTCTATTTATTTTTAGACGGTTTGGCTTATTGTTAACTCGAATAACACAAACGCCGACGCTCACCCGACAAAAGTCAGAACAAAAAAAGTAATCTAAAACCCAACTTGATAGCAACAAAATGTGCTCTGACAGTCGACGACAAATTTAGAATTTCGCGCGTTTTCCCAGCAGACTTAATTCCCCGAAAAGGTTTCTTTCTCTCTCTGCTGTGGGGCCGAAAAAATGCTCGTTAATTGATGAATTAATTGCACGGCTGAAGAGCAAAGCGAGCAAAGGGATCATTAAGAAATTTAACAAGACATTAGAGATATTTTTGGTGACAGTCGCTAAAAGGTTTTTACTTTAAAGCAGCGTGAAAATAATATTTAACATTATATATATTGATATATTGATATACATTATATATATTGAAAAGAAAATCGAATAAGAATCTTAAAGCTATAGTCGGTAGTATGTAAAATAATAACTATTGTCTTTATGATTCCTAAAAATTTCATTGCGATCAGATCAAAATTGTAAAATTTATTAAAGAAATACTTTTGTATGGGTAACAGCGCCTACTTAACTTGGTATATTTTACACTGTATGGTACAAAAAATATGACAAATATGAATAGTACTATATTGCTATATATTTCGTATGCTGATATATTATATATATGTTATAGATATTTGGTATATTGATATAGTACTATAGTATTATACATCAGAATATTGAAAATACTATATCAATATACCAAATAGAGCCTTTGTATACTATATAAATATACTAAATATAGCCTTGAGCCTTTTTGTGTATTTTGCGGTATATTGAAATGGTATATATTAAAATTAATACCGACTTCAATGCTTAAAATTGGTTCAGCAAAGCCCAATAAAATGGCTCATTAAATAATATGCAGCAAGTAATTAATATTTTTAATCAATTTTGTGGTAACCGGTTGGCTTTTGTGATTTATAAGTATAAAGAGATTTTTAATTTATGAAACTACGACAAAAATTTCAAAGTTGCATGGCAATTAATCATTTAAAAAATATATATGGTGTATAATTCTTAATATTTATGAAATTTAATAAAAATATCTTAAAAAAATGTATTTTTCTTTTTGAATTTATGAGAATAATAGAGTGAATGTATTTTTAATACAATTTCAAAATATTTCACTTAGAAAGTATGTATTTTTTCTATATAAATTTATCACAATTATTATAAATGAAATGAATGATTTTTTAGAGTATTTCAAGATGTATTTTATTCTATAAATTAATTGGTCTTGATTGACTTAGAAAAGCTAAACACTAAAAATATTGTAAAAATTTGTCGCCTGATGTACACACTAATATACTCACTCACACACACACACATATAGATAGTTATAGAGGGGAGAAGAGAGCAGAATGAAGTTGTTTTGTATTATAGTTGAATAGTCGCTGGTTTGTGCGTAATTTAATTAAACCCGTATTTACTTAAAATGTGTTGTGCATTTATGAAATTGTGCGCTTAATTGATTTGAGCGGTTTGCTGCGGTCGTTGAGGCTGCAACTTGGCCAACTTTTTGCATGCAACATGCAACAAAAATTAAAACGAAAAAAATAGCAAAAGCAACAACAACTTTTGAATGCAGAACTTCAATTTATTTCATTTCGTTGCAATACAATTAAATATTTTTGTGTGGCTTTTGTTTGTTGTTGTTGTTCTTCTTGTTGTTGTTTTACAAACTCAGTTCCGCCTTTGGCACTCTTTCTCTCTCTCTTTCACTCACTGTTTGCCTGTCTCTTTTTCACTGTCAGTGCAATGTCCCTTGGGCGAAAGCTCATCGATACGTTGTTATTTATTTATGCTACGATTGCTTGATGCTGTTTTATTTGTCCACATCCACTTGCCGAGCGAGTATCATCATTTAGTCATGCAAAGTGTCAACCAGACATCAATTATCGAAATGCATTCAAAGAGCTGAGAAAGTCGCTTAGCTGGCAGAACAAAGTTAAGTAAAATTAAGTACTGATTAGCAGATTAAAGTAACAATTGAATAGTTAACAAATGATATTAAATAAATACTGAATATAATTTAAAGAGCATGTTGTTAAAGCCTATTTCCAGTTTGCTTTTTTGCTTGTTTAGCATAGAATATTAAGAATTGCATAGTGAACAAATTATGGTATTAAATACATACTAAATATAATTTAAAGAGCATGCTTCAATCGTCTATGCACAATGCCATTTTTTGCTTGTTTTTCTCCCAGTGAAATGTATTATTATTGGTTGAATGTTTGTTGCATGACACAAAATCCATTAATATCTATTATCCAGAAGAAAGAGAGAGAGGGAAAAGGCAATAAGCAAATGGCAAATGGCAAAAATCGAATGTGACTGCAATGCATTTAATTTTAATTCCGCTTAAATACCGTATAGATTTCTCTCTCTCTCTCTCTCTCTCTCCGCCTCTCTGCCTCTTCTGCTATTTCTAAATTGTTTGGATTTACAGCGAGAGCATTTGACTACTCGACTCGACTATGTGCAATATTAACACAGCAAAAATGAATTTGATGACAGCTTTTGGAAAATGCCAACTAATTGTTTCCATCGCCATTGCAACGCAGCGCTGCTTATATCCGGTTTGTGGCACGTTTCCGGTTGCCATTTGCCATTTGCCTGTGTTCTCTCCTCTCTCTCTGTCTCTCTGGTGTGCTGCTAATTTCACAGTTGACATTTAAAACCCTCGCTGGGGATCAAAAAAATGTTGTTATTGTTGTTGCTGTGGTGTGAAGCAGCTTCAACTCCTCCATCTCCTCCTACTCCCCCCTCGGTTGAGAGCAAAACCTCTGCAATTCTATGGTTAAGTATTATTTCTAATATTTTGTGTGACAAGCATGCGACACTTTGGCATTTGCTGTTCGCCTGGGTTTTTGGGGTTTTCCTGCTCCTGCTGTTTATATCTCACTCAAGAGTTTTGCCCATGGCCAAACTGAAACAACAATAACAACAACAAACGGTAGAAGGCAAAAAGTTTTTAAGTGAAAATAGTCATTCAAATTTAATTAGTGCAAAACAAAGCCAAAACGTAATGAGCTTACACTTCGAAGAGGGAAGGGTTGAGAACACCTTTGGCTCCATTCTGAAATTGTGGTTATTGCAATCCCCCCCTCTTCGCTTGAAAGAAAGGGTGTTGCTGTAACACACACACACACACACACAGAGAGGGAACAACTTTCAACGATGGGGTCATGTGCCACACAATTACGCCAAAGGTGCAGGGGCGGAGTCAGCCAACGCTTTGCTGTCACATGCCACATGGCCGCAATCCCAGACTCGACCACGCCCCCTCCCACACACACTCACACACACACTTATACACACACAGCCAGCAGACTTTTGCAGCAGCAGCAATTTCAAAATATTTTACGTAATATCATTGTTTGGATGCTCGTAACTAACTTTTGCCAGCATCCCGAAAAACAGGTATGACTATCTGGGCGTAATAGAGAGAGAGTGTATGTATGAGTGTGCGAGTGTGTGTGTGTGGGGATAGAGCAGAGAAAAAGCAACAAAGGATGCTGTATCTAATATTCGCCAAACTATTTAACGTACGTTGAAGTTGCACGCATGCTTTTGCTCTCACGGGTGGCAGCAGCAACAACAACAACAACAACAATTGCAACAATTGTTCGCTGTTTACCAGCCACAACTTTCTCTGTCAACCCTCGCTCCGTTTGTCGCATATGATTCGTATCAGTGATATTTGTGCTCGAATGGCGCAGTTACTAACATACATATAGTTTTGCATGCGACGTGCTTGTTAATGCTACGTTGAATCTTGTGGCACCTATCTCTGTATCTACTATACTATATTCCTCTCTCTGTGTGTGTGTGTGTGTGTCTATTACACTCGATATAGATGCTGCTGGTATGTTAATACAGGACGCATAATAGCATTTTTAGCTATGAAATTGTTTTGGCTTCCATCCTCCCTTTGTAATAATGTCCGACAATGCTGTTCTTCTCTTTCCCCTCTCCAAATTAATACATCACATGTGCAACCGAAAAAGGCGACAAATATACCAAAAAAGAAATAGCAGAGCTGCAATGGAGTGAGCTCGACTGTGAGATACCCGCACTGTGAGAAACGCATTTAAAATGAAGCCAAAGCAGTGCGGTATTTTTGGTATCTCGATATGTTACTACATTCAGATATACCATATTCTATATTTGGTATACTATTTCATATACTATTACATTCTAAATTTACTAAGGAGTACAAAATATGGCGAATTTTTAAACATTATTCTGAAAGTGTACAAAATGATTACACTGGAAAATACAGAAATATAACAAAGGCTATATTTGGTATGATATACCTTCAAAATATATCATATATACTATAGAAATATACCATTCATTCAAATATTTTACTGCGTTCAAAATATACCAAATATATAATGTATTTTATTTGGTATATCGATATACAATTACGTTTAAAATATACCATAGTCTACAAAATATACCAAGTGGTTAGTCTGTGGCTGAAGTCTAGCTTCACAGTTGTACTTGCTATTCGATTCTTTTCGATCTAAAGCTATAATACCCTTCTACTCTACCCTGTGTACCGGGTATAAAAAAGGGAAAGGTACAAGCATATGCATTCAGTGCTTAATTATTGCTGACAACCATTGTTCCGGGTTCGCGCTTAATGAGAATATTTTAATTTACTAAAAGTTCTCTCTCTCTCTCTCGATGCGGATCCCATATCATCATCAGTACAAACAGACAGACTAATGAAGAGCTGCAGCGTTGAAGTAATCCAACTAAAATGGACCCCAAAATAAATACACATTCACATTGCTAATAACAGGTTTGGTTAGCTGATGGACTAGAAAGTACAATGACCAGTGAACTCGCATCCCATCGCATCGCATTTTGTATTTTGTTAATCGACTTTTCGAATCATCTATTAGAGCCAAACAGTTTTTGGCTTCTCCAAACATTTGAGTGTCGCATTCATTTACATTTTCAGTTTGCTTAGCAGCTCGATACAATGTTGCTATTGAGTTTTTTAAAGTGTTCCAACGAAATGGAAAGAAAACTTTCTTTACCATATTCGTTTCTTAAATTTGTTATTATACCATCTACCGATAAAGTAGAACTTAGTAGTTACAGGAAATGTATATAATAGATAGAAAAAGGCATTTTCGACCCCAAAAATATGTATGTATATTAGTTGCGATTTGACGGAAATCTTTAAAGTTATTTGTGTTGGTTAACAACCTGGTATATTTTGCACTCTATAGTATATTTTCTTAGTATATTTTTTAATGTCAAAGTATGTCAAAGCACCAAATACAGAATTCGGTTTAGCTTAGTATTTTTTTAGTATTTTAATTTGGTATATTTTTTTGGATTTTCTTATTAAATTTTAGGGAGTATCTTGCAGTCAAGCTTTCACTCCCACATATGGATATAGTATATTGTTAATGCAATAGTGTATCAATACACGAAAAATACATCATTCGTTATACATATCTAAGTATTTTTGTCGTATACTAATTTGGTATATTTTCGTTTTTGTTAAGAAGGTATAGGAAGTATCTCACAGTCGAGCTTTCTCGCTTGTTTTTTTCACGCCACACATATGAATATTTTTATTAAACTTAATTAACATTTATTATATAGTTAGTTTTAAGTTTAAGCAAATATTTGGGTCCGCCTTTTATGGGCATTGATGAGCAGGAAAACATCAAGAGCACTTTCCCTAATGGTTGTGTTAAGGGTATTTAATCTGCTGGGCCTTAAGCATGCTTGTTCTTTGCTGTTTAGCCAAAAGCTACTGCAAATCCCTTATGTGATTTGCTTAAGGACAGCCCAGCCACAATAGTTTTATGGCTCATCATAGTTGGTGGGGAAAGGGGCCAGTCCTCCTAATCCCTCAAAAAGCAAAACTCGGGCTCAAACGAAGTCAAAGTCGAAGCTGAAGCTGAAGCTAAAGAACCCAAGCAAAATCCAATCAACTCGAGCTGGTTCAATGCTCCACATTGGTTTTGTTTTTTCGTTTTGGTTTGGGATCCACTTGTCCACTTCATTCGTTGTTGTTGGTTGCTCAATTTCTTGTTTTAGTTTTTTGTTTTTATTGTAGGCATTGTTGTTGTTTTATGTCGGGACTATTTACTTGTTCATCACTTACACGCCAGGGTAATTTAAAACAAATGCCCCACCAAATCGCATTCGGCTTTGGGCTCCACTACTTTTTATTGCTGCCTCCAACTACAACACCAACTCCAACTTCAGCTCTTGCCTCGCAGCATATGCAGCGGGGGCGAATTTGTTCATCCACAACAATTTGGCATGCCATTTGTATTGGCTCATGTTAATGCTGCCGCCAAATCCCCAACACGGCAGGAGGCAGCGGCGGCAGTGGCGGCATGTTGAGCCTTCTGCTGTCCTGTTTGTCCTGGTTCTGTTTCTCGCTCTCTCGCTGAGTCTGAACTGGTTGCTGTTTGGACCATGTTCATCGAGTTGCAGTCGCAGTTGCTGCTGCAGCTGTTGTGTTTTTTAATAGACCCATTAAAAAATAATTTAACAGACAAACAGCCGCTCTGATACTCATACAAATTGCCCGTCATTGCATTGAATAAATCATAAATCATTCAACTTTTTGGCAGACACACAGAGAGGCGAAACACACACACAATAAAAATGAGTAGAAAACTGGGGGGGAACGACCATCAGTAGTTGATGGCTTGTTGATGCTGATGGTTGGTTGACATTGCCACGTTTCTATTAAACACAGGCTGAGAGGCAGGCGCAGGTTGTGCCAATTTGCTCTCTCACATGGTCACACATGTCGTATACGTAACGTCACTTTTTACACATCATAATTTTTTATGCTAGTTGACTTTTGGCCGCTCGTTCAACACCTTTTTTTGCTGCTGCTGTTGTTGTTGTTGTGTGTGTTGGCGTTACTGAAGCCGAACCGACCGAAAAGTTGTTGCCATGTACAAATTAATAAACGAGTAACTGACAAAAAGGTAATTTATTATTTTATACATATTTGACAAATTAATTTAATGACGCGGCGCCTCACATTCCCATTGGGAATCTGACATCGCAGCGCAGTGCTCCACTTCTCTTTCTCTCTCTCTTTTGCTGCCGCCACACATAATAATTTCTCATTTAATTTTTCAATTTTAAGCGTCATTTACACATGCCATGCCATGACAGAGCTTGGTCCAGATCCCAGTTTCCAGTTTCTCTTCATACCCTGTAAACGAAAAGTTGCGCCTAAGAAGTCTTTTGATTCGCTAGCTGAAGTGTGTTTTATTTTGAGGGTATCTTCGCGTTGGGCATTCTTCACTTTGATCGATTGGCTTCTGCTTGTTTTTTAATTTCATATACTCGCATATATTTTGCATTAAAAGGTAATCATCGAACAGAGCGCATTGCATGCAGTTTTCACGCCGTTGTCGTATTTTGTATGCCTGTCATTAAGTCGTCAGCCGGCGCAACACACACACACACACACACACACACAGTGGAGAAGAGAAGAGAAGAGGAGCAAGAAACGAGTATCAAAATCGAAGCGACAGCAAACTGGGTTGGGGCAGCAACAGCAGCAACAATGCCAGGACGCAATCAGTTGCGATGCGTGAAGAGCAGAAAAGAGGAAGGAGGAGAGAGGAGAGAGGAGAGAGGCGAGAGGAGACTGTACGCATCAGTAAAAATGAGTCGGAGATGGCTGAAGGAGATGGCGTTCCACTTGAACGCTGTTGCCATTGGCCTGAAGAGCTCGTACGTTAATGGCACTAGAATCAGTTTTCATTAACGATATGCCGCGCTCTGCGCTGCGCTGCTTCGTGGACACAGCCTGGGACCTGTTCGCGAGGCTGGCACACAGCATCGAAAAAAAGTAAGAAAGCTGCTGTCGAGTGTGCGCCACTATAAGATACCCGCTATACATATTTTGAAAATATACCAAATAAATATACTGCAAAAATACTAAAATATACTGAAAGTTATATTTGGTATATTTATATATACTGCTACCCTTTTTAATATAGCCATATACTAAAATAATACCAAGTTAATATACCGCAAAAATACTAAAATATACTAGCTTTCGGTATTATATATATATATATTAATTTAGAATTATCAATGTTTTAATATTATGTATATTTATATAGTATTACAATCAAAATATACCACAAGTTGCAAAATATACCTGATTGACAGTCAAAAATAGTGAAATATGCCAAAGTTTACATTTGGTATATTAATATAGTATGTACTACGCTCAAAATATGCCATAGAAAACAAAATATAGCAAGTCTTCGCTCAAAAAATACTGAAATATGCTAAAGATTATATTTGGTATATGGATAGTGCTTGCCATAGAGTACAAAATATACCACATTGTTAGCCAACATATACCAAAGGTTTTATTTGGTATATCGACACAATACTACCATTGAGTACAAAATTTAACAGTTTATCAGCCAAAGTAATCGTTCATACATTATGGCATCGTATATGCCTTCTTCTGCCTGTTACATACATTCCCTGCAGTCACAAAGTAATAGTACCCTTCAACCCTATGGGTAGCGGGTATACAAAGTAAGCAAAAAAAGTTAAACCACATGCGTGCGTTGCTGGAATATTTCTCTCTGTCTCTCTGCTACTGCTGCTTCTGCTGCTGCTGCGGTGGCGATGGCGATGGCGGTGGCAAAGGCGGTGGTGCGGGCATCAGCATCAGCATCAACATTAACATCAACATCAGCAACGGCAACAGCAACGGCAATTAATAAAACACACACCTTCTGTGAAGCACACTGGCTTCTGACTTCCCTTCGCTTCCCCATCCCCTTTCCCATCACTCTGCCACTCGCTCTCTGCCTGCTGCACAGTGGTCTAAAGCACTTATTCACGCGACTGCTTGCTCTTGGCATTGCCATTGGCGCTTCGCATTCGCAATTCGCGTTCATCGTTTGTTGTCGCTGCAAATTGAATTTAAAAATCTCAAACGATGCAAAATATTTCCCATGCACACGCACACACACACACTGTCAAGCACACAAACAAACACACACACACACACACAGTAGCGCAGTCAGAGTGTCGTCGATGCTGATGCTGAGATTTTCATATAAATCACATTTACCAGCGAAAAATATAATAAATAATACAAGTACAAACATATAGAAATGCATATGTATGTATGTGTGTGTGCCACAGCGCATGCATAAATCTTTCAGTTTGGATTTTCACTTTGGTGGCATAAATTGACACTGGCGTCTCAGTCTCAGTCGGCGTCGCAGTTGCAGTCGTTGGTAGCAGCCACATTTGAAAACCACGCTTGAAAGCTTGAAGCGTCCAGCGGAGTGCAACTTGAATGCAACAGAGTTCGCTGACAGTAAAAACTCATTTACGCGAAATTAAATTAAAAGTTAATTAACGCTGTCAATGTGCAAAGCACTCCAGCCAGCCAGAGTCTACCAGCCAGCCAGCCAGCCGGGCAACAACTCAGTCAGCAAGTCAACGAATACCGGGAAACAGTTAAATGTCCAGCAACAACTTTGACTACCTGAAAGTTTGCCGACGCAAGTTGCAACAAAAAAACAAAAAAAAAAATCAAGTTAAGCATATGCTTCCCAATGAAATTGATGCGAACGGGTTTTAAATGCCTCGTTGACAATTTAAGTTGCTTGGCCAGCTGCTTGGCTTGTCTTCTTCTTGTTAATTCTTCTTCGCCATGCCACTGCGTACACGCTGCGTATGCTTAATGCGACATGACAGATTTGCTCTCTTTTGCTCTCGCTCAACGTCAACGTTGTGTCTGCTGTCTCTCCTCTTGCCTGCAATCAGCAAATAACATGCTCCTGATAATTAATTTTGCAAATAAAGCTGATAATTAGGCATGAGACTGCCGAATGCATTCCTTGCAAAGTTAACAACAATTTATGCGTACTACTCAACTTTAATTCAATTCATTCTGTCACAAATTTTGTATAACAAAACACCTTTGAGTTGGTTAATAATAATAATAATGGTGATAGATAGATTTACCATATATAGACTTCGGTATATTCTCAGAATTATTTGGGTATATTAATTAGGTACTGAAAGTGAATATATTCTGATGCATGATTCGGTATGTTTTCAGCATTTTTTGATATATTAATTTGGATTATTTTAAAAAAGAATACTACACTATTTTACTGTTGCTATATCTCAATAAACCAAATATAACATTCGGTATATTAATTTGGTATATATTTAGAAAGAATACTGCACTCTTTTATTGTTATTGAAAGTTGGTCTATATCAATAAACCAAATATAACATTCTGTATATTAATTTGGTATATTTTAAGAAAGAAATACCGCACTACGTTACTATTATTATATTTATAAACCAAATATAACATTCAGAATACTAATTTGATATATTCTAAGAAAGAAACACCACACTATTTTAATTTTACTGAAAGTTGTTAGGTATTTCACAGTCAATCACACTCGCATCTAACTTTCTTACTCTTTTGTACGGCATTTGAACTCAATTAATTATTCGCAAATTTGTAGCTGAATAAACACAGAAGGAAGTTCTAGATATTTATGCACATTTATTATCAATAAATGCTATTCAATTTAATAATGAAGCTGTAAAGCGCACAACAATTGCAATCCTACAGCAAATGCATAAAGCAAATGTTTCAAATTGTAGCAAAAGGTGTAAAAACAATGTTTGATTTACTCAGCAAAAAATATATGTATAATAAAGTAAATGAATAAATTCAGAATGAAAAGTATTATTAGACTCACTCGACAGAGTCGAGAATCGAGAGTGGAGAGTCTTTACTCAGTGAAAAGGCAAATTTGCTGTAGAATTTTCATTTGAAGCTGTATTTGTTTGCTTTCATGTTCAAAGAATGGAATCCAGCTGAAAATATGCTGTGTTATTTTTATCATTTAATATTTCCGTTTGTTGTTTTAACAAAGAACTTGAATAACATAAATAAAATGTTATATAATCTGTGTGGTGTAATACAATTTGCCAGCTATCTTCTCCTGCTCTATAAACAAGCACATTCGTGTAATGAAAGACAGCTCTGAGGGCGTTCTCTCTCTCTCTCTCTGTCTGTGTGTGTGTGTGTGTGTGTGTGTGTGTGTGTGGGAGGTTGAAGGGGACTTCACTTAGTGACAGCTCTCATTGGGCCTCGAGTGATGTTGTAATAAAAATAAATACTTGTGAATTGGCAATTGGAACTGCACTCGTACGGCCAATTTTGTAACGAAAATTAAAGATAACACAAATGTGCCGACTCTGACAGTTTTGGCCCCCTTAACACACAAGGGGCATGCCACCACATACAGAGAGTGTGTTGCAGTTGCAGTCGAGTTGTCTGCAGTCCGGCGGATGCCGTGCTGGCACATCAATGTCGTCTGCAATGGCATGCTATTTGAATTGAACAAGTGTCAGAGCGTCAACGGGAGGCCTCAGTCCTGCTTCGAGGTTGGAGTTCTCAATTCAGTATTTCGTTGTTGTTATGGTATTTCGTATTTGGTATTTGCATGCGGAGTGTACGACAATGCTCTCAAAACTCAAAATATTAACACTTTAACGCCAAGTTTTTTATCCGGCTGCCGGAAGCAGACACAACACACAGCACTAGCCCCCTTCTACACACAACACACACACACACATAAACCTTAGCGGTCGTTACGGCGCCCAAACGCCATGTTGGATTATTCAACTCGACGCCATTTCGCGTCACAATGCGCGCTATGCGCCCGCCGTCATTGCACTCGACAGCAGCGAGGCAGCGAGGCAACGAGGCAACGATGTTGGCTGCGGCACATGCCGCCAACACAGCAGTAGCAACAGCAACAGCAATAGGAACAGCGGCCAACACGGCGGATGAAGTTGCAATTCAAAGTCATAAACACGTGCAGCGTGGGCGCAAAGTCGCAGCTAAGCTGCAAAACAGGCGCTGCCACTGACAGCCACTGACTCCTCCACCAGCAGCAACACTTCCTGCCAGACAGAGACAGAGAGAGTGCGAGTGCGAGTGCGAGGGAGATAGCGAGTGATCCAACATAATGCCCACCCGGCTGCCCTTTTGTTTCCAGGCCATTTTGTTGCCGACGACGCTTCGCTCGCTCGCTTCGTTTTTCATTTGCATGCAAAATTCAAACATCAGCATAAAAATGCAATTTTTATTGCTCAACATTTCTCAACGCCACCCCGCTGCAAATATTTTCGCGGGTTTTTCGCCCACTCAACGTTTTTTTTTTTGTTTTTTTCGTTATTATTACCACTGTCATTGTTGTATTTGTTGGCTGCTGATTTCCTATACCCTTTAATGTTGTCATTTGAAATGTTTGAGACAGCAAAAAGTGAAGCTGCTTTCTATCGATTCGATTGACAACTTTGTCAAATCATTTCGATATTTATTTATGCTAGGGTATTTAATGTACAGCCAACCTTCTTATTGTTGTGTTTGTGCTTTGTTTGTTTGATTCGACTGCCGCTGGCTGCAGCAGCCTCATATTTATTTAGAGCTCTCTTTACTTTTTTTTTGCTGTTTGGTATTACGTTGCCTCCTTTATGAGCTGCACTTTATGAAAATGCAGTAAGAGTTGCCACTGCGATGGCGATGGCGAGGCGAGCTTCGAGTACATTGCAAATATTTTATTATTGCAAAATTTTGCCCAACTTATCCGCATGTGGGGAGGGGAGAAGGGAGAAGGGAGTGAAAGCAATGAGGCGCTGCCTGTTTTTGGCCGCAAGGCAACGTGGTGAAATGGCAGGAAGGATGCAAGCAAGCTAAAATAATATTTCTCGTTGCAATTGCACTTGTTTTGCCTTTGTTTTGTTTTGTTTGCTTTCTGCTCTCTTCATTTCGTTCTCCTTTTTCTTTTTGGGTTTTGTTTGTCGGTTCGTTTAGTTGAAATTACGTTTTGTGTGCCACTGAATTTCATAGCAGAGCCAACAGCGGCAACAACACCTATTGCTGCTGCTGCTGTTGCAACAACAACTTAAGTCAAAAAACTTGCTTTCGGTTGTTATTATTCTTGCGTTTACTCCCGGCAAATTTGCCGTGTGCCACGCCCCTCTTTCGACCCACGAGCAGCAGCAGCAGCAGCTCCATTCGCCGAGTTCCGTTGCGGCAAGAGTTCCAATAGCTGAGGCAGCTCTCTCTCTCTCTCTCTCTTCTTGCTCGCCTTGGATTCCTTCTTTTACTTTTTGTTGTTTTTTTGTGTTTTTTTGCCATGCTGTTTTTCCAACATTTTAACTTCCGCTCAATTTACCTTTAGGCCAAGTAATTTAAAAGCTGACGTGTTTGTACAACTACAATTTCGACTCATGTTACAGTTGTTGCCGCCGTCGCTGTTCCCGTTGCTGTTGCTGTTGTTGGCATTGCCTGTGTATAGCACTTCCTGGTGTAGATTTTTGCTAGGTTTGCCGCTTGTTCTGCTGCTTGGCTTTTTCTGTTTTCGTTTTCTGCTTATTTTTTTGTTTTTTGTTTACGTAGCTGCTGCTGCTACTGTTTGTTGTTTTTATTTCTTACGCTTGCGTTTTGGCCAAATATTAAAAAGAAATGCTGCGGCGTATATTTTGTTTATTTGCCCTCTTCAGTCTTAGCTTTGGCTCTAAAAGCCAAAACAGTCAAAGCTGTTAAAACTGTTTGCCTTGGCTAATAGTTGGCACAGCCAAAGTCAGCAGCTATCAAAAGGTAAATATTAATTAAAGTCGATAGTAAATGGCCAAAAACGTTTTATTCCAGTCACTCTCTGTCTCTCTCTCTCTCTCTCACTCTCGTTTTGACATGTGAGCACGCAATTTCCTTGATTGGCAGCGTATTCCTCGCCCTCGCCCTCACCCTCGCCCTCGTTTTCGTTCTTTGGCTTGATTGAAGGCGAACTCGCTAAGCTGTCCAACTCTCGAGCATATGCATAACATATCAAAAAGCGTAGCCTGCTTTTTGGGGCACAATATATGGGTGTATGGGTGTGTGGGCTGGAGTAACATTTAACGCCATTGTTTGTGCTCAGTCTGGGTCCGGCAGCATCCAAGGCAACGAGTAACGAGCAACCAGCAATCAGCAACCAGCAACGTTGCCTGCCAGGCAAGTCAACGAGTCTGTTAGGCTGCCCGCAGCCGCAGACAAGAGCATGGAGCAACAGCATCAACAGCAGCTACAGCTACAACAGCAGCATCTGCCTGCCTGCTGCATTAAGTGAAGTATTGCTTCTGCTAGATTAATCCTGTTTTAATTAAATATACACGCTGCCAGCACAAAACCAACAATCTTGTTGGTTCTGGCAATCCCTAGCAGAAGCACAAGTAAAAAATGCAGGAAAGAAAAATTAAGAGAGCTGCTGTCGAATGTACTCGACCATGAGATACCTGTTACACATGTTATACACAATTAATATTAATATACCTATATTTGGTATGTTAATACACTACATTTTAAAAATACCAAAATTCTCAAATATACCAAATTACCAACCAAATAAATATATATACCAAATGCATATACCATAAAAGTACAAATATACCAAAGACTGCATTCGGTATATTACAACACTAAAAATATACCATAGAGTTCAAAATATTCCAGATTCTCATCTTAACAATACTGAAATAAGCCAAAGGTAATATTTGGTATAACAAAGGCTCTAAAATATTCCAAAACAATACTGAAATATACCAAAAGTTATATTTGCAACATCGATATATCGGTACTACATTTCAACTATGCAAAAGAGTACGAAATTGAACAGATTGTCATACAAACAATAGTGAAATATACCATAGGTTATATTTAGTATATCGATATATCGGCAGATTGGTATATAAAAAGATCACGAAAAAATGATCGAATGTCTGATTGGCGATGCCTCCTTCTGCCTGCGGGCACGAATTTATAATATCCTTCGACCCAATGGTTATCGGGTATCGAAATGAGAAAGGCCGGGGAAATACTGCAGTTCCTCAGTCCGCAACACACCGCACAGCGACTTCTGACGTCATGCAAATGTTTTGGTGGCGAAGGCAACTGGAACTCCAGCTTCAGCTCCTCACGACATGACAAACTGACTTCACTCTGACTGAGCGAGAGAAGTGAGAGAGCCAGAGCCAAAGCCAGAGCGATGGCAACTCACATGAATGGGCGCATTCGACCTCGGTTTATTTATTTATATATTTTCATGTGTTCTCTCTCTCTGTGTATATATGTTTTTCTTCATTTGAACAAATAAAAAATATAACATTTCCACATGCGAACTGAAGAAGGCACCTTCAACTGCATCCATCCGCATCCGCATTCGAAACCGCCTCGCTGGCATCCAGTGCTTGTTTGCAATTTCTGTAGTAAATTAAAAACGCTGTGGTATCTTCTGCAAAGTGCTTGGGCGAAACGAAACGAAAGGAACGAAGGAAAAAGCTCAGGTAGCTGTGATGCAACAACATTTCTATGTTTTGTCATGCATACAGCATGCGTTCGCATTGTTGTCGTCGTCATCTTCTTGCTTAAGATGAAAGCGGCAAAAGCTGAAGCATTCGCTGTTATAGTGCATAGTTGAAGGCGGCACCGCTTTGCACCTTGCCGCAAGTTTTAAGAACTGACTTGAGTGCATTTTGAGTTTTCAAGTTAATGAGCTAAAAGTTTGAGGTCTTAAAGCGCCACCTCTCCACCTCATGGCTCATGGATGATGTCAGAACCAAGCGCCGAGGCTCGAAAACATTAAAACAAACACGAAGAAGAATTCAAGGTATCTGACGATTTAATTCCCCGAGTTCCTTCGACTTGATTCTACATTGCAGTCGCTTTCTTTATAATAGCATAAATATGTATATAAAAGCTGCTTACGTATTTAATTTACACGCAGTGGAGCGAGGATTCTTCGAGTTGTGTTATATATTTAAAGGCGATTATCTAAAGTGCACTTAAAAGGTTCTCTAAACAGCTGAGTAATGGATGATGATAATAATCAAGCAAATGAACTGCTTTTGCATTCATAGATTGCGCTTAAAGTAATGATATTTAATAACAAGTTGCACTGGCAGCTAATCAGCACAACTCTTGATACTGAGTCTCTCCCTCATGCTCTCTAGAGAATTACGCTACATGTGCTGCAAATATGCGTAAGCATGAGCTGTAAAGAAGATGAAGAAGGTATGAACAACTGTGGAGTGGGTGAAATAGAAGTGAGTGGAAGTAAGGGTAGTTGTTAGTCGAGCACACTCGCTGCTTATTAAAGCTTGTTTTCATTTTTATACTCGCTACTCACTATAGTGTAGAAGGGTATGATAACTATGTGATTCAATGTATGGAGGCTAATAATCTGATATATTTTCAATATAGTACTATATTAATACACCAAGTATAGCCTTTGGTATAGTTTAAAACGTTGTATGCTATCAATATACCAAATTCAAAGTTTGGTATATTTTTAGTATTTTGCGGTATATAAATTTGGTATATTTTAAAATAAATACCGCACTGCCTTCTGTTTATTTGCAATGGGTAGCGGGTATCTCGCAGTCAAGCACTGTATCCTTCTCAGTTCTTTTTTTTAAGCTGCAGCTTCGACACAGACTTCCGCTACTTTCTGGCTTG
The DNA here is from genome assembly GCA_035046325.1 of Drosophila niveifrons. NCBI lineage: Eukaryota > Metazoa > Arthropoda > Insecta > Diptera > Drosophilidae > Drosophila > Drosophila niveifrons. The sequence continues at coordinate 23,073,907 of JAWNOC010000046.1, forward strand.
TGTCATGCAATTTTACATTGCGTATACGTCATGGCGTACACACAGAGTGCTTGTTTGTATGTATGTGTGTGTGGGAAGTATGCTTTTATGCGAGTATCAGCTCTGGCGCGTACTTAAGTGTGTGTAACATACGCATTGCCGCAAGTGTCCATTAAATTTCGCCATTAATTTTCGTTTGTCCCGCCTCCGCCTCCGTCTCCGCCCCCCTCTCGAAGTGCTGCAAAGATGCCGCTCATATTCGGCAGCGACATTCTCGGCATTTTCTTTTGGCATTAAATTTGTGAGCTTTAATCTGCTCAAGCTGCACGTATTTCGTAACTTTAATTCCTTCTCCATCCACATTCAAAAGCTGTTCTCTTCGCACTCTTCAAGCGCAAACAAAAGGCAAAAGAAAAAAGAGTTTTACAAACTCTATTTGTATAGCGCAAATTATAAATCTACAGACTAACTAACCATGTGCAATTGAAAATACATATTCAACACTCTGTGTTTGCATTGTGGGCGTTATTCTGTTTATGTTGCAACCAAAATATAATGCATAGCATATAGAAAATTTATCTACCGCCCTTTTTGCTGCAAATCTCATTTATTAGTTCCATTTGGCAATCGTACAATCGATGCACTCAGCTGCAATAAAAATCAAGCACATAAATCTAAAGCCCCAATTTTAACAAAAAAAATATATATATAAAAGAACAAACAATAAAATGGGCCAACAAAAACTCTACTCAGACAGCATTATGCACAATATAAAAAGTGGAAGTGGGAGTGTTTCTTTTTTGTTGTTGTAAAAAGGTTAAAAACAATTTGTTTTTAGGTTATTGTATGCCACAAGTTTAGTTATTATCTTTGTTAAAGCTCGACTGATTTATACAAAATGTAAAATGCATAATGCATATTTTTGTGGCAAATACTTTAGACACAAATCGGAGTAAATTGAAAAGACAAACAAAGTGGATTTCAGTTTGGTATTTAGATTTATTTTGTTTGCTGCCCAAAAAATTACCCAACAAGTAATATCAATTGCAAATATTTTTCATAGAAGCCAACAACACACACGCATGGCTAGAAAACTGTCCGAGTGAAAAATCGCTGTGAAAATTGCATGTGCTTTGCCATGTAATAACCAAAATTGATAACAATCAATATGGACATGTGTGCTGGAGTCGCCGCCATCCGCGCTCCAGGAGCCACCGCACAACATGCAACACACACTTTGTTGTTATTGTTGTTGGCGCTTAACCTGTCATTGTCAGCAATGCAGCAGGCGTTTGTCCACCTCTTCCTCCTGCTCTGCTCATAAACGTAAAGTGCACGCATTGACTGCTGATTGCCTCACTCGCTACGCTGCACTGCACTGTGTTGAACTCTGTGCTGTGCAGGTGGAAGCTTAGTTTATTTCAGAATGCACTTAAAATTTAATTTAAATGTAAATTTGTGCAACAAAATGTGTTGTGTCGAAAAAATGTTTATGTAAACAGTGTAAGCGAACAGCAACGACAATGGCAAAAAAAAAAAAAAACGCGAAATAGAACGCAAATGCAAATATTGGCAACATCACAATAAAAAACGAGTAAGAAAGCTACAGGCGAGTGTGCTCGACTGTGAGATACCCATTACCTACTTTAAAATATACCAAATTAATGTACCTATAACTACTCAACGAATACCAAAAGCTTTATTGGGTATATCGATATTAGAGTACATTTAAAATATATACAACAAAAAATATGAAAAAGGCTATATATTTGGTATATTGATATCTTTGTACATTTAAAATATACCAAATTGTCAGCCAAAACATCTAAAGTCCTTAGTAAGTGGGCGTTTTACCCATACAAAAGAACTTCTTATATACATTTTAGAAACTTTCATCCGATCGCAACCAAATTTTCAGGATTCTTAGAGACTTTAGTTATTATTTTATGTACCAAAAATCGAGTCTAGCTTTAAAACTAAGCTTGTTATTCGGTTTTTAAGGGTCAGCGTGAAAACATACCAGGTGCTGTCGAAAAAATGCATAGCTCTATCTTTTATAACCTCACACAGACTATCCGACAGATAGACGGACGCTGATCAAGAATATTTTTACTTTAAGGAGTCGGCACAAAATTGCAATACCCTTCTACGCTATGGGTCGCGGGTATGAGAAAAAAAAGAAAGTGTGTAAGCTGCTTCCTGACTGTTGTTGGCTGGCAAAGCAAAAGCAAAAATAGAAGGAATTTATATGCAGATGTGCAAACATTTTGCACCCTATTCGCATTGCAGTCAGTCGGCGAGTGTAAAAGGGCTTCGACTGCCAGCATGTGCATTCATTTTGAGGCCAAAAAAGGGAAGAAAGGAGACGGGAAGACAGGAGACAGGAGAGCGAATGCAGCATGCGTGAAATTTAATAAAGCTCAAGTTGCTGGGCGCCACACACAAAAGGCAGCAATAGCAATAGCAATGGCAATGCCAAAGGCAACATACACACAGAGAGGGAACAGTTGCTGTGGATGTTTATTAAATTTCATTAAATTACGTAATTCTTGAGCAATAGTTGCACAGCAGCGAGCAGAGGAGCAACACAACCACAGTTGCGACAATTCCAAATGCAATTCGGAACAGCTTAAAAAGCAAGCGCGCCGCAATAAAAATGTCTGCTGCTGCGGCGCCCTGCCATCCATTTCCTCTATGGCAGTGTGTGTGTGTGTTTGTGTGAGTGTATTGGTTGTGCATGGCGTGCACCCCTGTAGCGCTGTTTTCACATTGTTGCTTCACACTAATCTTCTGTCAATGCAACACGAGGACGCAAGCGACAACAGCTTGCAAAGACCTACAACCGACTGAATGAATGTGTGTGTTTGTGTATGTGTGTGTTTGTTGTTGCAATTGAGTCACACCCACATACACAAACACACACATAGAGAGACACATAGATGTGGCAGCCACTGTTGCACAACTTCAAAGACCAAAAAGTGCTAGCCGCAGCCGCAAACGTTTCAGTTCAGCTCGGGTCTGTTGTGTGAAGCACATTTGGCATTTCGGTTGCGTGAGTGGGCCAAAAGAGATTTTTGGCCAATGCCCCGCTTTCTCCACTTCCCTCTCTCTCTCTCCTCAGTGGAATCTCTGGTTTTGTCTTTAAGTGTAAAAACATTTTACTTTTTTGGAGCAAAATCGCATGGCAAGCAATCCCCAATGGTCAATGGACAGCAGCAGTTGTCGCCAGCTTTAGTTCAGTTTTATGCGCTGCAGTCAAGTGGCAGAGAGTGTGTCCTGGGTGTCCTGTGTGTCCTTGTGTGTGCTACCAGCTAGTCAGCTAATGCTTTTAGCCGTAGCTCAAACATGCAGCAGGCAACAATGGTGAAAACCTTCTCAGGCTTCTCAGGCGTTGAGCATTGGTTGGCAAACTAATGCAATATTCTCATTATTTGGTTTACTTTTGTTGCCATTATTTTGCTTTATTTTATTTAATTTGGTTTTGATATTGTTACCATTCTGCATACTGAGCTCTAAGCTCGCTTCGCTTCGCCTTGCTTTGCTTTATTTTGCTTTGTTTATTGCCACAACATGCAGCTGCTGTTGCTGTTGCAGTTGGTGTTGCTGCAACAATTTGTCTTGTCCAGTACAGTTGTGTCGGGATGCGATGCGTGTAGTATTATACTTTAGCTTGCCTCTTTTGTTTATTTGTCTGCTCTTTGCTTTATTTAACGTAATTGCTTTTACACTTGTATTCGAAGTTGAACACGGCCATGGACACTGCGCCACATGGCGCAAGCAAAACCCAAACAGCAACATATTTTCTTTTGCTCTTCTTTTGCTCTTCTTATTTTGCTTGTATTCCTTTTTTAATATTTCAACAGCAGACGCCATTTGTCTTGGCCCCAACAAACTGGACACAGCGCCCAGTCCCAAGCCCCAGTTCCAAGCCCAAGGCACTGAAAGACAGTCTTTGACTGCGGGGCAAATTAATTTCGTATTAGCGCACTTTGACAAATTAAAACCGCAGAGTCAACAGCTTGACTGCTTTGGCATGCCACATTTAAATATGCAGGCTGGCCAAATCAATGGCATTCGCTACAAATTATATGCAAAGTAACAACTAATAAATATTCAATGGCTGTCACATTAATCTTTAAGCAGTGCAAAGGGCCAGCTAGCAGTCGCCAGTCGGATAAAAAAAAGCAAGTTGAGTGTACGCGACTTTATTATACCCGCTAAGTATTCTCATTATTGAAATATATTAAAATAATATACCGAAAAAAAACTAAAATATATCAAAGTGTATGGTATCGATGTACAGACGAACATGGATATCGCATGGTATAAATATACCAAATGAATATACCGAAAAATACTAAAATATACCGAAATTTATATTTGGTATATGTCAAAATATTCATGATTTATACGGTAAATTATATTTACCAAAATAATATACCGAATATACATACTAAAAATACCGAAAATTATATACATACAATATACATACTAAAAATACCGAAAAGTATATTTGGTATTTGTAGTGTAGTCGAACATGAATATCTTTTCGTACAAAAACACCGATTTAATATACCAAAAAAATACTACAAATAACAAAATTTGTATTTTGTATTTATTATATATGGTGGACTCTTTGAGATCTAGACAGCAGGGTAGATGAACATAGATACCCTATGCATAGCGGGTATTGAAAATAAAGTGAGAAGGAAATCATTGCTAATGCCAATCTCTTGGCCTCCCTCCGTTGGCCAGTTAGACACTCGTTTGCTTGTATTTTATTTTTGATAAATTTAACAAATAGTCGACACAGTAAAAGGGGCGCGTGCGAGGCCCATAAACAAGCAAAGAGAAGGGACCACAGAGAGATGGGACAACGACAACGACAACGACAATACCTGACCGGTCTGACCTGCTTTACCTTTGGACACGGCAGAACACAGCAGAACACGTTGACCACACGATGACCGTGCGTTGGAAGCCACTCGGCAAAACCCTCAGGCACTTTTTAATCTAACAAAATCCAAAGAAACCGCACGTCGCATAAATAATGAGACTGATGAGGGTCCATTATGGGCACGTAAACCGGGAGAATGAGTGAATAGGTTGCCCCGCCAATAGGTGGACATGGACTAAGACCCTTCGTTCAGTCGTTCAGTCCATCCAATCGTCCAGTCAGCCAGGCATTTGTCCATTCGTCAGGGGTGCCAACAGTCAATGTTTGAGCAACGTGTTTTTAAACACAGCGTTAGGTGTGATAACAGTTTGTGGTCGGCTCTCATCGGATTCTCTGAGCGTAAAGTAGTGGTGGGACGGGGGGAGGAGGGGAGGGAAGGGGGCGTGGGCAGGTCAAAAGCATGACAATGACAGCATAATTGATTTTCGAACAAAGGAAAAGGCAAAGGCAAAGGCAATATAAAGCTACAACCACATCAACACGAGCAGCAATTTATGAACCAACAAACATACAAACATATAAATGTATATAGAATTTATATGTATATCGGTGTATGTGCAAACAGTTGGCCAACAAAGTTTGTGGACAACAAAAAAAAAAACAACACGCAAAACTACTTAGCTTTTGCCTTGCACTTTGTAAACTTTGAACAACATTTTATAAGCCAACGCTTATGTTATTTGTATTTGTATTTTATCTAAAAATGATTTTGTAATGATTTTTGCGCAAAATTTAAAAGTGATGCCATAAAATATTGAAATGCATAAAATGGAAATTGGATTAGGTTGTCGACCATTTCGAAATTGACTGCAATGAAAAGGAAACTTTTGCTTGTTAACTTGACTTTGCTTGCCCATTAGGGCAAATGCATATTTAAAGAGTCCTAAAGAGTGAGGCATTAAAGTGACCTTTGCAGGATGCATTTGCTGCTGCTAGGAAAAGGTCATTTTGTGATAGGTCACAGCGTCATTTACATGCTGTCGTGCGCAAACTTAATTGGCCCACTGTGAAGAGTCGAAGTCAAAGTCTCGAAGAGAAGCAAAGTAAAAGCAAAGTAAATGCAAAAGCAAAGCAAACGTATTGCGCAGTGGCCAGTGGGCAGTGTGTGTGTGTGGGTTGTACTTTATTTAGAATTTATTTAAATGAGACCGAAACGTATAAATACCGCCACTTTAGATGCAATCAATGGCTTAAGCATTTCAACACACTGAAGCAGGGGTAAAAGATTGAAGCACTCGTTACGTTACATGCTTCAACAAATTCAAACAGATAAAATATGCAAAAATTAATTAAATACTTGCGCTTTGCATGTTCCTTGAAAACAATTTGCCAGACACCAAGGCTCATGTTGAAAGGTGGCCAAGTGTGCGAGCCGGAAGTCGAAGTGGAAGCCGAAGTCGAAGCTGAAGCTGAAGTGCGGAGGAGGCGCTGGCCACGACAACGTCCAGGTGTGGAAAGTGTGCTATATAATTTGCAGCATGCTAGCAGGCAATACAACGAGTACACACACACACACACACAAAAAAAAGAGAGAATAGAAAGCGTGCTGCAGACTAAGAGAATGTACACGAGTCGGGAGAGTGGAGAGAGGGAAGAAAGTGGGGAAAGAAGTGTAAAAGAAAACAAGAGCTGCAACTCGACATGGTAGCGGCAACAACATCGATTGCAATTTACTGCCTGATGCACTTAAGAAAATTTATGCAAATACCCAAAAATACTTACTTTACGTTACTTTTACCCAGCTCCCCTTCCCTCTGGAGTTTTTCGGCCCAGGCGCAGACAACGCAACGCAGCAAGGACACAACGGGCGCTCTTCAGCATAAATTTTATAGTGCAGCCCAGGTCTATGAACCTGAGCCGAGGGACCGCAAGCGAGTGAAGAAGATAGCAAGAGTTGGCACACATATACATCTACACATATATAAAACCTATATATAGAGTATATATATATATGTCGGAGAGCTCTCTTGCAGGTAGAACAACTGTTCGCTAAGGCATACTTAATGAAGCAGCCAGCACCCACAAAACTGAAAAAGCTCTGGCTGGCTTCATTACTTAAAGGGAGAGAGAACCCCAGGCGAGGAGCGAGTGAAATCATTTTTGAAAAATAGTTAAGAACTGTTGTTGGGAAAAGCAGAGAAAGAGAGAACACAAAAAACGAAATGAGAAAGCTGCTGCTGCAGTGTTATATATGGCAAATTGAGTAACTCGCTCGCCTCAAGACGAAGAAGAAGTCTCGACGCGTTGTGAATTATGTAACCTGGCATGGACACTGGCCAACAACATGGCCAAGACAAGTCCGAAAACACACACACAATCGGAGGCTGCCAGACAAAGCGAAGTACAAGAGAGTAAGGGAATGTCTTCGTCTTGTTTTTTTTTTTGTTGTAGTTGTGCTTGCAACGTGCCGCATAAATCAGCGCACTGCCAGCTCAGGCTACAAACTGACAGCAGACAAATTTCGGACCGCCGCTTGGCGCTGCACTAATTTGCCAAGACATTCGCTCATCCTCATCCGCAGATCTCTCTTTCGCTCTCTTTCGTTCTCTGGCGACTCGAGCCAGATTGATGCGACGCCTGCAGCTCTAGTTGAGACAACAGAGATGAAGTATACACAGATACAAATCAGAGGCGGCTAGGAATATTCGCGTTAACCAAATGTTGAAGCCAAGTGTCGTGAGGGGGAGGACGGAGGCACACTGAGGCCCCCTTAAGGGCCAGGTTCTGGTTCAGGTCCAGGTTCAGAGCAGCAGCTCGCGTGATGAAGTGCAGCCAAAAGAAGCAAGCTGCCACCCGCGTCATAACAAGCTGGCTGCCAGCTATGGTCTTAACCTGTGCTCGTGCTTAAATAAGTAACTGGCAGCAGGTGTTTTTTACACATTTCTTAGCTTGTCTCGCGTCGCGTTGCGTTCGCGACGTGAAGAAAGACAGGCTTGCATTTGCCTTCTCCTCTGTCTCTGGCTTCTTCGACCTTCTAGAGAATACAAAAAAAAACGCAGCGCAAACACTCGCAAACCTCACAGCGAGTGTGTGTGTGCTAGTCTGAGTGTGTGTGCGTGCACATAACTTAAGATCTACGAGGATTTGAGGTTGTTTAGTGCCATGTACAATGCAGCCTTGTGCGTTGCCCTCTTCTACTGCCAGCTTGCTTTTTCTGCAACGTCTTCTTCAGCCATTTCTGCATTGTAATCTGGCAGAGGATATTTGCATTCTCTCACAATGTTTGTCACGCTTTAAGATGTATACTTTATCTTGTTTTTAAATATATTTAGATAGATCGTACTATATATTTCACCAATATAATCAATAATTCTCATTATATTTCCATTTAAGTTAAGTTTATTTTGTATATGTTTCTTTCAGTTTGCAATTAAACTATTTAGTTTGATATTTTCATACATCCGATATAGTTTGGCATACCTTAAGGTAAGCACACATATAGTTGCCTAATAAAGTCACCTTTTATATAAACTTATGTCGTCTACAAAACTCTTTCATTGTATTGAACTAAGTCTCATCGCCACACTACACTATGTTATTTGTTTATTGGATCAATTATTATTTTATAATTTTATTTCTATTTATTTAGTTTATTTTCCATTGGCTTGTTTAAATCTGCTTTAAAATGGTTTCGTTTGCTATTTATTATTTTTATTGTAATCTCTCTGAAAAAGTTGGCAAAGCTTTAAAGCATGGAGTTGTCTCAAAAATTCGACTTCTCATCCCATTCACGCTGTCTGAAAAACACTTTAAATAAATTCAAAATATTTGCATTATTATTATCACTTTATATTATGTTTCAACAATGTGCACAATAGTTATTTTTAACTTATGAAGTGAATTTTGTCGTTGACATATTTCAGTTAAATTGTCTTGTTATTTATATGTAGGTATATATAATTGTTATTTATTTTGTACATTCACATTTTTGTACAAAAAATATTCCTTTCTTTTATAAACTTAAATTTATTGCAGTTCACTTTCTTTGCTCTAAAAGAGCATTCAATCTTCAGCACACTGCAATTGACTTTGTCTGCTTGTTATTCATTTTTTTTCTTCAAGCTATTTTGAAAGGTGTGTGTGCGTAAGTCTGTGTTTGTGTGTGTGTGTGTGTGATGTGTTGTGCGAGCCGCACTTAAGGTAATTTGCATTGCTGAATTTGCAGAGCTTGGCCAAGGCAACGAACGGTGTTGCTGCCACCATTACTCGACGTTGTCGCCCAACGTTGCAAGCAACGTGCCGGGCATGAATGAAGCAAAGTGCTACAAAGGATTATGCAAATTAATTATTTTTCGCAAGGCAGCCACCGTTGCAGTGCTGTTAGAAAAAAAAACGAGAGAAGAGAGAAGAGAATCCCAAGCCAAGCCACCTCTAGAAAAGTGTAACGACAAAAATTGTGGGCGGCCGCAGCCCTTCGCCCCCGGCGGCAGCTAACAATGACCCAGGCTCCCTCCCAACACACCCACCCCCCCTTTTGGCCCTTTCCCCACAAAAGTTGTTTAGTTTTTAGCAGCATCGTCGTAGTCCTAGTGCTAGTTTTAGTCGTTATTATTTCTTTTTATACCCGCTGCCCATTGGGTAGAAAGGTATTATAAGTGGGGAAAACTGGGGTCTTACTTGCTTTGGCTAACAATTTGGCATCTTTTGAATGAAGTAATATATCAATATACCAAAAATAACATTTGGTATATTTTAGTATTTTTGTGGTATAGTAATTAGGTATATTTTTTACATTTAAAATGAAATAATATTTTAAATGAAAATATGAATATACCAAATATATCCTTCGGTATATGTTTAGTATTTTTAGTATACTAATTTGGTACAATTTTAGAACTATTGCGATATACTGCAGTGGTGAAATTCAACACAACCTTTATTGATTTTTCAGTATTTTTACGGTATATTAATTTGGTATATTTTTAAATTAATACCGCACTATTTTACTATTATTTATACAAATATTCCAGATAAGACCGCTTGTATGTTTTAAGTTTTTTTGAGGTAGCGAGTATCTCACAGTCGACTACACTCGACTCTATCTTTCTTCTTATTTTTTTTTTATTTTCTATGCTTTTTTTTTAGTTTGGCAGTTTTTAGATTTTGGTTGAATGCATTTTAATAACCAAGTACTCAAGGTTGGTACTTTTGATGGCATTTTATGTGTCAGGCAGCGTTTTCCTCCCTCCCTTCCATCCATCCATCCGCCTGTCTGTCCATCGTGTTCGGTGTTCAGTGTTCAGTGTTCGCTGTCAGGCCACAGGTTGTAACTAACTGCCATAGAGAGTATTACAGCTTTAGGTGCAGCTATTAAATTCTCAACTCTAGCTCTCTCGCTCTCACTCTCTCTCTCTGTCTCTGATTCTTTTTGCATCTCTTTCACTGGCTGCTGGTGTTGTGGGCAAAGTTTTGTTTAATGAAATGCGGCAAAAAAGCCCACAACAATAACAACAATAACAAGAACGCTAACAACAGTTACAACAACAGAAACAACAGAAATCAAACCAAATAAGCATTTAAGGGAAAAGTTTTGCTATTAAAATACTACGTAAATTTTAATTGCCCTCGCTTTTTTGCTGCCTTTTATAGAACATATAATATATATTGGCAAATATGCAATTTAAGTCCTCAACTCTCATGTGTGTGCCGCACAAAACAAACATTAAACGTTTAGTTAACGTATTTATTTATATCCACATTTATTAGTTGTACGTTCAAAAGCCCTTGATTACATACACACAGAGACACACATAGAAAGGGAGTTAGAAACTAGGTTTTTGGTAATTCGATTATTTAATTACATTTGTCTGGGGTTTTTGCTTTATTTGCGTTTTGCGTTGTGCGTTGTGCGCTTTGCCTAGTATTATTTAATGAAATAATTGCACTTGCAGTGCACTCAAACAAACAACAAACAAATAAGCAACAAGCAAAGCATGCAACGTTGCAATATTGTCGTTACTTGCCTCATTGTGCTAATTATTTGCCAAACAACCGAAGCGAATGGACAAACAATTTTGCCTCTAATCCCTTTGGTAAGCTCCAAAGATATCTTTTGAAGTCTTCGGTCTTCGCTTTAAAGTAGCAGCAAATTAATTACATAATTCTAAGGGATATAGTCACCTGCTGAGCTTAAGTTTAAGAATTCAACAGGTCTCAAGGTGAATTACAATTGAGGATATTATCGAATTATCTATTTAGTATGCTCATTAAATCGAATTGCAGCTTATTTGTAATTTATAGTTACGTCGATGAATAAATAATTGTTACAGATATTAAGCATATGACTTGGCCTTTAATTCAGTTGACAGCTTTAAACGTTTACGGCCAATGCTTTCCTAATTGCCACTAATTACAAGCCCACACACACACACACATGGACTCATTCGCATTTATTCGAAATGGAAATAGTACTAAAATTGTAATTGATGCAAACTATGCAAATCTACAAAGCGATATTGTACAGAGTCCAAACCCAATCGCTGTTAAATCAAATTACCTTTTCGCCTACGCGCCACGAAATTGAATACTTTTGGCTAAATGAAAATCATCCCGGAACAAATTCAACCCACACAGAATGAGAGCGGAAATGCGATTCCGCACCTCCGTCTATAATGCTCAATGACTTCATAAATCCAATAAATTAATAAACTTTTGGAATACGCTGAGGTCATTGAGCAGCGAACATCGAATCGTTGTCGTTATGGTATCCCATGATTCCCTCCATTTCAATGCCCACTGCGGAATGTTTTCTGCTGCTGCTGCTCCACTCAACCCATTCAACAACTTTTGGCAAGGCACATTAATCATTGAATTTTTGGTGGCCAACTCCCCAGAGATCTGAAGTGAGCTTGCTCAGCGCTCACAGCTCACAGCTCGCAGCTCGACGCTTGACGCTCCGCGTGAATAAAACGCAAACAAAATTGACTTATTGCCGGTCAAACACCTTTTCAAAAAGTGTGTGCGCCTCTGTGTATAAGTGTGTATGTGCCTGTGTGTATGCGAGTGGGCTCAACACAAATATAATACTTATGAAAAACTTTTGCCACTGCTGTTGGCATTGCCCAACCAGGCAAAAAATGACTCCCGGACCAGCAACCAGCATATTTAAATTACTACAAAACTGAACTGAACTGAACTGCATGCTGCCAATTTGGCTTTAAGTTCGTTTCCATCACTCGTCGTCCTTCCCTATTCCCAGAGGCCCGCAGAAATTATTCGTAATTCTGTAATTCAGCGTTATATTCTGATTTAGAGTCAAATGACTTTGTCGCCATGTTTAACCACACAGCCACACCGCTGGGTAATGTGGTTAAGTTTTAACGCAATTTAATATGTGAATTGTAAATCTAATATGCATTAGCATAGAAAGTGTCACAATGTTGCTTTGGTTGGCAATGTGGTATATTTTGAAACGTAATAGCATATCGCCTAATGCAGTATTCGGTATATTTTAGTATTTCGTTCGGTATAATACTAATACTTAAATATACCAATGGTTATATTTGGTATATCGATTACTCAATATTCCAAGTACAGTCTCCTTTATATTTTAGTATTTTTCGGTATATTAATCGATATACCAAATATAACTTGCAGTACATTTTAGTATTTTTGGTAAATATTTGGTATATTTGGTATATCGATTAGTCCTTTATATTTTTGTATTTTTCGGTATATTAATCGATATACCAAATATAACTTGCAGTACATTTTAGTATTTTTGGTAAATATTTGGTATATTTGGTATATCTATTAGTGCTTTATATTTTTGTATTTTTCGGTATATTAATCTATATACCAAATATAACATGCAGTACATTTTAGTAATTTTGGTATATTACTTGTGGTATATTTTTAAGAATAATACCGCATTGCCTTTATTGAAAATGGTTAGCTGGTATGTTTTAGTATATTTCTATTTTTTTAAATGTTTTTTAGGTCTACTTATTTACCTGCTTGTCTCTTCTGTATTGTCATGTGTTTCGAACAACATTATAAGTTTATTAATGCTCATAATTTGATCACTGAATCTAGCTTTAATTCTTATACCAAGTGTATTTCAGTGTCGTTGTTTCCGCTCACAGCTTGTTAGCCACACGTAGGCTGCTCCTTGGTCAGCTGAAGTGCTTCCATATATAATGAAAATGAAAATGAAAATTTGTGCAACTGTAGCGCAACTTAAATTAGACATTTTATTTTGTTTCGCATTTTAATGTCAGTCAGTCGTCGGCACGTCCACTCTTCCTTCTACGCTCCCCTCTGTCCACTCTCCCCTCTTTCCGAGTCATCACTTGGGTTCGTCAGAGTGTCGGGTCGGCAGTTGCTTGTTTACCTTATCACGAAATTAATAAATTTCAAGTTACTTTAACGTGTATTCAACTTTTTTGGGGGCCTGTTTGTCTTGCCTTGGCCAAGCTAGCCAGCCAAACCAACGCAGTTGGAGGCAAGTCAGCCTTAACAATATTTCTCCAGTTTGCGCCATAAATTTGTTTATTTGTATGCGGCTGCGGCTCGTTGTTGCGCCCCTTTTGTATTCTATTTTTTGTTTTTTTTTCACTTTTTTTTGTTTTTGTTTTTGGTTTTTCAGCTCAACATATTTTGCAGCACAGCCAGGCGAGTGTCACACGCTGAAACCTAAAGCCGAAAGCCGAAAGTTGAAGCTGCTGAAGCCTTGTGAAGCTGCGCCCTCCATCCTCATGTCCTTGCGTCCTTGGCGTCTGTTGCCTGTCCTCTCTCTTTCTGTTTAGTCCTGTCCTGTGGTTGTTGCGCCTAAAAGTAGTCAAATTGTGCGGACTAATAAATTTTGTTGGCCCTTGTTGTGTGCGGCGCTTGTTTCGCTCGCCTTTTAGCTTCCCCCTCCCCTTCTCTAACATCCACTCAATTTACACTGCTGTAGCTGCTGCCCAACGGCAATTGCTTGTAGTTGTTGTTGTTGCTATTCATACGGCAAGTATCGCCGCACATCCTGGGCGCAGGTTCACCTTGTTGCTTCTGCAATCACCCCTGCAGCACGTTCATGCCACACACACAGAGAAAGAGAGAGAAACACACGTACGTTGGCGCATGCCACAAGCTTTTACCTTTTTGAAATGACATTCATTGGCTTTTACGTGTTTATTTGGAATTTCATTAAAAATGATTAGAAGCTGTTTTGTTTTTTCGTGGGTTTTGTGGGCTTTGCCTCGTTTTATGTGCCTGGGCGAAAACCGAAAGCGAAAAACAGGGCGACCTAGACAATAAGACAGACAGCAACGAAAGAGCGAGATGAACACTCTATCTCGCTCGCTCTCTCTTTCCAACTGTGTCTCGCACTCAAATAATAGCGCTTTCATGCTTGTGAATTTTATTTGAAAATTTTCTTGCGTTTCGTTCTTGTTTTTTCTTTTTTGCCCATTGCCAGCGTCGTTGTCCTTGTTGTCCTCGTTGGCGCTGTCGCTGTTGTTTTTTTGGCCAACATTTTAAATTGGTGCATACTTGTTGGCTTTTGTTTGGTTGCTGTTTGGGTCGCCACCATCGTCGTCTGCCTTCTCTTGTTTTGGCTATAAATTTTTAATAGATAATATGCGGCAGGCATGTGAATTGGCTGCCTTCCTCTCTCCCTCTCTCTCCTCTCTTTGGCTTTTAATCGTCGCTTATTGTTATGTAGATTATTCAGCTAATACCGTGTAACGATGCTGAACTGCAGCTGCCATTGGCATTCAACATAATGGCTCTCAGCGTTTGACTGTTGTTATAACTCAAATGCATGAAATTAACGCTCACAAACTCAAAGACGAAAGCACTTTGAAAGGTTGAACAAGAAAGCAACAGTTAGTTAAATATCCGCAATCCATTTTCAATAGTCTTTATATATACCAACTTAATATACTAAAAATACTAGAATATTCCAAAGGCTATACTTAGTATATATATTGAAAATATACAATAGAGTAAAACAATGCGGAATTAGATTTCAATTATAAAAAACTAAAATACTTATTTAATACTAAAATATACCGAATGGTTAGATTTTGTATATTAAAAAACTATTTTACATTAAATATATGCAATCGAGTAAAACATTGTGATATTGCTTTTAAAATATACCAAATTAATATACTAAAAAATGCTGAATTATAGTGTCAATATATTCAAAATCGAAACAGTGCGGTACTATTCAATATTATCCAAAATATATCAATTAATATACTAAAATATACGAAGGCTGACTTTGGGATATCGGACTATTACTTTCAAAATATACAATACTAAAAAACATTTACTGAAGTCTGTATTTGGTACATCGATATACTATTCCATTCAAAATATACCGATTTGCAAGCAAAGCAGCTACGTTTTGGATGGCATGCATAAGAACTGCAAATATCGTCTTCACATTTGGGTTGACAATAATTTGGGCTTAAAGCCAAACAGTTGCCTCATTAAGGAGTTGCATAAATGCAGCCGAGAAGCATGCTACAGCTTTCGAGACAAACTCAATGCATTGCAGTTTGCAGCTTGCAATAGAGAAGAGAAAGAGAGAGGCAGAGGCCCACTTAACGCGTCTGTTGCGCAAATTTTCGATTGTTGAGTCGGCACTTCATATGCAAAACTGCACACAGTCTGCTGCTGTAGATGCTGCTACCATTGCCACTGCTGCTTGCGTGCAACAACTGCGTTGCGATGTTGTTGAAAATCTGGTATTTGTTGCTTTTGGCTTTGGCTTTTTAGCAGTGGAAGCAGCGTTGCAAAGTTTTGAAGCACACTTGGCAAGACATGAATGCGTAATAACCAAAAGCGGAAGCAAACAACCATAAAGCCAAGTCAGCCGCCCCGCCACGCACTCACTCACTCACAATGTGAGTCAGAGTCATGGCCAAAGGAGAAGATGGAGATGGAGGCGGAGATGGAGATGGAGACGGAGGAAGAAGAACGTTGCCAACACATATGCATCAAAAGAGCTAGAAAAACAACGGGCAAACAATGCAAATGTATTTAGCATAATGAGACAGGAGAAATGTGCAAAAATGCAAACATTTGCGGCAGCAGCAGCAGCAGCAGTTGTGGCAGCAGTAGTTGTGGCAGCATCAGCAGCGGCAGCAGTTTGGGGCAGCCTGCTTACACTTTATGTGTGAAGGCTGCTCGAAAATGGCAACAACATTTCTCGCTTCCTCTCCGAGTGAGTATCTGCTGCATGCGAGTGTGTGTGTGTGTGTGTGTGTGAGGGTGTGTGCATTAGTGTGCTAGTGTGTGTGTGTGTGTGTGTGTGTGTGTGTGTTGGTATTCAAAATGAAAGTCATATGGCAACTCATAACTCAACTTGTTGTTGCCTGGCAGTTCAAATGCCCGTGCCCAGGCGCAAGTTATTTCATTTGGCATTTCAAGTTTGTTGGCATTTGAATGAAGTCATTATGAAGGCAGAACGCAGAGTCTCTCTCGCTGCTTGTGGCAACTGCCACAACCTGCCGCAGTCAGTGGCAACAACTAAATTCGCATATTCTGTTTTTTTTTTTGTTGCTCTCTGTGTGTTGCTCTGAGGCAAATGCCGGTTTTTGTGCGTTGTTTATTGCCAGCGTTGAAGCAAGCGCTTCTAAATAAGCATTGACATACAGACAAAGACACACTCCCACACACACACACACACACACACACACACACACACACACCTGTAACAGAATGTAATTAAAGTTGAGTTGCAAAAAGTTCGTTTTTTTCTCTGCCGCTACTGCTTTTATTTTTATTAACTTTACTTATTTATTTATTTTTTGACTGTGTTTGGAGGCGTGAATGCGCACACATGTGTGTGTCTGAAGGGGCGTGTGTGTGTGTGTGTGCTGATGAGCAAGACGCAGGTTGCGACTTTAAAAGCACTTTCAACGGCTTGAACTTGGCATGGGCTTACGCACAAACCCATTAAAGAAGCTTATGAACTTTTGCTCTGCTCTCCCCCGCTTCCAGCGTCTTCTTTTGACACGCAACCCTGAAAAGTATGCAATACAAAATGTACTCAGCAAGCAAGCAAGTAACGAAAGAAAGAAAGAAAGGCTTCTTCTTGTGTTGTTGCGGCTGCTGCTGCTGCTGCTGCATGGAAAAGTTTTACCACAGAGCCCAGACAAACAGACAACGCGTACGACTTACAAATGCTGATGTGTGGAAGTTAAAAGAGGTGTACAGAGAGTTGGGTGGGTGGGAGAGTGAAGGATTGAGTGCTGGGTGCGACATTAAGCTGCGTGCGTACAAATGCCATGAATCTGTTGGCATGTAAAACACTTTTGTTACGCCCAAAGCCAGCCAGCCAACTACAGGGGAAAGAACTGAAGGCAACAACACCCTCAACAAAAAAATGGAGTGAAACAAAACCATCTTGTCGTACTTGTTGTTGCAGCAATTTGTCAGAAAATTTGTTCAGAGGCAGACTTAAGCCGCATTTTAAACTTGGCCAAAAGCATGTGCAACAATGTTTTTTTGGGGAGGAGAGACACTAAGTAATTGTGCCTATTTGTAGTGCAATTTAACATATTAAAAAATCAGCAAAAGAAGTGTATGAATTATAAAGATGTATTGCATACAGCATGTGGCATAAATGTGCTTGCTCAGGCGTTGCAATCAAAGTGGACGGAGCACGTCGCCGGTCGCTGGGTTCATTTAATTTATGCGTCGCATTGAAATTTATCACTGGTCGAGCATCTTAATGGTTCATTAAATTCATTATTCAGGCGACTGCAAAAAAAAAATCGGAAAAAAACGAAAAACTGAAAGCAAAGAACAAAAACAAACAAAGCAAATATAAACAGAAAATAAGCAAATAAATGAAATAAAATAATGCACATACTTGTGCGTATTTACGAGTGTGCGTGTGTGGGTGTGTGTGTGTGTGTTCACATGTGCCAGTCTCTCTCCCTCTCTCTTCCCCTCTTTGTATGCGTGTGTTACACGTTTTCCTTTTGCCGCGTCTGCTGCCACATTTTAATGAGTTTTTGCTTTACGTTAATTTATTTTCATTTGAATTCTCTTGCAAAATGGCTTCAAGGCGCGCACAAAAATGCAATTATGCATTCATTAAAGAAATTAATTGCAAACAATTTCAATTCCACACACAAAAGAGAGAGAGCACTTCGCATGCGTGCCAATGCGCATTATTGAAAATTCGACAAACCCCGAAGACAGACTTGCAAGCCAAATAAAAACGCACAATCTTTGGACTTAGCCACCAACTTCTCTCCTTTAGCTCAGCTCTTTAGCTCTCGTCTTAGATGTGTGTGTGTGTCGTAAGTAGAACATTACCAAGGCTTTTATCGTAAATGCCAACATCTTTTGCTTGTAATTTTCTGTTACGCTCGCAACACTCTCACATTCACATTCGCATTCACATTCGCATTCTCATTCAAATAATAATGGCTGTCTTTTACGTAGTTGTGCAATGATTACGTGATGCCTGCACAAAAGCACACACACACACACACACACACACATTAGATATGAGATTTTCTCTGTTGTTTCTGCCCCAACATCCATTTCAGCTGCCCCTATAAGCTGCCCTTGTTTGATGCGTGTGCATTTGACTTTTACTTGAATTTCATATAAAGTACATCAAACACACACACACACACACACACATAGACAGAACAGAGCATTCCATGCGCAAATACAATGCATGCTCTTTATTTTTCGGCATTCTTATTTATTATGCGCCATGCTCATTAAATTTTGAATTAATGGGGTATGCCACAATGCAGTGCAATTTGTCATCCATGAGCTTGGGCATTTATGCTCAAGCTAGTCGAGCAAGCTCAATTCCTTTTTCTACTGGAATATTACTTGAAGCAAATGGCAACTGACAAACAACAGAAATGCAATAATGAAGCCAGCAAAAGATTGCATAATATGTTGTGATTGCAGATGGAAGATGGCAAAGAAGAGTTGGCATCAACTCGTTGATAACCATTCGATTCGATTTTGATATTGAGTTGAGGTATTTGAGTGCATAATTTGTGCAATAATATTTTGCAAATGCATAATTATGAAGGTATTTATATCGTGTATTTGTTTTGTACTGATTTCTTTTTGTGCAATGCTGCGTATGCGCAATATTATGTATACGCAGCATGGCACATTAGAAGCGCTTTAGTCAAGCGTATGATTGTATACGAAAAAAGAGGGAAATAAGTAAGAAAACAACTGACGAGTGTACTCGACTGCGATATACCCGCTGTGTTATTAATTTTAAAATATATACCAACTTCTTAAACCGCAAATATACTAATAGTATACCAAATGTTATAATTTATACTGCATTCAAGATGTAGCACTTGGAATTTTAAAATATACTAAAAATAATAGACTGCAAAAATTCTTAAAATATACGAAAGACCATATTTTATATAAATTTTAAAATATACCAAAATGAAATATCACAAAAATACTAAAAATATACCAATTAATGTATTTAAAATTTAAAATATACTGATTTTAATATATAACCAAAATACTAAAACTATACCAGCAGCTATATTTGGTATATTGATATAGTACTACATTCAAAATATACCAGATTGTCAGCCAAAGCAAAAAGAAAAGATAGGAAAGAGAAAATGCAACACAGTCAGAAGCTATTGCATAAGCACACATATTGTTGATGACGCTGATGAGTTGAATCAGAATCAGAAGCAGCAGCAACGGCAGCAGAAGTAAAACTGTCTGTGCTGGGCAGCGTGCCTTTTGTGCTTTGCTGGTTCGTTGAACGCATTTCTTGTTTTCATGTCCATTTCAGCAAATAAGCATGCGAGTCGCAGTCATTTGACTGCATTTGTCAGCAACATCAGCAGCAGCAGCAGCAGCAACAGAGTCAGCAACAAGCATGACAAACAGCCAAATTATAAACAAAAAAAGAATGGAAGAATGAAAGAAGGGAAGATGTTGTGGAGGAGGAGGAAAAATGCATGTTGCAAATATCTTAAGGGTATACTTAGTGCCTCAGATTTTTGTAGTGCGTTGCTGCCGCTTTTGTCTCTCTGTTGTTGGGCAACCGACAAGCTGTGCTTAAGTGGACAGCCAGCTCTTATAACTATGTGTATTTCTCTACTTATGTGTGTGTGTGTGTGTGTGGATGTGTGTGTGTCTGTTTGTGTGTCAGTTTGCTTTTGGCTTTTGAATTTGCAGTTAGTCCAGAAATTGCAATGATGTGATATGCGAGCTGCTGCTGCTGTTGTTTTTGATGTTATTAGTGCTTGTTATGATTGTTGTTATTGTTTTTGTTGTTGTCTCGGTTAGGCGCTGCTGCTGCTGTAGCTGCTGTTGCTGCAAGTTGCGCGCTGGCATAATAGTTTAGTAAGCTCTCTCTGGGGGTATTCAACTGCATGAGATGACGTTTTATTTCCCAAGGCAATCTTTTGCCACGAGTGTTTGTACACTTCCCTTTGTGTGTGCCACTGTATGTGTGTATATGTGTGTGTGTTTACGTTGGTTTGTGTTTATGTGTGTGAGCACTGTCGTATTTGTGCAACTGAGGACAAAAGTTTCGTTGGCTTTGCAGCGGCAACAAACAAACACACAGAACAACACACAGCTTGCATACAGGATACACAGAACCTCATTCCTTAGTTCTCAGGCCGCCTGCTGAGTCCAATGCGTCGCTTACAATACCGAGAACAACACCAACACCAACAACACCAACAACAGCAACAACAACTACAACAACGGGAACTACAACAAAAGCAAAGTATGCAGACGACGACAACGCTAACAACAGCGGTAAATTGTTGATTTTGATATTGGAATTCAAAAGTTGTGGAACAATGTTACAGCAGCAACAGCAGCAGCAGCAGCAGCCTGAAACAGAGCTGGTGCTGCCTCATGCCTCATACCCCATGCCACCGCGTGTTGCATGTTGCAGCGTCGTTAGAGAGAAGGAGTCGCGGCTCCGTTCCCTGCTATCTACAGCTGTGCTCTGTGCGCCGTTCTCTGCACTGTGTTGCTATCATTTTTACCTTAATTGGAGCTCAAGTAACAAATTATCATAAAACGTGAAAGCAAAGCCCAAATAAAACCAATCGGTGATGGACTGAAAGAGGCTTTTATAAAGACAGGAATTAAAGAGAAGTACATGAAAATTTAGCGAAGTTTGACATGCTACGGAAATAAATGTTTGTTACTGAAGTTCATCTCTTAATATTATAAATGATTCAATTTGTCTTTTTTATTAAATAGATTCTGTAGTTTATTGCATAGTATAACCAAACGGCTGAAGACTTAAAGATGATTTTATAAATACTGGAATTTAGCGAAGGAAATAGTTATATTCTTTAATTACAATAAAACATTTGTAGATTTATTGTATAGTAAACTAAATCAGATATCGGTTATTTGAAAGGGACTTTTAGAAAAAGGAAACTTAAATAGAATTAAAGGACATTTTAACATGCAAAAGTAATCGATTAACAATGAAAATGTTTCTATTAGTTAATTGTTTATTTTGGCATTAATAAGTGTGTCAATTTATCTATTTTATTAAGAAGATAGATTGTATAATCATATAACTTCTAGGTTGGTCACAAAAAGAAGGCTTTGATAAGCCCAAGACATGAATTCAAGAAACTAAAGGGCAATTTGGCAAACGTAATCGACTGGCTAAGAATTTTTTTATACACTTGCTTCTCTAAGCATTATTAAATGAATCAAATAATCACCGCAATCTTAGAGCTGAAGCACTTGTGATAGCTCGGCTGCATTAAGCAAATGCATTTAATTTAAAGAGAGTTGTGCTGCACTTTTCTCGATTTTAAAGTTATAAAACTCTGTAGAACGTTTTGCAATTCTCAGCACTGAACTCTCAGCTAGCTGTGTTCTGTTCTTCTGCTTTTGTATTTGTGTTTATCTTAAAATCTTGACTTGTTTGGCTCTCCAGACTTTTAATGCTCAGGTTCTCTCTCTGCCTCTCTCTTTCTCTGGCTGTCTCCTGCTTCGCTCCCCAGTGAGTGACTTCGAGCTGCCGCTGCACACTTTAACTTTCAGTTGTGAGAGGCCCCAACTCGGTTGTTGCCGCTTGCTTTCCCGATGCTGCTATTGTCGCAGTTGTTGTTGTTATACCCGCTACCCAGAGGGTAGAAGGGTATTATAAGTTGGTGCATGCTGGAAATGTATGTAACAGGCAAAAGAAGGCAGCGTCGACCTTTGGTATTAGTAGCTTTATTTGGCAATCTGGTATATTTTGTACTCTATGGTATTTTTGCATGTAGTGCTATATCAATATACCAATTACAGCCTTTGATATATTTTAATATTTTTGAGGAATATTAATGTGGTATTCTTTCTAAGAGTCTTAGATGCTTTTCTTGGCAATCTGGTATATTTTGTGCTCTATGGTATATTTTAATGTAGTTCTCTATCAATGCACTAATTAAAGCATTTGGTACATTTTAGTATTTTTACAGTATATTAATTATACCGTTGCTTGAATGTAGTACTTTACGAATGCGGTATATGATTAATATTAGCTTTGGTTTATTTCAGTATTTTTACAGTATATTAATTATAGTTTAAATGTAGTTCTATATCATTATAGCCTTTTTTTTATAAAAAAGAAACGCACCGTTTTGCTGTGTAGCGAGTATCTCACCATCTGGCACACTCGACTGTAGCTTTCTTACTTGTTGTTGTTGTGGCTGCTGCTGCTGCTGCTGTTGTTTGGCTTGTTTAAGTAGCTGCAATGGCAATGTAAAGCGTGCAACTTCACAGTAACTTTTATGGTCATCCAAAAAGTATGACAACTCCGGCTATTGCTCTTGTTCACTCCCCCTCCCACTTCTTTCACCCTCCCTCTCACACACATATGTGTGCTGTGACATAATATGAACTGCTGCTGTAGCATCAGCTTCGTACCGTACTTATTTATATACTTATAGTTTACGGCGCTGCGGGACATATTGTGCTCGAATATATATTTTTGTTCTAATGAAAAAGTTATGACCATCAAATAAAGTATGCTGCTTGCTGCCCCCCGCCCCCGCACCCTTCAACCGAGGCACAACAAAAAGCAAGCTCAAAAGTGAAGCAACAACAAGCAGAAGAAGAGCAAGAAGAAGAAGAACAGCTATTAAGTGACCGAGCGTAAGACCTGCAATCGTCGTTCAGCTCGTTGTTGGTTGTTTTCTGTTGGCTGGTGACCTCCTCGTCGAAAGTTGACTCTATTGTGCTTCCTGTTTATGCTGCGCATTCTTATTGTTGCTGCTTTTTGTCTTCATCTCATTGCTGTTGTTGTTGTGACTGTTGTTGTTGCTATTATCTTTTGGCTATTGCTTTTTGTTGTTCTCATTGCTTGGCCATTGTTGTGGTTGCTTCGCTCTCTCACTTTTTGCCATAGCTACAGAGTTGTTGTTGCTGTTGCTGTTGTTGTTGTTATTATGGGACCATTCGTAGTTCGTTTAATTCAGTTTTCATATACAGAGAGATATGCTTGTGTTTCTGTTTGTGTGTGTTTGTGTGCATATCGAAGTACGCTTGCGAAACCTTTTGCCCACTGGGCGTATACTTTATCATACAATATTGTTTCGTTTTTATTACATGTCACTCATACGTGCAGCTGTATTGGTGTGTATGTGTGTGTGTGTGCATGTGACGGAGCGTGTAAAGTGCGTTCTTTGGTTTTATATGAATTTTTTAGAGTCTTTTATGCACTCAGCACGAAAATTTGTTCGCCAAGAGTTTTACCACAGCAACAGCAACAACAACAACGAGAAGAAGCTGCCACAAATTCGGTTTGCCACGTGCGTTGGCAGTCAGAGGCTGCCACATGCCACATACCGTATGCCGCCTTGCCGCCTTGCCAAACAGCTCAGCTACTGAGCTCTGCCGCTGAGCTTGTGAGCTGCTTTTGCCAACGTTCTAATTTGGTTTTCGGGCAACAACAAAAGATGTAAGCGAGAGAGAGAGAGATGAGAAGAGGCCGGTTTTATAGGCCAACTAACTAGCAACAAGCACACGTACTTTTGCCTGCTTGTTTATACTGCTGATATTGTTCGCTCTCCGCTATTCATATATATTTTTTAACGAGTATTACCATAAAATTACATATGCAAATACACATATTCTCAAGTCAAGACAAGCCACAATCCCGGGCCAAGGCAAAGATTTAGCTATTTGTCGCTCTGTGTGTGTGTGTGTGTGAGTGTGTGTGTGTGTGTGTGTGCGTATGAAATCTTCAGGCTGAGCACGTAATACGTGACAATTACTACATTTTAGGTAAAACATGCTCATTAAATCATTTCGAGCTTAATTCGGGCAACACAGCCTAGGCTAAATCTGCTGCATTGTTTTGCTTTGTTTTGTTTCCTGGCGATGACAATGATGATTCCACTGATGATGATGACGACGACGATGCTTCTCTGTGGTCTAAGCTACCTGAGAGCATGTGAACCACAAAGTATTTGTCTGCAGTAGGCTAAGCCATAGTTAAAGCCCAAGCCAAGAGACAGAGAGAGAGCTGCACGTATGTAGTATAAACAATGGCGACAACAACGAGCAAGAGAGAGCTGCAGGCAGATAACAATACAAGGAGCACCTCCTGTTAAAGGATTTGCAGGGACGTGCTGATGAAGAAGAGTGGAGTGCTGAGAGAGACGAAGCTATGGAGCCACTATGACTCGTGAAGGACTCGTGGCAACTAACAACTAAACGCCAGCCAACAACAGCTAAGGAATTTAGAATACAACAATGCCAAATGGGAGACAGGAGGCAGGCAACCTGCCATCCTGACAGGCAAATGAACACACAGGCTACACACAGGTCGCCTGCCTGACTGCCTGCCACACTGAGAGAGACAGAGACTAAGGGCCAGGAAGTGTAACATCAGCGACAGCATCCTTTAGTGTCCTTTTGGCGCACTTTGCATGACGTTTAGCCGGCCCAAGTGCTGCTCTTCTGCCCCCCCCTACACTCTAAATCTCTTTCACTCTTCCCTCTTCTTTGCTTCTTGGACTCGACTGCAGCACGCGCTGTTGTTGCTCACTTGAAAGCATTGCCTACCTACATTACTTATTATGATTATTATTATTTAATGCAACAACAACGCCGCAGACAACACCACTAACAAAGCAGCAACAATGTCAGCTTACCGCTTAGCCAGTGCGGAGCACGTGACACGACCAGGAATATGCAAGTCACGACAATAAATTGAGGGACGACTTTTAATTGAAAGATAAATTGAAAAGTATTTTTTAACTTGATATACCAATAAAATATTTTCATTGTTTGTGAAAGTGGAATAGGAAAAGCAAATAATACAAGTAATATAAAACTACCACATTTATTGAATATTTATACCAAATAGAACAAATAAACGTATACTCCACCTAAAGCAATATTTAAGTTCTAATATAGTTCCATAAAATGTTCGTTAAATTCTAGAATTTGTGTGATTTTCCTATAACATTTGATATAATTACCTGGGTATTTTCCAAGTGTCACTATTTGAAGTTCATTCTATACTTATAATTATCATATAAAAAGAAACAATTCAATTGCACTCTCGTAGTGCTACATTCACGTCTGTCCCCTTTCATGTTGCTGCTTGACTCCCAACATCACGGCATCGATATCACTGTATACTATTAAACTCGTAATACTATCGATACTCTTATTAAATACTTTACACTTCAACAGACTTAAACAATAAATGAACTCTGAATAAAATATAGGGCTTTTCTCTTTCATTATGATGCTTCTTTATTCATTTAGAGTTAAGCTTTAAGCTGTCTTTCAGTAGTTGTTTTTAATTAGAGCACAAAATCGATCAATTTTAATTAGAGCTATCGATCTTCCAATGCAAACCTTTATACTATCGCTGCTTCAACAGATTTCTTATTAGTTAATGATTTAAGCATCAAATAAACTCTGAATTACATATAGAATATTAATGGAACTCTTCTATTTTAGAACGATGCTTTTTCACCCCTATCTTTAGGATGTGTTTTAGTCATTGTTTTCAATTAAAGAATACTTGCCTTAAGATCAGTTAAGGTTATTGTAATATTTATTGTTATATAATACAATAATGTATTAGTATTGTGATTTGTTAACGCACTTTTATTACGCTACACTTTAGTAGCTCGTCACCAATTAGTTTGTTAGTAATGTAGTTCTAGTTAATCATCGCTGCACTCACGCTCTCATCTGTAGTTTGATTGCGGTTCTCAGCGGAGTCTGCTGTCAGCCTCAGCTTTAGCCTGAGCTTCAGCTCCAGTGTTAGCCTCGGCCTCAGCGTGAGCTTCAACCTGCAGCCGAGTTGCTGTTGTCTGTTGTGTTGTCCACGGCGCGTCGTTTGCATTGTTTCGTCCCCTTTGTCTGATGGTTCCACCTAGGCTTGTTGGACTCTATTCTATGGCATAGTGGCCACTGCAACGAGTTCTTCCCCTTCCTCCTTTCCCCTCGCTCGCTCTTGAAGTTGTTGTTATTCTTTTGTTGCATGCACTTTTCGCAGTATTTCGTAATATTTGTTAAGTATGCTTTTGAAATTGTGGTCTTCCACCATTATGTCATTCATTCAACTCGAGCGTCGGCAACAAAAGCGACGACCGAATCGCATAGTTCTGATGCTCCTAACTACTACAACTACTCTTGTTCCTCTGTTGTCGCTGCTGCTGCTGCTGCTGCTGCTGATGTCGTTAGACTCGTTATTGAAAGAGATAAAGAGCGGTTACTTAGGCACACGCCACGCCAGTTTTATTATTGTGGCTGCTGATGCTGCGGCTGTTGCTCTTATTTGTAGCTACCGTCAGTGAGTGGTGGTAATAATGCAGCATAAATATTACTAATTTCATGAAATTTATTTAACAGTAGTTGAATTTACTGTGCTGTGCTGCAGTTGGGTGCTGGAAAGGGGGCTGCACATTGCGCATACGTCGTGTGTGCCCACAGCTCGAGGCGCGCTGACAGCAGACTGCAAAACCGGACTGCGACAGTCAGAGGACAGACAGACAGACAGACAGACAGACAGACAGACAGACGGACAGAGAGACAAAGTAGAGGCTGTTCTCTCACATTGGCCTTGCAGCAAATTTGTACTTGGTTAGAAGCAGCGACAGCAGCTGAAATTGGAGCTGCGACTGTGGTTAGAAATGAACAGGAAGCGAGCAGGGTGAAAGGGGAGAGAAGGAAGGGGAGAGCAGCTCCATTGCATGTCGGCAACATTCACAGCCGTTGGCCCTGGCGTTGTTTTAAACGCACAGCATTTAGGCTTAAATTGCGGTCACTTTGGCCGTCTCTCCATGAATTTTACTCTCCATCTATCTCAATGTAGCTCTAGCTGTAGCTCCTCCTCCTTCCTCTTCCGCCTTTCCCCACTGCAGTTGCGTGTGCGTGGTGGGCGTGTCATTAGACAGCGCTGAGCTAAAAGAGATAAATGGCGACAGCAACAGCAACAGCAATAGCAAAAGCGACAGCGTCGTTGAACTTTTTCCTTTTTCCAAGTTGTTTATGCAATTCAAATGAGTCGCAAGTAAAGAGAAAGCAGGAGAGAGAGAGCGAAGGAAAGAGAGAGAAGTTCTTTTGGGTAATACATTTTATTCGCAATCTTAACCCTAATTTAGTTTGCGAAACTCTAGTGGCTTGACAGTTAGCCAGCGCCAAAGCCAGAAACAGAGCGAGAGCTATGCTAACTGTGTTCGCATTGAAATGAAAATGCACAATAGCAATAGCAGCAGCAGCAAAAAGCACAACTATAAACATTGCGCACACACACACAACAACAGCGGAACATCATTATACCCGCTATACATGAGGTAAAAGGTATATGGTATATTTTAGAAGTAATAGTATATTGATATACCAAATAAAAAATGCAATATTTTTTGATATATTAATTTGTTTCACTTTTATTGAAAATAGGTAGCTGGTATTTTATTATTGTTGGTATATTATTTTTGGTATATTTACAAAATAATACCGCCCAGTATAGTATATTTTAAAAATAATACTATTTTGTTTTATTGGGTCTTTTTATATTTGTTTATATTATAATTTGGTATAATATAGTTTAGCAATACTGTCTTTTATATAAAAATTTCGTCGGTGTAATTTATTTAGTATATTTTAAAATAATACCGTAAGATTTTGCATCTATTCAAAATGGAAAGAAAATACTTTAGTACTTCTTCGGTATAATAATACCGAATATATTTTAAGAATATCGGGTATCTGACAGTTGAGCACTTTCAACTGTGACTTTTCTTCATTTCTTTTTATTTGGCTCAAAGAAAACTACAGCAGCAAGAGAAGCAGCAAAAATAAAAGCGAAAAGGAAGCCCTTTGCTTTTTGTGCCAAAGGCCAATGAAAATTGACTAATTTCGAGTTTAATTAAATTTACGCGCTAACGAGATCGAAGCCCGCCCCACATGCATCGTATATTAAGCATACGACAAGTGGAACATTAGAGAGCGAACGGAACAAAAGGAAATGAAGCTGCGTCTCATTAAAGTTGAATATTAATGAATAGATAAATCAAATCCAACTAAACAAGATTAACTACAGCTTTTGCAGTGACGCATTTAAGCAGGTGAAAAGCGTCGATTTACTTAATTGCAAATTCTTCATTGACGTCACGTTATTCTTTGGCCATCGCTTGGTTACAGTTTTTGCGTTTAGATTGATGGCATATGGCAACCAGACAAGGCAACCAGGCAACGTGAAAGTCTCCACTCGTTGCTCCAATTATGACTCTTGGCTGCTGCTGGCGAAATGAGAAATTAAGCGATGTTAAATTGACAGCGCATTAAACCCCGAACTGGCAATTTTAATACACTCGCAAGACATTTTTCGGTGCTGGCGCACACACAATAGAAACCACCGCCAGCAGCAGCAACAACAACGAATGTTTTGTTGCCTAGCAGCAAATGTTGTCGCAGCTTTTGGCGTTATTAATCGCCAGGCATTCATAATTGTGGCTGCCATTATAATTGTCATTATGTGCAATATATAGTAGATAGATAGTTGGTTTGTGTTGTGCGCCTGTCAAAGTCTCCCTCGCTCACTCGCTGGCTGGCAATGTAATTGACTGTGAATAATAACCGCTATAATAATTTTCAGCCACAATGCGAGGCACAAACGGGGCCCCAAAAAGCCTCGACGACAATGTTGTTGATGATGATGACAACGCCCCAAACACACACACACACAGTAAGAGAGCTGAGCTGAGCTTGGGTGTCAGCTGGCTTGGCTCGTTGCCTAGTTGAATTGTGCGCTTTGCCTAACAAAGCCTAGGCACAATTTGCGATTGACAATACTATTAATAACGTCGAGGAGCAGCAGCAGCAGCCGCATCATCTGAGCCAGCGATGGAGTCTAAATCGCGAGCATACATAAACAATATGAGCAAAGGTTATGCCACAGGCAACACGATGGAGTCGGAGTCGGGAAGGAGTCGCCAATCCCATTCCCATTCGCATTTCCATTCGCATTCAAGCACAAGCACAATCACAAATGACATTGCTCAATTGCATTTGATTAAGTTAATTGTTTTTGGGTTTATGACCGGGCGATTAACAATGGAAGCAGCGCACAAATTTGACACGAACTCAAAGACAGCGAGACAGCAAATGACATTCTGTTTGTTGTTGCTGTTGTCATTAAGGTGGCTAATAGAGGTTGAAGGGGGGGTGAAGAGAGATGGAGAGTGAGCGAGGCGACATGTACCAAATGTCAGCATCGTTGGCATTTCTGTATTGAATTATTGACATAATTTACAAAATCTGTGCCTAATGGGCCATATGACTGCCCCCGGTGAATAGTGAGGAGTGAGGGGTGGCTAAAGAGGACAGCATCACCATTGCAGCAGCAGCAGCAGCAACGTTAACGTTAACGTCAACGTTATGCAGGATGTGCGCCTAATGTCTGCCCCGTATCTCCAACTACATATATCTCTAAGCAGATATATGTGCCTTTGTGAAATGAAATTGTGCGTGTAGCTGAGCATTTTGGGGCAACAGGTTAATTTATATAGCTTTCAGTTTATTGAATTATTATGGCTCATTAATGGCGCTGACCAACACACACACACACACACACACACACACACACACACAATGTGATTAAGCCGAAGTAGAATGCAGCTTAAAGCCACTTTCGTGCTGCTAAAATTGCCATTTTTGTTTGCAATAAATTAGTTATTTTTCATTGGACACAGACGCAGAGTGTTGGCTGTCAACGGAGAACCGCAAGTGCCAATATCAATGGCGAGTGCAATCAACAACAACAATGTGGACCATAAAACTAATCCTATTTGACAGATGAATTAATTAAAATCAGTGAAACGCAGATACTCTCGTCTCTCGACACTCGACACTCGACTCTCGGCCCTGGGGCTGAGCTCTTGTTGTTGCTGCCCTCTCTGCATTTGAATTTACCTAGGCCAACGTAATGGAAATGGAAATGGAAATTGAGCTAGAGTTGGAGTTGGAGTTGGCAGAGTTACGAGAGTTTGGAGTTGAAGCAGTTGCATGTATTTTCAAATTAATTTAACACTGTCAATTTGGTTGTCCAGCTTACAAATGGCGACAGCCAGTCGCTGTTTCTCGTTGTTGTTGTTATACCCGCTAGCCATAAGTTAGAAGGGTATTATAACTTTGTGGCTTGCAGGAAATGTATGTAAGAGGCGGGTGGAAACATCTCCGGCCCCACGAGTATATTTGATAAGCGTCTAAATCGCTTTGGCTTACCATCTGGTATATTTTGCACTCTATATTTGGTATGTAGTATATTAATATACTAAATATGAACATTGGTATATTTTTAGTGTTTTTGCGGTTATCAACTTAGTATGTTTTATTTATGTTGTTATATATCAATATACCAAATATATCCTTTTTTATATTTATAGTATTATGCAGTATATTAAATTGGTATGTTTTAGATTTAATACCACACTGAATTGCTGTATAGTTTAAAAGTTGTACTATATCAATATACCAAATATTGGTTTTCGTATACATATTTGTAGTATTTGTATGGTTTATTAATTTGTATATTTGAAAATTAATACCGCACTGAATTGCTGTATATTTTAAATGTCAATATACCAAATATATCCTTTAGTATATTTGTATTTTTTTTGTTTCACATTAATTAGTATATTTGAAAACTAATCTCTCATTGTTTTGCTTTAACTCAAAATGCGTAGCGGGTATCTCAAAGTCGAGCAGCTTGGCTATCTAACTTGTTGTTTGTTGCTGGCATTTGGTCTGGTAAATGTTAACTAATTCCATGGAAATGGTGCTGCTGCTGCTATTTGCATTCGCAACCGCAGCACAAGTGGCAATGCTGCTGCTGCTGCTGCTGTTGCTGCTGTTGCTGGTTGGTGTTGGCACACAGCCTGAAGCGAGCAGCTCTCGCTCTGTGTCTGCTCGTTGAGTGACAGCAACAGTCAGTGACATTTAGCATGATATAATGACAGTGCGGGGTCAACACAACGAATTTCAGCGCATGCAAAACTCGCTCGATTCGCTGTAAGATGCAAATCACATTGACCAAAAATGTTATTTGGCTTATACGTCAATGCAGAACGCGAAAAGCGAAACGGGGAAGCGGAAAGCGTGCAAAAAAGGAAGCGCGAATGTCATTAAAAGCATTGTCATGTAGCTGCAATGAGATGGGAGTGAGGGGGAGAGGAGAGGAGGAAGCAATGCACATGCAAATGACATTGTGTTGTTATCGATGTCAAAGTTTGCGCTTATAATAAACTTCAACTACTTCTAACGTCCGAGTAGTAAAACTAATTAAGCGACTTTCCCTTTGTCAAATAGCACACACACACTAAAAAAAGAAAAGAAAAATGCGCAGTAGTATAGTCGAGGGAAGAGGGAAAGGGGGGGAGGGGAGGCTGCCCGCCTGCTGTGGGGCAAATAATTAATGAACTGCAGCAGGACGAAAGCTCTGAAGGACTCAAGGACTGAAGCACACACATGACGCAAGCCAAACGAGCGACGAGCGGAACGGATACACTTCCGCCTTTATTAGTCAACACTGTTGACCAGCTTGAGTGGTGGCAACCCTGATTCTCCACCACCCCCCCCCCCCCCTCTTTCTCGCCCATTGCGTGGGCATCAAGAGAGGGCCACTTTATTCAATTTTGATAATTAGAGCTGCGGTTTATACTTCATTATTAGCATTACTCCAAGTCGGCGCGCCAATTAATTAAACTTATATTGAACTTGAGCTTGTTCGGGGCCAACCACGAGATTAACTTGTATTTAATATATAATTACTAGCAGATACATTTAGTGGTGGATGAAGCTGGCTAAGAGAAAAGTTGTCAGTTAACGCTTAAATAAAGTTATGAAATCAATATTTGGCATCTACCTTTCAATATAGAGTTTTTTTCCCCTTTAAACGATATTAATAAAAAAGTACGTTTTAATAGCTTTAAATCTATGATATGTTTAATGAATTATAAGCTTTATAGATATTGAAATATTAACTGATCATATTTCATAAGAAATTTTTAAATTGAATCAAACAATTTTGATAAAGATTCAACTGTTTTTAAAGACTAAATGAATGAAAGTCAGTTCCTGTTGAATAGGAAACATTCGCACAAGTCTGAGGCCTTGTCAAATACTTATCAATCGACCCTCGCTTTGGTTATGTAAATGTGTATTGTTGTGTGGTAGTATATTGTGTAGTGTAGTGACGGAAGGCGTCAGTTAGACAAGCATTTGAAAACTATTAAACAGCGTCCAAAAGTTCGCATCGCACAAGCGGAAAACTGGGGTCGGAAGGCGCGTGCTGTTGCCTGTCAGAGTTGCCCTTGTTCTCGTTGTTCTCATTGTCGTTGTTGTTGCTGTTGTTGTTGTTGCTGTTGTTATGGCGGTGGTCTATGGCAAACAAACTATGCAGGCTTTTAAGCATTTGTGTAACATTAATTAAATTTATATTCAAACAGCGAGCGACTTAATTTCTAATTTCCGCCTCAGCTTGTGACCTGGCCAAGAACGAGCAGGAGAAGGGAAGAGGCTAGGAAAGGGAAGGTTAAATTGGGTGAGTGGAGAGCTACTCTCACTCTCACTCTTTCTCCCTCCGCTCTCTCTCTCTCGGTTGGTGGCTCTTTGGCTGTCGCCCTGCGGTTGGTTGCGGCTTGTGGCGGCCCCCTTTTGAGTGACTGGCACTTTAAGCCACCTTCCTGGGCGTCGCTTTATTTCGCAGCCAAACAAATGTCATAACAACACACAACTCCGTTCTCGGTCTTTATTTTGTACCCAACAAGTGCAAAATTTATGCCAGCCATACTTTTGTCATAATTGCGGCTCTGTTGGACGCTTGTAGTGAATATTTCTCCCCTTCCTCACTTCATGCAATCGCATTTCTTTTTTGCTGTGCGTTTGTTGAAAAGTGTTGACGGCTTTGAAATATGAAAGGTAACAAGCCAAGCCAGGCCAGGCCAACAACATAATCAGGGGTCGCCTACGTCTCTATCGCTCTCTCGCTTTGCCTTCAGCATCATCGTCACACGTTGACAATATCTGCTGTCGGCTTATTTGCCAGCTCAGCTGCCATATGAATGTGGAGCCAACCTAACCTGGAGTATGGACTCTGGACATTTTGCTCCCTTCTAGTTGTGGCCCTCTTGCCTTTGCCTGCTTCATTTTATGCTTGCTGAGTTAATAGTTGCTCCTTCCCCCTTTGGGTGCGTGTTGCTGGCTGCTGCTGTTGGTTGCTGCTGTTGCTGCAAGTGCCGTAATTTGTAATTTCAGGCAAATGAATTTTTGGCTTTCTGGGCTGAGGCTTAAGCCTGAGCTTGAGGTTGTAGTTGAGGTTGATTCGCCTCTTACCTCTTACCTGCTTCCTCTGCTGTTTGCTGTGTTAATCGTTTTGGCAGGTTTACTAGCTGATACTGCCACAGCCATTGCCGCATCAATTGCAGCTCTTACTCCTTCACCTCTTACTACTTTACCTCCTCCTCGTCGCTGTCAATTGACAAACTGGGGCTGGTTTATCGCTCTGGCTGTTTGGCTGGGGCGTCTGGCTCGCAGTTGACTTTTAAATAAACCATAAAACAAGACTATTCACTTCAGTTGCGCTGTGGCCAGCTATGTTACAACTATATAGCATTCTTTTTTTTTTGTTATTTTTGTTGCTGGGTGGGGTTTAAGCGTTTTATCTCGTTTTTATCGCTTCTTTAGTCCTGGCCTGGCTCTGCTTCACTGAGCCACTGACTGTCCTCCTCTCTCCTCCTCTTTCGGTTGCCCTTTGTCTATCTGCCTGGTTATTACTACTGTCAGCCGTGTTCAATTTCATAGGGTTTCTCTCCTTCGCTTTTTTTTTTGTGCCCCACCCCCCGTTTGCTACTTTCAGTTCAGTTCAGTGGAGTTGGCGAAGGCCACCAATAAAATAGACAGTAAAGTAAAATTGTCAGCTTTGACAATTGCCCCGAAAATAGCCAGTTCACTGTGGAGTGAGCTCTGGACTTCTGCCTATAATTAGCATTAATTTTATAGTTTGGCTTTGCAGCCGGGCGCTGTTGACTGCTTTTAAGTGCAAATGTAATGCATATACTTCTATCTCTCTCACTATCTCTCTCTCTCTTTCTGCTTCTAGCTCTGTCTGACGACTGTCAAGAGTTTTGTTTTGAGACACGCTTAGATTGGACATTATTGGACAGCGGGTAAGTAAACCGTGGGGAGCGTTTGAAGTGTTTGTCCCTGAGCATAATGCACAGTGGATCAATTTGCCATCAAATTATTGCCAACAATTAAAGTATGAAACACAGTTTGTGTGCGGGTTTAAGTTGATTGAAAGATGCAAACAAGCTATGCAAATTAAGTGACACAATTTAGATATTTATTTGATGAGCTCATGAGCTTTTGTTCCATAGTGCAGGCGACTTGGACATGGACTTCGTCATGGTTTTTCGTACTGCAGCTCATCGTAAAAGTTTTTAAGTGTTTGCCAGCCATTTTCTCGTTAGCTGTGAGCTTCTTACCTCCCCCTTCGTCCCTAAACTTATTTTTTGGACGTTGTCCATGTCTCAAATCCAAATCGACAACCAACTTAAGTTGCTCTCTCTCTTCGCTCTTCGCTTTTTCTCTCGCCTTGGGTTGTACTCGAAAATTCTCGTTAAAATCAAAAATTAGCTGAAAGTTTTCAGCAAACAAGTCACAAGCGACATTTGTTTAAGTTCCCTGTCACGGCTGCTGTTGTGGCAACTTTCAACTGGCAACTCAAAACTGAAACTGAAACTGAAACTCGAGCTGTTCCCCTCGTTGTTGTTGTTGTTTGTTGTTGTTGTTGCCTGTGGTTAGGGCAATTTTCAAATTAAATTTTAAGTAGCTGCCCACTGTGGCCATCAAGAAATTGACCGCTTCCTTGTGGGTTCTCTCCACACCGAATCCGAATTCGAATCCTTTAATCTACGAATGTCCCCCGCGGCCCCAAACATAACACTGAATATTCAGTTCGAATGTTGTGTGTGTAGGTCGACTCGGATATAGATATGGATATGGCTATGGATATGGGCAAAAAGCCATTCAATAAATACCACAATTTTCTATCATATATATTGGCATTGTGCGACGAGTAAAGC
The DNA here is from genome assembly GCA_035046325.1 of Drosophila niveifrons. Lineage (NCBI taxonomy): Eukaryota > Metazoa > Arthropoda > Insecta > Diptera > Drosophilidae > Drosophila > Drosophila niveifrons. The sequence continues at coordinate 23,109,385 of JAWNOC010000046.1, forward strand.
CCATAAAGTATTCTCCCTTTCTCTTCCTCTCTTCCTCTCGCTCTCTCATTTTATTTTCAATATACTTTCCATTTCTTTCGCTTCGCCCCTTTGGCTGCTCCTTTTTGCTATTTCTTTTACGACTTTGACTATGACAAATAAAATGTGCATGATTTTATGATCTGTTGATATTCCATTACAATTTTGTAAATATTTTGTTGCTGCACACACCGACACACACACACACTCGCACACGCTTACAATAGACTTACAAATACATTTTATGTGTATGTGCATATGTGTGTGTGTGTGTGTTTGCAGTCATATCCCTCGCTTTTTGCCTGGCAGCTGGTACAATTTTAAAAGGATATTTGGAGCTCTGTTGAGCATTTGGCACAATGGCTGAGCTGAGCGAGTTCCTTCTATTCACTCCCTCTCTCTCTCTCTCTCTCTCTTCTATACTTATGCGGCGTCTGATTGCTTTTGCCGCCCGCCAACAAGTATTCAAGTATTTTCATATACCCTGCATCCATTGAAAAAGCGTCAAAGAAACGAGTTGCACAGCACTGAGAAAAAGGTTCCAGTTCTTGCATATATTTTTACTAAAATGTATTTAATTTATTTAAATATTATAATATATTTCTATAATTTAAGATTTCTTTAAACTGTACGGAAAGTTTGAAAAGAAACGCATAACAAGTAGCAAAGTTATGGGTTAACAAAAATTATCAATATTGTGAGGCATATTAAAATTGACAGCAGCGCCATCTATGTGTCATAGCTATATTTCTAAGTACTAACAACTAGTCAAATTTACATAGGAAATATTTGAAGCAGTTTTAAATGTTCTTTAAAAGGTATCTACTAGTCGATCACACTCTGCTAATTGTGCGCTTCTCTCTTTTTTTCCAATTCTTGTATTTTAAGCTTATTTTTTATCCAATATGCACAATGATGCTTATAAAATGTATTGCTCATGAATCTACAGAAGGACATATGTATGCGTCTCTATCTCTATCTTCATTTCTCCCTCTCTTTCTCTCTCTCTCTGCTGGAGTGTATCGCAGATTATTGCATATTACAAGCTTTGCAGCATTTCGGTTGCCACAACACACTTGGCGCAGCTCGAAACTCAAAAGTTCACACAGGAGGCAAAAGTGGCATAATAAAATTGAAAGACAAAGCCAAAGTAGAGTCGATGCCTCAATTGAGAGAAGTGGCTGCAACTAAAGTGGAGTGGAGGGCGAAGTAGAAACGAGTCTCGAGTCTAGGACGCTTTAATTTTTAACAAGCAAAATTGTTAAACAAATTTCAACTCAAATAGCAACAGCAACTTGCATAAATGATTTATTGCCAGCAACCAACGAAAAACGTAGGAAAAACGCACAAACAGTTGCCTTGTTGTTGTTGCTGCCACTTCAGCTGCCATTTCTAGTTAGGCATCAAAAATTTGCGCCGTGACCAAATACGAAATAGAGGCGCAGGACAAATTCGTGTGGCAAGAGCAACAGAGGCAGCAGCAGCAGTGGCATCTACCACCAATGTCATCGTCATCGTCAAACAGAAAACAGAGCACACTCGAGATGGTCAGCTAGGAGAGAAGGGAGAGAGGGGCGGCCACATGCTCGTAAAATTTTATATCCAATTTTACGATTTCTGACGCAAAAAGTGAAACTAACCATTTCGACATTAGACATGGAACACATCTCGCACTCTGAACGGGACTCTGGACACCCGCAATGAGGAATGGTGAGGAGTAAAGAGAGGGGAGGGGCGGGGCAAGAGAAAGTGAAAGCGCTGCGACTTGCTTTTGGGCGTCAACGAGCGAACAAACGTCAAGGATGCCAGCCTCTTCCCCCCTCATCCACACTTCTCCTCATTTGGTTCGTCTGTCACATTTTTTCTCTGCTCTCGTTTTTCTCAGCTTTTCCTATTTTTGTTTTTTTTTCTTTTTTGACTGGGTTTTGTTGTGCTTTCGATTTGGGGGGGGGTGATGACAGCCAGAGCGACATTAAATGCCCCGCTTCAGTTGTTTGTGCTGCGGCGTAGGCCAAGTGTTGCTCTGACCATTGCCAGCTGCTCTGTGTTGGTCTCCCACTCCGTTGGATGCTGATGCTGATGCCTCACTGCTCTGCTCTGCTCTTCTGTTATGGTCTGGTCTCGACTGTGCTGCATGAGTGGGAACATTGGCATTCGTCTCATATTGATGGTCATGCCTTCTCAATGCCTGTCGCTGTTGCTGTCATTGCTTTGCCAACGAGGGCGGCTCTGCAAGTTTGTGGTTGACAGTTGTCTATTGGATTGACTAACTAAGAAGCAGCTGTAAGAATTTTATGTGCCACATCGATTATGATAATTTTTAATACATGTACAACCTTGGGAACGCGATATTATTGTTGAAAAATACTGAAATATCCCAGAAGTTATAAATGGTATATCAATATACCACTACATTCAAAATATACCGTATCAATATACTACTACAATAAAAATAAATTGTTCCATATCAATATACTGCATTTCAAACATGACATAATACATACAATATAATAATACACACAACATATATCATATATATAATATATACTACATTCATAAAATACCAAATGTATATTGATATGGTACTACATTTGGAATATACCATATCGATATATTACTGCATTGAAAATATACCACAACTTATATACTTCTTCCTCGTTCGAAATACCATACTGGTATACCTGGTATACCATATTAATATACTACTACACTCAAAAGATATATATGTATATGCATATGGTATATTTTGAATGTAGTCGTATATTGATATGATATATTTGGAACGTGACACTAGTATATTGTAATGGTATATTTTAAATGTAGCAGTATATTGAGTTGTAGTAGTATATTTTTATGTTATATTTTTAATGTAGTAGTATGTTGAAATACCATTTATATTAACAAATATCTTATTTTTAAAATATAGAACTCTCCAAGAGTTATGAAATTGAATTGCCTAAACACACACATTATATGTTTATATATAATAATACTTTTTTTACCTCCAGAAGTAAATACTATTGAAGTATTACTAATATTTCAGAATTACAAAACTTAAATGCTCCACTATTGATCTGCTTTTAGTATATATAAAGTAATCATAAAATATGAACTAAAAGTTTTGAATGTTGCTGCCTTTCAATTGTTTGACGCTTTTCCCATTAGCATTGAAGTGCACCTCGCTGCTTGAGCTATGTGTGTCCTTTCGTCTATTGAGTGACTGCTGTCCCTGCGGCTCTGTTGACTCAACATCGACCATAGAGCACTCACTCCCCTTTCCCCTCTCTCTCTCTCTCTTCTCGGAGTCTCTTTCGTAACTTGGCCAAATCAATGGCTGACCGGGTGTCATTAAACGCTTGATCGTTTAATGCCCCACTCACTCCCTCTCCCCCATTCCTCCTCCATTCCTTTTTCCACCCCCACCTCGACACTGCCCCAAGCAGCTGCTTCTGCTTCCAATGCTGGGAGCTTCTCTTTACCCATCTCTCTCTCTCCATCTCACCCTCTCTCTCTCTCTTTGGTTGGCTGTTTATCGTTTCGCACTTCCGTTGGTCAACTTCCTGCAGCGATTGCGATTGGAACTGAGGGAGAAAGCAGAGCTGAGCAACTGAGGGTCCAAAATCAATTGGAAATTAATTTCATGCTTTGATTACCGGTTGTGTGTCGCACGTTTTATGACCTTGAATACGACACATTTGTGTCGTCGCCCATTGACATTGTAGTTGCTGTTGCTATTGCTGTTGCTGTTGCTGTGAATGGTTGTTAACCATTGGCTCTCGTGGCTGTGTCCATTTCCTCACTAAATTAGCCAGGCAATGGCATGAATTGAAACGAAACGACCTCAGAGAAGACCTCAACATCAGCAACAGCAACATCAGCAACAACGGAAGAAGAAGTAGGAGAACATTCCATGCCTCGTCTTGGTGTTGCTTCAATTTATCAAAGCCATGGCTCATTCATCGCCATCGCGTTTGGCAGGTGTGAACAGAGTTGGAGATGGAGATGGAGATGGAGACATCGTGACTACGTGTGCTCCACGTTAATTGAAATGTTTATATGACTTTTTATGGGCTGGCGAAAAAGGCTCATTACGTTTTACGGGATTTCAATGTGGCCTTCATTTGCGCCCTGAAGCTGATTAAAGCAATAGCCACCCACAAAATGCGAATGGCAATAACTCTTGTGTTCATAAAGCCAGCCGCAATGAGTGTATGAGTGTGAGTGTTTGAATACTCGGCGTATTTATATGCAAAAATATGTCCAAGCTCTCTTTCGGAGAAATGTTCTCCCGCTGCGTCTTTTGCATCCTTTTGTGTCAGCAGAAAACTTTTGCAGCACGTTTGTGCAAATCCATTCAATATGGCTGCTGTTGCCCCTCCCCCCCCCCCCCCCCCCCCCCCTTCTGCCACGACCCTTGCAGCATTGCACTTGCTGCACACCTTCAACTTCAGCCAACAACATTCTTCTCCTTAACTCAACTCAGGCTCAGCTCAATCGTCGGCTCATTCGTTTATTCAATGCTTTTCTTCGATTCTGCAGCACAGTTGGATTTTTCGCCTTGTTATCAGGCAGCGGGGAGAGGGGAAAACGAGGAAATCGAGCAACGACGCATTTGAGGATAACCAAAAGGTGCTTTTATATGCTTAATGGAAAATCTAATTTATGACCTATGGCTTTTCTCCTCTTCGCAGACATTTCTCCGCTCTGCTTCGCTTTGCTTTGCTCTCTGCTCTCTGCTCTGCGATTTGTATTTGTCCTTTTTGCAGCTGGAGCTGAATAAGGAGTAGTCGAGAGGGGGGCAGAGGGGAGGCGGAGAAAGGGACAAAGGGACAAAGGGGCAGCCAAGTCTATGCTGAAACAAATGAAGATTAATGCGAATCGAATGTGCTGCCTTCTATAAATGTGAACGTCACTTTTGCTACTACTTTCTGTGTGTGTGTGGCAAGGAGTGCAAATCCTTGGCTATTCAAAAATTAAACATTCCGCATGCATTTATAATTTAAATGAATAACCCGATCAACCTTCGCCCTCCTTTCTACTTCTTCTCTCTCCTTTGCCAAATCAAATTGCATGCAATTTTTCTACTTCAAATCAAACGGAAGTTTTAGCGCATAAATTCAGCTGCTGCTGCTGCTCCTTCTTTTCTATACCCGCTAACCATAATTTAGAAGGGTGTTATGACTTTGTGTGTAAGAGGCAGAAGAAGGCATCTTCGACCCTTATAAAGTATATCTATATTCTTGATCAGCGTTAAGAACGAGACGTTAAGTTACTTTTGGTATTATATCCTTTGGTATATTTTGAATGTAATATAATATCGACATACTAAACATAGCATTCAGTATATTTTCATATTAATGTGGTTTAATTTTGGTATATTTTTAGAATATGGTACTATTGAAAAGGGGCATCTCAGAGCTGAGTGTGATCGGAATATTTTGGTATTATTGCGGTATAATTTTGGTATATTTTTAGAATATGGTGGTACTATTGGAAAGAAGCATTTCAGCGCTGAGTGTCATCGGAATATTTCTGTATTTTTTACGGCATATGTTTGGTATATTTTTAGTATATGGTTTTATTGCAAATGGGTATCTCTGGGTATTTTTGCGTTATATTTTTGGTATACTTTTAGAATGTTTGTGGTTTTATTGAAAATGGGTATCTTAGAGTCATGCTCCGAATAATTTAGTATTTTTGCGGTATATTTTTAGAAAGTTTTTCTATTGTTTGCTCGAAATACTTAAGTATTTTGGTGGTATATTTTTCGACCACAGTTTTATTGTAAATGTGTAGCAGGTAGCTCACAGTCGAGCACACTCGACTATAGCTTACTTATATGTTTTTTTTTTTTTGGTGTTTTGCAAGCCAGTTGATGAGAAGAAGAAGAAGTAGTAGAGGTGGGGCATGCATTGGTGGCACGTGGCACGCAAGTAATTGGCACTAAAATTATGTTCCACAAAAGTTGCCACAAATTGCGCAAATTCGGCAAAAGGCAAACGTTGCCCCCCCAACTCCAACTCCAACTCCTAAATCCAACTCGAATTGCAATTGCCAATTGCAATTGACGGCGATTATCGCGCCGAAAATAGTTAGTTGCAGCCTTTTGTTGTTTGCTTCTGTTTTTCCCCTATTCTTGTTGTTGTTGTTGTTGTTGTTGTTTCGTTTGTTGTGTTGTTTGTTTAACGTTTTTCGGGGCTGCTTCGGTCTATTGGCATTTTAAACGTTATCGAGAACTCGAACCGAAAACTCCATAAACTTGCAGCCGACAAAACTAAACTATTGAGTCCTGGTTACACACACATGTGTGTGTGTAATATATATGTGTGTGTGTGTATGTATTTATATATGTATGTATGTGTGTGTGTATGTTTTAAGCCCCTTTTGCTGTCGTTGTTGCTGTTGCTGTTGCTGTTGCAGTTGCGCTTTTTGTTGCCCAGCTCGAGGTTTCACGCTAGTCGACGCCCTCGCCCTCGCCCACACCCCCCTCCATACCCTACCCCCTCTCCCCTCACCTACCTTGCCCACCCTCTTTTAACAGTCTGTTCAATTTGGAGCAAAGCGGAGCAATTAAGTGTAAAAATGCGAAACACATACGCTCGAAAAGTGTGTGCACCACCAGCAGTAGTTCCCCCTTGCCCCTCTGCTGTGTGTGCTGCATGCCACATGCATGCCAACGCTGCCACCATAGATGCCACGCATGTTGCATGGCCATGTCACCTTCCTAAGCGAAATGAGCAGCAAATTGGCAGTAAATTTGTTTGCTATTTTTCTTCTTTCTTGTGCAGTTGCAGTTGCAGTTGTTGCAGTTGCATTTGTTGTTGTTGTTGCAACAGCGGTTGTTGTTTCTGTGTGTTTTGTGCGAGTACGAAACGAGTTTTGGCCAAATAGCCCCAAATGGAGGGGTTGCAGCTTGCGGCTACTCAAGGGGTGGCAACTAAATCGCATCTCCACTGCGTCAACACAATACTCGTACTATTGATGCCACAAGCGCCCTCAGTTGCCACATGGCCTGCCACTTAAACTTGTTCTGTGTGCAAATTAAAATTTTTTCGCCGCTTTTCGTCCAACTGAGATTCAGTTTACATGCCATAAAGGCAGCAGCAACAGCAGCAGCAGCAATGCCTCTGGCTGCTGCCACGCTTTGTTGCAGCAGCAAAAACAACAGCGACAGCAACAGCGACAGCGCCGTCTGAAATAGCTGGCAATAACTCGAATTCAAAGCACAACGGGCTGCCCAGAGGGGGGCGGGGTAAATGTCTAGGCACTCTGTCATGCACTAGCCACGCCCCCTGCTGACCCCACGACCCCCCCCAAAACGCCCACTTACAGTCTGCTGGCATTCGTAGTGGACTCAGCTGCTTTTTGCTGCTGCTGCTGCTGCTGCTGCTGCTGCTGCTGCTGACACGCGCTTGAAACCTTGCCCCGCTGGGCATGCCACACACACACTCACACCCCACACACACACACACATGCAGACAGACAGACAGTCGCAGCTGGCAACAAATTGCGTAAGTGCTCGACACACACAGCGAATCGATTGACTATCGAAATGTGCCTAAAACAAAAGCGCAGAACCCGACTTAGACACAGACTCAAACCCCAGCCTAGACTCCAACTCCAAGCCAGACTGAAACCCAGACTCAAACCCTGACCGTGACATTGAACCTAGCTGGAATACAGTGAAAACTTTGCTAGCCAACATTATTTTCGAGTTAAATACAATTTTAAGAAATTCAGTAAATAAATATTACTAAATTTAAATAGTTTAGTTATTTTATAAGCTATCGCAATTTTTGCTCTAATAGAGTTAAAATTTCCCTGAAAACCTTTTCAAAATGAACGTCATCGAAAAACTGCTTTGAAGGGAAATTTTGATGACCCTTTTTTGTGCTGCTGTCCATTTGCGACAATTGTTTAGAGCACAACTCGCACAAAGCGAAAATAGATCCCAGCGAATCTATTCGCAGTAGCCAAGCCATTAATTTCCCCTCCACTTCAGCGCTCCCCTCTTATCAACGCTCTGAAAACTGGTTGTGAATTCGCGAACAAATCGTCTGGCAAATTATTATGTATGACGCTTCTTCTTTTGTGAGCGCATGTTGCATGTGGCATGTTGAATAGCTTGCCCCGAGGTGTTGTGCCTCAGATTGCAAAATATTGATGTGTCGCAATTTAAGGGGCGTCTGCAATTTGATATTTAATAAATTACTATTTTATCGTCTGGCCCAGCACGATTCTCGTCGGTTAGTTAATCTTGTTAGCAGCCAATTTGGAATTTATTACTTAGATTATTGCATTTAATAGGCGCTCATGTTTCACACATTTATCTATTTTTCTTAATCATTTGCGATGTTTTTGGTTAACAGCAAACAAAACTCGTTACGAAAAGCTAGTGGCCGTTACTTTGTGCGAGGTTGCCACAAAGCTAAAACTGGCTTGAGCGTTGCCACATCAAATACCCATAAGCTGCGAGTATGCTATTTAAAGCTGCTTGCTATGCGGCACAGCAGTTTCGCTTGAAGCTGTCTGCTATGTAAATAATGGTTTTTAGCACATACGATACACCAGGGAAATATGTATAGGGTGTGTGTCTAAACTATGTTACGCTATTCCCCTTTTTAGCTGGGACTCGAACTCTTGCAAGTTAACTTTATTACAGTTTAAGAACGACTGGCACTGACAGATTTACATTAATCATCCGCAAGTTGGCAGTTTAATTTGGAATTTGGTTTCGTATTCGCGACAGAAGTACGACTCAAAGTTGTAACGAATACTGCTCTGCTCGTAGGGCTCAAAGTGCTGGGGGGAAAATAAAAAAGGTTAAAATCTTAACAGTTTGAAATACATATTACTTACATTGTCGAACACAATACTGGGCACAAAGGACAATTGGATAGCGAGTGTCTCTCTGCCGTAGGGCGCGAGGATCTCCGCTGTTGTGCGGCTGCTCTTGCACTGCTTTGCTGCTGTGACATCCAGTTTGAGGTGCCTGGAACACTCATCTATTGCGTTGCCGTAAGAGCGAAGCATGCAGTTGATCAGCTTAAAAGCTGGCTGCAGTTCCAGATGTTCCAGTATGCACGCATGCAGCGCATTTAGCTCGCACTCCGGTTCGCCATGTTGACAATACACTTCCATGCGGTTCAGAGCTGTGTTATTATAAAACTATCAAAACGCTAGTCAAACTGTAGCGATGAAAATAACTCTTTAGAACTCACATTTGCCTTGCCAAAGGGATAAAGTTTTAGATCCACGCGAGGCCACCAATCATTGTCGAATAGAGCATCATGCAGTCGGCGTCGAATGAAGTACATGCTGTCGGGGCAGAGCGCCTCATAGTGTATGGCGAGGGGTAGCCTGGGAATAACGGGGAATGCAGTTGTGCTGATCTCATCAGCTGGCAGCGTTGAAGTTGTCCCAGTTGTCAAGCTTATCAGCAGCGTCAAAATAAAAGACAAAGCAAAAATGCCGCGTCCAGTTAAATCCATTTTAAGAGTGAACAACACAGCTTCACTTGTGAAACGCAACTGTTTTCAGTTCCTCCCAAATGTGTTCTCAAATAAAACTACAAAAGCGATCAGCGTGCACATTCTGCCTCTCCCCTTCCCCCATCTCATTCTTCCTCTGCTCAAAGAGCGCTATGCAAACTAGCCATTCGCATTTGTTTTTGTTTTTGTTCTGTTCAGTTCCGTTGTTATCTATGAATATAAATTCGTTGATACACACACACACACATACAAATAAACTCATATATTTAGATCTGCGCGTCTGCGTTTCGCTCTCTCTCTCCATTTCCATCTCGCTCTCCCACACACTCTGCGTGTATTTTAGTCGATTAACCCATTGCGGTTGCTTAGCAAACACGACAGAACATGCAAAAGCCAATTACGTGCTTGGTTTACCCGCTATTAAACCAATAATTATACACATTAAGCCAATATATTAATTACCTACACACATTAGAACATTGCACACACGCAGATTAACCCTTGGGGGTGCTAAGCGAATACATATATTTAATTGCAGAAATTAAAAAGGAGATATTTCTATATTATTATATTATTGTAGTATTATTATTCCAATACTGTTTAGCGCACATACATAAATTGAGTAATAAGCTAAGCCAAATTATATTTAATTCTATGAGGCACCCCTATTCTTGTTTCAAGTTTGCTTTGTTACAGTTTGGAAGTGATTGGCATTAACAAGCACACATTAATCGACCGCAAGTGGGAAGTTTAATTTGGAAATTACGCACGTACTCGTTACAGAAAAAAGCCTCGAAGTTGTAGGGAATTTTGGTCTGCAGGTGGGGTTTAAAGTGCTCTAAAGAACAGTGAATGTAAAACCTATTACAGTTTTAATGCTAGTACTTACATGACCAAACACAATACTGGGAACAACGTAGGGCGTGAGGATCACCGCTATTGTTCTGCTGCTCTTGCACTGCTTGGCTGCTGTGACATTCAATTTGAGTTGATTGCCGCATGCAATTGATCAGCTGAAAGCTGGGCGGGGGATTCAATTCGCCTACTGCATAACTCTCTTCAGTTATCAGCCTTAATAGTAAACTAGAAAATACCAAGTACCAACCATTTTCGAGTGAACAACACTGTTTCTTTTGTGATTCACAAGTTGTGGAACACAACTGTTCTCAGTTTCTGTTCCTACACACCTTACAAAATTACACATACACAAATTAACCCTTTGGGGTTGCTAAATAATATTGTTATTCATATTTAGTATAAGCAATACATTGCGGTATTAAAGTATACTAAAATAGCGGAGGCTATTATATATATACATATATACTTATTATTAATTTAAAATATGCAAACATAAAGTTAACATAATTCATACGTTTCCCAACACAGTTAACAGCACTTGACACAACTTGACTGTGCTTTTAGCACATGCTTAATATCAATTGAAATTAAGTGGCAGATGTGTTAAACATTAATTCTAATTAAGTACAAAATGGATAACGCAAACACAACAATTAACCCATTGCAGTCGAAAGTTGAGCGTGAAATACGCTTTAAATCATTTTTCATATCGGTTGATCGGAATAAGGCGTTGTTGAAAACTGGTTGCAGATCGTTTTACGTGTAATCACAGTTATTAATGGGATATGCGATTTATGCGAGTATTTGATAAAACGCCCACCACACACGAAAATAACGGGAAATGCACCAAAATGGGCATTTAAATTGTGCATACAACAAAAGCGGTAATTAAAGCTGTTTCAATGTTTTGCATGTTAAGCTATTAATAAGTGGTTGCCAATGGGTTAATTCAAGTGAGAAAGAGAGAAAGAGAGAGAGCGAGAGGTGCGATGTCACTGCGGGTTGCGCTTCTGCATATTCATAGCCAATTATGTGTGTCCAACGAGTCGGTTGACATTAACAAATCATAAACAATGAAGACAACAATAGTTCAGTGCACTGTCATGTATTGTGTGTAAGTGTGTGTGTGTGTGTGTGTGTGTGTGTGTGTGTGTGTGTGTGTGTGTGTGTGTGTGTGTGTGTGTGTGTGTGTGTGTGTGTGTGTGTGTGTGTGTGTGTGTGTGTGTGTGTGTGTGTGTGTGTGTGTGTGTTGTGTGTGTGTGTGTGTGTGTGTGTGTGTGTGTGTGTGTGTGTGTGTGTGTGTGTGTGTGTGTGTGTGTGTGTGTGTGTGTGTGTGTGTGTGTGTGTGTGTGTGTGTGTGTGTGTGTGTGTGTGTGTGTGTGTGTGTGTGTGTGTGTGTGTGTGTGTGTGTGTGTGTGTGTGTGTGTGTGTGTGTGTGTGTGTGTGTGTGTGTGTGTGTGTGTGTGTGTGTGTGTGTGTGTGTGTGTGTGTGTGTGTGTGTGTGTGTGTGTGTGTGTGTGTGTGTGTGTGTGTGTGTGTGTGTGTGTGTGTGTGTTGAGCTGTCGCTAATTGACAGACACAGCTCCATTTTGGCCAGCAAGTGAAGCGATGTTGGTTTGAGTTTGGTTAGCAAACCAGTTGAACTAGATGCGAATATGACAATGATAAATACTCGTTAGAGCCAAAGGAGCAACTACACTGTCTCTTTCTCTCTCCACACACACACACACACACACAGCGTGGCATTGACCAGCAAGCAAAGACTTTGCTGCAACACTCTTCACTTGGACAATTTCAGTTTCTAACTAACATTTCAAACGGATTTAATTGCCTTGGAATTGGAATTGTTGTCTGTCTGTTTTCATGGTCAAGGCTTGCACGCAAGAATGCTGCCCCAACGCGTTGCAACCAACCACTTGCAACCATTTCCATTGGCGACACACTCAACTGACTACACAAAAAGTGACAGTGTTTTATGACGTGTTTAATGCACCTTCATTTTTTTATTTCCGCACATTAATTGGCTGTTATTTCAATTCCATATTCCAGCCCCAGACTCGCAAAAGTATCAATCCAAATCTCGAATCTCGAATCTGAGCTCCCAATGCGTCAGTGCAACAACAACAACAACAATTAACCCAAATTGCGTTTTGCTGTCCAATTGACAACAGCTTCAGGCCAACTCACGAATATCGTCTTAACTCCCTCTCTCTGTCTCGCTCTCTTCTGTCTATCTCCCTCTCTTTATCTTTGGGTGTTTGTGCCAGTTTCTCTGGCTTTTCTAGAGTTTCCAATTCCATTTCCAATTTGCATTTGTCTCGTCTTTTATACCCTAACCGAAAAGAGAGTTGCTAGACATTGACATTCAATTGAAATTTAGACTTCTTTTTGATTTCTTCTATTTATTTTTAATCCCCTCTGGTCGTTAACCCTTGTGTGTCTCACTCGGTAATCAGCTTAAACTACAAGTATTTTAAACTACTTGTTTAGCTTGTTGCTTACTTGTGGTATTTTTATAATTGTGCCCCAACCAAACAAGCTTCTCTCTCTCTCTCTCTTTCTTGTGAAATTCAATTTGAAGGTTCTTTGTTCGCATTGTGGTTTTAATATGGTTTTTAAAATTAAATGAAATGTGCGTTGAATAATGAGTTACACAGAACGAGTTTCTTCTCAGCTGATCGCTGCTTGCTTCTGGGTTTACTCATCTCCCAAAATTAGGATGCACTCAGTGATGATGATGATGATGACTCGATGTTAATTGCAGCATTTAAAGAGTTGAGACTACAAGAAATACGTGTATTTTGAAAAGTGTAGAGAATATATACTAAGAGACATATTTAGTATATTGAAGAATGTCTGCACTAAACATAGTATATACTACAAATATATGCTAGATATTTCTTTTTGTTTAGAAGAATGTAAAAAGCATATGTATATAGCAAACAAATATTTTGTAATTACTTTACACAATATATTGAATATAGACTGCACTATATATAGTATATACTGAATACTACAAATATATACTAAATATTTCTTTTTGTTTAGAAGAGATTCAAAAGAATACTTATATGGCAAAAAGGAAATATAAAGTATATTCGAGAGTTAATTTATACAATATATATACTATATACCATATACTATAATATATTATATATTTCTATATAAATCAATTTTGGTTATAATAGAATACAATATATACAGCAATAACGATATAGTTAGTATATTCATGAGTGGCTTTATTTGGTATAAAGTAACTCTTGAATATTTACATATATAGTCTATAGTATTGTATAACGTATAAATATCATATAAAGACACTCTTGAGTATACTAAATATTTCTATTTTTTGTGGAAAAGAGTGAAGAGAATATATGTATAGCAAAAAAGATCTATATAGTATATTCAAGAATGACTTTTAGTATTATAGATTTAATGTATACTATACAAAAACGCTTAAAAAGAATATTTGCAGTATTTTAAATATTTCAAAAATGGCATTTAGTATTATATTTGGTATATACTATATACTGTATAGTAAGGAGTAGTATTACTTTAGTTTTCTTGCAGTTTCTCAATGGCTGTTGTTTACTCGTTTGCTGACTTGCAACTCGAGTGTTAAATTCGTGAGGCAACTTTCAATGCGACGCCGCCTGTCGCGTTGCATGCGGCTCATTTTGTGGGTCACGGTGGACCAGTTTTTTGTTGTGTGTGTTGTGGCAGGAAGAAATTTACAACAACCGCTTGTTGCGCATATCATTTGGAGCACTCACATTCATTCACGTTATATACTCGATCATTTTTGGCAGCGAGTGTGTGTTGCACAAGATTTACGTATGAAATTAGCAACCGTTAGGCGAATGATCTTCTCTCTCTAAGCTCCATTCGCTGCAGTCAATGAGAGAGAGAGACGTGTCTGCTCATAATACTCGTAGTCTATTCATATGCACTCGAATGCACTCTAAGCCGCCTTCTTATGCAAATTATCTAGCTGGAAGGCCTCTTGTCTCTCTCATCTCTCTGAGTTGAATAACTCGCATTCAGTCTGAGCTGCTCTTATGCCTAATTTCCGTTGTCAATTTCTGATTCTTTATGGCAGCCGCAGCGAAAAAGCCGCTCACACAGCTCATCGTGAGTCGATTCGAGTGAGTGTCGAGACTTATTAGAGACACTCTGGCATAACTCAGAGCTGCAGCTGCAACTGCAACTTCAACGGAGGAGCGCGGCTATTAGATGGAGCCTTGCCTCATCGCTACATTTCTTGGCTACGAGTATTACATGATGACTTGCAACCGAAGACTCCCCTCTCCCTCTCCCTCCCTCTCCCACCCTCTCTCTACTCCTCCCTCTCGCAGTCTTTGCGGCTTTGCTGTCTTTTGGTTTGCGTGCAAAGCGCTTATAAAATTCAAAAGAGTGGAGAGCTAACTTTAAGCTGCTTAACTTGGAGATACTCTGTAAAGAGTGAATGCCAAGAGTGAAGACATTTTGTAGCTGAAATTCCAAAGTGTTCAATGGTAGTAAAGTTTACTTTAAAAAACGCAAAGCATTCCACTTTCTGAAGATCACCATAATTTGACATTATTTTCTACGTTTTCCAATATATGGAGCATAAAATTAAAGTTCTAAAATGTGAAACATAGTTAGAAATGTTTTTTAATAGCGTAAAACCATATTATACAAATATACCAAAAATATACCATAAAATACTAAAATATACCAAAGGCTATATTTAGTATATCAATATTGTACAATACTAATTATTACATTATCGATATACCTATAAACAGCCTTTGGTATATATTCTACAAATATACCAAAAATACCATAAAATACTAAAAAATACCGAAGGTTATTTTAGTATATCAATATTGTACAATACTTATTATTACATTATTGATACAGCCTTTGGTATATTTTGTAAATTTTGGTATATTTCGAATGAAATTCAATATTGATGTACCAAATATTGCCTTCGGTATATTTTAGTAGAGTTGATATATTTTGAATGTTGTACAATATCGATTACACAGCATTCGGTATTTAGTATTAAATATACCAGATTGTCAGCGAAAACAAAAGTATTATTTAAATAACTATAATAAAACAAAACATTTTCTATATTTTCTATTCATAGTGCTCAAGAAATTCGTCTTTACAACCCTTTCTTTGCTTCGCTTCTTCTATCAAAATATTCAGCACTCGCATCGAAGTCAGTGCTGGCAATTGTTATAAACAAAAAGCGCTGCAAACAATGTAAAAATTGCTACGAATTGTAATAGCAAAATGAAGCAAATATGCACAACATTTAATTTCAATATTATAAAACATATTTCATGGCAGTCAATTTGAATTTATGCCGCCCAAAGATTTTGTTGATTGATTTATAATTTATAGCACAAGGTACGAGTATAATTCACTCCTTCTCTCTCTGAACTGTGGCTTAACTTTCCAATTTGCTGTGGGCTTCGCATTTGGCTATAACTGAAAATAAGGCTCGTATATTACGTTTGCTTTCAAGCCAACAAACAAAGCAAAGCTGTCAGCACTGAAGAAAATCAAAATGCAAGCCCGAAAATGAAGCCAAAGCTGAAACCGGGCAAAAATGACGCCACAAGTCTTACCACGAAAATGCATTTTAGCATTTTAGCCGTTTACCATACGAGATTGCAGCTGCCAAACAGCAAACAATTGCTTTTGGCGGCTGGGCTTGGCTCTGAGAGATTAAACTTTGACATTCTTGAGTGTCCAGTTAGAGAAAGAGATATTTCGACAGCTTTATTAGCATATCTTTTAGTAGGAATTTCATAAGAAATGATGTGCTCCAGTTTCGCATTTGAATTCGAGAACGAGAAGCGAACTGGTTCTTGCGGTTGAAATATGAGTTTACATCTTGGCCACGTTAAGTTACGTCGGCTGCTTCTTTTTATGGCACTTGTTACGCGCTGTGCAAAACAGTTAGTTCCGATGCCAATAACCTGAAATCCAGTTGCAACTGCGTAAAAGTAAATTACTGACTAACTGGCAGATATGTTAGTCCATTATAAATTATATGTCTCGAGTGTGTTTAGATAGCAGCTAGCAAAACATGAGCTAAGCGCCTCCAAACTGAGCAAACTGACGCAACTTCCAACGCCTTCAGCCATAAGTCACACACACACACTTAGAAGAGAGATAAAGTTCTGGGGGAATACTTATTTATAATTGTAGCATAATTGCTTTGCGAGGCTTTTACGTGTATGACATCGACATCAAGATCGAAATAGCAGCTGACTCAAATTGGGAGCAAGACACGTAGAAAACCCAAAAAAAAGACAAACGAACCTAAAAAGAAAAACTGACTGATACTGACTTTAGTAGGGCACTCTTCTCGGTCGCTCGTTAGCTGTTCTTTCTAATTGGATTGTGAGCAAAAGCGCAAAGCCAAACGGCAAACAGAAGACAACAAAACAGCAGACAGACAGACAGACGGACAGACAGACGGACTGAAAGTAGTGAACAGCAAACGAACTACAAGATACTCGTAGTATTCGCACAATGACATGAGAATGCGTGTATCTCTCTCTGAACAAATGAAAGGCTAAATACGAATAACGACTTTTACTAGTTTCTATTTATATATGGCAGGCCACCCAATACCCTAACACAACTAAAGGGTCTACACGGTTCGTGAATAAATCAAAGTAATTTGTCATGAAAATCTGACATTCCATCTCTAAGAATTTGTCGACACTCTTTTTGAGATAAGAAGATAGTAGAGTTTATTTGCTAAAATCTGGAAAACAAATTTTATTATGTATAGTATTTGTTATTCCAACAAATTCTAAAGAACAAACTTATCTAAGCATTCTAGTTGAAATGAAATAAATTTCTTTACAACTAGATTAAATAGCTGTTACTAAATTGAAGTTTAATATTTTATATCTCTATCTGTTAGACTTAAGCTCTATCATGATCAAGTGATCATGAGGTAAACTTATTTTAATGAGTACCTTAAATAATTTCTAAAATTCTAAAGAACTAATTTAGATAAACATTCTCTATTATTTATTTTAATTATTTGTATACAGGTTTTCTACATTTTTGTAATTAAAGCGGTACAATAGAAAATATACTGTCTTTCTTTGATTTCTCATTCATTAAATTTACATTATATTTCAGAAATGTAATTTGAATGATCTTCATTATATGTTTAAAATATGACTTTGCACTTTTTATGACAGAAATGACAAATTCAAAAATTCCCTTTAAATTTATCAATATCTTTTATACTTAAGCTTTATCATGATCAAGTTTTCGTGAAGATAACTAATTTTGTTGTGTAACTTAAATAATTGCTATAGTTCTGTTTAAGTTGTATGTTTCTTTTATTAATAGCTACGTATTAACTTTTTATCTTACAGAAGAATTCTTGCGCTGTGAGGAATACTTAAGACGAAGCAGAATGAATCATTTATCAAAGTGTTGGACAAGTGTATCTGGAGTACGTCATGCCGCTGGCTAAGTAGAGAAGTTGAGAATGGGAATGAATATATCAGCGAGGTAAGAAGCGGAAATGTCAGGTAACAAATTTACGAGCATTGGCCGATGGGTTCATTCCGTTGCTGCTGCTTTTGGCAAGGCTGTTGGCGCTGAAGCGTTCAGCAACAAGTGGCCGGGTCAACAACAACAGCAAGAACACAATGAGAAAGCGGCGTTCTAATCACATTAGCACACTGACCAACAATGGGCTATTAGAATGAAACGTTTGCGAATCAAACAAATTGCGACCCGGCCACATAATTACTGCCGATGCCGCAGTGCAAATATTTTATGCCCAAGATCTTCCATTGTTCGTCGTCGTTTAACTCGGCTTCAGCTTCGGCTTCAGATTGGCTTGGAGGTGTTCACAGACCAGAGACCACGCCAATGAGCCGTTGCGCAAGATTTATAACGCCTTTGGCCGGGGGGGATCCGTCCAACTGTACGTATACGTAATGTGCTGTGAGGCTTCCGTTAGAATCCGCCAGCAATTGCTTTAAGCCGAGGCGCATTGTCAGCGTACTCAGTACTCAGCGTAGTACCTTTGTATGTGGGTCTAGGTCGAATGCCTCGCCTCGCTTTGCTTCGCTTTGCTTTTGCTTCTGTGTGTGCAGCCAGCTGAGAAATTCTTTGGCGTCCGTTTTCGTCTATTTCGGTATCGCCTTTTTTTCGGTTAGTGTGTGACACAAATTTTTGGGACGACGACGCGACGACAAGCGAAATTACAATTCGTCGAGTTGAAATAGGGTAACACACACACACACACTAGGGGACAGCAATTTGTAGGCCCCCCCTCCTGGGTCAGAGCACCTCCTCCTCCTCCTGCTTCTTCGTCGGTTTGGAAGAAACTCGTTTCCGTCTACCTTGGCTTTTGTTTTTGTTGCATTTACTGTTGTTTCAGCTGTCGCCGTTGCCTATACCGTTGATTACAATTATTTTCAATTAAATTGTGAGAGGAGCAAAGCCAAAAAGAAGCTTTTTTCACAGTCTGTTTACATTTTGTATAAACTAAACAGCTGTTTAGCTGAGAGAGCGCACGCAAAACTCACAGAGTGGGAGACAGCAAGCGCAAGTTGAGAGAGCGCCACTTGCACGAGTCAGAGAGAGCGACGTCGTAAATGAAAAGCTAAGCCCCCTGCAAAACTTTTGTCAATTGATGGAGCACTAGCACACACATACAAACGTACATTCGCAGTACAACTACAGCGTACGTAGGTAAAGCAAAGGCAAACGCAAACACAAAAGCAAAGACACAAGCAGAGGCAAAAGCAAAGCCCCACTAACAAAACTCGACGAGCCGCTGCTGTGCCGCAGTCAGTTGTTATCGGAACTTGGTGCCGCTGTGATGTCCGAGACGTCGACGCGCACGGTTCGTTAGTGTTTTGTGCTGTGTTTGTTACTTTTGTGTTTAGTTGTTGGGGTTTCGCCGTTTGCACTATTCGGTTCGGTTTTTGGTTTTGGGTCTAGCCTGCCCTGGCCTCGTCTCGTCTCGTCTTGATTGCGTCTCCCTCTTACCACTTCTACTACTACTTCTACTTCTGCCTGTGCTTGTGCGCGCTCTCTCGCTCTGGCTCTCTGCGTCTCTCATCTTTCATCTCCCACGCGCGCTAGCTTAACCTCTCTCACGCTCGGCTCTCTTTTGACATCGCACAAATACAACATTTTATACAACTAGCGGGCTGCAAAAAACCACAAAAAAGTTTAATAATAAAATAACCAAGTGACAGCCAATAATATTTTAATACTACAACTGTTGTGCAGTGCATAAATAATTCTAAAAATATCCAAATACTTTGATAACTTTTACACACACACACAAACACACAGGCATACGTACATGTAGAGCACACTATAATAATCAATTCATAGAGAGAAACCAACAACAATTTCTTTGGCAGCTCAAGTTCACGGATCGTTGTTGTTGTTGTTGTTGTTATTGCTGTTGGTTTTTGCGATGGCGATTTGGTTGTCAAAACAACAAGATTTTTTGATGTGCAAAGTGAAATTGTTTGATGCGGTGAAATTGCTTGCAATAACAATAAAAAACTCAAGACTGAGTACTTAAGGCGCTTAAAACTAGTAGAATAAACATGTCCAAGCATGTGTGTGTGTACATATATATCACCGGTGTCTCTCTCCCACTCTAACGCTCCCACTCTCTATCGCCCCCTCTCACTTTGTCTGCTTGTCCGTTATCATTATGTTGTTTGTGTTGTTCTGCTTTGAACTAAACAGCGGTAAACAGCGTATGAATGAATAAGTCGAGTACAAAACGTGTACTACAAGTTGCAGTTGTTTCTTTCCTTGTTTTCTGTTGTATGGTGATTGCATTGTTCTTCAATTTGCTCAGTTGCCAGTTGCCAGTTGGTGTTTTCCCACTGTCAGCATTTTGATTGCAAGTGTGTTGTGATAACGAGCGCGTTTAGTCTATTTTCTGTCTCCTCCTCCTCAAGTTTCTTATCTCTGACCCCGTGAGACTGAGCGGTCAACTGAATAATCTGTTATATATATGAATACTATATAATACTTTGCGTGTGCGAAAGTGTCGTGTCGTCGCGAATCGCGAGTGCAACAAACAAATATATATATATATATATATGTTTTAATCAATTTGAAAAATAATAATGTATAATAATTTCATTGGCAATTGCATTTAATTCAAAGCGGAAATAGTTTCAGATAAAAAGTATATACAAGAGATTGCAACAAATGAAAAGAAACTGCAAATAAATTATTGTGAGTGCAATAAAGCGTAAACAGTAACACAAGAAATACTGCAAAGAAAAGAAAAAGAAATTAATATACATACAACTATATAAAAAGTTAAACGTTACATTTAAAGCCGCATCGCATCAACATTGAAATTGAAATTGAAATTGGAATCGACATCGATATCAAAACGTTGGAGTGTGGTAAGTTAATCGCTAATTAGCTAATTAGCCACTTAGTTGTAGCTTAGTTGTAATCAGTCTCCCCCTCTATCCGCTGCTTCCTGGAAATTCCTCGAGCTGCCCATTTTCGAGAAGCGTAAAAAACGGCTAGAAAATCAATAAAGGCTGACTTTTAATGCCTGTCTGTGAGTGTGTGTGTGTGTGTGTGTGTGTGTGTTTCGGTGTCTGCTCCCCTGCCTTGAACTCGGGTGGCTTGTTAACGCTTTTCATTAGCAACAGCTGATTGCACAAGCTGCTCTGACAAAATGACCTCCAACCACAGCGCTTCCCCCCACGCACTCGCTGTCACCTTCCCCCCCCCATCTTCCTCCTCCTCCGAATATCCTAACCTTGGCGCCCTCTCACTTGGCATGGGGGTGTGGCTGCCACACTCAACTAGCTGCTGCTGCTGTGGCGCCTTATTTATGTTAGTTTCTGTCCCCAGACAACGTGACGCGATGCGACGTTTGTGTTTTTCTGTTCCACATGACTTAGTTGCGCCCAATCTCCGCTCCCATTTGCATTTCCCTTTTGACACGCCCACTTGGGACTCTGCTTCAAGTGGGCAGCACTCTTTAGCACTGAACAGTGCACGCTGTTCAGCTCTCAAGTGCTGCATTTGCCACTTCATCATTTCAATCAATGTCGCACTGCAATGGGCGCTCCTTCTTCTTCCTCTCTCTTTCTGTTAATACGAGTACGTGTGTGAGTATGGGTGTGCGTGTGCGTGTGTGTAACAGTGCCCTCGTCAAATCAGGCCAACAATAAACAACAAACTCACACCAGGCGCAAACACACAACACAACACAACAAACAACAGCAGCAGCAACAATAACAACAATCAAAAGCTTTGCTTGTTTTGACATTTGCCACGCATGCGAAGTGCTCATCCTTCTACCTCTCTCTCTCTCTCTCTCTTCGTTCTACGCTCTCTCTTGGTTTTTGCGAGCCACGTGATTTGCTCTCCTCATCCTCTCAGCTGTCAGCTGCACTTTGACTTTCGTTCTTAAGCTCCAGGGCATTGAAAAGCTTAGAACAACAAAAGCTCAAGCGGCTGTTGCCAAGCCAACGTCAATTGCATCCTTGAGAGCTTTTTATGCCAAGTCACTGCAAATTCCTATGCACTTTATTGTTCTCTTGACACTTGTTGATGTCATCTCAAAGGAAAAGAAAATATTGCTGTCTTTAAGTAATTTCTGCAGTATTTGCTTTAGTTGAGTTTAACCTTGACATCAAAAATAACTCAATAATTAATCGATAATTAACATATATTTAAAAAGCAAATATTAAATTTTCTCAGAAATACCAGTTATTTATATTTAGATTTTTTAATAATAACATTTATGACAAGTTTAGTTGAGCAAATCTTAGCTTATTTATAATGAATCTTTAATATATTTATTTAGAAATCAGAATAAAATTAGTTAATCTTTCAATATATATAGTTAATACATAGTTGGGTGTTTAGTGAAATCTTTTTTTGAAAATATTTTGAAATATATTATTATTAATCTTAATAATATTAGTTTCAAATGCTCATTCTTTTCTTTCTTTTACTTAACCTGAATATTATGAAAGATATTGTAGTCTTTTAGAAAGCATAGTAAAGTCAGCTTTAACTGAGTTCATCCTTTTGATTAATAACTTCTTTGCCTCTTCCCATGGTATTAAACTCGTTTATGCGCTGAGATGACTTTGCCAGTTTGTTCATCGCATCGCATCGCGTTGCCTGTTGCACTTTCACTTGCCCCGGTCGCATTCTAAAGTGAAAGGAGCTACTTACTCGAACGTTCGTATGTTAAGAGTTGGTGCTTTCTAAACTACAGCCCCTTACTCTAAAGTAGTTGGTAAATCGAGTGCCCATTCACAAGCCACTCAAAAACACACACACTCACAAATACGAATAAGCAAAAAAAAAAGCATACGCAATGTAAACTGATCGTGCGCCTCTCATGTGATCTTAGCACCCACGAGTATTCAATGGATGAAACCAGACCGAAACAGAAAACAGAGAAACAGTGGAATAATAAAAACAGCAACTGGCCTCAAACATTCTATTTCAATTAGTGTAACTGACCTATGCCATTTGTGGTGTGCACGTTTTTTTTCCAGCTCATTGTTGGCCTTTGTTTATAGCCCCAAAAAAACAACAGCAACAATAACTGGCTCAAACATTTGGATGAATGTCTGCGCAATCCGTATTCAATTCATATATTTTTTTTTTTTTTTTGTTGGGTATGTCGAGCAGAGCTTCACATGCTCGCCAAAACAATAGTTGCTTTTATTTTTATGTTTTGTGGTTTTTAATTTTGAGTTCAAATTTAGATTTTTCGGCGGTTTCTTTTTACATTGCTATTGAGAGCTGAAAACTTCACTTAAGCTGACATTTACTTAGTGATTTGTGTAAAATGTGTACTTTAAGAGTCATAAATCTGTTTTTCGTGGTTTTTTTCCTAGCTTCGAAGTCTATTAAATAGTTTACGTTGCGTGCTTGGAGGCAGTCTTAAATCAGTTACTTAATCCAACAGCAGCAAGAGTAAATTTATCTAAATAATTAGGATTAATCTATTCAATTTGCGCGTTTAACATGTTCGCACAAGTTAAGATCAGCATGAAGTTATTCGACTGTCACATCGATATAACAACTATACTATATAGTAGCTGCCGATATGGTGTCTGAAGTCATCAAGAGTCACGCGAAGCGAGAGCAATATATCATTGTTATGTATCGGAATGAATCTGCTGTAATTGCCAACAATTTTCATTTGATCAATTTTAATATAATGTTATTTGCTAGCATTTGATTGCATTAAAAATTGACGAGCTGTCCGCTACTTTTTGATATATTAGCTGGGGAAAATCATATCGAATCAAAACTGGAAATTGTTCGGGGCAAAAATGACACGCGATAAACATACAGCAAAATATTAAGCCAAACGATTTATTAAATGTATTTTTGACATTGACGTTTAATACCTGCCACAGTCGCAGTTTCGATTGTTGTTGTTGTTGTGGCTTTTTTACTGTCACATTTACCGTTACCTGACTGATACCACGATACCAAGACCAAAGACCCAATCCCAAGCCCAAAGTACAGGTTCTTTGTGTCGATTTCTTTTTCTTTCCGACTGATTCTCTTCCGACTAACTGTTGTTTTAACTGCAGCATAAGATAAACACAAAAAAAAAGAAAAAATAAATAATGCAAGCACGCAGAATTATACAATAAAGCACATTACTCGTGATTTCTTCATTTCCATACTCTGCAGAGGGTCTTATAATTATGTCCAGAGGTGTGAAACGTTGCCATATTCTCTGTTCTTTTCATCCATCATTCGATTATTTGCCAACTAGTTTCTCACTTTTAGAGTTATCCTCATAAAACTTGCTAAGCTTGCTTATTTTTGTAGTTCCCCTTCCAATTGGAATATAAATGCTGAATATTTCTTGAAACTTTTTTTGTATTAGGGTATATATTTGGCAGCTTGCTAAACTCAGCATTCCTTTCTCATTATTTTTTTTTATTACGTTTTAATGTTTTTGCAAAGTTCTCAGTTTACATTGAAAAGCAATTTTTGTCATTATTTCGCAATTTATTATAAATTCAACTTGAATTCCCTCGCTTCCAAGCTTAGTGCTCGATTTATGGCAAGCGAAACTTTTGTAAAAGCTTTAATCTAAGCGCTTAGCTTAGTTCGCAAGGATTCAGCATAGATGGCGCACGGAAAAGTTTTAAGCTTTCGTCGACAGGCGACGTTTAGAAAAGCTTTCGGTCGCCATTCACCTGTTGCCTTTTGATTTGATGTGTAAGCTTCGGCTGCTTGGTAATTTCGTTATCAGCGAATGTGGAGCACAATTTGCTGATAAGAAAAACCCGCTGATTAAATGATAACATTTTGCTGCAACTGCAGTCAGCTTTGTCGAAATATATATATACTATATATAATATATAGTATGCCATGATGTCGACACATCGCGTGGGCTTTGAACGAGAAAAGCTGTGGCAAGAGTAGCTGAAAAATAAAAGCAGAAACAAATAGTAGCAACAACAATGGCAATAACAATAACAGTAACCATAATAAGTAATAGTAATAAATTATAATGAACTGAAGACTGAAACAATTGCGAGCTAAGTAAATGTCACGTTTATGTAACGACGTTTGCGAAATGAAATAGTCTTCTATTAGCAACAAATCTCTCTCCCCCTCAAAGAAAAAAGCAAACTTCAAAGGGAGCCAAGCCGATAGATGACAATTGTCGATGCCCAAATTTGTTGTGCTCTGGCAGCAGGAAATCAGCTAAAAATAGGGGACACAACAACAACAGAAAAAAAAAACAAAATATTGCAAGCGGCACCCGAAATAAATGACGTGACATCAAAATAACAAAAAGCCAATAAACAGTGACTGCAAAATGTAAACTACACAGAAACGTGCGAGACGCGACGAGATTTGCATTGAATGTTAATGAACGAACACACACAGAAATGATATATGTATATAGCTTTATGTAGATCAAATATAAATATGTATAGTCTCTCTAGTTGTGAGGAAAGAGTGTAGCGTGGGGTGTTTGGCCAATTTATATAATTTGCGAGTTTAGATAATTTTGTTGGAGTGCCTCTCGAAGATACATCAATTAGCTGATTGAGAAAGTTCTTTCGCATTGATTGAAATGAAGTCATTGATCGTTGTCGTCGTGCACTCTTCTTGGAATGTCTTGCATGAGAACCGGTTGAGTGCCAGAACATGAAGAAGAAGATGAAGAGAACGACCCGGGCAATCAAAATCTTCTGCGTTCTACATAAATTTGCATATGCTTAACAAAGATACAACCAAAGGCCTGGCAAACTTTTAGTTATTTGTTTGTTTTACAGTTGCAGACGAGTTTTGGTCGAGGAAAAACCACTGTGAAATAAAATAAAAACAAGAAACAAGAAACAAAACTTCAAAAACTGTGTCAATGAAATTTTCGTGCATTAAATTGCAACAACAAATGAAATACATAATCACAGTCGACTGTTTCAATACTCTTACTCCGAAGCTACACGCAAAGCTGGTAATCAATTTGAATCTTGACTTTAATTGAAGGCCCTCAATTGATTTGTCTAAAGACCAAAGACAATGTTTTCTCGCACTCAATTAATGCAAATTGCTTAACAATTTAACAATCGAGAATTCTCTCATACTTGAGAGAGAGCATGGGCTCTTCGACCTAGAGAATGTAAATAATCTTGTTTCCACTAGTGATTCACAAACTTGTTTATTTTCATGGGCTGACCTCCCAACGCCATCGACTTCGTCTGGTTATCTACGATTAGTTAAATAATTGGCTCGTATCATTTTGAGTCTGTTCAGTTGAACTCAAACTCAAACTAGTCAAACTACTCATGAATACACTCGAATACACATCACACCCAGTCTCAGGTCTCGTTTCCATATTTGCTGGGCGAGTGGCGCAGTGTTAAATACCTAAAATAACTTATCTTCCATTAGTATGCAAAGCAGCGCATCCGACACTGGAGACCAGGAAGCCGCAGCACATGCCAACAGGGGGAGGGAAGGGGAGCGGGGTCTTGAATGTCGGATCTTTAGTTTGTATGCCTAGCTTGTTACATTTGTTGTATCATCGCAGTCGAAGTCGCACTTGAGGTTTGTTTTGATTGCCCAGTTGTGAATCGCGTTGGCTTTCACCAAAGCCATTTCAAAGATATTCCTTTTCGGTATGTAGATTATGATTTTTATTATTATAAGCTGCAGTGGCATGGTGCACACACATTTCCGTTGCACATAACGATATAATTTTAATCGGTCGTTGCACTCTACAAAATGAGAAGAAAGTAACTGCAGAGACCGTTAGATACTCGATACATAAAATAGAACTTTTGATTTTCTAAACATTTTCTCCATCTCATGCTTGTTACTCGTATTTTCTTTTTCGACACTCAATAAAAAATTAAAGCACTTTTGTTGTTGTTTGCGTTGATCTTGATATTATTGTTGTTTATGCCATTAAACTGCATGATTAATCAAAAATCAAATTTTAATTGACGCTGGCAAAATGTGAAAATCATGCGAGTCAAATGAAGCACACATTAAGCGTCGTCGTCGTCGTCGCTTCGCATGTGTTGTGTGTGTGTATCTTTAAGATACAAACGATTCTTTAGCTGTGCCAGTGACACAGAAGCCAGAGATATTACTTAAACAAACACAAACACAAACACAGAACACAGACCAATCAAACATTGGCTGCTAGACGCTCACCTGGGGGAGAGCGAGTGAAAGAAAAAGATACAAAGATGGGGAAAAAGAGAGAAGTTTCTAGGCGGAAAGGTTAATGAGTTATAAAAGTCTGTGTAGTGTAAACGATACGCATTATTAAAATCGCTTTAGTTTAGCGCGTATGTCTTGTATTTTTCCTCATATGTCGGATGTAATTTAGTTGCCAACTGTTTCACAGTCTCTCTGTGTGTGTGTGTGTGTGGGACAGATGCGAGTGAAGATACGAAAAGATACTAAGAGATACAATTTTCTTTGGCTTCTTTTGTTACGCTTTCCAGAACATGACTTGCGATATTTTCGGGGCATGGCTTTCATTTTTTGGTAGCTCTTAGAATTTCACGCCAGCATAGAGACATCTCAAAGCAGAACTACTTATAATGGCATTTATTTAAAGACCAAAGCGAAAAGTCTCAATCTCAGCAGCAGCAGCAGCAGAAGCGAAACGACCCAGAAACTGTGTCAAACATTTTTTCCGTTTCGTTTTTGGCCAGCTCAGGTGAAAGAGGCGAGGCAGAGGACGTCGTAATTAAATCTTATAGAATACTGGATACTCAAAACAAAAAAACAAAAATAAAGTAACTAAATTGCTCCACTCTTGCAGCAACAGCAACGAAGCATTGGCCATGCTTGAGTTGGTACTTACGGTATATATTTCTATACCCGCTACCCATAAGGTTGAAGGGTATTATAACTGTGGGCCTACATGAAATACCTCGTATATTTTAGTAATCTATGGTATATTCAGAATGTAGAGATGTCTGGTATATTTTGGTACTCTGTGGTATATTGAGAATGTAGAAATGGGTGGTATATTTAAGTACTCTGTGGTATATTTAGAATGTATAACTATTTGGTATCAATATACCAAATAAAGCTTTTGGTATATTTTCAGTATTTTTGTGTTATGTTAATTTGGTGAATTTAAAACACAATGATTTGCATTTATTCATGCCAATATACCAATTATATCATTCGGTATATTTTCAGTATTTTTCGGTATATTTATTTTGTATATTTTAAAATGAATACCGTACTCATTTTCTTTTATTCATATTAATATACCATTCGGTATATTTGCAGTATTTTTTTGGTATATTTATTTTGTACAATATATTTTAATTTGAATACTGCACTCGTTTTCTTTCATTCATATAAATATACCAAATACAGTCATTGTTCTGTTCATAGTATATTTGCGGTATATTAATTCAGTATATTTGTAAAAATAATTCCGCACTCTTTTGCTTTAATTCAAAACAGGTAGCAGATATCTCACAGTCGAGCACACTCGACTGTATCTTTCCTACTTAGTTTTATTTGGGGCCAAGCATTTTGGATGTGGTGGAAAACTCGTTGAACAAACAACACACTTGAAAAACGGCGGCAGCAGCAGCAGCAGCAGACGAACCGCAACCAGCGTGTTGGGCTCAAAGCCCAACCTTAAAATGCTCGCTTAGCATTAACAGTGACAGTCGCTGCTGTTGTGGGGCTTGGAGATGGGGGCGTGCCGCGCCCCCGTTTCCATCTAAATACTTGTGTCGCAATCTGCTGGCAACCTTTGGATTAAACCTTTGCCGTCGCTCAACCACAAATAATTTCAGTTCTAACAGCCGCAACCATTTTTGTAGCTGACCCGCGAGTTGTTGTTATTATTATTGCAGAATCTGATTGATTTCAGCGCTGCTTTTTTGCCAGCCCCAGACAGAGAGACAGTCAGAGACTGTCTGGCGTATAATTGAAATGAATTTAATTTGGGATACACGAAATGAAAACGCATCTGCGTCGCTGTCATCCAGATTGTTTCGCTTACATTAATTGCGTGGCACGTTGATGACGCACATTGTTCACAATACTCGACACACGACATTGCGTACTTTGGGTGCCACAAAAAAAAAAAAAATGAGATTTGACGCCCACTCGAAAACTTCAAGAGTAATAAAGTAGATAGAATCACAGTTTATTTTTATATATATTTCCTTTTTATTTTTTTTTTTTTTGTGTGTGTGCCCCCAAAGTAAAATGAGTACTCACACACACCTTTCTTAAGAGCAATTTGAGAGGTTTTCGCCATGGCCTACAACTTTTCGAGCTGTGCGAATTTGCATTTTAGCATAGCAATCAAGTCTGCAAAAGTTGATGATAATTGAATCTGAAATCTCCATAAATATTAGTTGCAGACAACTTGTCTACTCGTTGTGTTGTGTTGTGTTGTGTTGGCCTCTAAAAGTGTTGCAACACTATCTCGAGTGTGAATTGAATTTGTTTAGAGATTACACTCGATGGGAGAATAGCAACGTAACGTATTATTATCTTGGGTAGTTTTGATGAGATCACTGCTCATGAGCTCATTTTCTATTAAATTATTTAATTATTAATTAATTTATTTGCCTCTGCTGCTATATCAAAGTGTGGCCCCATCACTTTGATCATAAAAGCCTCTTCAGACTCGGGTGGTCATAAATAACAACATGTCTGAAGAATACACTTTACTCCACTTCATGCTGAATAATTACGAGTAAGAACGAGTGTGCTCGACTGTGAGAGACCCGCTCCCAATTTTCGAATAAAAGCAAATAAATTTGGTATTTATTTTGAATTAGATAGTATTAATATAACTAAAAAAAATACTCAAAATATACCAAATGATGTATGTGGTATATTGATATAGTATAAAATTAATACTATGGTATTATTAATTTTCCTCAAAAATATTAAAATATACTAAATGTTATATTTGGTATATTGATATGAATAAAAGCAAAACAGTGCGGCAGACAACATAATATACCGCAAAAATACTAAGAATATTTATCAAAGGTATAGTTGGTATATTGATAAAAGACAGCATTTAAAATATACCATAGAGTACAAAATATTCTATATTGTCAGCCATATCAAATAAGACCAAAGACACAAAGTTATAATACCCTTCTACCCAGTGAGTAACGGGTATCAAAATAATATTATTCAAAGCAAACCTTCAATTTCATTTTGCACGCAATAATATTATTCTGCTTACAGGGTATTAGCACTTATTGCAAAATACTGTTTTGCTGATAAACACAAATAAATAGCGTGAAATTGTTTTGCTCTTACAGCACACAAGTAAATCTGCTATAGCTCATTCAGTTGTGTACGAGTATAGTAAATGTTTATTACAAAGACCATTTTATTTGGGCTTGTGTTTGCTCGTCCATGAAATGGCAGTTCGAAAAGCGCATGTCAGCAACAAAATATATATTAAATAATAAAAAATGAGAGAGGAGAAAAAATCTGGAAATTTAATTTCAAAATATTACATGCATTTTCGGATGTTATTTCTTTATGCAATAAATGGCAACTTCCGTTTGGCATTTTGTGAGAAAAATGTGAAAATAAATTAATACGAGTATATATATTATTAAAATACCCAATGGGGGATTATTATTGGCTCGAAGAAGTTGCATTTATTATGCGGATATATTTCGATAGCGAGCAGCTTGAAATTCATTTTTACGCATGACCTCAAGTCAAGTTAATATAGAATGGATTTTCTTTCAATTGAGTAAATACAAAATGTAATAAAATGTTGAATGTTGACATGCATGAGTATTTTCTTGGCATTTGTAATAAATTCATCTTGCATTTTCTGTGTAGCTCAAAATTTATTCTTAAGATTTGCGCATTATAATATTTAAATATTATAAATAGCTTGTGTCCCATTTTGATGCGCCTGACATTCTTTGGGTAGTCGTACTTTGGTAATTCGCATTACGTCGCGATCTATTTGAGACAAGTTCATTATGCTTGTTTGTCTAATGACTTTAATTGTTTGTCTCAAGGGAACCAACCGCTTGATTATGTAAATGGGAGGAGCTGAGTGTGTAATTGTTTTAAATCAAATTAAAATACACACCCCGCATCCCATTGTTTCTCCATCCTTTTCTGAATGTTTGCTGTTTACTCGTAGATCTGTGCGCTAAGAGCTTTATACAAAAATAGTCTCCTCTATTTATAATGCTCCAATTTGTTTTTGTGTGTACTGTGGCTGGCTGCTCGCTTGGTGCTGTTGCTGATGATGATGTTGATGTATTTATTTCTAGTTTAAAATTAAACGCGACGCAAAATTTTGTCGAAATTTAATTTCGAGTTTCGCAATTTGTTTACTTTTAATTATAAGACCGCAGCGTTGAGCGATGCGGCAACCGAGACCTCTGATAGCCCTCGATTGCTTTTTGTGCTCTCCTTGTTTTTTGTTTCTGTGTGGAGCTCTGCTGCCTGTTTATCAATTTTCAATATTGACCTTTGCCTTTCCACCTTTTTCGCCTTATTGTTTGCTTTTTTAGTTAAGCTGCATTAAACACACACACAGACACACATACATCAACAACATTTGGCTGGTGTTTGTTTTTGTCTTTGTCTTCACACCTTTGGCCACTGGGAGCTAACGCAATTTGTTGTAGTTGTTGTTGTTTTTGCGGTTCTTGTTTCTACCTGGCGACAACTGCGGCAATAGAGCGAGACAGACACCAACAGAGTAAGTAAGAGTGTGTGTGAGAGCGAGAGAGCAAGAACCACAACATATTTGTGTAAAGTTTTTTGGGGAATTTTTTTGTTGGTGCTGACACTTTTCTCACTCTCTTCGCTCGATTGCTGAATTTTTCACGCTCTTTGGAAATTTTTTAGTAGATTTGCGCGCGCCATGTCAATTGGATTAGAGAACAACAATTTCGAGCCAAATGCGAAGTGAGCCAATTAATTTGAAGTGCAAGCCATAAACAATGCCGTGTTGTTCACTGATTAGTCACCGCAATGCGGTGAAGTGAAGTGAGGTGAGGCGCTGGACAGCAGCTGATGATAAGCGGCAAACGCACTTAACCCAATTAGCTAGTTGGCCAGATGATGATAAAATAATTGCATTTCATTTAATTTGATTTGATTTCAATTGAATTGCAAGAAAGCCAACAACAAGTTGAAGCACCAAGACGATGGATGCCATGGGGGAAGTCGAACTCGAACTCGAACTCAAACTCGAAATCGAACTTCAGCACAAAGCAGAGACGTAGAAAACTAATCACTCCCCATCTCTTCAGCTCTTGGCTTCTCTGTTGTTCTTTAATTTCATTTTCAAGCCGCGCTGATTTCTATTTCTACATCGCTCTCGCTCTCTCGCCGTTCTGCTCTTACTTTCTAATGAGACTTGAGTTTCATTGAAAGTTCAATTAGCGTGTGCACCGAGCGAAAGTTGACGCAATAGCTGCGATGAGAAATTGCACAGACAGAGACTGCGACTGAGACTGCGACTGAGACTGAGAGAGGGACAGTTTGCTGATAGTTTACTTTTGAGCTTATGAAATTTATCCCTTAATCGCCCAACTCTTTTCTTACTTACTGAAATGCAGCATATACGCTTTTTTATGCCTGCTACCCATGGCGGTAGAAGTGTATTGTTGCTTAATATACCAAATATACATTTTGGTATATTTTAGTATTTTTTAAGTATTTTAATTAAGGTAAATTTTAAGTAATTTTAAGTGGGCTTATCCGTAAAGAGTTTAATCATCGTGTCATGTAATTGATAAAACGAGTTACACAATCACTTTAAATATGTATCTAGCAACCACTGCATCAGTATTTTTATCCAACTGCGAAAAATCTAGCCATATGATTGACATTGCAATTTTGTTGCATTCCCCCGGAAAATATAATCAAAAAGTTTCGCGACACTTCACGTGTTGGATTCCGTGTTTTTCGCATTGTGTTGGATTGTTGTTGTTTAAATTGGTTTAACCCGTTGTTATTTTTTGTGTTAGTTTTTTATTTTCATTTTTCATTATGATTGTGCGGCTGTGTACAGATTTTTATATTCAATTCTTTCTTTTTTTTGCGTTCTCTCCGGCGTTGTGTTTAAATTGTTTTGCTTGGCGTATGGACAAATTAATATTTGATATATGTACGTACATATGTATTATATGTCGGTCTGTTTTGTATACGCAACAGTGGACGCGAATTTAATTGCTTATGTGTGGTTGTACTTTGATCATTGAAATCGAGTTTGCAAATTATTATTGATTTAAATACGCCCGAGAGAGAGAGAGAGAGAGAAAGAGAAGTTCAAGTGGAAATAACTGATCATGCACCTGCGAAAACGGAATCAATTTATGAAATCGGAAAGTATAGAAAATCAAAGCCTCTTTTCAATCTTTTGTTACCGAATGTTTTTGGCTGATTTATCAATTGTTAAACGCCCCAAATTGCTATTATTTATCATCACACACACACATGACAATTTCGAGTAGAAATATTTCTGTGTAATTTGCTGGTCTATCGAATTCTCGAATCAATGAAATTTATATAGTATTTTTTTTTGTATGTTGTTGTGGCATAAAATTCAATGAAAATGAAATGGAGATGTGATTCTGTGCCTCAGGGTTTTCACTCCCCTTGAATTTCTCTAATGAAATCGGATTGTTTTGTGCAAATTTCTCTTTTTATGCTGCGGCGAACGTGATATAAATTACCGGCGTTATTAAAATTTAATTAAACTGAATATGAAGTGAATGCACAAAAGTTATTACAACAGCAAAAAAAACAACATTACTCGTATATGAGGGGGTCATAAAAAATGGCGAGCCTTTGTGAATGACATTTTTATTTACAATTAATATTAACTTTAACAGCAGCATAACTTTCGAGAAAACAATTAATTGTTTTTAATTAAACATTGATTTTTTCTCCATAATTGAGTTGCACTTAGCATAGAGAATAGAGGGAAAGTGAGAGACAGAATATAAAATACAAATGTGGGGTTAATTGCACACATACGAGTAAAAGAAGAAAGTAGAAAATTTAATTCTGGGCGTAATAAGTTCAGTAGTTTTCCACCGCCTGCCAGTTTAATGGATTATTGATACTGTGGCCTATTTGAATTAATGATATTGTAATCAGTTATCGCTATGGTGACAGCCTGCATGTCAATTTTGCTGTTACACTCGATGTATCTGTCATTATTAATGACACATTCGAGTCCAGTCGAGTCGAGTGGAGTCTTTGGGTCATTTGGTCATTACCAGCAGGTTGATAAGTTGGCTACTGATTAACTTAAGTATCTGCTGCCATGAAGGTGTTTATTAAAAGTAGTTTCAACACCGCTTCTTAAATTGATGGTCTAATGAAATTTCCACATGGGAAGCGGGCTTTGATTGTTGCTTCACTCAATGCTAATTGTAGTCTTTGTATTGTGCTTTGCTGCTTTGTTGTTTGTGTTACCAAACAGCTCTTGAGTTTTGCCCACTTTAACCTTGCTCTGAGCTTGTGGCGCCTAACCATAATGTTTGAGCTCATTAAACTCGAAAGAGTCGCATGTCAAAAGCCATTTGAACTCTTGCCTCTATTTGGCTACTACTACTAGATCTCCATCCATCCCATGACTCACCACGGGGCTGCCTCTGACTTCCGTCTAGGCCTGCTAATTATTTTTATGGCATTTTAATGGCTTAATTAAACAATTTACTTAGAGCCCCAAGATCGTTTAATTATGCAAGCAGAGGGAGATAGAGAGAGAGAGAGAAGGAGACACAGACTCAAAGCCAAGATGCAACCAATTAAATGTTCATTAAAAAAACTAAAGCACAAAAAAGAATTGCAGCTGGCTGCTTGGCTTTGGCAGCCACAACAAAGAATCTAATTGTATATCAAGTGCAAGTGTAATTGTGGGTGCGCTTGTATATGTAGGTGTGGGTGTGAGTACATGTATGTGAGGTGGGTGTAAGTGTGTGTGTGTGTGTGGTGAGCGAGTGCATTTTATGCGCCAATAAGCAATTCATAGAGCCAAAGGCGAATGCAATGCCTCACTCGTAAACTAATTCAATTAACAACTAAGCAGCTTAACATTAAGTGCCCACAGTGCATAGTGCACAGTGGTTCGGCCTCTATGTTGTATGTGGTGAAGTATTTGCGATGCATGCAGCTGCAGCAAGAGCTTGGTTTACATTTACAGGCCCGTCGGTAGACTTCTCGGGAACAACCTTTTATTGTTTATGTAAGTCTAAGAAACAAGAAAAAAAAAAGTTAGTTATTATATTGAGCACTAGCGTTGCACTTACTATTTTGCCTTCATATTTGATAGTGTTCGATATTGGACAAAAGCATCGTTACAATGTTATCAAAAACTAAACAGCGTTATATCGATATTAAGCACACTACATGGATAATATCGATAAATCGATGTTAAACATACTACATCGATATATCTCTGTTTAGTTTTTACAGAATATCGATAGATCGATGTTTTGCCTAGGCAACTATGATCTGAAAATGAACACGTGTTCTCATCTTCAATTCTTTTTTGAGCAAGTCCCGTTACATATCCAGAATAAACCGGTTTGCTTGCTCATTTCAGAGGCGATTTTGTTACTTATTGCACATTTTGTCTTGTTATGAAATTTGTCTTTGAATTCTACTTTGATCAAGTCCCGTTACATATCCAGAATAAACCGTTTTGCTTGCTAAGAGGCGATGTTGCTACTTTTTGCACATTTTGCCTTGCTATGAATTTTGTCGTTGAATACTTTTTTGAGCAAGTCCCGTTATATATGTGTGTATGTATGTATGTATATATGTATGTATCGAGAAAAAAAGGTTTGCTTGCTCACTTTAGAGGCGATTTCATAACTTTTTGCAAGTTTTGTCTAATTATGAAATTTGTCCTATGGGCGCAACCACTGTGCAGTTGCTCCACAAATACACATGCATGCATAAGTGTGGGTTGCGAGAGCTGTTGAGTGAGCTCGAAACTCAAAAGGTTGACCCATAACTCGTAGCTCAAGCCACAACAACAACAACAACGAGAACAAGTCGAGCAATGTCTTAATTAGTTTGGCGCACATATCAAACGTCAAGGCATCTTGTGGATTGCACCTTAAACATTTGCACATGACTCGAGTCTCGCATTCTCAGCATTTGGCTGTGTGTGTATGGGCCATTAAGCCGATTGTGACATTTGCAAAGCCAGCCAGAGTCGACTGAACTGACTGACCAAGCAGCCAACCAAAGAGCCAAGTGTTGAGTTTCGAGAGCCGCAAAACTATTGCCGGAGCTTAAACGACGCGCTCTTGACTTGCATCTTGCATCTTGTATCTGTCAAGTCTGTGACTAAGTTTTACTTTAAGCTGGGCGCCTGACTTTGAGGCCAGCGTCACGTCAAGTGCATTAAGCCCACTTTGTTTGCTTTTGTTGTTTTTGGCTGCGGAAACGTGCGGGCTAAAACCCAAACTAAGCTAACAGTACTGGACTAGTTAATCAAATTGCTCGGCATTTGCATATTAATCAAGTTTTCTCTCTCACTCACTCTCACTCTTTCTCTTTATCTCTTTGCAGACAAGCTGGTAAGTAAAAGCCATTCAACAATGCTGGGAAAACAATTTACACAGACAATTTTGCAACGCTTATCAAGTGGGCGCCAGCGACAGAAAGAGACAAAAACAGAG
This sequence comes from Drosophila niveifrons, assembly GCA_035046325.1. Taxonomy (NCBI): domain Eukaryota; kingdom Metazoa; phylum Arthropoda; class Insecta; order Diptera; family Drosophilidae; genus Drosophila; species Drosophila niveifrons. Next base: position 23,145,947 of record JAWNOC010000046.1, read on the forward strand.
TAAGAGAATTGACGTCACTCAGACTTATCATAGTTGGTTGTCGTAAGTCGGAGTCGGAAATCGCAGGTTGCATAGTTTCCCACATTTGTTGTGTTATCTAGCGAGTTGTATCTGATTCTGCGATACATGAGTCCGCCCCCCAAAAAAAAGTGCTGTGCAGTGTTCTCTCTCAATTGAAGCCTTATCTTTCACACACACACACACACACACACACATGCACAGACAAGTTCAAGTGGCGGCTTTTGTTGTCACAACCACGAACTACGAATATTTGCCCCTTGGTTCACACTCTTTATTTAATAAGCAGCCAGCTGATAATTAGATAGCAACTACAACACAACACAACATGTATCAAAATAGAATTGCATTGTGTGATTAGTCATGTGCTACATTTCATTTGCATGGCAGCTATAAAAGCTTCATTTTCTCTCTCACTCGTATATTTGTTATTTGCCCAGGCTTTAAGGTCTCGGCTTCGGGGCGAGGAGATCGGGACGCATAATCGCTAGGTCTTTGCTGCGTATCAACGGAGGCATTAGCATGTCATGGCCAGATAAAAAATGTTGCGCATGTTGGACAATGGATGAAAAAGGAAAACAAATTCTCTCTCCACATTCTACGCAAATGTACATCTGTGTATGCCAAATAAATACACACACAAACAAATACCTTGCTTCAATATTTGCACGCCTCAAATTTGTTTGCGTTAGCCACAGTCAAATGTAGGCTATTAGTATTCCCCTCACTCACAACTCTAGAAAACTGCGACACACCGCCCCGTTGTCAATATGTAGGAAGTAAAATTCAGACAGAGCAATCTACTTTTGAATTAAATTCAAACTGAGGGAAGTTTGCGTATCAATAATATTTTAAATATTTCCCAAAAAGAAACACAAATAAGCATTTTAATTATTTATTTCTTTATAAACTGATACTTAATTTCGAACAGAAGAATGTTACATTAAACTCCATTTATTTTGCCGTTCGAATAATCTAGGCCTTTAGATTGAAGTCAGCCTCCAGTTGTTCCGCGCAGATATATGTCCCGAGCGACGGGGTGCAAATGGTCAAGGTTAACTTGACGACGCCTCGGAATGGGCTGAATATGCGGCAATCGTGTCCCATTAAAAGCATTAAGACTCAACATTTCGTCGTCGTCATCCTGCTGCTCCAGACTTGCCACCGTCGATGGAGCCGAGACTGTCGAACTCGACACGCTCACGTCTGATATGGAGTTGGTTTCTAAATCATCGTTTCTTTTTGCTCGCATCAATTTTAAGGCGCGCAACTTTATTTTGTACACCTTCTTTAAACTTTGATAGCATATCTCACAAACCAGTGAAGTAATCCGTATTTCAGGATTACGCAACTGGGCGAACCGAAGAATATTTCTGTCACTAATAGTCCTGTGCGGCGTTCGTAGAGTTTTGAAGCAAATTTGACATTCACGCATTTCAATTTTGGGCGAATCGGGTCGATCTGATGCCTCCACCTCCACCTCCTTCTCCTTCTTTTTCTCCTTCTTCGTGTGCTTTCCCATCTCCACAAATTATGATCTTACTTCACGGAGGCTTCCGTGTAACTGATTTCCTTCGACGATGCTTACTTTTTATGTGACCTGATTCGATAAACTTTTTTTTGCTAAGACGCGATCGAAATGTATCAAAAAGTTCCATGTATAGTTCCATGTTCCATCCATAGCATCGATAAAACGATCCTCTGATTGCCGATAGTTAATAAGAATTATGTCAGGACTTGCATTGGTTTATATTAAACTGATTTTTTGTATAGGATTGCAAAGCAATTTGAAATTATTTTAAAACCCCAACTTTTTCGAAAGTCAACTGATTGCGATCGATATCGCACTTTCTTCGATAAATATACCAAGAGAGTTGTCAAGATATGGCTACATTTCGGAATCATTGTTGCTGCAGCTTCATAAGCACTAAAAATTAAGTTAAATATAAATATTTTAAATTTTATTTTAAAAAAAATTTCGAGCATATTCAGCCAAGCAATATTTTGTCGAGATGAAATTGAATCGATAGTGGGCGTCATCGATATACGACGAAAGTAAAGCCATCGATAGTGTCGATAGTGTCCATTGGACACTGTCCAAGCACTACAAAAAATGATATTTGAAATGTAAAGTGCAGATGTGCAACAGATTTTTAAAAATCAATCTGCTTAAATTTGTTGAGTTTTTTAATCGCTTATTTATAATTTACTGTTTAAAGTTTGTTTACAATTAAATTATATCGTTGGAATGTGAAAAAGGGAACTCGATTAAATGTATAAAATAAAAAAGTGCACACTTTTGAAATGATGCGGTGGGAACTAGTTTAAACAGGCTATTAATTGGAAATCCTATCATTAAATGACGTTATCTATTGAATGCAATAATTAAATGGGACATTTAATACTTAATACCTTCAATTAGCTAAAATGCATTAGCATTAAGTAAAACTTATTTGAATTTTATTTAAATGCTTTACAATCAATTGCGTCAGGCAAATTACCAACTAATGAAAATCAATGGCAAACAACAAAGTCAAAGCGTTTGCCCTGCCAGTCAATATGTCACTCTATCCATTTATCAGTTTTTGTCACTTTTGTCACGCTGTCAGTTTTGTGAGTTTGTGAGTTTGTCGTTTGGCGGCAGCTTGGGTAAACAGGCAAATATTTGCACATATTTGTACAGACGCAACAAATATTGCACAAACACATACATAGACAATGTGGGGCCCGCCTAATCGGATATTCATGAACAGCCAGCTGTTCATGAATAGTGTGTGTAGTGTAGTGTGTGTAGTGTGTAGTGTGTGTGTGTAGTGTAAGAGTAAATTAACTTGTACTTATGTAATTGCAAATATTTTGAGCAAGGCTGTCGCATTGTTCCATTGTTACTGCAGTAAAATGCATATTAAATATTTTATCTAACTTGCAAATGCAAAGCTGCTTTTTATCATCTTTACAGCAATATTTAGTTTAGAGCTCTCGAGCTGAGCTGAGCATCGCATAGTATATAGTTTACTTTTAAATTGTGTTTATTTTCAACGGTAATTGACCCAGTTTTCGAAGCTTACTGCTCTTCAATCCTCTTTAATGGCAACCAGCAGCCATCAGCCATCATCAGCTCCTGGCCTATTTTCTTGCCTCTTAACTACCGACCTCTCTCGCATCCCTAGATAACGTTTTCTCCCTCTCTCTCTCTCTTTCTCTCTCTTGGTTTTTCGACACCCTCTGCTAGGTTTGGCAACAAAGTTTTGCAGTGCCGAAAATTGAAAACGTGTGCGAGAAAACTAATTTGATGCGCAAATATCGCCCGTAAAAAGTTCGTTCAGTTTGTAGCACACTTTTTTTTATTCCCCCTATGTTGTTGTTGTTGTTTGGTTATTGTAATACAACTAATATTTGTTTTAATGTTGCCCAAAAGTTCTCTCGCTCGCGATTGATGAAATTTTCTTTATGCAAATGCTACGTGAAAATTGCCACAGAAAATGTAGAAAAATTAAAACGACGCAAATTATGCAAATGAAATTGAAACATGCCACGTCAAAAGGTCAACTCAAACACCAACAACAACAACACGGCGTAATTAAGCCGTTGTTGAGCCGCCCCGCTTGCAATTAGCAATGTCCATTTTACTTGTTGTTTCTCTTCTGTTTTTTTTTGGCCAAAAAAAAAAGGTGTCAACGTATTTGCCATGTCGAAAATATTCGGAAAACATGGAAAATCTAGAAGAAGTGTGGAAAAGTATGCTAATTTCTATGGGGCTGGCATTGAAATTGGCGCAAAGAGCTTAAGTCTTCAGCTTCAGCTTGAGGTTTCAGCTTTGAGCATGAGCGTCTTCATTAACAGTGGAATTGTGAACGTCATTAGAGGTTCTTGTTTTCTTCTTCCTCGAGCGCATAATTAGCGTTAGAATTTTGTATGGACTGAAAAAAAAAACATTGTTAACTTTGTTGTTTGAGCTTCCTCTTGTTAAGAGTGAAACAAGATAATTCACTGAAATGGAAATGAAAATAGAAATGCAAATGTAGAGTTACCTTAAGGCCAAGCATAATTTCCGACTCTGTTCCAATAAACTTCACTCGGATTACAGCTCAGTAGAGTTTGGTCAGCTGAGGAGGAGCCCAAGGAGACAATTTGCATTGTTGTATCTACCACTTGTATCTATGTCTATGACAACTAACTCGATGCTTGTGTATTTATCCTTTTTGAATCACTGTGTGTGTGTGTAGGTCGAAGACACACTCTCGGCACATAAACCGTCATAAAGTAGCAATAATAATCCTTGAGCCTATGTCGACAGAGGTTTACTGAATTTTTATTGACTCGCTGGCCACTTGGATCAAGAGACAGCCAACAGACATTGCCAACAGCAGCAGCAGGACAATGTCCTCTCAGTCCTTTCGTCCGTCTCATAAAAGTCGTCATCATAATTTTGTTTGGCTTGACACATATAAGAGTCTGGGCGTGAAGAGGCTGAAACTCTTAGGGGGGCGTAATGGGCCGTAAATGCTTTTTGTTGTTGTTGTCCGTGCACATTATTCGCACATTTTGCCACTGCTAATGGGCGTGGCAGCAAAAGAAAGCCCATCTCTCTCTCTTTTTAGAGAGTGTTTCAGTCAAGCGTATGCCTAATCATTATTTCGCTTACTGACAACGGCTTTCAGCTATCAACCATCGGCCATCAGCTTGAGGGTCACTACTACTATTCAAGCCTCGCGAAGTGTTGATTTTTATTGTTAGCGAAAATAATTTTTTAATTAAATTTTTACGACTCGAGCGCGAGCGCGCGCCCACAAAAAGCACAAACACTCAATGGCCGATGGTCGATACGAGTATAGAGTGACTTGCCTTTTGCCTGCCGAGAGGACAAACTCAAACTTATTTGTTGTGAATGGGCTGGGCGAATGACGAAGAACAACAAGGACTGCGACTGCGACTGCTTTGCGTGTTTTTCACATTTCTCAAGCAAAAATAATAAAAAGAAGAAAAGTGAAAAAAAAGAAAACAACAACGAGGAGAACAGTAAATACATTTTACCCTTTTTTTTGCCATAGGGAACTGGCACGTGGGCGTGTGTAAAATGCACACCAAAAAGGACACGCATATTCTCTGCTCGAGAAGCGTGACCTAAGCTTTCAAAAGAAGAAAAGGGTATGCTCGATGGTAGCCGCAGCTTGTGTTGTGCGTTATCATAACTCAATCGTTTAGCAATGAAAATCTTCCCCTTCTTCTTCTGCTGCTTTATACAGGGTATTTTCGGCATTTCTAAAATTCATTTAGCTGCCTGCCTGCTTGTGTGTGTGTGTGTGTGTGTTAGTTTTTCACAACTAAAACGAAGCGAAACGAACGAAATGAAACGAAACGAAGCGAAGCGTTGCGAGAATTTCATTGCCAGGCTTCGTTTTTTTGTACCCGCTACCACCATAGGATAGAAATGTATTATAAATTTGTGCATCCATGAAATGTATATAACAAACAGAAGAAGTCATGTGATCCACTGGCTAACAATCTGATATATTTTGTAATTTATCCTTATACCTAATATTTATCGATATACCGAATATAGTCAATCTGGTACATTATGAACTTTATGATATATTTTGAAGGTAATGATATATCGATATACCAAATAAAGTCTTCTTCTTTTATTTGGTATATATTTAAAAGATATGGTTTTATCGACAATCATGCATATAGTATATGTTAATGTAGTACTTTGTCGATATATAATTCACTATACTGCGGTATATTTCACTATATTTCTGCCTGACAATCTGGTATATTATTTACCTTACGGTGAACTTTTAAGTTTAGTTTTTAGTATTTTTCCGTATTTTTATTTGGTATATTATAAGAATATGATATATTGATAATGAGTACCGGGTATTTCACAGTCGACCACACTCAACTGCAGTTTTCTTACTTGTTTTTTTTTATTGCTTCCACATTCGGCATTCAGCATTCCCGCTTTTGTGTCCTGCTCTCTGCTCAGTATTCGCATTTTGTTAGCATTTTATACGTTTTTGAGTCAAACCCATTGCTTTGGGGTCACTTACAGTCCACAGTCCGACTGTCTGTCTGTCTCGATGTCCGTCCGCCCCCGATATAAAAACATACAGAAAACACATATAAAAGTGAAAAAATGTTTGTTTCTCTCTTTGCACGACACACCCAATGTCCGACCCTTTATGTGTGTAGGTGTGTGTGGGTGTGTATATATGTGTGTGTGTAGGAAGAACTGTAGCTGAACGATTTGTCCTTTGTCCACTTGGAGTCCACTTTCAATGTCTCCAGTTCAGTTCAATGGAAAATAATCGAATTTCATATATGCACATTACGTTGACATTCTGAAAATTATGCAAATTGGAGTTCAATTGATTGGAAAATACTACGACCCGCCCACTCACAAACAGAGCGAGCGAGCTACGCCCTTGAGGTTCGGTTTTTGGGGGTCTGTCGTATTCTAACTAACTTTGCTTTTAGTTACGCATTCAATATGCCTTTCATAATGCACCGAACTTACTACATCGATTACCGAACCATATGAATGCTGTGAGCCCAAAATTCGATTCAGATGTGATTCTCTCATTTTGCATTCAATTTAATTCCATGTAAATAAGCGTAAAGCATTTGCCACGCTAAAATCTCTCTCACTGTGTGTGTTATACATTATTCATTATTATGGCAGCCATAAATGTAATGACCACGTTAAGAGTTCTCTTTCGGTCTGGTCGGGTCTGGTCTGGCAGATATCTGCCACACTCTCTATTTGCTTTTTGGCAACCGAAACAGCTTAGCGCTTGCCCCATTTGTTACAGAGCTCAGCTCAGCTCAGAGCCCTCTCAGTTTTGTGTCAGCCTTATTCAATCATTTAAATGAGTCAAATATTTGACGACTCAAAATCCCAGGCACAAAAACCGCACAAATGTGTGCATTACATTAATTTTTCAGCGCCTGCGAGTGATTGTTCTCCATCTCCTCGAGAGCAGGACAAAATATTATAGTTTCGTTTATGCGTGGACTCGTCACAGTTTTAATTAATTATATTAAATACAAATAACACAAGTACTCGAATAATGCCTGTCAGTTGCAATGAGGATGAACAATTGTTGCTTTGATTTCAATCAGATAGTGCTGAAGCCCTTGAAAATTCAATTCATTACGTTGTCAACTGCGACAATCGACAAACATTTAAAGCCTTCTTCACTGTCTGTCTGTGTGTGTGTGTTTACTTCTTTGTGTGACTGTAATTTACAGGGGCTTTTAAGGGATTAACGTTCGAGTAAGCCAAAATAATTAGTAGACCAAAAAGGCTACGCCACAGGGGATGCCATAAATGCTTCTTTTTCGCCACAATGCGGCATAGGGAAAGGGATAGGGAAAGGAAAAGCGGTCTAATCCTTGTACTTCAAACATTCTGCGCTTAGGCCATAAGTACACGCAATTACGTAAACGCGGCGCCGTTTCAAAGAGGAAGCACTCGAAGCCGAACAAAAGGTATATCATCAATTTCAATTAATTTGATTAATGGCAATGGTGCGAACGCAGCTTGATAGATATTCGCTCGCTACTTTTTTCCATTGCCAGTGAGTTGATTTTCGAGTGCTTTATTAATCGTTGCCATTCCGTGGAATGTTAATTCGGTAGTTAGCTAGTTGGCTGCCAGATGTCAAACCATCCAAAGAGAGGCAGAGAGTTGAGTCCATGTTTCAGTTGTTAACTAATTGCGAGCAGTCGGTCGCATTTTGTATTCTAATTAGGCTAAAATCGGGACTGCAATGCGGCACAGAATGGTCTCGCTCCTTGCATAACAAAAGACCAGCGACAAGTCGATAATGCCACATAAATGGCAAACGTCAGACGCCAAAGTCAGCAAGTGCCCAACTTTGAGATGCGCTGTAAATTGAAAAAAAATCAGAAAACTCCAGTCGAGTGTGCTCAGATGTGAAATATCCTCAAGCCCTTTTTATAAATCTACCATATACCATCAAATGTACCAAATTAATGTAATTGAAAAATACTAAAAATGTATTTGATATATGCGATTTAATACCAGCAACCCATTTTAAATAAAACCATATTCTTAAAAAATACCAAATTAATATACTACAAAAATATACCGATTGCTAAAATTGGTATATCGATATAACACTAGCTACCCATTTTAAATAAAACCTTATTCTAAAAACATGCCAAATTTATATACCACAAAAATATACCGATGGCTAAAATTGGTATATCGATTAGCTATAATTGGTATATCGATATAATACCAGCAAACCAATTTTAAATAAAACCATATTCTAAAAATATACTAAATTAATATACCACAAAAATATACCGATGGCTAAAATTGATATATCGATATAATACCAGCAACCCATTTTAAATAAAACCATATACTAAAAATATGCCAAATTTATATACCACAGGAATACAAAAATATATTAAAGGCTACATATGGTATATTGATATAGTACTGAAATTTACCACACAGCTAAAATATACCAAAAATTGGAAGATGGTATAAAAAGTATAGCTAAAGAGTTGGTAGTTATAATAAGCCCGGAAAAGGCAAATAATTAAAGTGAAAGCTGAAATTGCCCACTTCCCTTTAAATTGAGAGTGAATATACCCTTTGGGCAATCATTTGCTGGGTATAGCAAATGTCGAATTGACTGAATGTGTTGACTCTGGCGTTGGCCAAGCTCGCGTGGCCAATTACCTGGGCAGGAAAATCAGCTTAAACAAATAATTTGTTTACACAAGCGACAACGAACTTTTGAACTTTTCCGCGACTTGAGACAGTCAGTCAGTCAGCCATTCAGTCAGTCAGTCTGTCAGGCTGTCTGTTGTCTGCTCCCTGCTGCCTGCCTGTCTCAATTCTCGCAACGAGAAGACGGCAATTTTGTTGCAACTTGCGCGTCACATTAAAAGCGTTTTGTATTTTGGCATGTTTACCTTTGCAACTGCCACCCTCAACTACAACTACAATGGCAACGGGAACGGGAATGGGAACAACTGCAACCCCTTTCCCTTGACAGCTGTCGTGTTGCGCAGAGCTAGACAACAAACAAATTGACAGATGACCTGACAATTGATTTCGTTTGCTTTTACTTTTGGGGCCCCATCTCTGTCCGATTGCCAGGCAGCTAAACGACTCCGGCTTGTGTTTTGTGGACAATCAACTCAACTATTTGGGGCTCAGCCTGCCAGAGTTTTGGGTTCGAGTTGGATTTTCTGGGAGGCGTACAATGAACACAATTAAAATGCAGCTGCTGGAAATACTATCAGCATGCAAATTGCATTGGCCAAAGTCAATTACTGCCAGTGGAGAAAAACAACAACGAAATGTGCCCTAAAATATATATTGGCAGAAAGCGACTACAAATTTTTGTGTATATTGGATGCGAGCGAGGAGAGGAGAGGAAAATTGTGTGTGGAGATGCCGCTGGCAACTGGAAACCACAAACTTTTCTTGTTGCTGTAAATATATACTTGTATATATATATTTTTCGTACGGTGCTCCTTTTGCTGCTTGGCTCAACTCAACTCAACAAATAACAATTTCAATTTCGCGAATCGAGCGTCGCGTAAATTCAAATTTTGTACTCGTCGCTGGCTGAGCCCGAGGGGTTGGCTAGAGGGCGGCAAGTGGGGGGAAGGTGGGGGAGGAGTGGATACTATTTTCACACGTGCCGCATTGAGAGTTTTGTGTTGTCTGCCTCTAGGCGGAGCAAAAGGGAACGCCCTCGCTTCCTCTTTCTTTCTCTCTCTCTCTCTCTCTGTCTCTGTGTTTTCTACTCCACACAAAAACTAACAATAATGACAGCAAATCAATATCATCGCCAAGGCCCAAGGGTGTTGCAAAGTAAAAGTACCGATTGTAATTCAACTCAGCGCATAGATAGATGGCGGGAGAGAGAGGGGGAGGAGGTCTCTCTGTGATTTGCATTCGTCGCCTGTCAGTCCAACAACAAGCAAATGGCGATTGTGTGGTTGTCGCTGCTTCTGTGTTTTGTGTGTGTTGGGTCAGTTGTAGTTTTTATGGATTGAATCCTTTACTTCAACGTAGATGTGTGGAGCACGCATTCATTCACTTTATTCACCCAGCATTCAGTCACTCATGCAGTCCGCATGCAATGCACTTGAAACTTTTTTGCAGCTATTTATTACCCCAGCTAGCTGCCAGGGGGCAGTTGCAAGAACACAGTGTGGCAGCCAGTGGCTGGGGCACTCAGATGAGAACACGCAATGTGCTCCTATTCAGTCGAGCATTCATGCGGCACAAGATGCAATTGATTGCACTTGTTGTTTGCTTGTTGTTGCTGCTGCTGTTGCTCTCGAAGTGTGATACGTAAGTGGGAAAAGCGAGAGCGAGAGAGCATGAGAGAAAGAGAGTGTGTGTGAGAGAGAGAGGAGTGCAATTAATTTGATATTATGTGAGATAAATGTTGAAAAAACACCATTTCCACTTTTATGAGAAGCTGTTTTTATGCTTTATTGGCATTCGTCATAAGCAGAGAAGAGCTGAGGAGCAGCTGAGAAGCTTTAAGCTGCTTACAGCTGGTCTAAGCTGCTTTTAAACAGCTTTAAGCTCGACTCGCATTAACGCCAGCTTTTGCTGTTAATTGTTTACCAATTAGCTGTTTTATTTCCTCATAATTTTCTCTTTGACATTTCTCGTTTCGCAATTAAGCTCATCTTCCATACGCTGCACGTTGCACGTACTTGCTGCTGTTGCAGTTGCCATTGTTGCAATTTTGACAAACTTTGTTGCCAGTTGCCAGTTGGCAGCTGCAACTAACTTTAAGTGGACAGAGTGTGTGTCGCTTGCACACTGCTGCCTCAACTCTTTTATTTTCTTTTACGACTGAAGATATATGACGGCATCCTTCGACTTGGTTGCTGCTGTCACATAATACTTACCTCTGCCTCCCGCACACACACACACACACACACATGTGTGTTGCATGGAAACATGAGATTTGTTGTCTTCTGCTACTTCGTCTGCCTTTCGGCTGTGCCCCGCAACACGCTCCCCATTGTTGCTACAACACATTCATTGTTATTGTTGCCTTTGATGCTGTAGTCAGCGATGTTGTCGTTGTCTCTAGCGTTGTATCTAACTATGTCGCGCTCTGTTGTCCAACTTGTAGATAAAGTCAAGAGTTGAAAGTGAAATTTTCGCATGCGTCGTTGCTTCCGGCCAAAAGACGCTGAGTTGAGCAGCTGCAGCCATGAGATTTACGTTTAATGTTTACCTTTACAATGATGCCACGATGCCACGATGCCACCAGGCAGCTGTCATTCATCAGTCGTCAGTAGTCAGTAGTCAGAGTCTTCAGTGGGTCGTCTCTTTGCCACTCGTGTTGCCACTCGTCGCCGCTAGTTGCCACTCCACGAGTGACGAGTTGCACGTGAAAAGTGAAATTGCCGCCTGCTTCACTGTTCGCTGTTGGCAGCGAGTAGCAATTGCTTCTAATTGTTATGGCTTTGGGCTGCTCTCTGCCATTTTGTGGCAGCATTTAAATTTAACTTTGCGCAGCACTTGAGTGCAATGCAATTATGCGATAAGCGCAAGCACAAAATGCTTGACAAGCGCGCACACATTTTCCACACATTTTCCACACACACACATTGAATATGACAAATATATATTTCGAGGGACGCGCGTGCAATAAAAATAATGTAAATGTAAATTGGCATATTAACAGGACAGGACAGCGGCAGCAAGCGGAAGCGGCGTCCGAAATGATCGCGATAAGCGCAAATAAAGCATTGGACGAACAACACATGAACAGCCACAGAGAACGAGAGAGAGAGAGAGAGAACGAGAGTAAGGGCTAAGCCCTCCGTTGAGAGCAATTACGAGCAGCTCACAGCGATATTAACGGCCAAACACAGCAGTCGAAAAGTGTCCTCTACGCCTCCACGCCTGTTCACGTCTTGCCCTCATTCCCTTTGTCGTTTTGCTTTATTTGCATTTAATGCTGCATTTTCGCCTTTGCGGGGCCACGTTGCGTATACGCAACGCAATGTGTGTGTGCGCCTGTGTTTTAATAACTGCCGCCGGAGCGGAGCGGAGCGCGCTGCCGTGTCAGTTGCTCTGTCAGTTGGCCTGTCAATTACATTTTAAATTTCTTGTCGTTAATTTTGATGCCCTCGCTCTGGTGGCAACGCTGGGCTTTTAAACAGATTAAGGACACTTTTCGCCAGCAGCCTCGTTGTCACTCTCTGCGCTTGTCTGTGTGTGTTCATTTAATTCACCTGGTTTCCTTTTTTGCGTTTTTATCTTCGCGCCAACGTCATTAAATTTTGCTTCTGTAAATGTCCTTTTGGTCATTGTTAAATTGGGTTTTTATATTGCCAACGCGCGACACACGTTACAAGCCACCTAGCTAGCGAGCAAGGCTATCCTGCCATCCATCGAGTCGAATCAAGTCGAGTCAGTTAGTCAGTAGCGAGTCCAGTCAGCATTTTGGGCCGCATTTCGCACACTCTCATTTCTCAGCAGCTGAATTCATTTCACTCGCGCAATCAGCGGCGGCAACAACAAATGTTTGCATATACATAAATATAAATTGGTTCTGTCCAAGCGACAAGCTAGAGCGACTTGTAGCAGCTACCCAGGTGTTGCAGCATCATCAGCCCTCCCTTCTCTTTTTTTTTTATCAGATGACTCGTTCTGCTGGGGCAGTTTTATTTACTTGTGCGCACATTTTTCTCCTCTTTTACTTTATTTGGTGTGCTCACTTCGTTTGTTAATTTGATTTTTATCTGCTTTTTATTTTTTACGGGCAACGTTTCTCCCCTCTACCCCTCTAGCACCATCAGAAGTCACATTGCGTATACGCTACGTTGTCGTTGACGCTACTGATTTTATTAGGGGTAATTTTTTAAAGTTCCCGCCTAGTTTGCGCTTGGCTGTCTGTGATGTATTACCACGAAGCAAGGCAGTTCCCCCGCTGAGCTTCAACTCATTTGGCGTAATTAACGCTACCTGGCTAACTGGCATTGGTTAAATCGCAGCTCCCTTTCACGGCCATCAAGGAGTTTAACGGGCTGCGCAAATAATTTACCAATTATGTGCACTCCTCTAATTACTTCCTGTCCCCAGTACGTCCGCTCTCTTTCGCCTTTTGCCCTGGCACATTCTTATAATAATGATTCCGGATATTTGAGTAGTTTCGAGCATAAGCTGCCAGCAACCAACAACCAACAGCAACTAGAGAGCCAACAACTAGTAACAACAATAACAATAATGCCTCTAAAGGCACATCTTGCCTTTTGTGCTAAGGGCAAACGAAAATATCACAACAGAACAAAGAATATCGTAGGCGAACGCACTATGGAAAAGAGTCTTGAATAAACAACGAAATAAAATATATTTTATACCAGGAATTATAATGAAATTGCCAAACTAGTATATGAACTTTGTAGTTGAAATTTGACATTTTATTTGATATTAGAAATCATCATTAAATATGCGTATAAACTTGCTTTATAGTTGAGTCTGTATATTATGAACTCGCATTCGGCTTTATTGCGTAATTTCGTTTTATTCCCATCGTACTCGAGTGTGACAGCAGTAAAAGCAGAAGCACTTCGAGTCATTTGTGCTGGGTCTAATGATTTCCGTTAGTTTCCGGCCGGCATCATCGTCATCTCCATCTTCATATCCGACGGCAACACTGCGTATACTCAATCTCCTCCCCGACCCCGACCCCGAAAAAAAGAAAAAGTTTATTTTCCCCTGTCAACTCAAAGTTGTCGCACACACACACTCGCGCTGAATCACAACAAAAATTATAATATATTTATTTTAAATTGTGTCCGCTAAAGTTGCAAATTAAATCGAAGCAAAGGGCGGACCAAGTTTTTACGGCAATTGTTGCTAATAAAGTCGTTTGACAAAACGCGTGTCTGACTGCGGCTGACGTGTGACTTTGTCTGGTTATGAAATTATGTAATTGCTTTTAATTCATCAATTTACAGTTAATAAATAAAAAAAAAAACAAAAACACACGCGAATGCGAACTGCGAATTGTGTGAGACAAAGCGCAGTGTAAACAAATTCAATTAGTTCCTGTACAAAACGATTGTTTAAAGGAAATACGACTAGTCAATACACTTCTTAAGTTTATTAACTTGCTAATTAATAACTAGCGCTGAGATTGATTTAAGCGCTTTTTGTTTAGCTGTGAAAAAGCTCGAACGAATTCTTAATTAGCATTTGATTTATGACTGACACATTGTGGCGAAAAAGTGAATCATCAGAGCAAGAAATGAAGGCAAGTTGCAGCTGTAGCTGAAGCATATGCAAAGCAAATGCAGCCCACACAATGCAGCTCACTTGCAACAGTCAAATTACGACAACGACAACAGTAACGACAACAGCATCAAGTTAGAGAGCTAAAATCTAGTTTGGTCGACTGTGAGATACCCGCTAGACAAATGTTTAGCAATAAAACTATAGACTACAAATATCCAAAAAAAGAAACACTAAAATATACCGAAGACTATGTTTGGTATATCGATAATTTAAAATATACCAAAAGTATATTTGGTATATAAACTATCTACTACATTCAAAATATATCAAAAGTACAAAATATACCCAAAAGTTTAAAATATACCATAAAGTAGAAAATATACCATAGAGTACATAATATACCAGACTGTCAATTAAACACCAGTCAATTAGATGACTCCTTCTGTCAGTTCCATACATTTCCGGCCCGAATTTATAATACCCTTCTTCCTTATGGGTAACAGGTATCAAAAAACAACGACAACGACAAAGTCGACGACAACAATAACAATAATAACAATCAAACTCGTTTTGAGTGGTTCCCATAATCAACAACAACGACAACGACAACGACAACGTCGTGTGAATTTTGTTTGAAGCGATCTCCCTCAACTTTTGGAAAGATTTCTTATTGCCGCAATTGCAGTGGCAGCTCTTAACTGCGAGTACGAGTTGGAGTTGGAGTCGAAGTTGTTGTTGTTCTTGCTGTCGACTGTTGACTGTAGCTACTGTTGGATGTTGGTTGTTGCCGGTTGGAGTTGGCAGCACGAGCAACGTTGTGAATGAATACTGTGAGTATTTTCACAATATTTCACGGATACGTGCGCATCGCTTTTGTTGGTCTCTGCTCTGGCCTCTCTCCTCTGGCCTCTCTCTCATCTCTCGTCTGGTCTGGTGTGGCAAAGCGCGCTCTGCCGTTAAATTGCGCACAATTTTGCCTTTTGGCTTAACAAACTGAACGCTCAATTGTCGACAGTGTGTTCTCTCGTTGCTGTTGCTGCTGCTGTTGCTGTTTGCATTCGCCGTCGTACTCTGAACGGCGAGTGCAACATAGCAGAAAATTATGAGTTAATGGATTTTGTTTAATTCTCATACTCAAACAAACAGCACAACACAACACAACACACACAAATATAACAATTTGCAAAAGCGTTAACTTTGTTGACAACAACGTCAGCATTTCACGCGCATTGCCACCAATTGACGGAGCATGAAAGTGTTGTTGCCTCCTCCACCCCACTCTCAAATGGCAACTAATTGTGGCAGCAACAGCAGCAGCAGCAACAGCAAGCCATTTGGCAATTCGCAACAGTTTCAAGTTCAATGCTGCAGCACTAAACCCAAAGCCCTAAATCCCCGCCTATAATTAATGTAATTAAATGCGGAAATTGTTTGCTGTGTGGCGCAATGGAAAACTCAATTGTCGCACTTGAAGTGAAGAGAGAGTAAAAGCTGAGATACTCTTTTCAGACTAAAACAAGTAAGAATGATACGTAAAGTAGTAATTTCAAAATGTACCAAAAAACTAAAATATATCAAAATGGGTATATTGATATCCAAATATACCATTTTGAAATTCAAAATATACCAAAACAATATACAACAAAAATACAAATATTACTATATCAATATACCAATTATAACATTTTGGTATATTGATATAGTAATATTTGTATTTTTGTTGTATATTGTTTTGGTATATTTTAAATTTCAAAATTCCAAATATACCACTTTGAAATTTAAAATATACCAAATTAATATACCACAAAAATACTAAAATATACCAAAGGCCGTACTTGATATACCAGTTCTTCATGGATATACCAAATATGACCCTCGGTATATTTTAGTATTTCTTGGTATATTATTCGGTATATTTTAAGAATATGTACCATGCAAAATGTATGAGATCGTCAGTCAAAGTTACTAAGGCTCGTAGTTAGTAGTAGAGTATTCACAAGTCTCTCAGACTGAGTTGAATAGCGACTCAGTCTAGATAGTTGTCTGTACTTTGAGTTGGCAACACACACACACTCACGCAATTATTTGGTATAATTGCTTTCAATATGCGAGCTGGAAAATGAGGCAACCGCATGCGTAATTTGAAAATTGGAAAATAAATGCATTTGCCAAATTGATGTGCAACTCGAGAGCGAGACAGCGATAGAGGAGACAGACAGACAGACAGACAGACAGCCCATTTAACCGATGTCGCGATAGCGTTGCTTTGGCTTAAAATAAATTCGGGATTTGCGGCAGTTCAAAGAAATGCATTCTAATGCGATTTAAATGCAAAAGTAAATCCTTTTGCGACGTGCTCGCATAAATATAATCGAATTAGTCCACACACACACAGAGAGAGAGGTAAATGACTGAAAAATGCATGAATGGTCGAGCATTCAATTAATAATAATTTATGCATAAATTAATTTCATTAAAATTCTAATTTTTGCTACACAATTTAGCAGTCGGAATCGCCATTCGATTCAATTCGATTCGATTCAATTTAATTATTTCTCTGACGTTGGCATTTTGTCATTTTAAATATTTATGGGATTTGTGTACTATTTGCATTCGCTAATTTCGAATTGTGCATCACGAATAAGGCTCATTTACCGCATACCCTGTTTAATTATTCATTCGTATATCAAATGCAGATTGCGGTGCATTTTGTGGCATCGTCGGTGTTGCCAATCCAAATAAATGCGGTGGCCAATAAACTAATCGTTGAGCATTAGAAATCGAGTGAGTGTCGTCACACCCACAATCAATTCGAAATGTTTGTCAAACAACAAGCGACCCCTTTGCCACATTTAATGATTTATTAATGGAGAAAATCAGATTAATGTGCGTTTAATTAAAACTATATATGTATATCTATCGAGAGACTGAGTGACTCTCTAAGAGGATTGCACGCATTAAACGCATCATTTTTGGGGTTATGACAACTGCAGTTGCTCATAAGCTGATTAAGTGCTCTCTTTGAGTTTCACTTTGTGTGGCAGGCAGTTAGAGTATAGTTTAGTTCACTCCTTAAGTGCTGTCCCATTATCACATGAAGTATAATCAAATGCTTATTTGACACGTCTCGTTTATCCTCTCACCTTTTAGTTGCTGAAACGAGTTTCTGCCGTCTTCAGTTTATCTGCTTCCTTGTTGACGTTTTTAGACAACAACAACAACAAGCAAAAAAAAGTGAAATTGCATATTTGCTTTTATTATAATAAATGCCAATTTAGCTGCCTGCCTGCAATTCAATTACGTGAGCACAGCAAAAATTTCCCTTTTCGAGTTTTTCCCCTTTTGTTGCTGCTGCATTTTCGCTTTTTTTTTTTTTGTGTGCAAAACGTGGCTTGGCTGGGCTCATAATAATCTGAGAGCCATGATCATGGATGGCAAAGGCAAAACGTGAACATCGTGAATCTCAAACTGAATCTTTAGCTCGCAAAATTGTTACGGCAGTAGAGCATAATTAAGCCCAGCCGATGGCTATTTGAGCCATAAATTTGCGCTTATAGAAAAAAAGTAAGAAACTTTAAGTCGAGTGTGCTTGACTATGAGATATTGGCTACCTATTTTCTATGGTATATATTTTGAATGTAGTATAATTCCGATATACCGAATATACCCTTTGGTATATTTTTTAGTAGAAACTATATTCTACAATTATACTGGAAAATCCTAAAAATATTCCGTATGCTATATTTGGTATTTCCATATATCGATATACCAAATATAGTTTTCGGAACTTAGTATTTTAGTATTTTTACGGTATATTTTTGGCACAGATCATATCATACATAATACCACAAAATAGTAAACATATACAATTTATATATTAGGTATGTTTATATAGTTATAATAATACCATAGAGTGCAAAATACCAGATAGTCAGCCAAAGCAACTTACAATAGGAGTTTTTTGCAGACAATCAATTTGCGGGGCGGAAGGAGGTGTGGCGAAAATTTGACAAACTTGAGCTGTCGATAAAAATATAGTTTTATCTGTAAGAGTCGGGCATACACAAAGTTATAATACCCTTCTGTCTTGAGGTTAGCGGGTATAAATACTGTAGAGGAACACGGTTGTCCGATCAACGATGACGACAATAACGACTATCTTGCCACGTCTGAGTGAATTGGATAATTGCACTGGCAAGAGGGCAAGAGTTTCCTGCATTGTCTTTGCCTTTAGATATCCAAACGTGATATTGCTTTTAAAAGCCAATGTTAATATGCGACCCATTATAATGGCGTCTACCTCCGACGAATATGGTGTATTCTTGCCAAACAACTGTTGTGCATTATCAGGCAAAATAGTAAATGGCAGAGAGAGAGGAACATAATTACCAAACTGCAAATTGCAATTCGTATGACAGCTGACAAGTCAAGTTGGCATCATTTGCAAATCTATTGTTTGAGCTCGATTTGGAATTGAATATTGATTGCAATGCAATGGAAATTACTTAATCATTTCAAAGATGAGAGTATCTAATTCACATTTGAAACATAATCATAAATCAAAGAGAGAACAGGGCTTCAGTTTTGACTAATTGAAATGCTAATTAAACATGTGTTTGCTTTATTTGCAGTTGATGATTCGGCTTATTTGTGGCAAGCAGCAGCAGCAGCAGCAATCGGAGTGGCATCATCCAATTGACAGCAGTTGGCAGTTGTTATTTGGTAAGTGCTCGTTGCCATTTTCATTTCCATTTGCATTTTCAGTTTCAGTTTCGGTTTCTGTTTATGTTTGCCTTGTTTTATGCCGCTTGTTATCGCAAACTGTTTAAAGGCCAAGCCCCGGCCAACAAATAGTACACGTATCATCATAGCCTGCTGTCAGGATGGATTAGAAGCGAGGATGGATAGGGATGTAGGGAAGGGTAGTGTAGGGAACTGTTCATTTGTCCGTTTGAAGCTGTCAGCGGCATGCAACATTCACAAGGCTGGCATTTGCATGTGACACCCGAGAGTGGGTGAAGTGAATATGTTGAATGCGTCATGCAAAGTGTTGCATGTTGCATTTTAAATGAATATTTTATGGTCGACATCAGCAAACTGCAACGGCAACGGCAACTGCAACTGCAACTGCAACTCGTGAATATAACGCGAGGCAGGCTGCCTCGGCTTGTTCCTGATTGTTGCAGTTGACTGCGTGCGCGAACGCCTTAAATTATGCAACGCGTCGCAATTGCGATGCGTGTTGCATTTTAATGGTTGAACCGCCCTCTGCTGCCACTCGATTCCATTTTTTTTATGACCCTTGGCTCTATGAAGTGCAGCATAAAATATTTATGGCGCACAGTTCAATAGCTGGGCAACATCTTAAAGCCTTCGATCGAGAAGTGCCAAAAATGTTTATCATGCGTCGCCTTCAATGGACAGCACGATAGACAGAGAGCAGGCAAATGTACTCAATTCACATCACAGAATAAAGCATCGTAGCAACAGGAGAAGTGCAAGGAGTAGAGAAACTGCCAGACATTCATCTCAATTTATCGTTCTTAGCCACATATCCGAGCAGATCGAAGTGTCGTCTGCGTATATCACAGTGCTCTAAGCCTGGCATATGCGTATCCTTACTTCCTCTCCCTCTCCCTCTCCTCCCTCTTCTATCACCCATTTGTTGCCACAGCAAACGAGTAATTTCACTTGACATGCAATTTTTTGTGTGCAGCAACAGCATCGTTCTGTGGGACAAACAAACAGATGTAAAGTTCCATCAGATAAGGTCTGCCATCCAGTTTCACATTTTATCTGACTCTCTCTGCTTCATGTGTGTGTGAATGTGTGTGTGTGTCGGTGTGTGTCGGTGTGTGTCCCAGTTTTGATTATTTTGCAGGCGAAATAAAAAAGATAGAAAAGAAGTGGTCGTATTTCACAGCAGCTTGGCTGCATTGCATGTGAATGAAATGCCAAAACTAGGGATAAGTGGGAACATGGCAGAGCAGAGCATGCAGCAGCATTACTTGGATAAATAAACAATCATTGGCACGCTGAACCTTGAGTGAATCAGTTGGCAATCTCCGAGATCGAAGCAAACCACAAACTGACACTTGCCTGACTGATTGCCAAACAAAAGTGTGTGCATGAGAATTTCATTTTAAATTTCATTTCATAAAATCGGGGAACATTCTTCTTTTCGGCTAACATTAAACCTAATCAGCTTAGGCAGCTCGAAGAGAATGCCTCGAATCTCTCAATTGCAATTACAAGTGCAGTTCAAATATTGATTTAATGCGTTGCAACAATACTTTTGAGCTGAGCTGATTACGTTGATTGCTCTCGCTCTCGCTTTGCTCTCAGATTTTGTCTGAGCTGGCTGCAAAAAGATTGCTGCATACTTTTAGGGCGCCAAACACATGCGTTTATCCCGTTGAAATTTCTGTAAATCTAGTCAGAAAGTAGCAGACATCCATTTGAATGGAATGTGGAATATGGCTGGCTTTGTCTTTTTTAGGAGCAGCTTTTTGTTTGTTATGCATTTGAGAATTACTTAGCATCAGCACTTGGTTGCTTCACACACGCCACATGCCACTTGCCACATGCCACATAAAGTTGGGGCTTCCGAATTGTGTTGAAGTTGCTGTTTTGTTACCATTTCATTGCTGCGAGAATTATCCGCTTATGCTAATCTGTCTTACGTTTCAAATTTTCTCTCTCTCTTTTTCTATCCATTCCATCCATCTATCTTGCGAGTCTCTTACTGATTTCTCTATCTCTCTTTTGCCTTGTTCCCTCTACTGTGTGTGTGTTTTGGCATTGCCAGTTTCAGTGTTTCACGGATGAACAGATTGAGCCGGCTTTCGAGAATACACAGCATAGCACATCCATACGAGACATCATCCATCTAGAGAGAGAGAAAGAGAGAGAGAGAGCGAGTGTGTGCATAGAAGGTACTTGATGACCCTCTGAATTGTTGCCAGAGACTTCTTCTGCTTCTTCTTCGATGTCACTTGCTTCAAGGATATCACTGGCAAGCAGTGTAAGTACATCCGTTTCCGTTCCGTTCCGTTCGTTGCTGTCGCTTAAACTGTTCCACAAATAACTCATCCGATTATGTTTGCCCATTGAGTTGACCAAAGTTGGCTTAGCTTCTTCACGTGTCCTTTTCCTTGTTCGCCTTGCTTATAACAATTGTTATCGTTATCGTTGACGCTGACGTTGTCGTTGCCTCGTTCCTAGTTCTCGTTCTCTTCTACTATAGCTGCGTTTTTCTACTAACCCAAATAATGTAAAAAAGAACTCAACTCGTGTTTGTTTGTTGCTCAACTTCCTTGCGCATGAATCGCCTTGAGCGTCATGGTTTCTCCCAGAGCCAATCCAATTAACAATGTTAAACGGCCAAGAACAAAAGCCGCTCCCAGCTAAAAAAAAGCAACAGCAATGAAAACCCCAATTGCAAACATTTCACAATTATTCAGGTTAAGCAGAGCAGCGACGCTGGCAGCGGCCGAGGCAGAGACCGTGGCAGAGGCAGCGTAAGTGTAAGCGGCAGCTGCAGTGAAATTAACGTCACTCAACGCAATGCCAACATACGAAGTCTGTTTGCGCCCTCGCCGGCAACTTTGGCCCAGCGGAAGGCGGCGAGGCAGCGCAGCCAGAGCAGCGTTTGTCTGGAGCGGCAACAATCGAAGCCGGAGTTGGAGCAGCAGCAGGAACGGGAACGTGAAGCTGACCTGCTGATGAGCAACAGCAAGCTGAGACGTTCCATGGGACAAATTGCGGCTTACAATGGGAATAATGCAAGCTTGAACAATGGCGATTATCAGGGAGAGCAGAACATACGCCTGGGGAGCAATAGACCAGCAGAATTCGGAGCAGCAGCAGGCATAAATCAATTGCCAATGACTAGGAATCAATCAGCAATGAAACAATACAATGGCGTTAACTGCAATTCAATGGGCCATGACTGGCGCCCAGACAATGCGATGGACAAAAGGAATGAGAATGGGAATCAGAATGGGAATGGAAATGGGAATGAGTATGGCTTTAGCAAAAGGGACAACAGCAGTGCACTGCAATTGGCCACAGGACGGGAGCAGCAGCAGCAACAAGAGAAGTGCGTTGAAGCGACGTCTCGTCGCCCATCGCTATCCTGGCAGGAGCGAAAGAACTGGCTGGGTGCAGCGAGTCAGTCGGAAAATTCTATTAACAGCAGCATGGAAAAACAGAAGCAGCAGCAACAGCAACAGCAGCCGCAGGAGCTGCTAGGGCTTAAGTTGGCTGGATTCTTGCGAAACAGCAACAGCAACAACAACATTGTTGACTATGGTAATGAAATGACCTGGGGCAGTGCAACAGAGAAATCTCAGACATTGAATCACCTGGAAGTACGGCAGGATTCGCAGGCCGCCAAAGCAGACCAAAAGCCAGCAATGTTCATGTATTCTGCAGCTGCAGCGCCAGCTTACAATTACTACGAGCACGAGGACGAAGACTATGATGATAATGGGGACGGAGATGCGGATGCGGCTGCGGATGCAGATGAGGTTGATAAGTTGCAGCTACAACAGCAGCAGCAGCAGCAGCGTCAAAGTGTGCACAGCGAAAGGTAAATTGACAAAGCTCAAAGGCAAAGCTAAAGCTAAAGCTGAGCATAGTGAGGGGAAACTTTAAGTGAAATGAATTAAGCGTGGACTAAGCAGCTGAATTAAGCTTTTATTAATTTCGCTAATTTACAAGCAGCATTTGCATTAAATAGTTTGATAAAGCAGCAAAGAGAGACGAGGCAAGTTTGCAACTCGGAATAAATAGCAGATGAATCATTGTTTGTAAATTTGTAAAGCAGCGAAATTCTGTAAAAGTTTTCAGCGCTTTTCATTTTGCTATTTTCCAAAGAAAAAACTGCAACTGCAACCTTGACCCTGTTGGTGAATGAAATCAAAGCGAATCGAGTCGCATTGAAACTGCAGTTAGACATTTGCATATCGGATTGCAATTGGCTTGAGTTGCTTGCTCGATTGCCTGATTGTTGTTGTTGTTTTGTTGTTGTTGTTGACAGTCGTAAGCAGCTCAAGTGCAACTGCTGACAACAATCGAAACGAATCGAATCGAATCGCATTGCAAATCGATAAGTCTTTTGCCCGCCCGCCACTCTCGATTTGTTTGGCAGCAACAGCAAAAGCAACAGCAACAGCAGCAGCAGCGAGAATGAATGACATTCTTCAACCTCATTGATGCGTGGCATGCAACAAACAGTTGCCACTTCACTGCTACACACTGAATGCATTAAGCGTGTCAATTTTAGCTGTTGCACAATCGCCATTGATTTGATTTCGAGTTTTTGCTGATTTGCGAGTCAAGATTGTGCGGGTTACGCGTTCGCGTTGCCACTCATCGAATCAAATTGCCAAACACTGAGTCTCTATACTTTTCTCTATATATATAGTACATAGCTGCTGAGTGGGAATTGTATCCAAAAATCAATCATGCGTAGCTAGAAGAAGAAGGGGGCGGAGAGGAAAATGCATAATCTTGTTGTCGACGAGTTCACTGACTGCCAGCTAATTGAGCGGGAGAAAGGTAGCGGAAAGCAATTTGTCATTTGATTGAAAGTGAGTTTGATTTATACTGCGAATACGATAATGAGGCCAACAAGCGAAGTCAATTCCTCTTTACCCTCGGTTGACCCTTCTCTTCCTCTTCTCTTCTCTATCTCTCTCTTCTCGTTCTTATCTACAATGTGAATTATTTGCTCGCTTCGCACGTTCTTCACATGTGCGGATATTTTTAGTGAAGAAATGAAGATATTGAACTCGGTTGCCCTTAACTCTACTTTTGTTTTATGCTTTTTTATACCCGGTCTCTATATAGTTGAAGGGTATTATAATATTCTGGTTTCATTAAGTGTATGGTACAGACAGAAGGAAGTGTCTTGAACACCATAAAGTATATATATAGTATATTTTGAATCTAGTATTATATCAATATACTAAATGTAGTATTTGGTATAATAACTTGGTACATTTTAAAATGAATACCACACTTTGATGCTTTGCTCTGGTATATTTTACACTCTGTGGTATATTTTGAATACAATTTATCGATACACAAAACAAAGCCTTTGGTATATTTGTAGTATTTTTGCTGCATATTAACTTGGCACATTGCTAGTACTATGTCAATATACCAATTATAATTATTTGGTATATTTTAAAATGAAAATCGCTCTTTAACGCTCTGTGGTATATTTTGAATGTAGTGCAATATCAATATATTAAATGGTATAATAATTCGGTATATTTTCGAATTAATACCGGGTATCTCACAGTCGAGCCCCATCGACTGTAACTTTCTTGCTTATTTTCTCTTTTTATGTGATTAATAAAAACAGATCTGCAAATTGCAAGGGAAATTGCTGTCACTCACTTAAGTTGTTGCCGTTGCGTTGTCGGCAATTGTATTAAAGCGAAGTTGTTGTTGTTGCTAGTCGCTGTTGTTGTTGCTGTTGTTGCTGTTGACGTTCCCTCGGTACCAGCCAGCCAGCCATCGAACCATTCCATCATTAATACACCGCATCAGTTTAATTTAATGCAACGCAGCAATTTTATCAAACAGCAGCAACAGCAACATTGACAACAACAGCAACGTGCAGCGATAGCAATTGCTATTAACACTCTCCCCTCAATCACTCGCAGGGCCATTGTGGCTGTCGCTTATCACACGTCGTCGTCGTCGTAGCTGTTGTTGTATATACTCGATATATATATATATATATATATATATATATATACATACATGTGTCTGCTATATATATACTTGTCTTTGAACTCATCGTTGCCATTTGCCCGGGTCACGTTGCTTGCAATTGCTGACTGACGTTGAAGTTGCAGTTGCAGTTGCTGCTTAACGTGGCAACGTCGCTGTCGATGTCTGCAGTTGATTTGATTGTTGGATGGATATCTGGGTATCTCCTACCCCTGCTTGAAGTCAGTTCAGGTCTCGCTTCCTTCTGGATGTGCCTGCCTGTCAAATCGTCATCGCGCCGAGCGCCTCGTGATATGCAACTTTGATAGGCTGCATCGACGATTGCCAATTGGCACAATGTTTGATTTGCTGTCTGACAAGACTCCTCTCCTCGTTGGCAAAGTTTAATGCAATGCAATGCAATGCAGTTGATCCCCCTCCGATTTGGTGCTGTGGGTAATCTGAAGGCGCCTTTGTCATGTTATCTGTCAGCCATCGCCTCTAATCGCCAATTTTTGACAGCAATGAGCACAGACATCAAATTTTGAACTCGTTCTCAGTCTGCATGTTTATGCGGGCTTTACGTAACTGAAGATGAGTCAACTCAATGCATGATTAATGCACAGAGCGAAAAACATATAGATTATAAAAGTCTTCATTTAAGATTTTTTCGATCTTAAAAAGAACAATCTTGAAATAAGATTTTTAGGTTGATTAAGAATGTTTGATCTTGATTTAAAAGTTTGCCTTCTTGATTTAAGATTTTTCCATTCTTAAAACAAGATTATATTCTTGAATTTCAAGATTGAGCAATCTACAATAGATTTTTGCAGATTTTCGATCTTGATTTAGGAATTAACCTTGTTGGCTAACTTTTGACATACAATCTTGATTTTCATATGTTTTTTCCTTCTGTGTGCTAAGCAAGTGTGACTTCGGCTTTGCTAATGCAAAGTGTTGCCTCAATTAAGTGTTAGAACTGAGTTGCAAACACTGTTTGTTGTTATCAGCTAGCAAGCAATGTTGGTTTTTAAAGTGGGCTAGCGACAAGCTTCGTTAACTTTGCCCTGGCTATCAGTGGCAGCAGCAACTACAATGCGAAAAAATCGCGTTGTTATGCTTCTGACTGACACACACACACACACACACACACACGAGACAAATGAACAAAAAAAAAATATGCTTGATGCAACGAAAAAATTGTGCGCCAGACAATAGAAAACAAAAGCAACGACGAACGGCTGGCAACAAAAAAAAAAAACAAAAAATGGACTCTGGCGCATTTCCGGCAGCAGTCAACATGGCGAATAGCGAATGGCGGATGGTCGTGACGCCGTTTTATGCACCACACACACACAAAACACAAAAAAAAAAACAGACAGAAAGGAAAGCATAACAAACCCAAAGCCAACTCTGACAGGCTGTTCATATTTTTACTGCAGTTGGAAAGCGCAGTTTAACAAGTTTGTCAAGGCGGACATTTGTGTGTCCCCTCTAGGATTATGACAGTCCAATCTCCGCATTCATGTTAGATAATCACATATCCAGTGGCACATGAATATGCCAATTACACTCATTTTGAAGTCTTTAAACTTGCAGTTGTAGATCGATTGTCGATAGTCGAACTGTGCCCAATGCTGTTAGCTGGCCCAATAAAATTCTGTGATAGCTCCCCTTCGGTCTGCACATACACACAGATTGTTCACAGTTGGTTTTATTGCATTCGCTTCGCTTGCTATTGACCGATTCTATGCTATCGTTTTGCTAATAAAATTCTCTCCTCTCTCTCTTTCAGCAGCTGTGCGCAGTCTGCGCCGCCGCTTGCGGAGCGCCTGCAGCGATTCCGGGAGCGTCAGCAGCGTTACAACATCAGCGCTGATATCAGTGACGACAACTTGAAGTTATCAGCTGAACAAATAGACGTAACCGTTGCCAATTTACATAGGCAACAGAACAACAATAACAATAACAATTGGCAAACCGCAGCTTGGCATTCGATTGGTGTCAGTGCTGCGTCTGCAGTTGATGCCGCCGCATCGCGATATTCGAGTGACGCGTTAGAACAGCCGCAGTTACAGCCACAGTTGCAGTTGCAGCCACAGCCGAGCGACGGCAGTGAAGCGGCATCGGGGGCATCTGGGGCGTCTGGACCGCGACGACGTGTGCTCATCAAGCGGCGCATTGTGCGCTCGACACGCGTCCGTTCGCCTTCAGCTCTCAACCATTTGGAGGAGAAGCCACGCAACGAACGTCAACAGCCAAATACTCGACTCGGCTGGCTATCAAGGCTGCGGAATTTCAGTTTCCGAGAGCCACCAACAACAACAACAGCACAGACTCAAAGTCAAATAGAAAAGTGCAAGAGGAAAGCCAATTCGCACTCTCCCCCCGATTCCCATACTAATCCCATTATGGCCGTCCTGCGTACTATGAAGCTTAAAGAGCGCCTGGCTATTAGCCTTGGTGCAACGCTTGTGCTGCTCACTCTGCTCCTCATTGTCGATGTGCAAATGGATTTCGGTGTGGCGAATCGCCATCTGCTGCAGCAGCAGCATCAAAAGCTCCGCTTCGGCAACACCAACAACGACTACAACGAGCTGGGAACAGGCAACACCGGCGGCGGAGGCGGTGGCATGTTGCACGAGTTCAAACGCAAGTTCCTGCAGAAGAGGTGAGTAGCGGCGTTGCGGTTGCAAATTGTTTTTGTTGTTTATTAAAGCTGCTCTCAATCAACTCCAATATTGAGAGCGGGTGATTGAAAAACTAACCAATATGCAAGGGATGAAGGTGTAAGCATGGAAATTGAGTGCGTTAAGAGATCATCTAATATAAATTAATGAAGAAGCAGCTTTGGGTAGCGAATTATGCAAGCAAAAGCGATGCGATTGGGTGTAGAGGAAGTGGTTATTATATGAAAAAATATAAATATTTAAATGGGTACTTTAGTGATAAAAGTAAGGCAGTTAAAATCGCATGCGATTGATGAATATTTAACATCAGTTTATTATCAGACTTTGTTTAACTGCTATTTTTGTGATTATTCACAGTAAAATTAGTCTGACAAGAATACAATTTCAAATATAGAACGACTATAACTGATATAATTCGATAGCTTGTTTTGTAGGTGTTGAATATAAAATTATTTTACATAAGAATAATTGAAAATTTAAACATAAATGAAGAACAACTTAATACAGAGCTAGTTTCTCTGTTAGTTAGATGATTATTCGGTGTTAACTTAGACTATAGAGTGTTTGATTAATGCGATAGGATGTGCAAGTGTTAGTGATACAATTTAACATTTACTTTGTCTTAGATTGAAAGATTAATTAAGTAATCAAATGAAAACAACAGCTACATTATACCATAACAACACAATATAGGCGACTTATTCGAAAGTCAAGATCATATAAGAAGGTAGACTGATAAGAGTTTAGCTTTGTCTGCATAGAAATATGCCTGAAAATACTGTATGATATACTGTAACATACATATATATGACCACTTCACTCAAGAGATCTCTCCACAAATTTCTGCTACTTTTATCACAAATAATTGTAATGCATCAAACTAATCGCTTAATGGAATCCTTGGCAAAGCGAAGTACTGAATTCGTTGCTGTGCAATCGAGTTTAATTTCCAATAATGGGTTATTTGATAGCACACTTTTCGGCATCTGGTCGGACTTCTGTGTTGGGTCTCTTTCTCTCTTGACTCTCCCCAGAATGTTGCTAATGTTGTTGCTAAGCTAACCGCACGTCATGGCCAGATCCCAGAGGAGCTTCGGCCGCGCATTGTACATAATTCAATTTAGCAAATGCAACAAAAGTTGCAATACAAAAGTTGTTTGGTCTGGCATTAAAACGCAATTTGCTACTAGCTAAACGTGATGTAGGATGGGGGGAGGAGGGAAAAGCGAGCTTAGAATGTTGCACATTGTGGAAAGTTGCAGGTACAGTGAAACCTTTCGTTAAGTTAAATCTATTTCGACGCAGAGGAAGTTTAATAAAGACAACTTTTGCTGTAGCGAAATTGTAGCATAATTAGATCAAAAGAAAAAGAAATTGTGCTTCTTAGGCAAGTTCTACTGTAGCAGTTACCTGTGTGTGTGTGTGTGTGTGTGAGCTCATAGCGGGGTTGCATTTGCGCTTTTTACGATGACGTCGACCTGCTGCTCCTGCGTTTTTCTTCTTTCCACCAACATAATCGCAGGGAGTGTGTGTGTAGGTGTGTGTTGTGCTCTGTGGCTGGTGGTTGGCGGAAGTTATGTAATAAAGCATAAAAAGTGACGCAGCAAGATACGCTTGCCAAGTCTCAAGACATTCAGGCTGCGCCCACCAACCAACCAACCAACCAACCAGGGAGAAAGTCAGCAAAGCAGGAAGGCAGGAAGGGAATCAGGAGAAAGTCAGGAGGGACTCAGGAAGGCAGTCAGAAGGGCGTCAGGCAGTCTGTCGAGCCGTGAAAGCGTTCACGATACACCATTTGCTTCGGTTGGTTGGTGGCACTGACAGGGGAACATAAAACGCCAATATTTTGCTAGTAAATATTTAATTAATTCATAAGTCGGTCGGCTGGTGCCGTCGCCGTTGCCGTCGCCTGTAAAACGGTTTCCATATTTCCGTGTTCCGTGTTTCCCTTTGGAAAACTTTGTACAGCTTGTTCTCCCTTCATGTCCGTACCATTATGCTGTGTGGCAAATGCAAAATTATGATACCTCAGCTAAGACAGTGTGCGGTGCAGTGTAATAAATTCTATTAAAGCATCCCGAATTGACGGCTCGCGATTTACTTTGAATTATTTATTATTTCATTTCACATTTCAACGTGATCATCGTGATGAAGCTTTAAATGTTGTGTGTAATTTGATAAACGTATATAAATATTGAGTTTACTTTGATGAATCATATGGGAAATCATCGATTTGATCTTTTGAGCATTCTTCAGGTCAATAAATAATGTAATAACCGTATAAAGTTGATTAACATAATGTAGAAAACTACAGTTTAGATTGTTTTGGGGGAGATCATCAATTAGATAAGCGAATTCTTAAGACTAATATGTGCTAATTAGATCCGTTATAGATCATTTTTGAAAACAACTAAAGATAAAGCGATATAAGGTTGGGATATTAAGATGAGAGTTTAAGATATAGTTTTCGTTTCTAGCCTTAAAAAAGTTCTGGTAGTATTTAATCATATCAATAATCACTCTTTGCGGTATATTGTCGGTATATTAGCGGAATCTGGTATTGTTAAAAGGCTTAATCAGATCTTAGTATTTTTGTTGTATATTTTTGCTTAATTTGTAGTATCTGATTTTATTGAAATTGGGCAGCGGATATCTCATAATATAGACTTTGGTAAATTTTAGTATTTTTGTGGTATATTTTGGTATATTTGCACGATCTGGTTTTATTAAAAACGGGTAGTGGGTGTCTCACAATATACCGAATATAGGCTTAAGTATATATTAGCATTTTATGGTATCTTTTTGGTATATTTGTAAAATCTGGTTTTATTAAAAATTGATAGCAGGTATATCACAATATACCAAATATAGACTACGGTATATTTTAGTATTTTTGTGGTACATTTTTGAATAATTTGTAAAATCTGGATTTATTTAAGTTAAGCAGTTTTATTAACGCGATAAGACTTATCGCAGGTATCGATATCAATGCACCTCGTTACTAAGCTTTCACTGGTAAAGCTCCTCGTTATGCTCGCTTATCAAGCGTAGAACATCGCGACAGTTGATATACCTAGCAACGATCTGGGGCAAATGTCGGCTGCACTTGACAATGCAGCAATCGCTTAATTAATCGCGTTGCATGTCCAGTTGCAAGGCCCGTGGGCTGAGCTGAGACCAAAGGCCGTGCCACCTGCTTTACGCATGTCACGTGACAGTTTAATGAGCAAAGCTGTCGCATCGATCTGCGGCAAACGGCGGTGCAAATGTCACAAATGTATTTTGTAGT
The DNA here is from genome assembly GCA_035046325.1 of Drosophila niveifrons. NCBI lineage: Eukaryota > Metazoa > Arthropoda > Insecta > Diptera > Drosophilidae > Drosophila > Drosophila niveifrons. The sequence continues at coordinate 23,176,944 of JAWNOC010000046.1, forward strand.
TGCCCCGTTGCATCACGCATGTAGCTGTTGCCAAACAATACCAGACTAGGAGGAGAGTAGCAGACTAACAGACTAAGCTGCCACGTGGCTTGTTAGCCAGCGTGTAATCTGACGCTGTCCACACAAATCAATTTCAAGCATTGCATAAATATCAAAAATTGCAAAGAGTGGGGCGACAAACAAAAGTAAGCTTTTAATTCTTATTGCCGCATAAAATGCTATTATGTGGCATGCTTCATGCTTGCCAGCTTCTTGTGTGTGCGAGTGCGTGTGTTGTGATGGCATTAAATGCGTTAAATCTGCTGAAGCTCGTTATGAGATATTCGTAATAAGCCTTGCGGCAAAGATAACTCAGAAGTGGCAACCAGAGAGGGAGAGAGAGAGAGAAAGAGAGAGACAGAGAGCAAAGGAGGCTGTTGCGGCTGTAAAGTTTAAAGCTTGCTGGTAACTGTTAATTGAAAAAGTTTCGCACTTTACCTGGGCGCCTGCACATGTGGCATGCCTCCTTTTGAGTGACAGCCAGAGACAGGAGCATAACAGAGACATCCTCTCACCTGAGGGTGGCAAGGAAAAGATGGAAGGAGGAGAGGAGAGGAGAGAGGAATATATCCATTGGAGCGCACGCATCGCAAATTGTTGCTACAACAATTAAAAATTTAAACGACAATGTGCAAAGTTTTGCGGCTAAGGCAAAACAATTTGCACTTCTTGATTCGAGTTCCCAGCTCAGTTGTTGAGCTCAGCTCAGTTCAGCTCAGCCCAAGCTCTTCACTCAACTCAACTCAACACAACTCATCCTGGAAGCCCTTCGCTTAATGATGCAACACTCCTTTCTGGCACAACTCTTGTAGTTGTGTCGCATAGGCATATTTGAGATTTGAGATTTCAGAGAGATTTTGAGAGATTTGAGATTCATTTTAATGGCCAAAAAAGCCAGCACTCAAATTACGATAGAAGCCAAAGCTGCTGCTCCTCGAAATGAAATTGAAATTGTGCTAACGAGCAGCTGCAATTTGCTGAGCATCTTGGCCAAGGTTAAGGTAACTCTGACAACAGTCACAGCAACAAGAGCTGCAGCATCAATGGTGGCAACTTTAGTCAAAATCTAAAAGTTACTAAACCTTAATATAAAACAGTTCGGCCAGCCAGCCAACCAAGCTATCTGTGTGTGTGTGTGTGTGTGTGTGTGTATCATATTATGGGAGAGCACAAAGTGCAGCAACTTTATTTCAGTTCTAAGCACTGCTCAACTACTGCTTATTTCTCTGTCGAGGTACAATGGTCAAAAGTCAAGGCAGAGCAACGAAATAATTATCAAACTATTTATAGAAAAAGTTGCTGATAGTCTATAAAGTAATTAAAATATACTTTTAAATACATGTAGCTCAAAGTATTTCAACTGATGAATGACTTTGTATTGAGCAAATGCCATTGAATTTATAGAAAACTAATGGCTTACTAATGTTTGCTCGTAGTTGCAAAACATTTAGCTTAAATGCCAAAGTTCGTTGGCTTAGAATTTGCTTGGAATAATTGCCATTTTAGGCCACTGTGCAGACTCGACTTACGGCATGCACTTTCCATCAAAAGTGCTTGTAATTTTGGTTTATTGCAGCCGAGCTGCGTGTGTGTGCCTATGTGTGTGTGTGTGTAAATGCGTGTGGGCTTTAGATAGCTAAGTCCTAGGCAAAAGGCAAAGTTTCAACTTACCTTGTGGAGCATGTCCTTAAATGCTCAACTTGAGCCACTCGGCTCTCGTCTCTCATCTTTCAGCTTTCTGCTGTTCAGCTGTTCAGCTGTTAGCCTTCGTTCTCTTGGTCTCTTGGCCGTTTTCCATTTGCTGCACAGTGCACATCATAAACTGCCACTTGTGAGTTGCAATTAAGTGTAAGTGGCTGGTCCATTGTCAAGTGCGCCTTAACGTCAAACTAATTATGGCCTTCATCATCTTTTCTTTTCTTTCGTTCGTTGCAGCAACTCTTCTGGCTCCAAGGAGGCGTCCACTCAGGCCCAGGCATCGGGCAGTCAAAATGGCGGCGGTGGCACAACCAGCGGCCAAGAAGCTGTCGTCGCTGGCTCAACGCTCTCGACGCGAAAGCCAACGCCACACGATCGCTACATCGATCTGCAGAAACTCCTGCTCAGTGACGAATATCTGCACGTCATTGTGGACAATGCTCCAGATGTGTCCGTGAACAATCCGACGCTGGGCGAGATGCTGCACCGACAAGTCGGGTGAGTCATCTGAATGATAGTTAAAGAGTGTGTCGAGTAGTTAAGTGCGATTCGTGATTTGTGATTTGTGTTCGAGGATTGTTAATGCCAGATGAACGGAAGCTGGACGAAAAATTCAATTTCCCTTAAGCGGAAGGCATAATGCTTAGTGTTTTACCTTCATGACTTTCTGCTTCGGTTTCATTCTGCTTTGGTTACACTCTCGCTTAAATTTGCCAGGCACGCGTAGCAGCAACTCCTGTTGTAACTGTTGTAATTGTGGGGTAGCAAAGCCAAAGCCAGACAACCGAGCAGACAACCATTTACCTCCTTCTTCTCCCAAATCATTCCAATCCCAAATTCGTCCTAGGCAATGCGGTGCGGTGTGTGTGTGTGTGCGATTGAAGCAGTTACGAGTCCTTTTGGCTTTGGTGAAATTGAAATGATTTTTATTGAAATTTACGCTCCATTTACGTGACACATTTACGTTTTAGATATTTGCTCTAACGTTAACGTTTACGTCTTGGCTGACTGTCTGACTGTCTGTCTGTCTCCCCTTCGACTATCTGACTGTGGTTTGGTGTTGTCTGATGCCACTCGCTGATAACGCTGATGAGAGTTTAGCGCAATGTTACAGTGTGTGCTTGTCTCAACATTGCGTATACGTAATTTCATATGAGCGCAATCAAATAAAACTGCAATAAAGAAATCAATGCGGATTCCCGTATCGAGCTGCTTCAGACTTTTCTGTCTCGCAGCTTCAGCTTCAGCATCAGCTTCAGCTTCTCTTCCACTTAGTGCAGCAATGAAATTTATTTCGCTGCGAATTCATTTGATTTCCTTGCGCAGTAATCAGCTTAGGTACATTCATTTTCCCCCCAATTGTTTGTGCTGTCTTTATCAAAATTGAAAACGTGGCGTATGAGTGATTTCATTTGCTCGAATAGTTTAACAACAAAAAAATACTCGTACTTGTTGTAATGATAATAAAACGCAAATGGGGGAAAATGCAAAGTGGTTAAAACTTGTCAAACTGAAAGTATGTTGTTCTAGGCGTGTTGTTTGCCTCGTCCTCCTGGAGGCGGCTGTTTGCTTTTGCGCTCTTGGCATTAGCATAAAAGTGCTTGATTTTCTAATTTATCGCACATCACCGAAACGGAGCCAAAATGCTTTTTTGCGCTGCACGTAGCACAAATGCAAATTTCATTAACAAGCAAAATTGCCAGAGCACAAAGAGGCAAAAAATCAAAGAAATAGCAAAGTGTAGTGTAGAAGAACATGCATCATGTGTTAGAAATGGAAATACACTTACTCTTCACTGTGTGCAATTATAAGTAGTCTTAACAAGCTGCGAAATCCTATCAAAACTCAGTTTAATGCTATATAGAAAAGAATGAAACTTTGTGGCAAGATTTCGCACATCTGTTGCGAAGGTTGTGACAAAGTTTATAACAATGCGAGGATACCTTTTTGCCTTTTCGGAACGGCTTTAGGATATAGCCTAAATTGGATACCAAGCATAGCTTCTGCTGCCATCAGAGATATCTCATTAAAATTCTGTCAACTCGCTGCTGCTGCTTTTGTTGCCAAGCGCGCGTGCCGAGCTCGCTCCGAGCTCGTGTGGTTGGTTTAGGCCGCCTTTTGTCTTGGCTATGCATGCTGAAGATATTTACGAGACAGCGAGGGTGGCGCAAGTGGCAGCTTTGTCAGCACTTTTGCACTGCTCTGCACTGCAACCAGGCAGCAGGTGATTCTCTATCTTCATCTCTTTTGAAAAAAAAAGAGTGCAACTACTATGTAATACGAAAAAATGCAAATTTCCCCTAAAAATTATAATATGAAATATGAGCAGAGACAAGTGGGAGAGTGAGAGAAAAATTTGTGCTTGTTAGAGGAACTGACACAGCGAGTGCCACTGATTTACCATAAGCAGCACACTCCCGATGTCCTTTTGGCCTTCGTCGTTCTCGTTGTCGTTGTCATCCTCGTTGTCTTCTCTTCTCGTCACGTCTACGCGGTGGCGTGCGTTTAATTAGTATGACAAATTTTTAATTAGCCTGCAATTGCGACCGCGTTGAGCTGGGACAGCAATCTTATTTCGAGCGAATTACAAACCAAGTAACCAAAAAAGGAAAAAATTATAAGAGATAGAGAAAGAGAGATGGAGAAGAGAGAATTAAGCTCGAACTGCAAGTTAAGCAGCTGCTGTTGGCCCCGGCTCAACTCTTGGGCCGGATCCGAGTGCGGATGGCGATGCGGTTTATACAGACGCGTCGTAATAAAAGACTATGCTCAATGTCGGCGAGTGTGTAAAACTGAAGTGCGCTGACATTTTGCGAGTTCCCAGTTGCAGCTGCTCCAACTCCAACTCCTGCTGGCATTCCTCCTCTTTTTATACCCGCTATCTAGAAGGGTATTATAACTTTGTGCCTGCAGGAAATGTATGTAACAGGCTAAAGAAAATATATTTATTCTTGATCAGCGTCAACAGCCGATTCGATATGATTGTCTGTCTGTCTGTCTGTCTGTCCGTCTGTCTGTATGTACATCTAGTTCTCAGAGACTATAAGAGATAGAGATATAATTCTTTTTTGACAGCATTTGTTATGTTTGCACAGAAGTCAAGTTTCTTTCAAATTTTTGCCACACCTACTTTCGCCCCCGCAAATCGGTATATACTGCACTCTATAGAGCATTTTACATGTAGTACTATGTCAATATACCAAATATAGTCTTAGGTATATTTTTAGTATTTTTGTGGTATATTAATTTAGTATGTTTTAAAATTGATAATGGTATAATTAAGTTGTAGTACTCAGTGTACCAAATATAGGCTTTGGTATATTTATGGTATATTTGCAATATATTAATTCGTTGTATATTAAATTTTAAATAGCATATTTGAAATATGGTACTATATTAGCATACCAAAGAATAGTCGATGGTGTATTTGAAAATTAATACCGCAATGCTTTAAAGCAGCGTGTAAGCTAGTATCTCAAAGTCGAGCACACTCGAGTGTAGCTTTCTGAGTTGTTCTACTCCTGCTGCTGCTGCTGCTGTCAGTGGTTTTAATGTTCGCGTTCGTTGCTAAAGTTTATCCTTGTAGACCGGCAAACGCAACAATATAAGTTTAATTTCATTCTTGTGCGTTCGCTTGTTCTTGTTGCTCTCTTGTAACTCACTTCAAAATGTCCGCCCGTGGTTACTAGTTCTCCACTCTCCACTCTACACTCTAGACTCCAGAGTCGCCATTCGCCATTCGCCAGTCGTCGCTGTCGTCGCGTCGCCGGATTGTTGGCCGCGGTTGCCTTGTTGGGCGATTCTTTGGTTGCCGCCTTGCCACAATTTCACACGCACAAACTTTTTCACTTTCTAAGCACACGGCGTCGAGCTGCTCTAGAAGTGCCTGTGGTTTGCTTATAGCTCTGACTCTGACTCCGGCTAGGGCTTTAGTTCTGAGCTGCTGCTCCTGGTTTTCATTCTCCCTGTGGAGCAGCAGCTGCACAGCAAAATCAGCGATGGCAAAGTTTACTGACATTTTCTTATGCTGAAACAATTATGGGGCGGAGCTTGAAGACGACAAAGACGGAGAAGATGAGAAGACGAGAAGCCGAGCACAGGGCTTAGGACAGAGCCGGGACATGCCGACTGACAGCTGTTATTATATCTACTAGGGCCACAGAGAGAAAACATTTGCAATCGCAACACAAAAAAAAACGAAAAATATATAAGAAAACGCAAAAAAATATATAAACGATAAGCACAGAAACTTCAAGTGAAAGTTTTCTGCTACGGCAACATTTTGTTGTTTGAAATGTTTGTTTAAAAGTTAAAGGTTTGCAACACACTTGCACCATGGGAAAAATCGATTCAGAATAGAGATTTCAAGTTAGTTTACCAAAATACAAAAAATATATTTAATATAGAATAGGGAAATAAATTTAAAAGATTTAAAATATACTTTCGATCATAAATATTTAATGCAGTTAACTTTATTTTATTTTAACTTTAACTTTTATGTCACATTCATTTTGTTTTTTTCATATTTTTTTATAAGTATAACTTGCCAGATCCCTTTGTTTATCCCTTTTCAATTAGTTTAATTTGTTGTCTTTGCTCAGAAGTGCTTGAACATTTTTGATTTCCTTTTCATTTTCATCAAAAGTGACTCAAAGCAGAGCATCATCCGCATCCAGAACTTTGTTCATAAATTATCCAACAAATTGTGTCAGTTCTTTGGCTATTTCTGGAGACTGTCAACTGTGAGCAAGGAGACTGAAACTTGTCAACGGATTGCATAATCAAATTTACATCGCTTGACAGTTTTTTGAGTAGGAGGAGAATGAGCGAAAGGGATTTGTGATCGCTTTCGCTATTGTTAAAGGACAGCATATGGCAGCAAGTAGTTGCAACTCAATTGCAATCAAAAGGAACTCGAAACTCGCATTAACTGGCGAAATGTTTTAAGAAGCCGCTAACCTCAACATATTGCCAGTTGTGGACAGTGGCCGGTGCTTAGTCAATGTCCGGGCGAGCTGCTTCATCAATTACACAACTCTCAGCTCCCTTCCTCTCGCTCTTGGCTGCCCCCCGCTGTGGCATTTGACAAATGAAACATGCGCAGAAATTGGACTCAGTCTGAGCCACTCGAATGAAGTATGATGATGCCTGCTGCCTGCTGCCTTGCTGTTGGTGGTTGGTGGTTGCAAAGTGTCGACCGCACTTAGCAGCTGCGTTCGTAATCTGCTTCCTCAGACCGAAAAAAATAGAAACTGAACCCTTGTCAATCTCTTTGGCCAGCTCATGACAATTGCCGACTGTTGCCAAGAAATAGCCATTCGAACTTCCGCTTAATTGCAGTCCAAATATATTCTAACACTCGCTTTAAGAATTTAAACTGCAGCAGGAGAGAAAACTGACTCATTACAAGCTCAGGCCAGGTAGTCAGGAAGTTGTCGCCATTTCCATAAAAAGTTAAAATATTGAAAGTCATTTTGTGCTGCTCGTTGCACAAGGGGCTTGGCTCTCAGACATTTGTTTCCTTCCTGTCGAGTCGAGTCGACTAGAGTTGAGGAGCGAGTGGCGACAAAAGGTTGAAAGGTTGGCAAACAGCAACCAGAGCTGGGAGCTGAAACAGGAAGGGGCAGCATTAAAGCATTGCCTGCGTAAAGTATCACAGACGTCATCAAGCAAATTATGAAAAGGATTCCAGCGAGTTGACTTTGGGCCAACAGCAGCAGCAGCTAGCCAGACAGTCGAGCTGCCAAGCAGCCAAGCAGCCAAGTCAGGAACAGCAGCAGCAGCAGTAACAGCAACAGCAATCATTGTAGTGGCAGTAATGACAATGACAACGGGTAAAAGGACGATGACAACGACAACGTCTACGGAATATGGCCATGGGAGTTACGTGAGCTCAGCCAAGCGATGGATAGAGTTGGGCGAATGGTGACTACATTATCTCGTGATAAACATGCCGCACAATGCCGCAAACATGCTTTGCTGCTTGCTGTCAACCCTTTTTGTCCATGGCCAGATTTTCAAAGTTGCCAACTTGACTGACCGGCAGCAGCTGCAACTGCAACTGCATCGGCAACAGCAGTTGCAACAGCAACAGCAAATTGCAACGATTCAATTTGTCAATCGCATATTTTCTCTTGGTATTTATTTAAGTTGTCTTTACGTCTCTTTTACCCAAGTATTATTGATTCGTCTGACAATGTCGTATATTTTACACTCCATGGTATATGTTGAATGCAGTTCTATATCAATATACCAAGTATAGCCTTTGGTATATTTGTAGTATTGTTGGGGTATATTAATTTGGTATATTTTGAAACGAATTCCGCCCTGTTTGGCTTTGCTCTGGTATATTTTACACTCTATGGTATATTTTGAATATAGTACTATATCAATATACCAATTATAGCCTTTGGCATATTATTAGTATTTTTGCGGTATATTCATTCGGTATATTTTGAAATAAATATCCACTGTTTACGGTATATTTTGAATGTATCACTATGTCAATATACCAAATATAACATTTGGTATATTTGCAGTATATTTTTGGTATATTAACTTGGCTGTTGTATATCGATATATCGATGTTTTACTTTTCTTCACAAAAATTATCGGGTATCTCACAGTCGAGCATATTCGATTGTTGCTTACTTACTTGTTTTCTATGTGGACTGTCAGCAATTTCACTCCCTGCAGTTCGATACGAACGAAAAGTATGCAACATCGAGGCAAAGCCACTTAAACAGTTTGCGGCGCATTTAAACTGCAATTTCCAATCGGATTTAATGCTTTGACAGCAAAACTAAAAGTAAACTGGGCAAAAATGTGCTTAAATAAACTGTTTCAAATGCGAACAGAAGCAGTCAAAAGACAAAAAACTAAACCCCTATAGAGAGAGAGAGACACAGAGAAAGGAAGGAAGAAGGAAATATGCAACATGGTGTATGATAAAAGTAGAGTCCATTTCTTTTTTTTTTTTTTTGTGCTGGCCATCGCAGACGCATAAGAAGTTGGAGATGGTTTCCTCTGAGGCTTGAGAGATTACAGCGTAAAAAATGCGTATCTCAATCGCTATCTCTCTGTCTCTGACTCCGTCTCCGTCTCAGTCTCAGTCTCAGTTTTTCAATCTCAGACTGCGAATGTGAAAGAGAGTCATGGAAGTGGAAGCAGCGGGCGGAGAATGCATTTGAAAGCCAAATTGGCATTGAAAAAACACAAAGAGGCAAAAGATTTGCTGCGCCAGCTGACGACGTCGTCTAGCGATTGCCATTGCCTTCTGCCGTTGGTTGCTTTGACAAATCAATGTGACAATCATTAGGGCAACTTGATACCGACTCTCAAATACACGAATCTGTATGTGTGTGTGTGTGTGTGTGTGCTTTTTGCCCAAAGCATTTCCGTAGCATACTTATAAGCGCAGCCGCCTGCACATCCCGAATTGTGTGATTGTCAGACTAAAAAAGTTTCTTTTATTTCACGCTTCTGTTGCAGAGCAAACGCCAGCAATTTGGAGCGATTCCAATTGCGCATTACCAAGAAGGAGCTCTACAGCGAACAGGATACACTGGTCGATGCGGTGCTACGTGACATGATCAAGCTGCCAATCGAGCATGTGGGTAAGTACTAAGCGAGCCTGTCTCTCAATCAAACACATATTGTAATGCTATAAATACGCCAAGTTCTCGTTCTCGTCCTCATCGGCGTCGTCTGCATTCGCCCTTTGGCTGACTGCACATTTAACTTAATTATGCAAAGGAGCTGTACAAAAAGTTGGCAGGGATTATTGAGACCTCCGCCAAGGTGGCACGCAAAACTATTTTCATTGGAAACTTTGCTCTGGCCGTAATTTATTAATAATAAACTTTTGCACTACTACGCAAAAACTGCGCAACAACATTAAAATGTTCAAGACAAAGTCTAAACTCATTCGCAGCAACAACAATGACACTTTAAAGTCGCAAACTTTGGCTGTTGGGCACATTTATCATACGCAGTGTTGAACGGCAAAAGTCACCTACTTTTAGGTAAGGGTTAAGCAACTGCTCCCTTTTTGCTTTGTTTTTATTGTTAAGTATTGTCCATTTATTCGACTTGAATTCTAATGCAGAATGAGATTAGTTTTTGTTTCAATCGTTTTTGTGGTTGTTGCTATTGCTGTTGTTGTTGGTGGTGTGTGGTTTGCATGGATGAGAGAAACTTGCTTTTAATTACATTTACATTTACATTTACTTGTACGGGTAGCAAAAATATGCTTTTGATGTGTCTATTATTGGGCAATGCCCAGTTGAGTGCACAGGGCCAACAAAAGAGGTCAGCATTTTCGTGTCGGTTTCTTTGTGGGGTTACTTTGCGTATACGCAATATTTTTGTAAGCCTTTTCCTATATGTATGCCTTGCATTTTAATTGCAATTTAGTCAAGTGTAATTTGCTCATGGACTTTCACTTGATGCAATTTCAATGATTGCAATATCCGCTTGCCTTTGCCTCCGTTCTCTCTCTCTCTCTTTCGCTCGCTCTGTCTTAATTCTTTGGCAGCTTCTTCCAAAAATAATTGTGCAACGATGTGCGAATTTTGAACTCTGGACGTAATTAAATGCAAGTGCAGCGAGTTTTAACTTAACTTGATTTCAATTAATTGTGTATTTCACAGTGCAAAAGGAGGGCGGAACACAACTGAAACTGATCATCGAGTATCCGAATGACATCAAGGCTCTAATGAAGCCAATGCGGTAAGTTTAATGGCAATCAAAATGCCAAGCGAGAAAGAGAAACACATAGCAAGTGAATCGCAATAATTGATAAAAACTCAAACCGACAGCGGTTGTCGGAGCTGAGTTCAGTTGAGTTGAGTAAATATAATTTATTCACGGCAATGCTGACTTTTCTGTGGCCACGCAAATGGACAATCCGTTGATGTACTGAAAAATGCGAGGCGATGCATCGAGCATTGCGATGTTAAGTTTGCTGTGGCACTTCAAGCAGCTCGCAATTTAAATTATTTATATGCGCGTGTTTTTTTTGTCGTTTTTAATGAGATTTAAACGCGCTGCAACGGAGTTGGTCAAGAGCCCACAGCAGCTGAGAAACCACAGCAGCTGCCAAAGTGTAAAGTGTCCTTTTAATGTTCTTCATTTGCAATTTAAATGAAACGTTTTTGTGAATTGCGCTGCGGTGTTGCCGTGTAAGTAATTAAGCTGCCAGCTGACAGGACTTTCAACCTGTTACTGCCTCTGTTACTGTCTCTGTTACTGTTTCTGTGCCTCGCCTTGAATAGCTGTGAAATGCAAATGCATTCAATTGGCACCCGCACTTTAAATTCAATTTATTGCATTACACTTCGCACTTCGCAATTCGCAATTCTCATTTACTTTCTGTTATTTGCATTATTTTATCGCTTTATTATTTTATGCCGCTGCACATCTGTTTCTCTTTCAGGTTTCCGCGGGACCAGCAAACGTTGCCCAATCACTTCTACTTCACAGACTACGAGCGTCACAATGCCGAGATTGCAGCCTTCCATTTGGACAGGTGAGTTTACCATCTCCATTCTCCTTTCTCTTCTCTCTCTTTCCTTTGTAAAGGCTGTTGGAAATGAGAGTACGCAGTGAACTGAATGCAAGTGCAATTTATGCAATGAAATTCATTGCATCGCTCTCATTACTGCATGCGAAATGAATGCATATTTATTTTAAATTTCATTTTTAATTACATTTCGTCTCTGACGAACGCAAATATTTATGCAAATTGTGCAGCAATTGGAATTACGTTATTCAATTAGAAAATAAACAGTGAGACAGATCGATGGAATGTTATTTACAACATTCTTTTCACCTGACAAATCCGTGCTCCATTTACGGCTTTAGAGCAATCAAATTAGCTAATGCCAGCCGGGCTCAACCAACCCATCGAAGCTCTAGGTTTTTAGGTTTATGAGTCCGTCTGTCTGGCTATGTTAGATTGGGAAGGAAGGAAGCCTGTGGTAATCCGCAAATAGCCTCAGGGGGAATGCAAAAGGTGCCATCAATTTATGTTTATTATTTACGATGGTCATGGCAATAAAATGATTTACGAGAAACACCCACACACACAGCATCTAGAGAAATACGATATATGTTATGCTGTTTAAGAATAATTCTCATATGGAAATAAATGCAGTATCATCCAAATAATGAGATGACCCACAGGACTCGCACCCAAAGGGGGCAAGCGACCTTTTTAATGACTAATTAACTTGTACAAACAGAGACAGAGGCAGTGAGAGTGCAGACCAACTCTCCATTCTGACATGTTTAGCCTTAATTTAGATTCAAATTGTCTGCATAGTTGGCAGTTGCTTGCTTTTGGCCATTATAGTGACCAGCAGACGAGACCACTCCACACACAGATCTCAGAGTATGGCATTTTTGAGTTTAGATAAACATCACAACTTGTGTAATTGTTGCTGTCAGACAACACAGAGACAAGAGACCCAAGCACCAACTTGCACGCACATACAATCAACTGAAGTCAAGTCTCGCTTTCAAGAGTTTGCAATTTGCTAAAAGGGACCAACTTGTTGACCCCGGCAAAACAATGAACTAAAGTGCGTACAAAACCGTAAGCAACAGCAAACTGAAACGAGAAACAAAATAAAATTATGACATTTCACTGATAACCTCAGGCGACACTCGTCGCACACGCAATCAACATTTTTCATTGTTGCCAAAGAATTTTTGGTCAACAAACATGGTGTTTCTCCCTTCTCCCTCCTCTGCTGTGTTTGTTCACCTGTTGCTGTGATACAGTCTGCTCAGAGCTCAGCATTAAATTGGAGGCAAGTTTTAAATGCGAAAAAGATAAATTTTATAAAGCCAGCGAGAGAAAGGAAAAATCTTTGACTATTGATATATGGGAGAAAAGAAAAATGTCCCAGTTTCGCATTTAATACCGGGTACCCATAGGGTAAAAGGGTATTATAATGTTCTGTATGCAGGAAACTTATATAAGAAGAAGGAGGCATCCAACACAAAAAAATATATTCGTGATCTGCTGCTGCTTTCGCGACTTTATTACTTTTGCTGACAATATTGTATAGTTTGATAGTAGTACTATAGCGATATACCAACTATAACTATTTCAGTTTTTTGCTGACAATATAGTATATTTTGTAGTTCATGGTGCATTTTGAATATAACCTTGAGTGCAGTTTAGTATGTTAATTTGTTATACTTTTAGAGTATGCTTATAATAAAATGGGGTTGCAGTTTATATCGATATATCATGTATAACCTTCGGTATATTTTTTATATTTTAGTCTTGATCAAAGAAAATACTTGGACTGAAAATATGGCATATTTTTATGTTCCTATGGTATATTTTTAATGTAGTAGTATATCAATATACCAAATATACCAATTCATATATTTTAGTCTTTAGATATTTTTTTTTTCATATCATATCAATATACTAAATATACCGTTTATTTTTTAAAAGTATTTTTACAGCATATTATTTTGGTATATTTGCTTTTAATCAAAATGAGTAGCGGGTATATCACAGTCGAGCATACTCGAGTGTATCTTTTTGTACTTGTGTTGTTTAACCAACTCTTAGCATAACTGTTTTTGCTGTTGGTCGCTTTATTTACCGCTTATTTCACACTCAGATCTCTACGAGTATTTGTATTGTTTTTCTTCATTGCTATTTGTTTGTGCTTTGCAGAGTTCTCGGATTTCGTCGCGCCATGCCTGTGGCAGGTCGGACGCTGAACATTACGACCGAAATATATCAAAAGGCGGACGAAAATTTATTGAAGACATTCTTTGTCTCGCCATCGCTTAATTTATGCTTCCATGGCAAGTGCTCGTACTATTGTGACACCTCGCATGCCATCTGCGGCAATCCGGACATGCTCGAGGGCTCATTTGCCGCCTTTCTGCCCAGCCTGGACTCATCGAATCGCAAGGTATGTTTGCTTCCTTAACCCTCACTCTACTTCCATCTCTAGTCATAGTCACACTTGTAGTGTGAAAAAGGGAAAACTCATGGTGGTCCTTTTGCTAAGTGGTATTTGATTAATGCACGGCAAACTCTCAACTCTCAACGTAGCGCCCAGATTACAATTTATATGCTTCGGCCCTCGCTTTCATTACTAATTTCGTTCGCTTGGCCAAACTAAATAACAAATCACATTATTTACTTACAAGAGCATGCATGTGGTACAAGAGTGTGTGGCATGTGGCAAGTGGCTGCCCGCAACAGGTATCTCTCTTGTATCTGGAAATAAGCTCTATAAGCTGACCCCTGGGACAGAAGCAGTTCATTTGCCAGAGTTCACAGCGAATCGGGGGAGAATTTTAACTAGTTACTCGTGCTTCGTGGGATGGCACTTCATCGCTTCTCGCCTCATGTTTCATGTTGCCATCCCCACACACACACACACACAAACAAGAAAAAAAAACAAAAAACAACTCGCTTTTAATTTGCATAATTTTTTATTTTTTGTTGTTGTTGTTGTTTTTTGTGTATCCTTTTGTTTGAGTCAGCAGAGCACTCGTCGCTCGGCAATTTCATTTCATTTCATTCATTTTGCCGCCTGCCGCCTCGGCTTGAATTAAAAACAAAAATATTGTATCAGTTCTTCAGCAACTCGTAAAGCGTAAAATGAAATATAAATGCAACCAACCCGGACGGAGACCAGAGCAAGACAGACGGACGTTAATAAATTCTAGAGTCCACTCCATCAAACGGGAACAGAGAGGCAACGGCAACAGCAACGGCTTTTAAATGCAAATAACTGAAAATTTAAACCAAAAACCCAACTCCATCAGCTTGCAGCAGCAGCAGCAACAGCAACAAAATGCCGACTCAGCCACCTTTTGGCTTAGAGAAAAGGGTTTATCCCTTTGACCATGTCCCCTAGCATTTTGCAGACAGATTTGCCGCAGCTAAAACATTTTTCTCTCCAAGTATTTTTATTTTCACTGGGCTGGGGCTGGGCTGTGTTCGTGCCTCAAAGGAATAATTCTCTTTATTTTCTGTTCTCCTTCTTTTTTTTTTGTGTATACCCTGTAAGCTGTCAAAGGGGGAAGCAGACACAGGCATAACATAAGCCTAAGCTCAGGTAGCAGTTAAAATATGTAAAGTGATGAATAAGTAAAACAACATTTAAGCCATGTTTTAGAGTTGTCCCACATCAGCTTTTATAGCTACTATTATAGGGTATCTTCCAGGCGACTTTCTCGCTCTGTTTACGCCTTTGTTTTTGCTGGGGCTTTCGGCTCTCGGTTCGCTCTCTTGCAGTTAACAAGTAGAAAATGGTTAAGTGTATACTTGAGATTTAGCGTAAGGCAAAACTGTAAATTATGCACAGGAGATCATTTTTCTTTAGTACCGTTTTTAGAGAAAAATGCAGAGGTGTTGTTGTTGTTGTTGTTGTTGCTGTTGCTGCTATTGTTGTTTCGGTTTTTATTCACTTTTACTATTATCCTTTTAAGAGTTGCTTTTGCTTTTGCCACCCACACAACAAACTGTGTTAAGAAAACGCCAAACAATGTTGTAACTGTGCGGAATTTTAATTAAGTTGCAAATTTGATTTGCACGCTTGTTAATTTCTATAGGGGAATTAGAATACAACAGATAAATATATGGAGGAGGCAACTATTATACGTATTTGTATTTAAGAGATTCATTACTTGACTTTTATAGCGTGTGTTGAAATATGCATTTATTGCTTAAGGTGTGTGTTGAGTCATTAGTTTGCTAATAGAGTATAGATGGCTCAGTTTTAAAAAGGGTGAGGTTTTTGTTAGAAACTATACTGAAAAAACCCAGCTTCTAAAATTAAAAGTATTGTCTTCTTAAAAAATAAGACCACTTTGAGAAACTGAGAACATTAGATTGAAAATTTGGCAACATAAAAAATGTTTTGATATATGCTTTTCGCTTGGGAATTACACGAATTACGAGTATGAACGATACTTTCAATACCGTTTAATCTGTGGCTTAGTTTTTAAGCTTTTAATTTCATCCCGACAATGAAATCTTCATCACATTTTTGGCTTAATCTCATCTCCCATCCACCTAAAAACACATTCCACATCCCATCCACGAATTTTCCATCATTTAAATGCATTTGATAATCTTTAATGCGATTTTTTTTGTGAGCATTTAACGTGCCACAAAGTGCTTGCCCCATCGTAGTAGTTGTATGCCACATTCCGGCGTTTGCTTGTCTTTCAGCGTGAATTTAATTTTGCTTGATTTATGCAGTTTATGGGGCGTGGTTGCTGCTCCTGCTTTATATGCAAACAATCTCTTTCCATTATATTCCATAGTCGCCGTGTAACCGTTAACTTACCTTACATTTCGTGCTTTTTTTTTCGCTTTCTATTCGCTTTGTGTGTGTGAGTTTGCTTTTTGCTGCCGTTCATGCTTGCCACTGAAACTGCCTCGGCTTTTGCCTCCGCTTTTGCCGTTGTGGCAGCTTGCATTATACCATTTTTTTTGTGCGCCGCTTTCTATTTGCTTTGCCTCCTGCTGCATTTTGTGGCAAGTGCGGGATTTTGGTCATTACACAGACTTGCCCAGCGCTTTTATTATTATGATTTTTTTTTTGTTGCCCCACTCTCAACGTTTTTTTCTGTTTAATTTTTCTACATATTTTTGGTAACTGTGTTCTTGTTGTTGTTGTTGTCCTTGCGATTTCCCCCCAACCCAACAAAAATGCTTCCCTGAATGCGCGCGCTCTTTACCCATTGCCAAATGCATAGGGACGAAAGGTAAGTTTTGTGATCCCATTTTGGGGGAGACTCAAGGAGAGAGAATCGGAGAGAAAGAAAGTTTTATTGCTTCTCTTGGCAGCAGCCCCGCAAATAATTTCATTTAAGCAAAATTAATTTCGCTTGTAGTGCTGCTGCAGAGGAGAACGAGTGAAAAACTGAATAAAAAAATAATATTGTCGTATTGCGAGATGAGAAATAAATGTTTTAGCTGCTGCTTCGGCTGCTTCGGTCTGCCCCATTTTCCCCGCCTCTGCCACACTCGTGTGGCATATTAATGCCACTCAAGAGAAGCGGCAGCAGCAGCAGCAGCAGTAGAAGCATCTTTGGATTTTTATATTCTTCAAACAGCTCAAATTGATATTGATTTTGGTTTCTCGTCTTCTTATTCTCCATCTTCATCTCGTGCAGCTCTGGCGGCATCCTTGGCGACGCTCCTATCACAAACGCAAGAAGGCTCAATGGGAGACAGATGCCAATTATTGTGCTCTGGTAAGTAAACGAGTGGCTCAGCTTCAGCTTCAGCTTCAACTTCTACTTCACAGTGGGAGCTGGAGTTGGAGTTGGAGTTGGAATTGGAGTTTACCCCAATTTTGTGTGCCATTTTCATTTCCACTTCCGGTTGTCCATGCCATGCTTTGTCGTCTGCAGCGCTTCCTGCGCTTACTGCGGTTACTTTTACTTACTTGTTGTAATTTGCATTTCAGCTCGAATGGAATGCAAATGTTTTTATTTGTTACTTCTGCTCGAGTTGCCTCCACTGCTGGTTGGAATCTGCTACTTCAGATTGTATTGTGCTCGGGCTTGGCAATCGCCTTTGACTTAATTAAGTCCTTATTTTCTTTCAACCAGCATCCTTATTTCCATTCCTTTCGGCCTTTCGCTTTTCCTTTGCCTTTCGCTTCCTTATACTCATTTCCTTGGAGCTGCAATTTAATTTCACATTTTGATTTTGTCTCCTCTCTCTCTCTCGCTAGGTACGCGATATTCCGCCCTACGATGAGGGTCGACGTCTGCTGGACCTTATGGATATGGCTGTGTTTGATTTTCTCACCGGCAACATGGATCGCCATCATTACGAGACATTCAAGTGAGTATTGACCTAGTTGGGGGAATGGGGAATGGATAATGGGTAATGCTGAGGCGTGTGCATAAATGGTTGAGTCTCTCTCTTGGCATGAGACACATAATGCGATTGGCTTATTTCCGCATAAATGGCGTTGTTGGCTTCATGCCTACTATGCACGTTACGTATACGCTCCGTATGCTTGCAGTCTGTCTGTCGTCTGCTGTTTGCTGCTGCCAGTAAGCGCATGCATTTGGCAAGGAATACGTTAAGCGTTTGGGAGCAATGCTTCGGAAAGATATTCTCATGCAGCTGATGCATAAGGTAAACCAGAATCTGTCTGCGAGTCGAAGACAGCAGTTGCCACATTGTTTGCTATGCAAAAGCGTCTGCCACACATAACGATGACATCGTTTGGAGTACGCTTACACCTGGCTGGCTGCACGCTCCAAAGCCAATTCCCCCCCTCCCTTTCGTCTAATCACATTTGCTGGCAATTATGGCACAGCCTTGATCATGGGTCGTATGCGCAATTTGA
The DNA here is from genome assembly GCA_035046325.1 of Drosophila niveifrons. Lineage (NCBI taxonomy): Eukaryota > Metazoa > Arthropoda > Insecta > Diptera > Drosophilidae > Drosophila > Drosophila niveifrons. The sequence goes on from JAWNOC010000046.1 coordinate 23,195,045, forward strand.
CAACCACACTTGCCTCCATTATTTTACCATTTGCAGAATCTATGGCAACGAGACCTTCCCCCTCCACCTGGACCACGGCCGTGGCTTTGGCCGTCCCTTCCACGATGAGCTCTCCATTCTGGCGCCGGTGCTGCAATGCTGCCTGATACGCAAGACGACGCTCACCAAGCTGCTGGAGTGAGTAACCATAGCAAGGATGTTTGCTTTATTGATAAACCAACTACTTGTTGTTGTCTCTGTTCTTATTCGTTTTGTTCGCAGATTCCACAATGGAGCCAAGCCGCTGTCGCAGGTGATGGGCGAATCGCTGAGCAACGATCCAGTCAGCCCGGTGCTGTGGCAACCGCATCTCGAGGCGCTCGATCGACGAGTTGGCATCATACTGCAAAGCATACGGGATTGCATCAAGCGGAATCCGCCCGGCGAACTCGATGCATCCGAGACGGATTTGTCGTCATAGCGCTAAGCACAGAGTTTAGAGTCTAAAGTTAGCTATTAGTTCAGTGTGTCTTGTGTACTGTCTAGAAGTAAGCGTTGAAGAAGACCTTTGTAAAAGGTCGCGCTGCCCAGCGATATCCTTGCAGCCACGCCTGCACATACCAAAAAACAAAATGGGAAAAACAGAAAAGAAGCAGAGAAGCATGGAAAACAATAAGGGAAACAACCAAACAAACAAATCATTGTTGTACTATATCTTGTGTGCATTTCTTGGTTCATCTTCGAACACACACATATTCCTGAGCAGCTAAATCGTGTAGTTAGAACAATAATCTACTTACCTACACACACACAAACACACACACACACACGACAGTGGGTGCCAAAAGCAGAACTTGAATTGATACAAAAAAAAAGTGTAAACTAAAAAAAAAACTAAATCATGCATTGCACTCGAGTGAAACTTCTTCAAAAGACTATATAACAAAAACAACTATTTGCTAAATATTTATTTATAATTGTTTCATACATTTTACAACAAACAACAACAAACACATGTATATTTATAATATGTAAATTTAATGCGACACTTCCTTCCCTTCCCCTCCCCCAAGTTGCAAATTTAGTTGATAAGAGATACTAAACTATATCGATCGATATCAGACGTGTAGCTTTATCAGAATGCGTACCACGACCCTCTTCCAGAGAGTCATGTTGTGTGTTATTATTTGTCTTATTAGTTAGTCGAATTAGTTCCAGCGTGAAAAAGATGTACTTCAAGAGTTATCAAACTACTGTTAACAATTACCATTAATTACTACTATCGACCATAACTATAGTTAATTTCGTTTCGTTTTTACAAAGTAATGTACATTTTTGAATCGTACCTAATGTAGTTGAATCTGACGCAATGCCACGCATTGCACTTTGTTTGTTGGCCAATCCGTGAAAGATAGAGAGAGAGAGAGCATAAAAAAACAATGTAACAAAAACAAAAACAATAACAACAACATACACAAAACAAAAACAAAATGCAAAAATGTTAGAAGTAGCAACAATTTTAGTGAAAATTTCAGAAACATTGAATAAAAAATACCAAAGAAATGCAACGAGATCTTTTATTTTCTACGCATTGGAATTTAGCTCATAGCTTCAGCATATCCTTCCGCAGGTCTTCGGGACTAACATTACTGGGTTCAGGATTACGAACTCTATCGATTTGCATTAAAACACTATGAGGTCATTTAAGGATACAACACTTGAAAAATTTTGCTAAAAAACGTATCGAAATTACAAAATCTTGAATAACTCGAGAGCCCGAAGGACGATTAGGATGTCCTTTGGCACGATGATAGTCCTTGATGAGAGGTTTAGTTTGACATATCACGCGACAGGATACGCAAGGACATTGCCGAGATATGACTAGTTTTTTATTTTTGAAAATGTCCTTTTATCTCAGCTCCTGTAAGGATTTTCGTCCTTTTTCCAGTGTCATTCGATTTCGTTTGCCAACAGATGTCTAATGGCCAAAGGACATCGCAATCGTCCTTGAAATGGCCGAGTTACGGCGTATTTTTCCAATTTTAGTCATATTTTCCATGCTCCCCCCTTTACAAAATTTTTGATCAGATTTTTAAAAAAAATTTGAATTATCCTTGAATGCAGATCGATAGTCCTGATTTCTGGGAGTACAAAATTAAAGGTCCTTTTTGAATTAGTAAGGGTATACAGGGTGTGTAGTAAAAGTAAGAATGTCCTTTGACGAATTTTGCTCATAACTATGGCGTATCCTGTCGCAGGACATCGGGATACGTTTTGCTGATATCAGGGCAACAAACTCTATCGATTTACATCAAAACATTATGGGGTCATCTAAGGATCCAACACTTGCAAAATTGCAATTCGGCATCGCTAAGAAAGTGGTAAAAATTACAAAATCCTAAATATCTCGAGAACTAAAAGGACGATTTGGATGTCCTTTGGCAGGATGATAGTCCTTGATGAGAGGTTTAGTTTGACATATCACACGACAGGATACGCAAGGACATTGCCGAGATATGACTAATTTTTTATTTTCGAAAATATCCTTTTATCTCAGCTCCTTTAAGGATTTTCGTCCTTTTTCCAATGTTATTCGATTTCAATTGCCAACAGATGTTTAATGGCCAAAGGACATCGCAATCGTCCTTGAAATGGCAGAGTTACGGCGTATTTTCGAAATTTTAGTCAAATTTTGCATGCTCCCCCCTTACAAAATTTTTGGTCAGATTTTTTATAAAATTTTAAATATCCTTGAATGCAGATCGATAGTCCTGGTTTCTGTGTGTGCCAAAGTAAAGGTCCTTTTTCATTTTATGAAGATACTAAAACGGTAGAGCTAAAATAAAAATGTCTTTTGTCGAATTTTGCTCTTACCTTTGGCAAATCCTTCCGCAGGATATCGGGATAAGTTATGCTGGATTCAGAAGCTTATACTTTAACAATTACTATAATTACAGATAATATTTTTTAATACATTTTATAGAAATCATCCATGTATTCAACAATTAAATATTGACAGGATTATTTAATTGTTCCTTGGACACAGCATAGAGTTTATCTGAACTAGCTATTGCATATTACAACCATATTAGGAAATCCACATCTAATCTAATTTATCTGGTGCAAGGATATACGATCCTGGGTCCTTATACAAAGATTATTCATTAAGGCATAAAGCGTCTTCATAATCCTGTCCAAAGTTTACCAATTTCTCCTTATTTCCAAAATAAGTTCATTAATATATAAACATAAATTTCAAGCAATTGGCAATTGCCCACTTATTGAACGCTTTGTCCCACTGTGCGCGGTCATCCGATCGCCGCTCTCGCTCAGCTGATAGAACAATCGTTTCTCTTGTGCTCTGCTGGAGACTCGACAGCTGAGACTTCTCCCAGTTGTTGCCAGCTGTTTAGTGTTTTCTTGTCGCCGCTCCCAGCAAGTTGTGTCGCTTGCGCTCTCTCCGTCAATTAGAATCCAGATCTGTGAGTTGTTTTTTTGTGTTGTTTTTTGACTGAAACGAATTTGATATTATTAAATTAGTTTGGTTTGAAGTGAAGTGCAAATTGTGTTTGCGTTGTTATTGTCAGCGGAATGTGGCAAAGGTTTATTTATATTCCTCTCAAAGCACGTGTTGCTCTTGCTCGTTGATTATGTGATTGCAAGTGGAAAGCAATGGAAAATTCGGTCGTCGAACTGATAATCGAAAGTTATTATTTAACAAAAACAAAAACACGTGTGATTAGCGCTGGTGCATAGAAGGTTGTTGTTCGATTGATGTTTGTTTAATTTTGTAATTCGCTATCAATTAATAAAGTGAATTGCACTCGATATGGATTTGTCTGTCAATGTTGATGTGTTCTCTTAGTATGTGGTCAAGGCAAACCGACGACCACGTCAGGCCATCAGCTTATCAATTTCATGAATGATAATGCAAATGAATGAATGTACTTTAATTGCCATTTGCCATTTGCCTTTACCAGTTTGTCGTCACTCGTCAGTCGTTTGTCGTTTGCTATATAAGAAGCAAGAGCAAGTAGGCCAGCGCCCAAAACAGGAATAGAGTAGTGCAAGTCAAGTTGGCATCTATCATTTATGCAAATTTGAAATCAACTCGATTTGCTGCCCAGCTCATTCAATACCCACAGTACATAACACACACTTACACAGAGAGAAAAACAAAGTGCTAAAAATCAATATTAAAATCTTGAGTCAAGATTGTTTGTATTGCAAAATTGAAACTATGCAAGTTTATTCTTAAATAAACATCGAAAATAAACAAAAATCTACTTCGAGTAGAGTTTGAACCTAAGACCAAATCTTGAATAAAACATTCTCGAATCAAGATTCATCATCAATTAGAAAATAAGATGTTTTTAAACTTAAAATGCAAATTTATATTGCTTTAACTCCAAAATCTTATTTCAAGATTGTTCTCTTTAAGATCGAATAAGTCTTTAATCAAGATTTGAAATCAATGTAGATTTGTTTCTCTCTGTGTAGTCGTTGCTAACTTCCGCATTCCACTCTACCCACAATCCCACAATTACAGTCAGTGCATAATGTCTACGACCGTTGTTGACCTACGCTCGGACACTGTCAGCCAGCCGACGGCTGAGATGCGGACACGCATGGCTGAGGCTGTAGTGGGTGACGATGTCTACGGCGAGGATCCGACTGTCACCGAACTGGAGACGAGAACGGCGGTCATTTTCGGCAAGGAGGCGGGCCTCTTTGTGCCCAGCGGCACCATGGGAAATCTACTGGCGGGTAAGTATAAGGCACGACGTGCACATAAATAACATTGCACAGAAGCGGCTCGGTTTGAGCTCTGAATCTTTAATAAGGACTCTGCTCGGACTCTTAGTTTAAACTCTAGCTGTGTAGGTGTGGGTGTGGGGGCTTCTATCTCGCTAATGTTTATTGGCTTCGAGCGCGCCTTGTGATGGGAAAACAAAAACAAAAAAACAGAACGGAAAACGTAAAGCGAGCGGAGGAAAATGAAGAAAAGAAAAGAGCGCCCATACTTGACTCGTATCATGCATCAGGCTCATAATCGTAAAGGTTAAGGGCGACCATATACATAACATTAATTTTTATTTTTATGTACTTAAATATTGGACGTGCTGCCCTGCAAGCGATGCGATGTCGAGTCCATTGTGAAGTCAGCTTCGTGACAATTTATGCGCTCGCTCAAATTAATATTTCTAATGGAATTTTCATTTTATGAAAAGTGAAAATGCACTAAGCACTATAGTACTTTCTTGCCTCATAACTTCACCTGCAACTGGTCTTTTCTTTTTCTTTTTGCAGTTATGGTTCATTGCCATCGACGTGGCGCAGAGGCTATTGTTGGGGATTTATCGCACATCTTTCTGTATGAACAAGGTAAACACTCACCAATAATTCCGAGTACTTTTTAACAGCAACACTTCCTCTCTCTCTCACAAACTCTGCCTTCAGGTGGCGCCTCACACTTGGCTGGCGTCCAATTAGCCACGATTAGAAATCAGCCGGATGGCACTTTTAGTCTGCAGGAGCTGCGCCACAAGATACGCAACTACAAGGACTGCCACGAGCCAATCACCTCGCTCGTTGTCGTGGAGAACACCCACAACATCTGCGGTGGCAAGGTGATTCCCCTCGCCTATCTCGATGAGCTGGCGGCTTTGGTCCGTGCACCTGGTGTGGGCACCACTCGAATTGCCCTCCACATGGATGGCGCGAGAGTTTTCAACGCGGCCGCAGCTTTGGGCGTCAGCGTGGAGCGCATCACTCGTGATTTTGACTCGGTGTCCGTTTGCCTCAGCAAGGGCTTGTCAGCGCCCGTGGGATCTGTTTTGGTGGGCTCTAAGGATTTCATTGCAGAGTGAGTAATCGTTGTTCGTCGTTCGTTCGTTCGTTGCTATCGTTCCCTGGTCTCATCTATTTCATCTCTGTCTGAAGAGCTCATCGTCTGCGCAAAGCTTTGGGAGGTGGCATGCGGCAAGCGGGCATATTGGCTGCCGCTGGCCTTGTGGCATTGGAGCAGGTGGTGCCGCTTCTGGGAAAGGACCATGAGCGCACTAAGCGCATCGCAGAAGGTAAATCGCTTGACTGTGCTTCAGTGTTTTATCAATTCATCTGGCTAATTTCCGACAGGCGTGGATAAGCTGCATAGTCCGAATATCGTCGTTGACATGCCCTCGGTGCAGAGCAATATTCTGCTGTTGCAGATCAAGCAGCCCAAGCTCGCTTCCGATGAGTTTGCTAAGCGTCTGGCCATCGTCGAGCCCGAGGAGATCGCAGCCGGTGTGACCGACAAACATGGAGGGGGAATTGTCCTCAAAGCCAGCGCTAGAGATTGGGAATTTATGCGCTTGGTGCTCTATCACCAGGTGGATGATGAGCAGATGGAGCTGGCCATTAAGAAATTGACTTATGTCATCAAACAGTACGATGCACGCTGGCCTTAAACACTGTCAAATGGGGGGAGAGTAGATGATAAGTGAACTGAGGTACTGCGGTAAAAGTACTGCCAAGAACAAACATAATTTTATGTATAATTATTAGATTATGTTTTTTGTGCTGTTGTCGAGCATTTAATTAAAGCGTCAAGCGAAAGCGAAAACTGGCATAATTTATATTAGTGCTTCTCGAGTGGATCGAAGCAGCGTTTACATTCGCGCATGACTGCATCCAATCACAGGACAAGCAAGCCTCACAGAAGCCTGATGGACTGATGTTGTTGGCGTTGCTGTTGTGTATGCTTCACTCTGTCTGCATGAATGCCCCACTGAATGAAGTAATAAAATTATTTTTAAAAAATCATTGTCAATTTTGCGATGCTCATCGATTTAAAAGCAAAAGCAGAGCAGAGTGAAGCAGAGCATCCTCGGTAAAGCTCCATCTCCTTTTTGCCGATGGCCGATTGTGATTTATAAGCAAACTTATCGCGTTGATGTGGCAAGGAATCTGGATTCTCAACGTGATAGGGACAGAGAGAAGGACGGAGGGAATGACAACAGTGGAGCAAATCGAGCAACATATAATAGATTTGAGTACTCGCATTTTGGCTGACTGAACTGTATCAAAGAGGGGCAGCAAAATGCCTTTTGTGCTGCCTCTCTTTGCATTGAAATGTTATATTTTGTGAATTATGCCGAGATGGAATTCAATTAGAGAAGTTGCTGAAGCATTTGATAAATTGAAATTGAATTGCCTGTGTGAAGGTCGCCAGTCGACAGTCCGAGTTGTAAATGTAGATGTTCGTGTCTCTGCGGGCGATTAATGTGCCATCATCCATTTGGGTGGAGTAGGAAGGCAATAATGCGAATTGTAAAATCGGAGAATGAGCATCATTTGCCAAAACTTTCAGAGGCTTTTCGGTTTGATTAAAACTTTAAATTCTTTACGAAATTAAATGGCATCGCGTTCCATTTGGGGCAATTGCTCTGAATACATAATGCGAGCAGCCTAAAAGTATGCTTTAAATTTCTTCGCTCATGCGAAGTTCGAAAAACGAATGCACCCCAAAAGTATGCAGCACTTGCTGCTTAACAATGCAACAATTAAAGTTCACATCTCTCCACCCAAAAAGCACACACGCAAGCTTCCACAACTCGTTGGAGAGAACAAGAGCGAGAACGAGAACAGCGTGAGTCTAAAAATAGCCCGCAGACATGCGACGCTGACGCTGTCGTCGACGCCGACGCCAACGCTGGGGCGCGAAAACTCGTGTTTTTGTTGTTATTCTTATTTGCGTTGCTCTGCACGTTGCGCTTATCGTTCGAAAAATAATTTAAAGTTTAATTCATTTTTCGTTTGTCGTTTAACTTAGCCCTTTGGCAGCGTCGCTTCAACGTGTCAGGATGGCCGAGCGGTCTAAGGCGCCAGACTCAAGATACATTCTTGCCTTTCATAGAAAGGTCGATGAGCGTTCTGGTCCTCTCTGAGGGCGTGGGTTCGAATCCCACTTCTGACAAATAGTTTTTTGCACTTTTTTTAAATTACTCGATGTCTCATTTTTTATAATGCATTAGTTAGCACGAGCGACGCTGTAATTGCGTGTTATAAACTGTTAATAGCAATTCAAGCTAATTAACATAATTATATAAATAGCTTGGGGTGGTATTTATTTATGCCACACGCACTTAGGCTGACTTTTTAACTAAATTAATTTGTTGTAATCAATTATGTAAGTGCGATTGCATTCGATGTAGTTAAAGTTCAAGTAATTTAATTATAAATTTACACGCCTGACACATCCAATTAAACAAAATTACGTGTGCAAAAAGTCTACCTGGATAAATGTTATACACTTTCCTTAGAGTGGGTCAAATGCGTAGAGCATTCACTTAGTGTGACATAAATAGAAAGTGTATTTGACTTCGCTAGATAGTTGCGACTTTCTTGTTTTAATGCAAATTTACTCTGTTTAATGGGCTTTCGCTTGCATATATTTAGTGTTTTAGCATTGTGCTATTTTTATATGAGGAGGGCTTTAACTTTATTGGCAACGCCATTTGGCGGCACGTGCCACAACCTGACAGACTTAATGTGTTTCATATTATAGAAAATACATGATGTATGGGTCGAGTCGGGTCGAAACTAAAACGCAATTCCGTCATTATGGTAAAACTGGCGTGTTACACTTAAATGACAAGAAGTCATGAAATAAAGTCGTAAACTTTGAACTAAACGGGAGGATATCTGCCAAGGACTCGACTCCTATTTTTTTGGCGCTGCATAAATTGAAATTTGCATTAAGTGGCGCGTCAAATGATAATTCAATATCCGGATATAAAAAACAAATCGTGTTCCTTCTATTTTTCCCTTTCTTTCTTTCTTTTTTGTTCTCGCTTCTTGTTTGTTATGTGCTTTCAGCGCTTTTTATGTACGAATTTGATTTGGCTCGAGTCTTGTCTGGTCTGGTATATAGTATTATCTTGGCTGTAATTTAATTAATTGCATGCGCGTAAATAAAGTCAAACAATTTTTGTATTTAATCAACGAGAAAGGATATAAATGAGTCAGAGAGTTAGAGTGCAAAGGCAAAGGCAAGCGAAAAAGCAAAGGAGTGAAGGAGCAAAAGAGGAAGAGGGGGCGAGGTACTCCAATAAGTCATGCCAACGAAACTCACTTTGAAAATTACACAAATCTACATTATACATATGTATATGTAAGTATGTGTTTCTCTCTGATGTGGTGGGTGTGTCTGAATGAACATAACGTGATTGCTGCCAATTTCAGAAAGCAACAAATTGATGATGAGCTAATGCCTACAAAGTTATTGGGCAATAATTCAGAGAGGGCAAAAAAAACATAGCATAGAAAGAGAAATGGAGAGTGGGCGATGTTTAATTAAAGAAATAACAGGGCACATATAATATATACTTAATTATTCGGCAAAAGTTGTGCTTTAAGGCTCAACAAAATCACACACTTAAATGCGAGAGATGTGCTGAAGAGCCTTAAAGCTGCTTAGAAGTATCGGTAGACAAGTTGTTAGCAGGCACTGTTGTTGGCTTGCCCGGAAATGCAAACACATTTTGGCTAATGTACTTGAATGTATCTCAAGCTGCGATGCACTGTGAGCTGTGAGCTGTGCTTAAAGCTGCCACTTGCAACGTAAGTAAGACATTAATATACTAGGCTGAGTTTCCGTCTGTCCATCTGACCCACGCCCCCGCCCCCGCCTCCATCTGCTCATCACAGTAAGAGTGAAGTGGAGGCAAGCAATTGCGTTTGCGTGCTGAGTGTAAATTTGAAGCGCAAAACAAATGAAAACTTCATGACTCGCATCGACTTTGTACTTGCCACACAGTGCCATTAAATACACGTGCCACATTGCAACTGCTCGCAATAAACGTCTGCTTGCTGCTGTTGCTGCTGCTTCTAAAGCCAAGTGGCAAGTGCCTTGCCTCCGCTCTTCACTCGGGGCGGAATGCGGCTGACTCTGCGCATATTTTATGGCAACTTGCAACACACAGAGGGGGGAGGGGGGGCAACTTAATTAGCTGCTGTTGGCTACGGCAGCGACTTCGATTGCAACTGCAACTGCATTGCACCTGACATTTAACATTATTACACGACCGACGCCTGCAACTGCGACCAGCCGAATATATTACAATTCTCGCTTACCCAATGCGAATACGACTGCGAATGCGAATGAGAGTTGAGCTGGCAGTTGAGTCAGTTGCATGACGCGATAAACTCGCTCTTTAAAGTCGCGGCATTTAAGCGGTGTTAACCGTAATGTGCACAACATTCGACGCCACGTTACGAGCTGCACCCAAAAATGGCTGCCCATAAGCCACGCCACCAACTCAGTCAGCCAGCCAGCCAAATAGTCAGCCATTGGGCCTCAATAAAAATAAATGCCGGCAACATTTGTGTCTTTTGCTCGGTGTTTGGCGAAAAAGTTGGCGTGTTTCATTGCACTTCTATGCGCAGGGGGGAGGGGCGGGGGAGGAGTGCCATCAAAGGGTTTGTAATCGGACTAAAGTTGAACATTCTATGGGTGCAGCTGCTGACTTACGATGGATGCAAACAAGTTTCGAGCAGCGACTCAGTTGCCGACTTTAAGCTGTTGTCCTACTTCTAGGGTAAATTGCAATTGCCGCGCATCAAAATATTTACTTAACTTCAACAAAATGATATTAATAAAAAGTAAGAAAGTTACTGTCGAGTGTGCTCGACTGTGAAATATTCGCAACCCTCTGACTATTTTTAAAATATACCAAAAAATACTGAAATATACAAAAACAAGTAAGAAAGCTACAGTCGAGTGTGCTCGACTGTGAGATACCCGCTACCCATTTTGAATAAAAGCAAAATATTGCGATATTATTTTCTAAATATACAAAAAATACTACAAAATACTAAAAATATACCAAATGATATATTTGGTATATTTTTGGTATTCAGTATAGTACCACTTTCAAAATATACCATAGACGGCATAATATACCAGATTGTCGGCCAAAGCAAATGAGACCCCTAGTAAGTAGGCGTTTTAGCCCATACAAAAGTATTTCTTTAATAACTTCCACAATTTTGATCCGATCGCAACCAAATTTTCAGAAGTCACAAGGACTATAGTTTCTAATGTATATCCCAAAATTCGGGACTCCAGCTTTATTATTACTCTTGTTATTCGATTTTTTCTGATTTGCGGGGGCGGAAGTGGGCGTGGCAAAAATTTAAAACAAACTTGATCTGCGTGCAATCATAACAAATGCTGTCGAAAAAAAATTATAGCTCTATCTCTTATAGTCTCTGAGATCTAGGTGTTCATACAGACGGACGGACAGACGGACAGACGGACATGGCTATATCGTCTCGGCTGTTGACGCTGATCAAGAATATATATACTTTATAGGGTCGGAGATGCCTCCTTCTACCTGTTACATACATTTCCTGCCGGCACAAAGTTATAATACCCTTCTACCCTATGGGTAGCGGGTATAAAAAAAACTAGTTTTGATATATTAATATACGATACATACTGAAATATACCAAAGACTATTTTGGTATATTAATATACTAGCATACTAAATATACAACATGGTATATTAATATACCAGTACACTCAAAATATACCAAATATTAACAAACCTGACTGTAATATATGAATACTGTAATATGCTATTACATTAAAAATATACCAAATGTCATATTAATATTCTATTCAAAGTAAACCAAATATTGACAATCCTAATTGTAGTATATACAATATACTATTTCATTATAAATATTCCAAGTACCGACACACCTGATGATTAAGGCTGATCAAGACTATACATATACTATATGTTGTTCATATAACAAATATAGATATTGTTTGTATATTATATACTTTATAGGGTCGGAGCTGCCTTCTTCTACACTTCCTGCAGGCACAAAGTTATAACACCCTTCTACCCTTTGGGGTAGCGGGTATAAAGAGAGGGAGAGTAAATAACAAACATGCACAAGCGCTGCAGCTATTCGTGTTTGACTAACAGATACCCTCTAACTAGCTACCCTTCTCCCCTCTTCTCGCTCGTTTTCATAGGCATGATATCGCAGAGTCGTATTCCTCGAAAAAGCCAACGATAGCTTGAAAAGAAGTTTCATGCACATTTATGTTTATTATTGTATAAATCAAGGGATAAACCTGCACACACACACACCACAAATACAACACATACAATATATATAAAGTTGTGGCTCCCTGCTAGAATTATTTGTAGTTGGGCTCGTTGTCGTTGGTCTATGCAGCCAGACCTTAGCATGCAATGCGAGGCCAAGCAGTGGCTAAAGTGAACTACAGCTACATAAATTCATATGCGAAATTGTTGTGATGCATGCTCCTGGCACTATAAAATATATCTGACCAACAACAACAATAACAGCAGCAACAGCAACAACTTTACAGTCATAGCAATAACAATAACAAAGGGAAATATGAAAGAGGGGAGAAAAGCTATGGCAATAGCATCGCATCGCATCGCATCGCAGTAAGGCGCAACTTTTTTGCCCAATTCAAAAGTTGCAAATGCAATGCGAGTGTAGAAGTGTGTGTATCCATGTGTGTGTGTGTGTGTGTGTTGCAGCAGTTCTTGTTTTGTTGTAGTTGCATTTCAATGGCAAAACTTCACCGGACATGCTTCATAGCTCTAATTATACATGCGCCTTCCTAGAAGCGACTTCCTCTTGGACTCGTTGCTGTTGCTTCTGCTGTTTGTATTTTAGCAGCAACTTTACGCTCTTCGCTTGGGACAACACGTCGTATGCGCAACTCTCCCCCTTCCTTAGCATTTTTATGCCCCAGAGCACAAACACATGTAAGTCCTTACACATACATGTGTAGGCAGCAGTCAGCAGTGTAAGTTTTTCTTTAGTTTTAACTCCTGAGGTGCTGGTCGAGAAACTTTGCATGTCTGCTTACTAATTCATGGATTGCTATTGCTGCTCGCTCTTTTTTGTGGCCCTCTGCCTCCCTGTCTGTCTCACTCTCTCTCTCTCTCTCTCTCTGATTTGGTCTTTCTTGCTGGCTCACTTTTGATTTGATTAGACCACAACGACCACAAAACAGCTCGGCTGGCCAGTGAGTAAATTTATATACATTTTGCTAGCATAAAATATGGCATTAAAACTTAATGTGCGACTCTGCGCACGCAAACACAGAAAAAACCTAGAGAAAACAAATGACAAGAAGGCATTCAAGTAAACGAAGATTGAATACACTATGATTACAAAGGTATTCTATTTATAGAAACAATAAAGTTTCTATATAAAAAGTTGGATGAATCCATTCAATGTAAAAGAACTTATTTTAGAAACGAAGATATGATTCTAATGGTATTCTGCTAAAGTTTCATTAACAAAAGTTCTTTAAATCAATTCAATGTATAAAAACTTATTGGAATTCAAATCCAAAATCTCACAATGGCTCAATTGTTAAAAACTTATTTTAGATAGGTTTGACTTTTTGACTTTTTAAAGACTCATCCATAGTGTTACATTCTTTTCCATAACTCGTAATAAACTGCCCTAAAAATTGAGTCTACCTTCACAAAGAGCAAATGCTTGGGGGCTGTATGAAGACATTATTGGAATGTGGAATACAAATTGCTGGGCATTGCTTGGCGAGCCAAATAACAGGCTGGCTAATAAGCTGGCCAGCCCAGTTGATCACGTGGCCATCCTGATTAACCGTGCCACATTAGCATATTTTTTGTTTTGATTCCACAACATTTTTTTTTATAAATCACTTCATTGACATTTTTTTATGAGGCGGCGAATTGCGCGGCATTTCGGACATTTTAAAACAACAGCAAAGCAACACAAAAAAAAAACAAGAAGAGATGGGGGAAAATATGTTTCGGAAAAGTGAAAGAAAAATGTCTGCCCCGAGGGCGTTTGAGCTGAGGATTGACGCGCCGCTTACGTGCCACAGAAACATTTGTCTTGCTGCCGCTTTTTGCGTGTCTTAATTAGCGCCCCCGCACTCCCAGTCTACCCTCCCTCCCCTTCCCCTCTTTCACTGTTGCCACACACAAGGAAAACAAACCACAAGAAAGTTTGCCGACGCAAGTCTAGGCTGGAATTTATGTATTCTAGATAAGGGCTGCCAGATAATGCAAAGAACTCAGCTATTGTCGATGGCGATGCCAAAGATGCTAGCCTTGGATAACACACTAGTGCACTGAAGTACTCCGAAAGGGGGTGCTCCCCATGCTAATGAACTGCGCCGTGGCAGGGAATAATCGAGTATACGACGAGTGTGCTCAGAAGTTATTTGACGCTGAAAAACATTGCCACGAAATGCCTGCGAAAGAAATGCTAAAGTTTTCCACCGAAAAACAAACTTATCGGTTTAGTGGCACATTTCGAGCAATCGAAGAGAGCACACGCAGAACCCACGAACTTTTCCAAAAGGTTAATGCCCAAAATGTGCCAATGTTTGCCCCGAAATTTAAGGCAACTTCTTTCAAGCAAACATACAATTGTGTAAAATCCAAATGTGCAAAGTACAAAGTATTAATTGCGAACATTAGCGGAGAAAGACTTTTGCAGAGACGACGAAACTAAATGCCAACAATCAGATATAAGATACGGCAAAACATTAGATAGACAGAGAATTTAAATAATAATCATCTCATACTTGGAATAATTGCTCAAAATAAAATTATGTTCAGACACATATTTAAATTCAAAACAAGGAAGAAAGCTACAGTCGCTCTTCTTAAAATATACAATATATTCAAGATGCTTTATTTGGAATATTGAATACTACAACATTCAAAATATACAATAGAGTGCAAAATATACCAAAATTGTGACCTACAGCTACTAAGACTCGTTGCTTGTTACTGGCCAATAAATGCAATATTAGTATGGGCATTTAAGCAAAGGTTGATATAAAGAAATCTAAAGAATTACATGCTTTAATCCGCTCAAAAGTCAATTCAATACTATTAACAAAGTTATTACCAATTTTAAATACTTTCAAGACAATAAAAGACTCATTTGCATCTCATTAATATAAAGGACTTGCATTTAAAGAAAATGTGGTCAAAAGAATGAGGAAAATATCAAAGTGAAAAATGAGGAATAAGAAGTACATGCTTTAATTCCCATAACAGTACTCGAAAACCAATTCAACTGTGAGAGTTGCCTTCTGGCAATAAAGTTAATGCCAAGTGCTGGCATATTTAACTAAGCAACAAACCAAATAACCGAATACGAATGCGACTGTGAATGTGAATGCGAATGCATATGAGAAAGTCGTTCAAAATTGCTGGCTGCGACAACAAAAGAGTTTCCGTTTTCCTGCTAGCATTTTGTTGATGACATTTTTGAGCTTGTTGTGTGGCATGTGCATAGTTTTGGGTTGCCTTTGCAACCCCAACTCCAACTCCAACTCCAATTCCAAGCACGTCTTTGGCGTCCAAAGTGTTACCCTCTTGCAGCAGGCAGGCAGGAGAAGAAGGAGAGACTTGCTGCTGTTGGTCAACATGTGGCACTCGTTAAATGCTAATTGCAGCATACTTGTAACAGCTTTATGGGTTTTTGCCGCTGCTGCTGTCCAACGGGGCGGATAACCGAGAGTGGAGCAACAGCTACGGCAGCAGCAATTGGCTCTGCTAATTGCGAGACTAAACTTGCTGCCGAAATTGATTTACAAAGTGGGTCAACTAAGTGAAATGCAAGCTGCATGGTTTAGCAGCCACAACAGCGCCACTTGGTGGCACACACAGCTTGGCTAAGGGAGCGAAAAGAGAAGAGAGCGAATAGGACCATCTAATCAAAAGCTAAACTGAACCACTTAATATCCGCGCATGAAAATGCCGCCAAAATGCCAACCAAGAGCTGCACAGCGGCAACAACAGTATCATTTGGCCAACAATTTGGCACCGAAAGCCAGCGAGTACTCGACTATGCTATATGGCTATATGGTTGTATTCATAACGTAACGAGCGAGTTTTCTCTATGCAAATGTCGGCCGAAAATACAGCCCACAGCAGTAGCGTCCATACCAATTTCATTATGGCAATGACACAACAGCTAAGCGACCTCGAAACTGGCAACTGTGAAGCTGCCTGGCCATCAGATAGGCATGCAAAATGTTATTTCGTACAATTTTTGGTGGCAAGTGGCAACAGCAACGGCAACGACAACGACAGACAGATGGCCACAACACAACACAGAGGCATCGCCGAACAGAGTTGTGGCAACATCATTATACTGCCAGAGGCGCAGTTGCGGCACAAGCTCATTGAAATGCAGTTTCAACTGACGTTTTCCCCCATTCTTGCATTTATCGTTTAGCTGGACACGATTCTTCTAATTACCAAAAGCGATGAGAAGATGCGGCGACTAATGCAGATTTCGGCTACACTTGTACTGCCTCTTAAATTTCAGATACATTTTCAACTGCAGATGGAGATTGATTTATGCCAATAACAACGCTCATGATGACGATGATGGTGATGGTTGTTGTTGTCCTTCAAAGGACATTACGTGCTCCAACGTTATGCAAATCGAGAAGGTAAAGGGACATTCTCTCTTCTGTTTGCCAGCTTATGGCTTCCGTTCGCTCTATCCGTTGTCATTTTTTCAATTGTCATATTATTATTATGTTGCTTTGCTCCAGCGTACAATGGAAATGCATTTTGATTTGCCACTAATGGATGGAGAGCGCAAGAGCAAGAGCCAGAGCCAGAGCAAGAGTGAATCACAATCGAGGGCAGGACTCATAAATAATGCATGTGAAATGCATGGAGTCAGTTCAGTTTTTTTAAACAATCTGCACTTTGTGTGCGACTTTAAATTTAAAGCAACTTCAGTTAACTTCAACAGCGAGTAAATTAATTAATTAGTGAAGGGAATTTCTTGGCAATTTTGTTGCTGTTCTTTTAGGTGTCAGACTGTTGCCGTTGCTCATTAATCAAAGCTGTTAGAAACTAATTTAATGCAGCTTAAATCAAAAGCAATTGTTGTTCCACTGCCTGCAATTTAGTCAGGCACTTCCCACGTCATAATTACCAAGGAGCAGAGGCGACTGGTCAGTGTGTGCAAACTAAATTTATCAGCTATGCAATCATTGGCAATAAATTTGCGTCCACTTCCTGCCTACCTCGGGCCAAAGGCCGATTGAGTCTCGACTCCTGCTGGAGTGCGATCCTTGGGGCATTTAAATGGCGCCGCTTATGCAGTGCAGGCCGAACATAAATCTTGGCGAAGCTCTAAGGTGCAGGAACAGATTACGAGTGGACTGCCCCTTTTGGCGGCAGCCAACTAACTTGGCCCACGCACGAAACTCTGTGCCTCGAGGCGTATATTTCAACGCGCTTGCGTGTCTTCCTCGACTCGACTCAACTCGACCCTTTGCTTTTGCTTCTGCCTTTGTCGCAGTGTTTTGCGTGCATTTCTATTTATGTGCATGGCATAAAGTTTAGTGCGCCATCAAAATGGGGGAAAAAGAAAAGAAAATGGAAACCGCAATGGGAACGCCGTCTGTGTGGCAAATAAACAGAGAGAGAGAGAGAAAGAAATTCAGTTGCTGCTTCCTCTTGGTTGTGTTATTTTTACGCGCGCGCCTAAAAGTATGCACGCAATTTTTTCATTTCTACGTGCTGCTTCCTCTTCGTCAGTCTATGTGTGTTTATATACATATGTATGTGTATGTGTATGAGAATGCCACGAGCTGCGGTTTGTTTGCACACAAACATTTGTACGGAGCTGCTCGCTTTTTGTGCTCGCACTTGCCGCGCATATAATTCTTGTATCTTTTATTTTGTTGCAGCAGCCTCTCGCTCTCTTTCACTCTTTCGACACCTGTGCAACAGCTTTGCTGCGGTTTTACAGGTGTTAATGTTTGTTATTTAGCCCGACGCGTGCTGCGTGTCTGCAGTAGATAAAAGTAAATACGAATTAAAATGCACGTACATATGAGAAGAAGCGGCGACCCCAAGCTATGAGAATAAAAGGCAAACCATGCGCTTCGTTTTCACATTTATATATATTCATTTATATATATATATATATATTTTAAACACTTAAGATAGAGGAAGAGAGAGGGAGTCAGAGTGTTTGTATGTATATGTATATGTCGGTGTCTATGTGTGTGTGCGTGACGTCAGATCGTTAATATTATTATACTTAATACTTTAGCTTAGCTTAAGCACTACAAACAAGTCAATTGATGTTTTGTTTTTGTTTACCGAATAAATCAACTAGAAATCAAAATCACTTACAATCTAATTTACAATGATTTACCTTAATAACATATTCGTATAATTAATCGCGTGAGTACTCTTAATTCTAGACCCAAAACTCAATAAAGAAAAACTCAATAAACAAATCTAATCTAATAATCAACATCACATTATATTTATTCTTGCGGTAATTCAGTTTTTCAGTTGAATAAAAAAACCATAAAAACAAAAATAATTGAAAGATAGTGATAAAAATTCTTATTGCCTCGACTAATTCAACTTATTTATATAAATATTCAAATTGAAATTGACTCAAATGACATGTTGTCTCTATGTGTGTGTGTGTGTGTATGTGTGGTACATTTGAGGTTTCAAATTTGCACTATGCTTTGGTTTCATTGAATTATTTACACAGAAACTACGCTCAACTATCCTTAAACTGTGTTGTTTGTTTGCAACTGGAGGGAAATATATATATAGAGAGAGAAATGGGTTGAGAGAGGTAGGAATCGGGTTGGGATATGATGTTGTTTTTGTCACGCAACATGTTAGATTGTTGCTAATTGGATTTCGTTTTTCGTTTCGTTTCGCCACACACTCTCACACACACACAGTCGCACATGAAGCAAACATTTAAATAGTCGTAAATACTATATACATAGTATTAGTATAGAGCTGCTCTCTCCTCTTCTTCTTCTACTCCTCACTTTCTCTAGAATTTAACAGTTAATGTTAGATATGAATGTTTTTCGGTATGTATGTGTGCGTGTCCGTGTGTGTGTGTGTCCGTGTGTGTGTGTGTGTGTGTGTGAGGGAGTCGACACATTATTTGCACTAGATTTACCACAATTTTCTATTCTGGCTTTTCGCTTTCCGTTTTTGCAACATTTCGGAGTCGTTTCCTACACTTTGTTGATTGCCGTGGGAATCTCTCCTTGAGTTAATCCATTATCGATTATCAGTTATCGACTATCCGCCATCGGTCTATCGGTTATCGCTTAGAAACTAAAGATATTACACTTAAAGTATACAAAATCACCATTTATGCTCTGCAATTGCAATTGAATTGAATTGAAAATCATTTAACTGCCCCCGGAATGCGTCCTTAGGTGAGCTCCGGACTGAGCAGCCATTGTCCGATGCGCGCCAGGATGATGG
Organism: Drosophila niveifrons; assembly: GCA_035046325.1. Taxonomy (NCBI): domain Eukaryota; kingdom Metazoa; phylum Arthropoda; class Insecta; order Diptera; family Drosophilidae; genus Drosophila; species Drosophila niveifrons. The sequence goes on from JAWNOC010000046.1 coordinate 23,214,367, forward strand.
TAATGGTCAGCAATCGCAATAGATTGCTCTCCGCTTGTCCCGCTGCACTTCGCACTGTGGGGGCAAACAACATGAAATTGTAGTATGTGTGTTTCCTCTGTGTGTGTGTGTGTAAGGGTGTGTGTTGTGTGTGTTCTCATTTGGCATTTTTACACATACCCAGGAGCATGGTCTCGCGATTGTCAATGATGCCGGGGCGTCGCTGTAGAACGCTCTCCTTGCCGCCCTTCCACAGCACCGGCGATATGCTGGCCAGGCACTTGACGCGCATGTCGCCATCGTGAAAGTGGCGCGGCTCCAGCTCCAGCTGCAGACCCAGCGTCGAGGTGATTAGTCCGTGTTTGTGCACGATGTCGTTGTATTTGTGCAGGAAGTGCTCATCCAGTATCTGCAAGGTAAGCCCAGACATGCACATTGTTCAGTTCACAGTTCACAGTTCTCTCGGTTCTCGGTTCTCAGTTCTCTGTTCTATGGTAATATGTTTGTCCTCTGCTCTGTCTCTCTCTCACTCAAACTCTTTCACTGTCTGTCCTCTACCCCCGTTTGTTATTTAGTTGAAAGCTAAACGATGTTCCACGTTATGCCCGCATTGCATTTTATTATTAAACACACGAACGACGTAACACTCGGCGTATGGGTAACGACAACAAAGATGCGCTTCACTTCTTCTGGGGGTGGAGGGTGTGACAGACATGTCTGGCAAATGCTGCAGGGCTGCAAATGGTTCTTTTGTACGCAGCCCTGACCCCAAACGAATGAGTGCAGGCGGGGGGGAGAAGAGCTTGTCTCAACTGAAGGTTACAATTACCAGTTCACTCAGACGCTTTATAATTCCTTCCTTTTAATTTTGCTGCTGTCAGCAAGTTGTAGGCGGGGCAGAGACAGGCTGCTTGCTGGCAGCCACTTGCCTCACACACATTATGAGGCAGGCAGCAGGCGTACGTTACGTTATGTTGCAAGCAAAATAAGAGGAAGAGAGCGAACGAATGGAAAAAAATGAAGTCATTTGCGCAGACCCCGACGCAATAAATAACAAAAATACGGTGAGCAGATACAAAATGTGAAATGCTCAAATAAATAGCTTGAACTTTTTGCAGCTATATTGGATTTGAATTGAGTGTGGATTGGGCGAGGGGGAAAGCGTTTGCGATTCTGCCACTTGCCACTTGCTACTTGCCACTTTTGCGAGCGGAATTGTTGCCATTTGTTATGCGATTGGTTCGCCATTCTTTATGGCGTCCATAAAAATTACAAAGCTCTTGAATTCCAAAGTTGAAAGCAAGTTTAAAGGCATAAATTAAACGCGCTGTCTGCTGTCTTTTTCTCGTTTTCGCCTTCTCTCTCTCGGGCTGACAGAATAAACATGCTGCAGATGCCAGAGAAGCTGTCCTGCATGTCCTGACACAAAGACACAAAGGAGGGAAGGAAGCAGGGCTGGCTCTGTAAATTGAGGGCATTTAAAATGCCTATCGCATGCCAAGGATGAGAGATCGAGAACGAATGTTAAATAAAAGTATCCAAGGCATTTTGTGGGCAAACCGTAAGCACAAACAACAAACTAGAAGCAGAAATTATAAGCTTTTTTTCAGTCTCGAAATATTTCTAAATATTCGTTTACTCTGATGGACATTCATTATAAATAACACAAATAGCTTTTCCTCCTCTCTCTCTCTCTGTCTCATTGCTCGCTTTTGAATTGCAGTCTGCAGCTCAGCTCAGTTCAGTATAAATACAAACAATGTTTTTTAGCAGTGAAAAGCTGCTAGACGAATGTTTTTCTGTTTTTGCCCATTTTGTATTCTGGTTGTTTTATTTTCTCAGTAAGTTGAGATGCGACCGAGATGAGAGCTGGGAATAGAATATCCCTATTGTCGTAAGGCAAATAAACCCGGGAAACGTGCCTAATCGCACTTATTGATTTTTCTCTCTCGTATTTATACAAAGTGGCCACAGGACAGGGACATCGCAAGGCCTACGCAACAGCGACTAGAGGTTAGACGGGGGGGGCAGGGAGCAGCGGAGGAGGCTGGAACATGGTAGAGTGAACTAACTTGTACCTTAACGGCTCGATTCACACAATTTGAGTACCATGTAGTCGTTGACTATAAAATGCAGTAAGGGACCACAGTCCCAAAGTTCAGCCTCGCTCGCTTTCTCTCTCTCTCTCTCTGTTTCTGTCTCTCCTCTCTGGCATCAGGACACATCCCTTTCCCTTTCTCTTGCCCTGCTCCAGATCGACAGCCGTTTCGTGTTCCGGCTACACAGTAGACGTGTAACGAGCTTTCAGCCAGATGGATGGCCCAGCTACACACCTACAGACAACTAACAACATGCCATAAACCATGCCAAGGCTTTGCCTATAGACCAGCCACACCGGCGGGGAGGAGGAGCAGAGGTTGTCTGTAAAGCCAAAAGCCTGGTCGGTTACATGATTTTTGCTCATGAAATAATTTCTACCACCTACATTGGCAGCTGTGCCAGGGATTCGGACAAGCCTCCCAACCTCTCCTTTCTTTCCCTTCCCTTCACTCTCAGTCCCACTCCTTCCTTCTCTTTTTACTGCCTTGTTGCTCCACCTGCCGCGGTCCATTGTTTGCTGCGTTGTTAGGAGCTTAAATATTTACTGTATGCATAATTTCAACATTTTTTGTTTGGGGCCAAACTTCGCTTCGCCCCTTTCTCCCCTCTGATTAGTATGGACGCGTTTGAGCGCAAAAAGGCATAAAATGAACACACACTCCCCCGAAAGAAAAAACCGAATAAAAAGGTAAAAAAGAAAGGTGGCTGAGCTCACAGACAGACTTACCGGTTGCTCATTGACGAACCATTGCAGATGCGAGGCGGGATGTGATTTCCCCGATGTGCAGTTTAAGCTGAGATATTCACCGATTTGATACTGATACTGTTGTCCCCTTATATGAGGTCCATCTCGTGGCAAAACTGCAAGTGCATTAAAAACATTTTAGACATTAGAATTAGCGAATAAAAATAACAATAATAAGAGTGCTATAAATAACCATTCTGTTGACAATAAACGTAATCCTATTGTGAGGTCTATTAATTAGTTTTCTATTTACGCTGCTGGCAGAGCGCAGATAAAAGTATTTGTAAAGCCATGTTAAGCAAATACAGTCGACCCGCTTCCATTTTCAATATTGAGTCCACTTTCGCACACATGCATATGCATGTTTCATATATAAATTCATTTTTCGGGGCCCTCCAATATTCCCACTCTCTACACACAGACAGTCAACTGGCAGCTGAGTGGGTCGACTGTGCACAGAAATGAAAATGAAACGAGTAAAAGGCTACAGTCGAGTGTGCTCGACTCTGAGATACTCGCTACTATAAAATATACCAAATTTATATACCAAAAATATACTAATATATACCGAGAGCTTTATTTGGTATACTGTTATTCTAAAAATATACCGAAATATACTAAAATATATTGAAAGCTATGTTTGGTATACCGATATTGTACCAGCTGGCAATTTTCAAGTAAACCATATTCTAAAAATATACCGAAATATACTAAAATATACTGAAGGCTATATTGGGTATACCGATGCAGTACCAAATATACCACATTAATATATTGAAAACATACTAAAATATACTGTAGTCTATATTTATCTGTTTGCACCCAATAAATACTGAAGCCTGCATCTGCCTGTTACATACTTTCCATACAAGTTTATAATACCATTCTACCCTATAGCGTAGCGGTTATAAATACACATATATACAATAAATAAAAAATAACACTAATACTACACAAAATATGCTGTGCATGGCCTGGCTGCGGAAATATCCATTAAAATGGCATTTCAACTTATAAATCGCCGGCTTGGACCAATGGCTATAACCTTTTTTTTGGTACACCAAGCGAACCTTCCCTTCCTTCCACCTTCCACCTTCTACCTTCCCCATCTCGCAACCTGTGCTAAAATTTACGTATTCCCTTTGTAACTGCAGATGTACATGGCTCTCGGTTTTAACAACATGCATGTATGAATACGTGTCTATGTCGAAGTATGGCTGGCGCAGAGCGCAAAAACTGAGAGCAATAAACGATAAAAATACACACGGACGTGGAATTACAGCACTGTTCACTGTTCACAGTGTACAGAAAACAGTTTACAGTAAAACCCCTGTTATAGAACCCAAGCTTATAAATGGCATTTTAAAAGCCTTTCGAATGCATTGCAAACAACTCAGCAGGCGGCATAAAACAACACTGCGAAATTTCCCTCAACTTTTTGTGTTCATTGTTGTTGTTTGCCAAACGAAATGAAAATATGAAGAAATTTGTACCCGAACTATCCAACAATTGCATTTAAATTCTTTCTGTTTCCATAAATTCTTGAACTAACGAAATTCGAAATAATTTTATTTTAATATTTTCACTTTTACTTGCACTACTTTAATCCATAAATTCTTGAACTAACGAAACATTTTAAATATATTTTTGCATAGTTTCGCAATGCACTTTGAACTATTTATAGCATTCTTTTTAAAAAGTATTAACGCTGAGTTATGTGCGTCGAGAAAAAAGTGAAAAATATTTTAATAACAATTAAATGGAGGCGCTCGCACAATAAATAAAATATCAAGTTCATTTATGCAATATGCTGTATGAAAAAAACAACAACTAAAAATGCATATGAAGAATGTAAATACAAACGAGAAACAGCCAAGCGAAAAAAATATATAGTACACAAATAAACATGGTTAACCGATGTGACACAAGAAAAGAACACACAAACACATATAGGAAATGTATGTACAATAAGTGCATGTGTGTGTAGTGGTGAGTATTTGTTTACAAATTCAATATTTGTCAGTAATTGCAGTGAAAATTTTTGTGCAAATATTTGCAGGATATTGGTCAAAGAGAGAGAGAGAGAGAGAGTTTGTTAGGTAATGTTTTACACAGTACCGAATGTAGAAATAATAAATTCAGGGAGCAAAGCTTTACTTACATACAATATCCATGCGCCCCTCGCCCTGTACAGATGAGAAATTTGGCGCCTCGGCGGAGATTTCACAGCGATAGAGACCCGTCGAGTTGAGGGTGAGGCCACGAAGCAGCACGCGACTGGCGTCGGATAGTTCCTCCTACAAAAAGAGAGAGAGACAATGTCAGAGAAGGAGAAAGAAGTCTTTTCGATAGGCGGTTACTTACAATCACGCGCACGCCATCCACGCGATAGCTGGTCTTGGGCGGGCGGGTCTTTGGCACATAGCGATAGAACTCCTCGTTGTCCTTGTACCATTTGATGGCGTACAGCGCCTCGCCCTCCTCCTGCGGCTGCTCCTCCTCGTCCTCGTCCTCCTCCTCCTCGCTCGCCCCGTATCTGTCCTCGCCGCGCTCAAACTCTGGCACATACGACACCGAACCGCTGGAGGCGACACTCCCTCCGTTCGTTCGTTCGTGCTGACCTCCGCCATTGTGTATGCTGGCGCCGACACGGCCGCCCAAATAGCCGGATGCCGCACTGCCGCGATAGACGCTGTGGCCGTACGGCGACTGCTGCGGCAGCGGCGGACTGTGACCTCCGTCTGTCTGGCTCTGATACTGTCTCATCGCCTGCGGCTGATGCTGCTGACGGCGCTGCAGATGCTGTCGCTGGCTGTTCTGGTTCTGATTCTTGTTCTGGCTCTGACTCTGATGCTGCATGCGGCGATATGTCGTCTGCCGATGGTCGACATCCGTGTCCATGTCCACGTAATGAGCATCGCCATTATGCGGATATCGATCTCGACCGTATTCCCTTTCCCTCTCTCTCTCCCTCTCCCTTTCCCGGTCTCTGTTCCGATCGTGTTCGCGCTCGCGATGCCCTTCGCTGGTCATGTGTGGTCCATGGGTGCGATTCAGTTCGTATTGGCACTCGAGGAAGGCTGATTCACCGCGCATCTTATACGCGGGTATGGAGACCTTGATCATGCGCAGCCCCAAAGCGAAACCTTCCCAAAAAGACAGAGAGAATAATTGTTAGTCAATTGCATTGCAAATTTGGGGAAATAAATACACGAAAAAGTGCTGCCAGCATAACATATGTGAAAGAGGATGTGCTGGCAGAATACGTTGGCCATTTTTAAATCGAGCAACGAACGGACTTCCCTTGTTTTATTATCCAATAGCTGCGCAGCTCGTAAATATTCATAAATGAGTGCGTAATCGGGCTTAATCCTTTGTAAAATTATGACGCCGGTTGCCACATCGCACATCCTGGCCACAAATTACGCAGCCAGCGAGCGAGTGAGAGCATGGGCAAGGGCTGTGCTACAGGATATTGGCCCCCATTTCCTCATCTAACCTTTATATCAGCAGAGAGCAGGGAGCTGAGAGAGGAGAGGACGTGCTCATACAGCGTTAAATTAGAAAACCAGCTCAACATTTTGCCTCTTTATTATAAATATTTTAATAGCCAGCGCACACAAAACTGGACTGAATGCCTGGCTATTAAGTTAAAGCCAACTTCATTTCATCGGCATAAACTGGGGCAATTTGGAGCGTGGCCAAAGACCAAAGCGATGCTCAGAGTCAGTCAGTCAGTCAGTGAGTTGCTTCTTTCAGGCAGCGAAATTCATTTGGATTAATTAGATTGGACATTAATAAGCCACGTGCATATTTTATGACAACAATTAACATTATTTGGCATGTAAGCGCGAAACGAGAAATAAGGAATGGGGAATAGGGAAAGGGGAATGCAAAGGAGTCCTTTATGGCCAAATATGTAATTAAATTGATAATTTCAACGAGCCAAGGAATGAGCTGTAGCTACTCTCCGCTCTTCTCTTGCGACTTCAAAGTCGCCTACGTAATTTTAATAAAATTATACAGCTCTCTCTCGTCCGTGTGCCACAAAACAAGCACAATACTCCGCACAAGCCGCTTGGGAGGGGGAGAGATAAGAGATGGGAGTCAGGAGACAGGAGACTGTGGAGCAAGGCAAGTAGCAGCTGTCTTTGTCTGTGATATATACACCCACAGTATGTACTCGGTATAAAGAACACAAAGCAGCAGCGCTGACAATGCAAACACATGTCATTTTGGCTACATTACAAAGTGTCTTAATATTAATTAAAAGCAGCAAAGCTTGCACGCAACCAGCAACAACAATGAGAATGACAAAAAACAACAACAACTACAGCAAATGCGAGGAACAAAAGCAAAGCCAGCAAAAAAGATGGAGGAGGACAATAAGCATGAGGTACACATGTACTATGGGTCACATGGAAGACAAAACTAGTAAGAAAGCTACTGTCGACTAAAAGCAAAACAGATATAAAAAGGCATTTTAAATAAACCAAATTAATATACCACAAAAATACTAAAATATATACCGAAGGTTGCATGTGGTATATTTATATAGTACTACAATCAAAATATACCACATGTTTTAGAATATACCAAATCATAAATATACCACAAAATACTAAAAATATACCAAAGGCTGTATTTAGTATATTGATAAAGTATTAAATTCAAAATATATCGGGTTAAATTTTATACCAAATTAATATACCGCAAAAATACTGAAACGCTTTATTTGGTATATTCATATAGAATAAGTTTACTTTATAGGGTCGAAGAAGTTTACTTTATAGGGTCGAAGATTCCTCTGGCTGACTGTTACATACATCAGGTACAAAAAGGTTAGCTAGATGTAACACAAACTCGAGGCAGTTGCCCCACTGTGCACTAAAGTGCTGCTCAAGGAATGACTATGACATAAAAATGCTGCCACACACTCGCATATCGCTCGGTCATATCGCATGTCTGGTGCTGCTGCTTTTTGCCACAGCTGCATCTCAATTGATTATTTTTGCTGCTGTCCTCCCCCCTTCTTCATTCCCCAGCACTCAGATATTTATGGAAATCGCAAGCGTACTTTTAGGTAAATTGAATATGCATAAACAGGTGGCAAACGTGGCAACATCAGGGAGTGATGCAGCATGAAGTAACATCATTAAGTATGCATGATAATTTCTTTCATTAACGCATATTTAAACAAGCCAGTCTCTAGTGAAGGAACTCCTCCGACTGTGGTCTCCGCCCCCATCTTTGTTGCCGCCTTCGCTGTCCTGGCTTCACTTCAAATTGAACGTTTAGCATAATTCGATAAAATTGGCAAACAAAGTGAAGAGCGCGGCGAACGTTAAAAGGTGGAAAGTAGAAAAGCAAACAAAGGCAAAGCGAACGCAGATTACGAGCAGAGTCCGTGAAATAGGTTAAACCATCCAGGCAGGCAACAGTAACATTTGAGCGGATCTGGGCTGCAGTGCATAATGAAGCACATCATTAGAAGATAAAAACACCGGCCTAAAAATCTATCGAAGCGACGGCGGCCACCACCGAAAATCCCGCGTCGCTTTTCTGACATGGACACCCTGAAAGGGGCTCAACATTACACCGCTAATGAGTTCCTCGCTCTTTGCAGCAATTATGCGGCACCAGCAGCAGACCCAAGTAACAACAACAACGAGAACAGAAAGAAAAACTTTTCGTTATCTGGCAAAACGTTTAACGTGCAAAATTGCTGGCAGTGTCGGGTACAAAGCGTATCGGTAGAAAGTTCTACGAGAAAACTGTCAAACTGTTGGAAACACACAAAAACAAACGTTGTCAGAGGCAATCGGAGACGCAGCTCATTAAGAGCCTCTCTCCCTAATGGGTCGATTATTGTTGTTGTTGTGGAAATTCAAGTGTCTAGACTTCATTAAAATGTACATCTATCACACCATTCCATTCAGCTTCACTCTATGCATATAATTATGAGGTATTGACATTTTTAATTCGTGTTTAAAAAACAATTAGTGCCTGTGCTTCGCTCTCTCTCCTTGGCCTCGAGGGGCAGAAAAGTTGCTAAACTTTTGCTCAACTGAAACTGAAAGTGAAGTTCATTACGCGTCTCGCTGGCCTTGTGCTAAATAAGCAAACAATTCTATTAAAAAAACAGAGAGACGAGAAGCAAAATATGAGAGCAAGGTTCGAGGAGAAAAAAAAAAAACTAAGCGAAATTGTAATGAAAAAGCCTTTGGGTTAGTTTGCAGTAAGCGAGCAGCAACAAAGGCGATGCAAGAGACCGCGTTTATATTCCATAGAGAAACAGCCACGACAACAGCAACAACACCAACGACAACAACAAAAAGTGTGCAACAGTTTTGAAGCGCGCTCAAAGGCAACACACACACACAATATCAGATGCAAACACACTCTCACGGTCTTATATAGCAGACAGACGATACTCATACGCCCCGTTGCAGTGCGCGATTGCGTGTGCATTTTTGTTTAGCGCCACCACAGCGTCAACAACAGCAGCAACAACAACAAACAAATCTGTGCAAGCGCTTCTGATGTATTCAAGTTGACACAAATCTGGCGCAAATCCGCACACAAACAAAAAGCGACAGCGACAATGCAACTTTAAGCGAGTCTGACATGACGAGCAAGCGAGCTAGCGTTGCAAGTGCAGCGCTTACGTCACTGAGCATGTGTGTGTGTTGGTGGAACACTGAGAAAAAGTACTCATGACTTTTAGGAAAAAACATTTATGAATAAAATAGCAAGCATGACAACAGAAACGAAGCTGAAACAAGCGACTGACGAGCGACGAAATTAAAAGCGAAATAACAGAAAATATTATTTACCCGAACAAAGGGGGAAATTGCGTAAGTGTGCGAGTGTGTGTGTGTGTGTGGAAAGGGGAATGGAAAACTTTCATTGTTGTTTTAAGCTGACTCGTAATTGAAAAAGTAATAACAATAACAGCAGAAGCAGCAGCAGCAGCTACACAACTGTGATGAGCTCAGCACAAAACATATGTTCATGCCACGGGGCGTATGTGTAATTTGTTGTGTATGCCCGCGTTAGTGCGGAGTGTGTTCCCACTTTAAGGCGATTCATTTGAACCCATTTAGGATTAAATAATACCCTAATGTGCAGCATCCCGCATGCAACCTGCTCTCTCTCTCTCTATCACTCTCTTTCTATGCTGTTACACAAAACAGGACATTGGACGCAGGACGATGAATAGAACGTGCCATCGGGTGGCACGTTCGACAAACAATTTGCTGACGTTGCATAAAACTAGCTAACGCCGGTTCTGTTGCCAATGAGTTAAGAGGATGCTGAATGCAGCACCTGCTGCAATTCCTCATCAGTTCGCTTTCCCCCCTCTCCCCATTCCCCTCTCCCCATTGCCATTCCCAAGCTGCTTTGACTGATTTGTGTTGCGTGTTGTGAGCTCAGTGTATGCACTTTAAGTACGATTACATATTTGCAAAATGAAATGGAACTTATTGCAATGGCAGCTGCAACTCCCTCAGCTGTGTGCCACATATCGACTGATTTCTTTGGGGAACACAGCACACACATGCCGCATGCCACATGCCACATGCCACATGACGGAGGCAGTGGCAAGGCAGAGGCAACATGCGTGTGTGTGTGGCGTTAATTTAGAAGCATCGACTTTCAATTGGGCCAACTTGAAACCCAAACTGACAGCTCGCTCAACAGGCGGCCGAAAATTCTATTAAAAATGATCATGTTTTATTTAAAATCTACGGCAAAATGTGTCCTCCGCAATGGAGGGAGGGAGGGAGGGAAAGACCAGAGAGGCAGGTGAATACCTGACTTCGTTCTGGCTGGCTTATTTGTATGCGCGCTGCGTGTCGCATACACAGGAAAAATAACCGAAATAAGCGAAACGAGCAAACTTTCGGGGGCGAAGAAGAGGCAAGGGAAAGGGGACGATGGTTGCCGAGGGGGGGTTGCCAATGGGCTGCACGCACGCAGAGACAACCATGTGTGTGTTGGGTGTGTGTGTGTATTGAGGTGTTAAAATGCCACAAGTGACTTTGTACAGCAGTTACAATTTGCTTTTTATTGACTTGGAAGGTGTCGAGACTCCCGCATCGTGTCGCTCCCTAGTTTCCCTCCCCCTGCTTCCCTTCCCCCTCTTCAACCGCCATTCAATTGAGCATACTTTTTTTTGTCGCACTCACCTTGTAGCAAACAGCAAATGAGCACAATAATGGATATATCGTTTATGTGTTTCATATTTATGGCATAATAATCCCATACGCTTCTCTAATGATATGTCGCTGCCGCCCCTTCTCTTTCGTGTGGGCGTGGCTTTCTTGGATTAAGCTCGACTTCAAAGTTCCGAGTTAAAGTTTTCTCTGATTTCTCTTTGTAAGCTGTTTTTCCTGCCGATTTAAGTGATTTTCTCTCTTCCCTCCTCTTGTTGCGTTTTGTTTCGTTTCTTTTTGATAGTTTGTCGGATTTAGTTTTTGTGCCTTTTGTTTATGGCTTTTGTTGGCAATGTTGTTTACTTTACTTTACTTTTGTTTTCCTTTCTCGCTCTCTCTCTCTGTCTCTCTCTCGTTTAGTTTTGTTTGTTCTTGTTTTGCTTATTACATTGCACAAGTTTTCGCATAAATTTCGGCCTGTTGCCGTTCACAATTGGCTTAGTTGAGACGAGCTTGGAAGTTGAAGTTGAAGTTGAAGTCCAGGTCCCATGTGTGTGGGCATCTGCAACTGTCTCATTAAATGCGAGTCAAAGTCTGGAATACAAAAAAAATAAGAGAGAATAAGACAAATGAATTCAATTTGAAGTTGTATAATTTATGCAAATGCATTGTCATCTGGGCAGCAACGAAAACAAAAATAATCTTCAAAAAGAATCGGCGAATTATTAATACGAAAAACAAATCAATTGAAATTCTGATTTCCTCTAAACATTATTGCCTTTAAAACAGAGTTCATAAGCAGCTTTTTCTGGGGGATTTTTAATAAATTTCAAGTACATCTTGTTACATTTCTATGTAGTGAATTAAAGAAGCATAAAGAACATCTGTCTCACAATACAATCAAATGATTCTCCTTCGCTTCTTTTATTTTTTGGCCACCGAGCAAACGAACAACTGTTATTGATTTTCATGAGCAGTTCAAGGACGCTTTCGGGAATTGCTTCCTTGTCGACGACAGAAAGTAGAAAGAGCAGAGACTTTTACTTGACATTTGCGACAAGTAAAATATTCATTCATATTGTATATGACCAAAAGACGTTGTGTAATTATGTGACAGTTATGTGTTTTCTGTGTTTTGTGTGTGTGTTGTCAATGAATTCATCAAAATTAACTTGATTGCAGGCGATTTGTCCATAAATAAACTAAATATCAAAGCCAAGTATAACGCGTGGCACGCAACAAACTGTGGCACTTTGCGTGCCTCCAATTTGAACTGTGATATTTCACAATGCATTTTCGTTGGAAACTGGAATCAAAGCAAAGTCGCAAATCGCCTTAGCAAAATATATAAATATGTATGTGAAGGAATATCAAATGTTCGCTCTTGCTCTCTCTCAAGAGCTCATGAAATGTGCATAAATCCGCCGCACAAGCAAAAGAGGAAACATTTGGCGGCGGCGGCTTTATGCGACCTTTAATGAAATACGAATCAGAATCAGAAGTAATCATAAAAAAAAACGTGGCATAGCGAAGCAAATGTAAACGCCAAATAAACTGTGACAAAGTCGTTGCTCTGCCTCTCTTTCCCTTTCTCTCTCTGCCTCTTTTTCGCCTGCGCCTCATTCTTTTCACATTTCGCAACTGAAACTTTTTTGATACTTTTTGTCCACAGTTGCAGATGAATTTGCCTGTTTCTGTTCTGCTCTGTTCTGTTCTCTGTGCCCCGACGGCGCGACATTATGCGCAGTTGCTGCAAAGTTTGTCGAGTCCTTTGCCTACACTTTGCTCCGGGTATTGCCAATTTGCTATCGACTCTATAAACCATTGAATTGATAGTGTGTCACTCGAAAAAGAGAATTTATAACTGATCAGATCTATAGCAAATAAAAAGTGTCACCGAACAAATGACTTCAATCAACTAGTAAAACAAGTAAGAAAGTTAGAGCCGAGTGTGGTCGACTGTAAGATACCTGTTACCCATTGTGAAATATACCAAACTAATATACCTCAAAAATACTAGAAATATACTAAATATAATAATATACTAAATAATATTTTGAATACAGAACTATCATAATATACCAAAAAGGCCGCAAAAATACTAAGAATATACCAAATGTTATATTTAGTATATTTATAGCACTACATTCAAAATATACCAACTTGAATTTTTAAATATACCAAATGATGTACCACAAAAAAACTACAAATATACCAATGACTATATTTGGTATATTTATATAGTACTGCATTCAAAATATACCAGATTGTCAGCAAAAGTAACTAAGACGGACTTCGTAGGATCGGAGATGTCTCCTTTTGTCTCTTATCTACATTCCTGCAAGCACAAAGATATAATACCCTTCTATCTTATGGGTAGCGGGCATGAAAAAAGTTTGCAAGAGTATTTGATGTGCTGCTTTTTGCTGAGTAGCTGCGCTTTCTTCAATTTTATGCCGTTTCTACGGCGTTCGCAATTGTTTTTGTTGCTATCTCGAGTTGAAAGCGCTGCGCCTGCGATTATGCAGCAAAAACTTTGCCAGCGACGTCATTTTGCATTGCAAAGCGCGGGCAACTCAAATTGGGTTGCTCGACGCCGTTGCTGGCGACGCGACGAAAGTTTCTGAATTGACGGCATGACTGAATGCATAAGGGGCCAGCGCAAAGAAACACAAACTAAATAGAGAGAAAGGGAAGAGAGGTGAAGAGTTCTGTACAGTTAGTGGAAATCTGCGTTAATGCAGCTAGCTAGCAGCATTTTTCCGCTGCATTTTGCCGCAAAGTTGGCTAATTTTTAAATTGTTTAAATATGTGCAAACATCGCACGACAAATGTAATTCGTCTTTGCCTCGGTTTTTGCAGTTGAAGTTCGCAATTCGCAATTCGGATTGAGGTTTTTGTTGTTGTTGGGGTTTGTGGTTGGTCCATGGATTTCCCAAAAATTCTATGCGATTGCCTCGTTTGCTGGCTGCCTGGCTGGCAAAAGTTTTCTAGTTTTATCTGACGACGATATTAGAATGCAGTTTCCATTCCCACAAACAACTGCGACGACTGCGGCAGCAGTATTTGCTTTTTGTCTCATGTCCTATTCAAGCTCTTCTCTCTCTCACTCTTTCACTCTTTTGCCTACAACTCTATCTCGCTCTCTGTCTCTATTAACAACTTTGTTGTGGTTGTCGCTGACTCTGCTGCTGCTGCAGCAAAAAGTTATTAAAGCTGCAGCCGCACTTTATTATTGTGAAACAAACAGAGCAAAAACAAGCAACAGCATCACGAACTCGATCAACTTGTCCCTTTGGCCTGCTGCTGCAACGACTCGGAGTTGTTTATCTTTCGGATTGTTGTACAAACTTTTTGGGGTCATGTGTTTTCAGAGTCTCTTTGCTCTTTGCTATCACTTATGGCCCTGCAATTGTCTGGCTATGGCTTTGGCTTTAGCTTTGGCTTTCGCCAAAGATGATGACAATTAATACGCAGCAGCACTTGCTCAGATCAAGTATACGCAGCGTTGGCGTTACGCCTTGCGTGAATTATTTATAACTTTGCCGTTGCACAAACAGCTATCGGGCTGATAAATTAAATTTATACCCACAACCCACGACAACGTCCCACGAAATCCCATTTACTCTGGGCAGATGTCAAGCTGCTGCCTATTTGCGTAAATATATTGATTTTTGGCTTGACACACGACTGGGGACCCACATCAAAATTAACAAATTGACACACTTACACACACAACCGATGGAGCCTGCAATTCGATGTTGCACCTGCGGCCGACTGTGGCATTTGCCCCAAAAACCACATTAAAATTCAGCGCGCTGCAACGTTGCTGCAAATTGCTGTTGGCACAAGTCAAAATGTTTGACACATAATCCAATTTAAAAATAAATTTTACATTAGCACTCAAAGCCCAATTAAAGGGATTACCCCCAAAAATTTACACACACTGTCAGCTGTCGAAAATGCAAACTATAAATTGAAGAGCAGGCGCCTTGCATAAATGCGTAATTACCGATTATTACGTATACGCATAGTAGCACCGGAGTATGGCATAATCTATTTAAATGACGCCCCCGCAATACTCTATATTTATTATTGAGAACTGATTGTTTGCAGAACTATTTCTCTCTCGTCCAAAAGGTCATAAGCATAATATTTGCTTTGCTTGGAAATCGATTTAGTACACACTTTTTTTTCTATTCATATATAGAGAAAAGGTCATTTGATTTACTAATGCATAATTAATGGTCAAAACGAGGCTTGTTAGACTAATTTATTGCCCTTTCCAGTGGGCAATTAATTTACTATCATTCAGATATGAATACGAATGAAATAGCCATTAGCGCGACGGCTTATTGAATTCATTTGCTAATATTTGAATTTTTACAAGTTCGAAGCGAAGAATTCATGAAAAATTCATGTGGAGAGCAGCTGCTGCCGCCGCAGTGTGTAAAATATATGAGATGGCCTATTGAAATGTGATTGGCAGTGCACAAAAAAAAATAAGAATATAGAAATACGCATACAAATTCGATTTAGTATACTCGAATATTTCGGGGGTGTATATTCACACATATATTTCATTTTATAGTTGAACTGGAACTGCGAACCTTAACGCCCTTTGAATAGAGTGGCAAAACTCATAAAAGATACAAGCACAGTGGGATTGTGAGTGTATGAATGCGTAGTGAGTAGAGTGAGTGTCACAGCAGGAACGGAAATAAACATGCATGTGCACGAGGAGGAATACATACGTATGTACACATTTTTCTTTCGCTTTGAGTTGATAAATATCACGCATGGAAAATAAAACCAGTTTATGAGAGTATCAAATAAAACACACACACACACACTCACACACTCAAAACAAGAAACGGGAACACGGGAAAACAAGTGAGTGCTGGGGCCTAAAGTGTTTATGGCTTTTTTCATAGTGCACAAACACAGAGAGAGAGAGAGAGAGAGAGAAGAGTGAGTGAGAGTGGGAATTAGCTAAGCCTAAACTAACCATTATAAATATATTATGATTGCGCCTAGATGAGAGCTAATAACCTGGCATTTAGGCACGCACACCACAATCTCATTTACCACGTTTGTCATGTTTGCCTATTTAAAATTTAATAGTTACTCATTCTGTGTGCGAGCACTCGCTTAACTAACAACAACAACTAAAAACGACTAAAATTTAAAATGGAGCATAAACGAAAATTAAATCAACGTCCAAATGAAAAAGACCAGGCATAATATAATATATTATACTCGCATGTGCGTACATTTAAGCAGCAATAAGGCAGCAACAAAAAGGAAACGACATTCATTGACAAGAAAAAAAACTTTAATTTTTAATACCAGCTCCCGTCCGATGTCGTCGTCATATGAGTTTTTCCTTCCTTTGTGCGTTTTCTGTTTGGGTTTGGTGTTTTCTCAGGTGCAAGGCACATAAAAAATAAATGAGCACACGGCAGAAAAAGCGACAGAAGGACATAAGCAGGAGAACAAAAACAACTACAACAGAAACTCAACAAAGTTATGTTTGGGGCAGAAGCACGTTGAATGCCACCGTCTGGCCACAATTGAGTTTGTGTGAGCAAAGTGAAGTGAGGAGGAGAGTTGGAAAAACAGGCGTCACAATCTGCCGCATTTAGTCAACCAGCCGTGTAACTTCTCACATTTCTTATGGTAAATAAGATTCGTAGAAATGCCAGATAATAGCACTTTGGGTTGCCCATCAAAATGTTTATCAGATCTTCATTCCTTTATCAATACTCGGAATCTTTAAATAATATTTTGCAATCTCAATGCAGATAAATATGCCACAAAGTGGAGCACAACAACAGCTGAGCTTTGAGGCGTGCAAAACACACATTCTAAAATAAACATAATGGCCGCGTGTCTATAAATAGTTGCTTTCTGCACATCACATCACATCGCACGCTTTCATCCACATCCACATCTACATCCACATCCTCAGTGCCATCTTCCGGCATTGCAATGCCAACATTTTGCGGCTGTGGCACAGGATTCGCCTCCCCCTCATCCTGCCACGCTGCCACGTTGCTCTGGCAACCGCAGGCATATTTTAGCACACAACGCAGTCAAAGCCAAAGCCAAGGTAACGCACAACATGAAAAGGGAGTGTGGCAGAAAAAAAACACAGAAGGCAAATGGAAGGAGAAGCTTCGCTGTCACGTGAAGCCAGAAAATTAACTGTTATTCAGAAGATTTGTTGGTTATGAAAAAATAAAAAAAGAAAGCGGTGAAAAAATAAGATTGTAAAATAAACAAACTGTGGCACCTTAAACGAGGCAGCGACCCGACGCACACGCTGCGTATGAGTAATATCGCCGATTATTTTCCATGATATTATTATTTTTACGTAAATTCACATATAAGCACATAAGCATATAACTTAGGCGCACATAAACGGCACATTTGTTTTCTTAAATTAAAAGCAATCCGTCCTCGCTTCACGTTCCACGTTCCACTTGTGGCTTCCCTCCCTAGAGGTGGGGATTCCAGCTGACGTGACAATTTCATATTTAATGTAAGACAACAAACAAAACACACAATTGTCGCCTTTGTGGAACGACAACGGCAAATTCTCTAAGCCGGAAATTAAGCGCACAATCAAAAGGAAGTTTCCCTTAATGTACTAAAGCGAAATAACGTGTAGTATGAGTTGTGTCTGAATAAAAGTGCGAGTACTCGCTTTTATGGCATTATGCGTTGAGTGTGACGAATGAATGAGTGAATAAATAATCGTGAATTCAACTCAACAACCAACACACATTCGATAGACAAATTTCCATGTGTAATTATACCTAAATTACGAAAGTTAATTAAGTTTTGCCAAAGTACATATTCTCAACTTGGTTGTTGTAGTTCTTCGAAACAGGCAGCAAATAAAAAGCATTTTCTCAGAAATATATATTTTATTTTCTATAAAACGTTATCGTTATCCCTTTTGCTTTGTCATTTCATGCTTAAATTGAGTTGCCTAAAGGGTTAAGTGAGCGACTCGGCGAATACCTCAAGCGAATCTACTTCATAAGGCGACATTTTCTCTTCTTATGATAATAATTTTGTGGCAAAAGTTTCTAGCGAGGCTCCAATCATATGAGGCAGCCGCATGTCCGCATAATTTTCAACGATAAAAACTTTTGCCAGCAGCCAAAGGACACACCAACAAAAATATATGACGAGGTTGCACCAAAAAAAAAAGGGCGACACATAATTTGAAAAGTTTTGGATAAAAAGGAAAAGAAAGTGTGAAAAAATATTTAAGTTTCGCGCAAAGTGATGTCAACTTTATTGAAAGAGCAGCGAGCAACAGACCCTTAAATATTTATAACAATAATCAACATAATCAACGAAACGGAAAATCAGAAATATAGCAAACAAAGTAACAAAGCATTGTTGTAATTTTCCGCGAAGTGTGAGCTCAGCGCAGCGCAACAATCGATAAATACTCAATATACATATATATAGAATGTACGCGATTTTATGACTGACATTGTTTACTATACACACACACACACACACATACAGAGAGAGAAAGAGAGACAAACACTTAGTTAATAGGGAGCACAGCCCTATGATTTATGCCATTGTTTAATTTGCATATATTTTCGATTGAATTTTAATTGAATTTATGACGAGGCGCTTAACTGTTTGGCTTTCTGCGCTGCCGGCTATCGGCCATTGTTTGCCCTCGAGGGGGTGTCCAAAATGCGCCTCCCCTCCCCTCCCTCTTACCAACACATTAGAATCGAGAATGTACCTAATAATTTGCCCACCATTTGCACTCGCACTCTCTCAACTATAACTACAACTACAACAATATGCATTGTTTGTCTCAATAGGCAACCAACATTCCTCTCTTTCCCTGACAGCCCTTCACTGCTCTCTGGGACCTGCCAGCCATTGTGGGAGGCATAACAATGTTTGTTAATTGCCTGAGGGCAATGAGCTTGGTATTTCACTCTTTCCCCACTCATTCTGTCCCACTCTCTTTCTCTTTACACCCTTTGGTATTGTTTATTTTCATTCGATGATATCTAATGCTGAACTACCCGACTTATTAGGCTTTATCTGTGTACAAGATTTTTCTCTATATAATTTTTTTCGATGATTTGTTGAATGTTAAACTACTCCACTTATGATGTTATATTGAAGCTAGAGTCGCGATTTTTGCCTTCGGGTCTTACTTCCTTTGGCTGACCGTCTGGTATACTTCCCATGTATCATAATATAGTCCTTGGTATATTTTTAGTAATTTTGGGGTGTATTATTTTGGTAAATTTAAAAAAGTACATGACATATTTTGAATACATTACTATACCAGTAGTATATTAATTTTGTATATTTTAAAATTATGACTGCACTGTTCTGCTTTTATTCAGAATTGCTAGTGGGTATTGCACAGTCGAGCAAACTCGACTTTAGCTTACATCGTATTTTAATATCACTCTATTTTTAATTCATTTTCTTCGTGCAATATTTCTCTGCAAAAGTAAACATCATATCATTATTTTGTCTATGATATTTGAAGATGAAATACCCCACTCATGATGCTATATTTTTATGCAGAACTTTTTTCTGCATATTTCCAGTTAAATGCATATGCATGAATTTCATTTTATTATACATTTTTTCAGGGTAAAATTTAATGTAGTACCCTAAAATAAATATAATAATATTCAATACTTTTCGGATGATATCTAATGCTGGACTCCCAGAGGATGATACTTAAATTTGTTTATTTATATTCTATATGCATGAATTTCAATAAATTCTTTATTTTTTCTTTGATATGAATATTGAACTAATCATGAATTTCATTCTAATTTTTCGTTAATATCTGATACTAAACTACACTCAAGATGCCATTTAATCTTCTCTTGTTCAACTACATTTCGTTGACTTTTACTTTAAAACATTTACACAGCATTTATAATCCTTGCGTTTCCTTTAGAATACTTGCCAGTTGTTGCGAGTTTAGTTGATTGTTATTGCATTTGCTGCCAGTTTTTTTTGTTTCACAGTCAGCTGTTAGTTTGGCTGCTAGCACGTTGTACACTTATTTTGTTGTTGCTTTGCTGACCCACTCTCACTATTCTGTGCAGTTGTGTGCGTGTCTTGTGTCATGTAACCACCGCGACATGCAATTTACGCTCTGACTTGCAACATGCAGCCATCAACCTTTAGCCATCAGGCAGCAATAGGCTTCCATCAGGCTTCACTCGTCATGTATATCGCGGTGGTATACTGCGAGGAGTCTGAAACTTTAATTGCCCGCGCACTTTGAAAACAATTTGAGACTAATAACTTTCACACCTGGCCCACAACAGACTTTGCTTCTGCCTGCTGCCACTGTCACAGTTAGTTGCACCCACTCGACTCGAACTGCAATTGCGAATGTTATTCACTCACGTTCAGCATTTGTTTCGTGACCCGCTCAAAAAACCGTTCGCTGCCTTTTCACAATGACTGTTGCCGTTGCCTTTTGCCAGCCGCTGTCACGTCCGTGCCGCAGACCCAAGCGAATAAGACTGAACGGACCTTGGCATGGGCGCCGTTAGCCGAGCCAGCAACATAAAATAGAAGCTTGGCACTCGGCTCGGCAGCATCGTCAACATCGTTTTCGTTGTCGTCGGCCTCGAGTTCGTTTGGCACTCTCGGCTCTGTGCTTCAGCCGAAGGACTATACCAACAGATGAGCTTTTAGTACACTGAGCGCATTGAGTATCGTAAACGATTTAAGAGAGATGGACTCTTGAAAGAGCAATTTACGATTTAATTTCACTAAGAGCGAAGGTCTTTAAAAAAGATTTGGGTAAACAATACCTGTAGGAAAGAAGTCGCTATGGGGCCGAGAGGTCATGACAGGACACTGGGGAATTTTGACAGCGAAAACTGCAGATTCTGCGGGACTGAGGCGAAATTCTGTGTCAACATTTTGCTAGAGTGCGCTCCGCGTTGTCGCCCCTCTGCTCTACCAAAATAATACCAAGTACAATAAGAGGGTTTAAAGCTGATGTGCTTTACGAGTATATGGGTAAGCTTAGATCAAAGTGTGCAACAAAGTGCTTCGTGAAATATAAATATGAATGTTCGAACAGGGTATATTTGATATACTATAGAATATACTATATATACTATAGTATAAAGTGTATACTGCATTCATGTACTAAATATATATTGTATTCCTCGTTTTTATAGCAATTTACATTTGAAAAGAAATTTTAAGTACTCTTTGAAATGATTTCATTTTAATATGCGGAGTAAGAGGATTTCTATTTTCACATTTGCTTGTTTTACGACAACCCCGAGAATGTTGTCAATTGAAAGTTGTCGACTTGTAGACTTCAGCGTGCGATACACATAGAAAAATACATATACTTAACATACATATACTTTCTTGATAGGAATTCTTTTTGATTTTTTACTTGGCTAAATTCAACAAAGCACGTTTTTCCTAATGTAGCAGCCAGCACATAAAAATAATATAAAATACACAAAGAACCGCAGCAAGAAGACACATCCATAAGTGAGCGAGTGTTTGAGTGTGTGTATCGACAACTCTGTGTGTGTGAGTGTGCGTTTTTGATGGGACGCCTCTAACATCGTGGTTTCATTTTGGCATTTGGCAAAGCGCAAAATTCATTCTTATAGAAAACGAAAAACAGGAATAAAACAAAAAAACGAATCGAAAACACCAAACTAAACTAAACTCTAAACTGATCTGAAGTGAGCTGCACAAAGCAAAACCCCAACTCCATCGCCCCCATCCCCAAATCGCAGTTTTAACCCAAAACCAAACCGAAAAACCAGCAACAGAAACAAAAACAAAAACAGGAGCAAAAGCAGCGGCAGCGGCAGCAGCTGAAATTGTTAACCTTTTGGGGATATCAAGCATTTACGATTCGCAACCAAAGCAACAGCCAACATCCAAAAACTAACAACGAAGCAGGCCAAGCAGACAGACAGCCAACGGCGGCAGCAAAAGCAGCAGCAGCATTTAAGTTTTTATCAGAACAAAATAAAGTTTTGCTGAATCCGTACAGTGCCATCAACCAACAACAACAACCAAGAAAAAAAAGTAAAGAAACAACAACTGGAGGAGCTAAGCAGAAGCCACAAGTGCGCGAAGTGCCCAAAGGACGCTCGAGGACTTAAAGCACAATTTCTACTTCTTCATTTTTATCCATTCTTTTTCTACTTATTTTTTCTGTTGCTGTTGCCTTGGCTTGGACAAAGTTTTGTATCCCTTTCAATTTGATTTCTGTCGGAGTACTTTCGAAAGGATTTAAGCAGCAGTAGCCAGGTGAGAGCCCTTTCAATCCCATTTGCCCCGCTTCGATTTCGGCGGATGATGACGTCTAGACACACGTGTCACATCATTTCCGCAGCGGCAGCAATTAAATGCAAATCAAATGCGCCAACTGACAGCTGGCTTAGAAGCCATAAACGATTTGTCATGTGTGTCGAATTCGATTTGCAGACGACAGCTGATTGACCCTTGCTTTTCCTTCCTTTCCCACCTTTTCCCCTCCACAGTCTTCACAATGAGCAGTCGCAAGCACAGAGTTGACCCCCCAACTGCGTCTCCCTCTCGCTCCCAATCCCAAGCCAAGGGGAAGCATTTCAGCAGGCCCAAGACTAATAATACATCAACAGTTAATGCTCAACTAACTGGCCTCGAGGAGCTCGCACAGTTTGACAACGATGGCATGCCTTTTATACTCGTAGATGGCATGTGCACGAGGAATCGCCAGCAACTGAATCTGGCGTTAACCAAGTGCGAGAAGCGACGCATGAAGTGGATACAGCGGAAATGCAGCGTGCTACCTCTGCTCAAGTATATGAAGCCTGCGATGCGGGCAGAGCCCATGACTCCTGAAGAGAAGGATGCTAGAGCTGAGCTCGAGTTCAAAGAAGATCTCAAGCAACTCTGCATCATCGAGTTGATGGCGGGAGAGAATTATCATCGTGATGGAACGCAGACACCTATTGGACATTCTGCGAGCTCCGAAAGTCTATTATCCAATACGCCTAGGCTTAAGGAAATATGTTCACAGTTGGAGGAACTGCGCCTCAAGCAATTGGAGGAATCTCCTAATGCACCCAGCTCTGAGCTGGGATCTCCTCCAATGCTCTGCGAGCGACCCAAGTTATTGCGTGAAGGAACTTTTGATGTAAAGAGGGACGTTCGGGTGTCCACATCTCCTTTTGACGGCTTAAAGATCAGCTGCCTGGCCAATCCCATTAGGAACTCTAGGGGCAGCCCCACAGGTGATAGACAACTGATGAGTTCGGAAACCATGAATCAACCTCGTCTCAGCCATTCACGTCCGAAACTGCCCAAGATGAAGAGTTCGACTTGCTTATTCAAGAACAGCTGCGAATCGAGAAAGTCCTTTAGAGATGAACAATCTGTCTATGTACCCAGGGCAGACACATTCCCTAGAGTCGCTAGTACAGTCGGAGATCTGCAGCGGGAGAAACTACCAAACACTCCCATAGGGGAGAGCTTTGCTACTTGTGTAAATACTCGCGCTCTGCACGACAATGCTCCTGAGAGATATCCCGCCAGGGTTTTGGATGCTGATCGAACCCAAATTCAACCTCCATCCATTCAGCCCAAGTCAAGCTTCTTCCTCGGGTTGTTTAGGAAAGTGAAAAACTGATCGACGAACGTCGAAAGGCATGTTTGGGGATTTATCTATATTTAAGTTGAAGAATGACTTTTAAAGTCTTGCTGATGAAAGTTTCTTTCATTGGTGCTTGATTCATTTCTTTCGCAGAATAAAAGTAGAGAAATTGACTTTAACTATCTGGAAAGTCTTGTGATTCGTTCACCCTTGCTCATTGCTGAGTTGAGTTTTTGTTCAAGTCGCAATGGATAAACTGTGGCGGTACACTTTATCCAAGTTTGCCTGTGGCCTGAGGGGTTGTCTAATTGGGATGCCTAATTGCTTCTTGCGCTTTACCTGCCACGGAATTGTCGCACTTTTAGTGCATATTTCCGTGGCGAAGCTGGCGAGAAACTGGGGCAGGGAAACTGAGGGGACAGTGTTTGGATAATTGTAGCAAAAGTGCTTTAAACTTTTTCCCAGCAATGTTTTGCCTTGAGCTCGAATTTAAAGTGCGTTTGTGTTCGCCTTCCCCCCGGTCCACTAACTCAACCTACAGTCCAGCTGTGGCAATGCAGCTCCTCACACTTCCGGAGGAGAAAAGGGCCCCTATCAAGTTTTTGCCAGATTTGCCAAAATGTCAGCCAAGTGGTCGGCATGTCTGCTACTGCTGCTGTCGAGGCCTCGCTCACTCGCATTCTCTTAGGACAGAAGCCCGGGCAAAAATCATTTGTGAGTCCAGCTCGTTGGGACTCAAATTGCAAAATTGACTGCTGCTCGACTGAGCTGCCGGCAGCAGCGAGGACGAAAGGATGAGAGGACGAAAGGGCGGCAGGGACACAAAAGTTTCAATTAGATTTAATGAAATCACAAACAAAAATTTCTCTGCGGAGCCTGTGTTCTTTGAGGCTTTGTCAATGAGTTTGGCCAACAAAACCAAATTATAAACAACATCTAAATTAATGCCAACGCTCCTTGGGGAGGCGTGGCAGCGGTCGCCTCAAAGCAACAGAGAGAGAGAGAGAGAGAGAGAGCGAAAAAATCCGACAACTTTTTGCAATTATTTGACATTTTTTTTCACTCTCTGCGTTGGTTTTCCATTCTCGCATGTTGCCAAATACATTTCGTGATTTACTGCGAACCTAAACAGGAAACTGCTGCGAGGCTACGAGGGGAGTTGGATGTATGGAAAATGGCTATAGCAGGAAAACAATCCACCATCATAGCCGCCATTACCAGTTGCCAGGCTACACAGCTGTCAGGCTGCCTGCCACATGCTGCATGCAGCAGCCGAGTTGAGTGGGCGTTACATAAAATTTGCAATTAGATTTGGTAAAAAGCAGCCGCAGCATCCGCGAGCTGTGCTACGCCCCCAAACCAATGTCAGTTGCAACTAGGCAGCCAAATTGTTAATGCAGAAAGTTTAATCGCAACGACGGCGCATTTCCGGCGTTTGTTGGTTTTAGACTGCATTTCCTGCAGCAGCAACAGCAGCAACACTCCACACAGCGCAGAGCAGACAGCAGCTTATACACTGGAGAGAACTAGCTCGCGGCATCATCAAATTTGCTGCTTAACATTATCCAAGGTTAGAGAGAGAGAGAGAGAGAGAAGGTAGAGAGAAAGGAAAGAGATAGAGAGAACAACGACCGCAGGCCACACAACGGCATCGCCATCGTCGTGGCCAGCGACAGCAAATCCGTTTCCCTGGAGCTTTAATTGCTGCCACATTCCTCGGGAATTCTGTTTGACCCCCAACTGATGCCAGGATGCACTTTCACTTCGTCGGCCTTTGAGTGTTGTCGAGAGAGATTAAATAAATTTTTGATTAGCTCATTTTGTATATGTTTCTGCGGTTGCCTCTTGCCCTCGCTCAACCAGCTGCTAAGCAGCTCTTAGCCAAGCAGCGACCTGGATTTAGCAAGTGAATTTTATCGAGCTGCCATGGCTAAGAAAGTTTTCTTTGTGATGTATGCGAGGATTATGGCAATACAAAGCGAACTTATGCTTTAGTTGGGAAATTCACTACTTTATAGTTCAATTTACATATGCCAGAGTCGAGGAATTTGTGCAGTTGAGAAATTGATTCGAGCTACTGCAGCAATGGAAATGGCCAATCATTGTGATGGCCATAAATCGTGGCTAACCTCGATATGTTGCACATTCATTCAGCTGCAAATGAACATAAAACTTGTCACATTTGCAACGCTTTTGCAAGCAATTTTGCCCCGAGTTTGTTTCATTGCAAATAAATAAGTCACGCAATTAGAATGAACTATAATAATTACACAATAAATATAGCCAACCCAGCACAGAGAGAAGTAGATGGAGTCAGTTGCCGCCTCTTGTTGCATCTACAAATGAAAATAAATTGCAACTTGGTCGTGTGTTGGGCGCTTTTTTTTTTTTTTTGGGTTCGCTTCCGTCGTGCTCGTCGCTAATGGCGATGGCCGAACTACGTCGGGAGGTTTGGGCCACGTTTACATATTTGAGTACTTAGTTGAGCACTTGATCAGCGAGTGGGCGAGCTCTCAATGTGAGGGTGTGTGGGTGTGTGCATGTGTGTGGGTGGCAAGATTAATAAAATTTATTATCATTGCGATAGTGCAAGGCAAACAGACCAACAAACAAACAAAGCAGCAAATACTCCATGCAACTGTGTGAGAGCACTAAAAACCAGCTGGGAAAACATATCAAAATGAAGTAAAATTCATTTTACAACACACACACACACCCATTCACACACACACAGAGAGAGAGCAACTGAGACAGAGTCAAACCAAAATTGCAGTGCTGCAGGATTTGCCTTGAGATCCAACTGCTGGCAAAACGGAAGTTCGACGCCCAAGTGGCAGCCGCGATAATAGTGCTCGGCATGTGTGCTGAAATATTAGCATATAAACATACAGAGCGACAGTGGGAGAAAGCAGGAGAGAGAGGGAGAGAGACACTCACGTGCTGCTGCAAGTGTGAAGGAAGAACTTTTGACTGGAGCAGCGTCGGTGCTATCTGGAGACACATAAATATGAAAATGCAGGCGGCAACTCGAGAGCGCTCTGAGCACACAATATAGCATAGAGGGAGGGGGGATGATGGAGGAAGGGGGTGAAAAGTGAGCACCTAGGCGCGCTGAGTGCTGACTGAAAAGGCGTTATGCCACGCCCACTTACACACACCCACACTCAGCAAATGGCAAGAGAAAAAAGTAGGAAAGCTACAATTGAGAGTGCTCGGCTGTGAGATACCCGATATTAATAACAAAATATACCAATTTTATATACCGCAAAAATACTAAAAAATATACCAATGACAATATTGGGTATATTTATTTAGTAATATATTAAAAATATGCAATGCTAATGTAAATACCAATAATAAATATACCAAATTAAAATACCATAAAAATACTGAAAATAAACAAGACAATATATTTGGTATATTGGCACATTACTACATTCAAAATATACCAAATTAGTATACCACAAAATACTGAAAAATATACCAAAGGTTGTATTTGGTTTGTTTACATAGTACTACATTCACAATATACCATAGAGTGCAAAATATACCAGCCAAAGCAACGAAGTCGTACTTCATACGGACAGGCGCATATACCTCATCAAGAATATATATATTTTATTTAGTCGGAGATGCCTTCTGTCTGTTCCACACATTTGTTGAAGGCACAAACTTATATAACCCTTCTACCCTATTTATAGCGGGTGTAGAAAAAAGTGCAACAGAGTCGAGCTATGCTGTAGCATTTGAATATTATTGTCGCGCACATACGACATGCGAGCTGTGGAGCTTAGGTCCTGGACAGGACAGAACCGTTGCCCGACCCGACCAACAGACAGCAGTAACAGCAACAATAAACACATTAGATGCGGCACTCAGTATTTAATGGTGTTTGTGCGAAATAATAGCCCGAGTAGAACTCATGGCTGCAGCTGCACCAACAGCAGCAGCAGCAACAGCAGCAGGAGGACCCAAGAGTCGCTCCTCGTGGCGCCGTAAATTCAAATTAAGTCGCCCAACTTGCTGACAGTTAAAATCTTCGTAACAAAAATGTGGAGCACAGCCAGAAAGCCGAGCAGCAGCAGCAGCTGGCGATGGCAGCAGGGGCAGCAGGAGCAGCAGGAAGAGATCAGCTGCAGGTCTCTCTCGGTCTGTCTGTCTGTTTGTGTGTCATTTGTGGGCAAATGCTCAAGTGTTAGTTAGAAGTAGTTTGTTTGAGGAGTGAACACAGTTAGCATTGAATTTATTGCCCCAAAAGAAAGCACACCACAATTGCAGATGGATTAAGTGCGATTTCTGTGTGAGGCAATGCAAATGCCATCATTTCGATTTAATTAAATATCTACCCAAGGCCAACAAAATGTCCCCAAGTTTATGTGCCTCAACTCGCATTTGCAGCAGCCACAAATTGACCAAAAAATATGTATGTCGATTGCAGCTGCTCGAGCTTATTATTAAAATCGATAAGTGTCGCAAACCTTTTTCAAGACTCTTGTGACTTACAATCAATTTAGAAAGAATACAGAAAATAGTTATGAGAGTCAAACTTCATTGAATAACAAAATAGATTGAACAACATTTTCTGTCTAATTTAGCTACTGAATTGCAGTTGCTGTCGATTGAATAGACTCTCTGGCACTTGAATGAAGCCCCGCGTTTAATAACAAAATGGAAATTCCTTGCTCTAGTGATGCTTCTGCTGTAATGCCAAAGCCGGAAATTTGAAGCCAATTAAAAATGCATCCAACGTCAGAGACAGGAAATAAGTGGAAAAATGAAAAGACAAATTGACAGCTGAGCGCGCGCTGAGCAGGCATCAAATCGCTGGAGAAATAAAAAAGCTTACAAAGTGATAAGGATGGAGAGAGGAGATGGAGAGAGGAGAGGAATAACAATGTGGAATGAGATGGAGGAATTTGCATAGAAATAAATAGGATTGGTAGGCAAACAATGAATCTGTTCAATCAAATAAATGGCAAAAGCGCAAAGCAGAAACAGGAACAAGAACGGGAACGAGAACGACAAACGGCAATAACAAATTTTTAACAGACTTATAGGTAACGAATCATCGGGCATTAAACTCGAGGCAACGATTCAAACGATCCAAACGAGGCAACAACAACAACAACAAGGAAGAACTCAACTGCCAGGCGGGTTGTGACAAAGCCAAACACTTGACAGGACATGGAAAAAGGCTTGCCAACTGTGTGAGTGTGTCTCAGTGTGTGTGTGTGTGTGTGTGTGTGAATGCAAACAAAAGCCCTAGGGGCTTTTAAAAACGTACAACTAAACGTTGGCAAAGAGAGAAGGCGCCGGAAAAGCGCACAAGAAACGCCACTTTACATACCGAATCGTAAATATTTTGCCATAAAACAGTAGTCGGTTTTACCTGTTTGCCAGCAAACGAGGAAGGCGGCAACACTGTCATCTCCTCTGCACCTTTTCTCTCCTCCTCTCCTTTCCCCCCTCTGTCGCAACGCATAGAGTGTGAATGAAGTGAGCACTTGGGCGTTTTGCGGCATTTTGGAGTTGACACAAAAAAAGCAAACGAGAGTACGCAAAAAAAAAAAAAAAATACACGAATGTCACTCGAAATGTTTTTACATTTCACTGTGACACTTTGTGGCGACCATGTGATGGTCGACGTCTGCTGCTGTCGTCGACAGCAGCGGCAGAAGCAGGGACCGGGAAAGGGGGCATCATGCAACACTCGTCGTCGTCGTCGTTGCAGCAGTTACAGTTGCCTCTAATGGCAACTCATAATTATGTTATGCTATTTTTAGCAGCTAAATGGCAAGTCTCGATGCTGTTGTTGTTTGTGCCACTTGTCGCTGGCAGTCAAGTGCAGTTGCATGCAACAAATTTTCAAGGCAAGCACTAAAGCCGCAGCTGCGAAACTTCAAGTGCCGCTGCCTCCAGTTCGTTCGTTCATTCGTTCGTTGTGGCGCTTCACAAATGCTTAGGCTTTAGCGCATTTAAAACTTTGCCTCAACCTGGGCCAACTTGGCTTCTATAGCTTATATATATATAACTGAATACACAATATAGAACAAGAAAGCTATAGCCGAGTGTGCTCGACTGTGAGATACCCGCTACTGATATTGAATAAGAGCAAAACCGTGTGGTATTACCCTTGGAACATACTAAGTTAATATACCGCAGGCTATGCTTGGTACTAACTTTAAAATGTACTAAAATACCACAGAGTGCAAAATATACGAGATTGTCAGACAAATCAACTAACAACAAAGCAACGCGAATATCATCTCGGTGATCAACAACATATATACTTTATGGGATCTGTGCTGCCTTCTAAGGGCGCAAAGTTATAATACCCTTCTACCCTACGGGTAAGGGGTATAAAAAAGAGAGCGAGAGAGAGAACCCTTGTTGAAAGCCACTCACCGAGCGGTGACATTAAAAGCCTTCTGCTCGGATTTTCTTTATGTTATTCTTCTCAAACTTTTGTTTACCTGTGAAAACGACAAACTCCACCGCTCTGCTCTGCTCTCCGCTGTCAAACTGCATGAAAGGCAGGCCAGACAATAGCTTCAAACAGCTATAAACATCCAGTGTCAAAGTGTTTCTGTCTACGTCGGCAAGTGCAGCAAAGTGAAGGCCAATTTAGCTAATTCCTTTATATGCAGCCATCATTTCACTTCTCAGCATATCAACTATATCGTTTTAAAACATATTACATTTTTGAGCTGGCTCAATAATATTAAGTATACGCCAGGCAGCCAGACAGACGGACTGCCAGTCAAGTGGCTGACTTTTGATGCTATGCAGCCAATAGTCTTTCTCTTTCTCTGCTCATAATCAATTTAAGATGATTCGCAACCACAACACAACAAACATAAGCAACAACCACAACTGCAGAAATGGCCACAGCTAAAGCCACAGCAACAGCAATAGCAACAGCAGCCTTTACAATTATGTGAAGTGTGTGCACGTTGCACATTTTCCCCTCTCCCCATTTTGTTTGGCCAACAATATCGCACAGGCTGTTGCCTGGAACAAAGAGCACAACACGCTAGCTAGCTGCCCGGGGACTGCATCTTAGCCGCCTCGTTGCCTGCTGCCTGCTTGCTTGCTTGGTTTGTTCTCAGACTGGACTGAACTGAACCGAACTGAACAGAACGTTGCCAGCTGTATTCAGAGCCTCGTCTAGCAGCTATTTCATGTTGTCCACTTCTGACGTAAACATTATGATGCATTCGGTTCAGTAATTTTTATTTTATTGTATTTTTTCCTCATTTTTCTTGGCCTGCTGCTCGCTGCCTGCTTGCTACTTGCTGCCTGCTGCTTTTTGCCCGCTGGCTGGTTCAGCGCGTCGTCTTAGCCAGCGTTATTTACTTCTCGGTCTCGGCTTGATTTCTCTGCTCTGCTCTGCTCTGCTTTAATATTGCAAACACTGTGCAGAACCCAAGCGCGTCCTCAAAGCTTTTATGGTCACTTTGCTGTTTATTTGCTTTTATTAAAAATACGAGCTGCTTTTCCTTCTACTCCTTCCTTCTCTTCATCACCATCCCCATCCTCATCCTCATCCACTTCCCACGCTTTCTATGCCCTTTTCACTGTGTGTCCTTATGGTGCATTGCTTTTATTTTGTAGTTATTTATTATGTGCAAAACTTCTTTTCAAAAATGTTTGTTATTATCTTTCCCATACAAACACTCGGACCCACTTGCACACACTCACACCCAAACACACACACACACCCACTCGTGCTTGCATTTACAATAAATATTTCACATTGCGGCTTGCGGGTCTCTTTCGCCTTACTCTTTGTTCTGATTGGCCCAGAGCCCGAGGGCCATGCCCGCTTTTAATAAGTAATTACTTCGTACGGCCAGAAAATGTATAAAAATATACTCTAAATACTCGCAAGCTCTTTGGCACAATTTTTATGTATTTACTATATTTAATTAAGAGATATGAGCAAGTGATAAACTAAACTAGATTCTCTCCATTTTTAACTATCTTAAATATAAATTAATGGAAATTACTAAATTCTAAGTATCTAGTATCTGATAGTCTCCTCCGTGTAAACTAGTGTAATCATTGAAATAGCTATTTGACACACAAACAAGACTCGTTTACATTATCATAGCATGCTTTTAAGCGCACAAATTTGTAGTGTATGAAAGTGTGTGTACATATATTGTATTTTACATGTGTGTGTGATGTGCAAATATTGGATAGCTTTCAGGAATGCTTCGGTTCGTCTTGCGTCTTGTGTTTTATTTCAGCTATTGTTGTGGCTTCAGCTCAGTTCAGTTCGGTTTTCTTGTTGCGTATGCAAATCCCATGAGTTTCGTCGTCCGTCGTCGTCGTTGTGCTTTATGCAATGCTTAGCTTCGACCAATATAAGTGCATTTGTCAGTCATTCAATTTGTGGCTGGGTTTTTGTCTTGAAGGGGACTTTCTTCCTCTGCTCTCTCCCCCATGGGTAAAGTACCAATTGCTTTTATTGATTTTGTGTCGAACTTTTCTATATTTCATATTCCGAGCGCCACTCGAAAAACGCAAAGCGAAAAACGAATTTCGAAATTGTGAAAAGTATAATATTTGGCGTGGTAATACAAGCTATCGTATGTTATACGACAAGACGAGTGCTCAACGCAACGCAACGCACTCGCACATTCGATTGCCTGGGGACTTGTGGTTAGTTTTATTAACATGGCGCAAGACAAGTGCTAAAGCAATTCGATTGCATCAGGATTTGATGCGACAATTCGAGAAGTAGCTTCAATTTACAGTTGAGGGAATTAAGCGAAAAGTGCGACAAGTGAAACACATCACTTAAATCGAGAGTTGTGAAGTGCAGAATATTTCAGTAATAATTACATTTAATATGTTTAGAAGCTGGCAGCATGCGGCACGCTCTCTCTCTCTCTCTCTCACCCCTCTCTCTTTCTCTCTGTTTGTCTGTCTTTCTGTCATATACTCTAACAGGAACCCTCTGCTCTGTTTTGGATGACTGATGGTCTTGCACAGTGGCAGGGGCACTCAAGTGAGTGACACTGCTCAACTCAACTCGACTCGCCTGTGACACACACTCGAGTACACACACAAACACACACACACACAGAGACACGCAGAACCTTTAATGTGCGCTTGCAGCCATCGTCTCCCAAAGAGGAGCTGCGACTAAGTAGCACAGCGTACTCCATAAATTATATGAGAGACTGCGTGAGTGTGTAAGCACGTGTGTGTGTGTGTGTGTGTTTGTAATGTTCTTCTTCCCGTTTGATACCCATAAAATGCGTTTGAGGGAGGGGATATTATAAAGTTGTCAGCCAACGACGAAAAAGAGGAAAACAACTATTAATAATAGGGAAAACATATTAAATTAAAGTCAAGTATAATCAGGCATTTATAAAATCAAATTTGTTAGCTAATAAAACGCATTGTTATTTACACCCAAATAAGCTAAATATAGCTCATGAGGTGCTGATAAAAGCGCATAAATATAGATACGTTTCGTCACATTACGTATACGCCCCCGCTCTGACAAGCTGATCAGCTATTTGAGGCTCTAAGCGGAATTCGCAGCGGCATTCCTCTGCTTGCCTCGGCGATGACTTGGCGCGAATCGCGATGGTGTTGTCACAGACGAAGCGAAGCAGCGACCGCAGACAGTCAAAGCCATTGACATGCATAACTCGCAGCGAGCTTTAAATATTTGCCACCTGAGCAAAGCTCCAAAGGGGAAAGCAGAGTGAGAGAGTGTGCGTGTGAGTGTGGGAGCGTGTTTGCATTGTTTGCAGATGTCAAGCTGCGGTTAAACGTGTTTATGATGTGCACAACAATTGCCAGTTAAAGCATAAACAGCAAACCGACAACAACAAAAAATTGCCAAGCATAAACCCTTCTATTAAAGCTGTTTGCACATTATTTACACACACACACACATACACACAGAGAATGACGGAAATTGAAAGCCATGTTTCATTTTTGCCATTTTAATTTTTGCATAAATAATACAATCATTATATATGACACTCATACGTAATTAAATATCGCATAATCATATGAGCAGAATCATTAATGCAAAAGAGAGATAGCAGCAGCAAAAAGCCTCTTTTAACGCTGACTACAACAAATGGGCAACAATGAAAAAGTATTAAATATTTAAAGCAACTCGCAACTCGCGGCTTCCTGAACAGCAACTGAACTAATTGCCAGCCGGGGTCTGTTTGTGGCCTGCCGCCAGCAATTAAGGATTCGTTCTCTCCAGCCGCGTAGTCTGAGTGAGCAACAGGAGAAGCAGAAAGCAGAAGCATCAACTGTAGAAGAGCTGAACAGCAGCAGCTGCTGCAGCTGGTACCTGCGAAAACTTTGGGTCGGCGGTTCGGCAAATTGAATCATTTCGAAACTTGGCGCAAAAACTTGCCAAAATTGTTTTTATAATGCGCAACTTTACCGCCACTCTCGCCATTCTCTCCTAGCTGACTAATAGTGCGAGCAAGAGGAAACGATTTTCGCTTCTAAATTTAATTTATGCCTTGTGTTGAAGCGGCATAAATTTCAACTGCTGCCACTGCAACTGCAATTGCAACACGCCTGTCAACGGCAATAAAAATTCCTCCCCAACCCCAACCCCAATACAACACAGCAGCAGCAGTGGGCGTTACGTCAACCGCAAATAAATTCATCAGCAGCCATTTAACTCATATACATATATTTGGGGACTATGTGAAGTGCTGAAACCCATATGCTAATATGGTCATTGAACCCTCCTCGGTGTGTCTGGAAACTGGCATTCATTACGACCGTCCTGCACAAAGTCTTTGCAAAACAATAGACAAAAAAAGTAAAAAAGCTACAGTCGAGTGTGCTACTCTGAGATACCTGCTACTCATTTTAAAAATATACCAAATTATGAAAGTATACCAAAATAATATACCATATTCTAAAAATAGACCAAACTAATATGTCATATTTTAAAAATATACCGAATTTATGTACAATATTCCAAAAATATACCAAGTTAATATTGCATGTTCTAAAAATATACCAAGTTAATATACAATTTTCCAAAAATATACCAAATTAATATGCCGTAAAATGCCAAACTATACTTTTTGGTATGTCGCTTACTACATGTAAAATACACAATATAAAAATATACCGAAGAGTATACTTTGTATATCGATATACTTCTATACTTAACATATATCATAGAGTACAAAGTATAATAGATTTTCAGCTACAGAACTAAAATTGTCGTCTCAACTGTTGACGCTGATTAAGGAATATGCGAAGAATCCACCTTGCCGCAAAGTTATAATACCCTTCTATCCTACGCGTAGTCGGTATAACAACCTATAAACTCGTGTTTGAAACCCTGCAAAGGTAGCAGAAATTATGATCGACTTTTAAAGAACAAATCTGCAGGCAGTATCTTGCATTTAATAATTGATTTTCGCATGAATATTAACTGCAGGAGTTGATGCTGCTTCTGTTGTTTACTAAAGAGTCTTGGAAATGCAATTAACTAGCTATCTATGTATGTTGCCTAGAGAGAGAATTTTGCTGGCTGTAATTGTAAGGTCAGTTTACAGAAATGCTCGAATAATTTCGGCTATTATTATTGCAATTAGTTAGGAAATTACTGGCCCGGCAAAGCATCTGCAGACTGCAGACTGCAGACAACTGCAAACAGTAAGCAATTGAAAATGAAATATTGAAAGGGGAAATTAACATCTGCTTAAATCAGCACTATGAACTTAATTACCAGTGGATGCAAATGGATAGATGTTGACTGGCATTAAAATCGTTATTTATGTATTGGAAATTATGGGTCTAAGCAAGCAAGCAGTCAATGGCAACATTTAAGCCATAGTTTGAGCAACTTGAACTGGCAACATGCTTGTGCTTCTGCTTCCTTGCCTTGCCTTGTGGCAAGTGAGTTGCAGAATGTAGACAAGGTTTCGAGCTGCAGCTACGAGGCAGTTGCATGCACTCAGCTAAATGAAAACGTGCATGATGTTTCCAAATAGTTTAGAGCCATGCAACACGATGCGCACACAGAGCAGAGCGCCAGAGAAGATGCCACATTCTAAGCAGCAGCAGCAGAAGCAAGTAGCCGCAAAAGCAAAGCAAAGCAGCGGCAGCAGCCGCGGCAGCTGCAAAAGTGCAAGACATGCAACGCATATAAAGCAGCGCTAGAGTCTTCCTTATTCATAGTCCGTGGCTGCCCCAGCGTCAGCGTCGTTGCGTTGGTCGGGACAATGCTGCAGAAGTTGCTTCAGCCTCAAGCTGCAACATCAACAAGACAGCTGAACACACACACACAAACATAAACACAGAGTGTTTGTATGTAGCATACATATGCAAGTTGCCGCTTTCCTTGCCTAATTTGATCATTTATCAAGTGTAAAATGCATGAGCTGGCTGCCAGCACCCAACCTCGACTCGACTCGACTTGCGTCTTCCCTCAGCCTTCATGGCAGTAAATCAAAAGAGAAGCCAACGCTTCTTCTGCCTGCCACTCGCTGCGCCTTCTGCTGCTGTCGACTGACAAATCTAAACAGGCATGTAATCATTTCAGCTGAGGTCTTAATACCGCAATGCTGTCACTGTCTATACTCGCAGACAGTTTGTTATAAAGGCAAATAGTGCACTGGCAACGCGGCGCATACGCAATATTTGTAATGCAAGCTTCCTTTGTTTGCCGCCTTTGGCAGCCAAAGTGAAGCTTACGTCTTTTTGCTCCATGCCATATTTAATGATGGTTTTAATTAAAATCCAGCCTTTGCACAAATGTGTCTCAAACGAACCGCAGCTGATGATGCATAACACTGACTCGAGTCTCGAGTGAACTAGAAACAGAACCTAGAAACTAAAGTCGCATTAAGGCGACATACTCGTTGACAACCCGGCGACAGGTAGCCAGGTCAGCGTTAACACATTTTAGCCACTCGAGCACTTTTACTTTGCATTTACTCTCATTTGCAGCACTTAAATGCAACAACAGCAGCAACAAGCAGCGCTTGCACCTCTCTAAACGACCCACAGCGTGTAAACATAACGTTTTTCGCTTTATAAATATTTGAACGCTTAAAAGCTGGACGACGGGATCATTTGAGACTTCGAGGAGCAGGAGGAGCTGCACCATTTGGCAGCTGCAACGCCGCTAGCTGCTTAACAAAGCAACAACGATAACCTCATATTGAGCTTATTTATAGTGAGAAAAGCGCGCGAGGCTAAATGAAAACTTGCTCTTTCTCTCTCTCTCTCTATTTCTGTCTGTCCTTCCTTCTTTTGTGTGTTTATACCCACTACTCAATCTGGTATATTTTGACCCCAATGGTATATTTTGAATGTATATTCAATGGAATACTAAATACCGCGTTCGGTATATTTTAGTATATTTACGGTATATTATTTGGTATATTTTTTGTGGATAATACCACACTGTTTTGGGTATCTCATAGTCGTGCAATGTGGCTTTCTTATTTTTGCCAGCTCTGCGTTCATTTTATGGGATTTTGAAGATTTCCTGCAGCTAATTTCAACTTGTTTCTGACAATTAAGAACTTGGCAGCCCAAACAGGCACGTGGCGAAACCGCAGCTGACACATTTAACCCCTTGCAGATCACATTTGCATTTGTGGAGCGCATACGTAATGGCAACAACAACACTGACAACACAGTGCACCGTTGGGAGCAACAACCACAAACAGCAGCCACAGCACACAACGCAGCTAGAGTTCTCTCTTGTTATACGAATTTTGACTCTGATTCTGATTCTGACTCCGACTCTCTGATTCTGATTCTGATTCCTATTCCTATTCGTATTTCTACTTCTAAGCCAGCAGCTGCTGGCAGAGTTCAGCTTTTGTGTGGTGAATTTTGCATTAGTTTGCATTAGCCTTGTGCCAGTTGCGTTGTCATTGTTGCTGTTGATGTTGGATAATATTGTTATTGCTCTCATAGTATTATTGTGCCCAATGTGAAATAACCTGAAGCCACAACGCAGTTGTTCTGCAACTTTTGCTCTCGGTGCGCTGTTGTGCTCCAACTTGACATATAAATTTTCATTGCCCCCAGAGTGGAATTTTGCGGGCACCCACGCAGCACAGCTGTTTCTTCCTATTATATTAAAGTAGCCACAAAACGATGAAAAATACTAGACTGACTCAGGGCACTGAGGCTCATTTATGAAGACAAAGACGGGCAGGCGCCAAATTGCAATGTAATTTATTAAGTCTGACACCTGTCAGTGGCTTTCTTGATGCCCCAATTGATGGCAGAGAGATGGCGTAGGAAAGCGCAGACAGACCCTTTGCGATAAAGAGACATTTGTATATTATTCGAAATT
The DNA here is from genome assembly GCA_035046325.1 of Drosophila niveifrons. Taxonomy (NCBI): domain Eukaryota; kingdom Metazoa; phylum Arthropoda; class Insecta; order Diptera; family Drosophilidae; genus Drosophila; species Drosophila niveifrons. Next base: position 23,252,334 of record JAWNOC010000046.1, read on the forward strand.
CGGAGAATTTGAATTAAAGTAAAAGCGTTGCTGATTAAACATAATAGAATAGCTATTCAATTATCAACCAAGAAAGAGAGAGGGAGTACATTATGTTTCCTTCCCACACAACTCGGGCTGATATATAGAATATAAATTATAAATTGGATAGAGTCTGCAGTCAATAAAGAACAGCAGCACGTATGTGAATAAATGCGACTGATACAGTTAACGTTTGTATAGAGCAGAAGAAGCAGCATCCTTTTGCTTTGCCGTGGCGCTTCCTCCACTCACTCACTGGCGTGGCGTGGCATGCATCCTGACGTGCCACGTATCCCGCAGCAAAAGTAAAAGACAACTGCGGCTTTTATTGTTTCCTCTGTTGACATTATCACGCTGGCGACACCTGCCGGCGTAAGTTGGCAAGCATTTTAATGTTTTGCTTTTAATGCAATGCGACAACACCCACACACACACACAGACACCCACTTTAACGTCTGCCTGAATGATTTACACACCGTTCAAAGTCAAAGTATGTGGCACATACGCTCAGTTGCCGCATTAAGATAATTAAAAGCATCCTCAACCAGCGGGAAAACCCCTTTGCGAAAAGGTTACTTAATGAAAATGCAAATTGTATTTAGATCTGGCAAACTCTTCTCTTCTCTTCTCTTCGCCGACTGCTTTATTAACCAAATGTTGCTGAGTAATTGGACAGTCAGCAGCTGTTTTTGGTATAATATTCAACTTTAATAAGTAAGAAAGCTACAGTGTGTAATGAACTGTGAAATACCCGCTACTCATTTCGAATAATAGAAAAACAGTGCGGTTCTAATTTTAAAAAATGCCTAAAACTATATTGGTTATATTTATATATCACTACATTCAAAACATACCATTTTAAATTATACCATATTAGAATTCTATAAAAAATACTACACCCAAAATATACCATTCAGTGAAAAATATACCAGATTGTCAGCCAAGGCAACTAAGACCAGTAGTAAGCAAACGTTTTTCTCCTGACCATGAATATTTATGAGAGATGACTCCTTCTGCCTGTTCTATTCGTTTCCTCAAGGCACAAAGTCATAATACCCTTTTACTTTATGTGGTTAAACAAGTTGCCTATTAAACCGAAAATAAGTCATTAATACGCTTTCATTATTTTGCTTGATTTAATCCAAGCTTTAAATGGAAAGTCGCTGTCATTGATTTAGTACTCAACCAGCTGTTGCATTGGATATTTAATAAGAGAGAGAATCTGTCGTTAAATCGAACACACAATTGTCATTTATTGTTGTAGCAGGCTTTTATTTGATGCGTCCATTAAAAGCACATCAATCGCTGTGAAATTTGAGTATGATTGAAAGCGCGTTGCAAGTATTCAATTAATTAACTTTTTAAATATTGCAGAGATTTGAGCTGCCAATTCATACGATTGCGCTGGCGAATGCTGACAGTGACATTTTAAACGGTTCGGTTAACTGTTTTCATTTAGTGAGCGATTACGCGACTTACTCAATTATCCGCATTACTCATCGCTAGTGCCAAAACGTTGAATAAAAAATGATGACTGCATGAAGCCATCATCTATGCAACCTACAACAACTATACTATGAAAAAAATGTGAGAAAAGTAACCAAATTGCGCACTACAATTTGATTACCAAGAATGACAGCCGCCATTTGGTCCAGCAAACGAAATTGTCCAGCCGTTTCATTGGCAGTCAAAGGAGTTTCGGGGAAAAGGGAGAATGAAGAGGAAGATACTCATCAAGTTGGGGCAATGCAAACGCAGCCGTTTTATGAGTATCGTTTATTTGGTGCATGCAACTCTGCTGCTGACGAATTGACGAACTGCATCATCCCAGTTGCCGGTTGCCAGTTGTTTCACTTTGCCCTGTTGTTACTCGGTTTCAGTTGCAGTTTGGGTTTCGTTTTCTGTTTCTGTTTCGCAGCGCTAACAGAAAAAAAGCTGCGAAAAAAATAAGCGTCATAACTATTTTTTATGCAACGCTTTTGCGGTCGCCCTTAACGCTGATTTATGAGTGTTAAGTTAATTTGGGCTGCCAGGCGCGGATGCATCTCCCATTGCAGCAACGAACTCCAAACCCAACACCAACCCCAGCCCCAACCTGAATCAACTCCAACAACTGCTGCTTCACATTTTCGGAATGCTGTTCATGTGGCACATGCATGTTTGAGAGGCAACTTCATGCACTCACACACAGTCAGTGCAAAAAGCATACACACACCTATTCTGCCGACACACAAAAAGGTTCCAGGCAATTCTCTTCCCGCCACCCGAAATGCACTTTGAGTTATAGTCAAAATATAAAACGCACAGTTTCATTTATAGTGCATGCATCTGAGGTGAATCAAAATATATGGCCTTTCCAACACCATTTTCCCCTTCCCCAAAACACAAAAAAAAAGGAGTTTGGGGTATAGCTAATTGCACTTGCAAAACTCTCTGCAATTAGCAAAGACATTGCTTTCTATTATGATCGCTTCACTCACATCTATTCATATTTATTAAGAATACTTGTGTGTGGATAAGAAAACTTTTGGGAGAAATTGACTCATTGTCAAATTTTGATAAGTCTAATACTTTTGAAAAACAAGCGAGTTTTCATCTCAATTACTTTGCCAAATGATGAGAACCAAAATTTATTAAAAACTTTCTTTGAACAATTAGATTTTTGTATTCGATATTATTCTGACCTTAAAGGAGGAAAGAACATTTATGTATGTCGAAATATAGAATTGTCAGAAACTATAATTTTGCATTAATATAATATTTACAAACTGTATTTACTTAATGAAAAATTTCAGCAAATCCTAAACGTTCCCTGATATTGGGATATTTACTAATTTCCTAACCACCAAAAAAATGTAATTTCCGTTAACAGATCTCTGTTAAATGTATCCTGCATTGAAGTACATTGTAAGCAGCCTAGAGGGCGCCACTGTCTAAATATAATTCCTGCGAGTTTTTCAAATAAATTCGCATATTGATAACAGAGGGCAGGTCACGGGACATGCGCAGTTCTAAGCAGACTGAGCGAGACAAAGCAAATGAAACAAATATACTCTGAAATTGAGCGAAAGGGATAAAGGGTGAGCTAAAGACAGAGACAGAACTATGATTTAAGCGCCAGCATTCAAAATCAACTAACTACAACTGGGACACACGCCAAAAAAATTCTTAGGATATGACTAATTTTGGGATCGCACCAAAAATGATTAATAGGTTTAACTAACTTCCAGCAAATCAATTCCGGCGATAAGTGAAATATAACTAGTAATGATAATGCGCAATTTGAAGTGGCCAAACTTTATTGATACGAGCGAGTTTCACGCTGATTGTTGTTCTATCGCTTATCAATTTTAAATGGTAAATGATAAGATTACCATTAAATTGAGCACAGAAAGAGTAGTTAAACAGTTAGTTGACCATCGGATATCGCCATGAACGGACGTAGGCAAACATGAGGACTGCTCGAATTTTCGTCGCTTTGCTCGCGCTTGTTTTGTGCACGCGGTCAACACAATCGGAAAATATTCTAGCGTTGTTCTCATACACTTTTAGTACGCCTTACACAGTGGTTAAACCTTACATCAAAGCTTTAGTAGACAATGGACATAATGTAACTATTATCTCATCGAAAGAACTTCTACCGGACATCGAGAACGTTCGGCACATTCGCGTTGCAGCTATAGATCGGCTCATAGAACGTAAGTTAAGAAATAGACCCAACTTAAAGAGCAATCACAGCACAGTTCATATCAGTAAAATGAGCACATATTTGTCTTATCGATTTTGTTGTACAATTCTACTCAGATTTGCTCAAAAGAGTTTAGGGAACACTAATTATAGTTACAAAGAATACTTAATGTGTTACTCACTTGCAGATGCCTTGTCCCTTGATTATACAGAATGGTTAAACAGCAAATGGACTGAATCCGTAATGTCCTACAGCTTTTTTTTCAACATGTCGCTTGCCATTCTCAGCGACTCAGAAGTACAATCCCTGCTGCAAGATAAATCCGAACACTTCGACATGATCATTTTGGAGCCAACGCACTCCGATGCGCTTATCGGATTCGCAGAACATTTTAATGCTTCCCTCGTTGGTCTATCGACGTTTGGTTCCTCTTGGTTGACTGATTATCTAGCTGGAAACTCGGCGCCAAGTATTTACAGACCCATACAACCAATGGCCTATTCTTATGGTGATTCACTGTTGGATAAGTGGAACAATTGGTTTTATATAGCCGAGGAATGGATGCTCGAAAGACTCGTTATTTTACCTGGGCAGCTGAAGCTGTTCACGCACTTCTTTCAACTTCCTTCATCGCGTTTTTTTGAGCGACGCACAAGCTATTCATTAATGTTGATCAATCAGCACTTTAGCCTCGGTCGTGTTCGCTCCAATGTGCCCAATGTTATCGAGGTGGCTGGGATGCATATGGCTGAGCCAAGTGAGCCTCTCGAGCCAGAGTTGCTGGACTTTGTGAATGGGGCGGAGCACGGAGTCATTTATTTTTCGATGGGCATGGAGATTCTGACTAAATGGCTCCCCATGAACATGGAAGGAAAAATGCTGCAGACTTTCGCACAGCTGAAGCAGCGAGTTGTGTGGAAGCACGAAGAGCACACAAAGCTAAACAAGTCGCATAACATCTATTTGAGTCCTATGGCATCACAGCGTCAGCTTCTAGAGCACCCCAACATGAAGCTTTTCATCACTCATGGCGGACTGTTGAGCACTATTGAGTCAGTGTACTCGGGAGTTCCCATGTTGGGTTTGCCCATCTATTTCGATCAGTTCGACAATGTGGAGCGCATGCTGAAGATGGGTTTAGCTCGTAAACTGGATATCAATGCTTTGACAGTGGAACTGTTGATGAATACCATCAAGGAACTGATCCAAAATCCCATCTATACTCTCAAGGCCAAGGAGATGTCCAGGCGCTTTCGCGATCAGCCAACAAGTCCCATTGAGACCGCCATCTGGTGGACAGAATACGTACTAAGGCATAAGGGTGCTCCCCACATGCGAATGACGGATCACGACGTGGCCTTTGTGTCTTATTACAAACTCAACATATTCTCAATACTCTTCGGTCGTATTGCGTTCTCTGCAATCTTAGTTATCCTCATCTGCATCATTGTTGTGAATTGTATGTTAAAGAAGTTTCTGAGAATCGCTGAAGTGCCTTCGATGTTTTAACCATCTATTTGAAGAAAAGGATAGAAGACAATGGTTAGTCATACAAGAAATGTTACTATCGTTCACAAATGTAATTGTTACCATTCCTATATCTATGCCCAGTAAAAATCGTAATCTCATTTAGAAATTAAAAACCCCTTTTAAGTATTGTGTGTACCAAAAATCTAGCTTTGAAATTATATTCATTATTCGACGAAGGTGCATCCTCTTACCCTTTACATACATACATATGTTTACTGTTGACATAAAATTTTGATAACATTTCCAGCAGAAATAAAACTTCATGCAAATACACAAACCGAAGTTATAATTATTATCTGGGATAAAACAATTATTCACTACTTTATGGACAGGTCTATCTTATTCATATTCATATTCCGCGTGTATCAGGCGCCAGTTGCTATAAGTTGAACCGGCAGCGTCAAAACAAAACAATGCAAAAGGTTTGCCGGTGATAAGTGAAACCCCATAAACAAAGATAAGAAGAAATGTTTTCTCATTTCAGACAAAACTTTATTGACTCTCACCGTGAATAAAATTTGAAAAGAGAGCGAATTTGATTGTTTTACCTCATGTTATCAATAGCAATAGGTAAAAGATAAGATTACTATAAGGCTAAGCATGCAGAGTAGTTAAAAAGTTAGTTGACCATCGGGTATTGCCATGAATGGACGTAGTGCAACAGCAACATGAAAACTGCTCGAGTTGCCATCGCTTTATTCGCGATTTTCCTGTGCACGCGTCGAACACAATCGGAAAATATTCTAGGAATATTCTCATATACTTTTAGTACCCCCTACAAGGTTGTTAAACCGTATATTCAATCTCTAGTAAATAACGGGCACAACGTAACAATTATCTCATCGATGAATTTACTACCAAACATCGAGAGCGTTCGGCACATTCGTGTTGCAGCTTTAGATCGTTTCATAGAACGTAAGTCAAGAAAATGTCCCCAACTTAAGGGGTAGGTTATTCACGATACTCGACCAATGAAAGCACGTGATATTCATATCAGTGAAATGAGCACATATTTGTCTTATCGATTTTGTTATAATTTTATACTCAAAATTGCTCAAAAGTGTTGAAGAAACACTAATTATAGCTACAATTAATACTTAATTAGTTACTTACTTGCAGATTCCTTGTCCTTTGATTATATAGAATGGTCAAACAGTAAATGGAAAGAATCCGTAATGTTCTACAGCTTTTGTAACAACATATCGCACAGCATTCTCAGCGACTCGGGAGTGCAATCCCTTCTACAAGATAAATCCGAGCACTTCGACATGATCGTCCTGGAGCCAACGAACTCCGATGCGCTTATTGGATTCGCAGAGCATTTTAATGCTTCCCTCGTTGGTTTATCGACGTATGGTTCCTCATGGTTGACTGATCATCTGGCTGGAAACTCGGCGCCAAGTGTTTACAGACCAATACAACCAATGGGTTATTCTCATGGTGATTCTCAGCTAGATAAATGGAAGAATTGGATTTACATAGCCGAGGAATGGTTGATCGACAGATTGCTTATTTTACCTGGACAGCTGAAGCTGTTCACGCACTTCTTTCAACTTCCATCATCGCGTTTTTTCGAGCGACGCACAAGCTATTCTTTAATGTTGATCAATCAGCATTTTAGCCTCGGTCGTGTTCGCTCCAATGTGCCCAATGTTATCGAGGTGGCGGGGATGCATATGGCTGAGCCCAGCGAACCCCTTGAGCCAGAGTTGCTGGACTTTGTGAATGGGGCGGAGCACGGAGTCATTTACTTTTCCATGGGCATGGAAATTTTGAACAAATTTTTACCCACGAGCATGGAACAAAAGATGCTTCAGATCTTCGCACAGCTGAAGCAGCGAGTTGTGTGGAAGCACGAAGATCTCACAATGCTCAATAAGTCAGATAACATCTACTTGAGTCCTATGGCATCACAGCGTCAGCTTCTAGAGCACCCCAACATGAAGCTTTTCATCACTCATGGCGGACTGTTGAGCACTATTGAGTCAGTGTACTCGGGAGTTCCCATGTTGGGTTTGCCCATATATTTCGATCAGTTCGACAATGTGGAGCGCATGTGGAGAATGGGGTTAGCTCGTAAACTGGATATTAATGCTTTGACAGTCGAACTGTTGATGAATACCATCAAAGAACTGCTCCAAAATCCCATCTATACTCTCAAGGCCAAGGAGATGTCCAGGCGCTTTCGCGATCAGCCAACAAGTCCCATTAACACAGCCATCTGGTGGACAGAATACGTACTAAGGCATAAGGGTGCTCCCCACATGCGAATGACGGATCACGACGTGGCCTTTGTGTCTTATTACAAACTCAACATATTCTCAATACTCTTCGGTCGTATTGCGTTCTCTGCAATCTTAGTTATCCTCATCTGCGTCATTGTTGTGAATTGTATGTTAAAGAAGTTTCTGAGAATCGCTGAAGTGTCTTCGGCATTTTTCACATCTATTTAACGAAAAATAGTTAATAGTTAGAGTTAATCGATAGTCATGCAAGTAATGTGTTAATTCACAGCTGTAATTGTTACCATTCCGATATGCATGTCTACTAAAAATAGTAATCTCATTTAGCAATTGTATTGTGTGTAGTCTATGTATTTGTCTTGTTATTATCTCTGAGATGTAGGTGTTTATATGAACAGACAATCTTTGTTGTCAATCATTAAAATTATGTATATGGCAAAATGATGCCTTTTAGATATATTTACTATTGCGACAAAGTTGCAAAACATTTCTATCATGCAAATTCACTAAGCGAATTATAATATATAACCTATACATATATTATAATATTCATATTCAGCGGGTCTTAAACACTAGTAATTAACTTAGGAATATCAAAACATTGTTAAAAGTTGACTAACCGGCAGCTTCAAAACAAAACAATGGCAAAGGTTTGCCGGTGATAAGTGAAACCCCATAAACAAAGATAAGGGACAATTTGTAGTACAACCAAATTGAAATGATTTCTCATTTCTGACACAACTTTATTGACGCTTATCGCGATAACAATTTGAAGAGAGAAGTATAACAGAGAGTAATCGATAAGAATGCTATTGGGCTGAGCATGCCGTTAAGTTAAAGAGTTAAAGAGTTAACCATCGGATATTGCCATGAACAGACGTAGTCCAAAATGAAAATAATTCGAGTTGTCACCGCTTTGTTCGTGATTTTCCTGTGCACGCGTCGAACACAATCGGAAAATATTCTAGGAATATTCTGGTACACTTTTAGTACGCCTTACAAAGTTGCTCAACCGTATTTCGAAGCCCTAGTACACAAGGGGCACAATGTGACAATTATATCTTCGGTAGATTTACTACCAGACATCGAGAACGTGCGCCACATTCGTGTTGCAGCTCTAGATCGGCTCAGAGAACGTAAGTATAGAACACGCCTTTACATAAGGGGAAGGTTATTCTTAGAATTAATAACGCAGCACGCGTAAAGACGACAATCAATGCTCGTAAACTTCGTATCAATAAAATAAGCGTTAACTAGTCTTATCGATATTGTTATACCCGCTGCCCATAGGATAGAAGGGTATTTAAACTTTGTGCCGGCTAGAAATTAAGTAACAGGTAGAAGGAGACATCTCCGACCCCATAAAGTGTATAAATTCTTGATCAGCGTCAACAGCCGAGGAGACATAGCCATCACTGTCTGTCTGTCCGTCCGTCTGTCTGAACACCTAGATCTCAGTTTTAAATTTTTGTCTTACCCACAGCCGCCCCCGCAAGCTAGAAGCTACATTTGCGAACTTTGGAATAGATAACAATAACTATAGTATGTATGATTCTTAAGAATCTTTTTGTGATCGGATACAAATTTTAGGAGCTACTATAGAAAAACTTTTGTATGGAAAATTACACCTACTGCAAGGTAGTCTAAGATGCTTTGGCTGATATATAATACTGCTTTTATTTGAAATGCGTAGCGGGTATCTAACAGTCGAGCACACACGACCGTAGTTTTCTTACGTGTTTCTAAATGAAATAATTGGTCAATCGCATATTATAGCCACAAATATTTTACTTACTTGCAGGTGTATTGCGCTTTAATTATAAAGATTGGTTAGGCAGCAAATGGAAAGAATCTTTAGTAGCCTCCAGCCTTCATTACAACTTTTCGCATGGAATTCTCAGCGACTCAGGAGTACAATCCCTGCTACAAGATAAATCCGAACACTTCGACATGATCGTTCTGGAGCCAACGCGCTCCGATGCACTTATTGGATTCGCAGAGCATTTTAATGCTTCCCTCGTTGGGTTGTCGACGTTTGGTTCCTCTTGGTTGACCGATCATCTGGCTGGTAACTCGGCTCCAAGTGTTTACAGGCCCATAATACCCATGGGCTATTCTCATGGTGATTCTCTGTTGGATAAGTGGAGCAATTGGTTTTATATAGCCGAGGAATGGATGATCGATAGACTGGTTATTTTACCTGCACAGCTAAAGCTGTTCACGCACTTCTTTCAACTTCCATCGTCGCGTTTATTCGAGCGGCGCACACGCTATTCATTAATGTTGATCAATCAGCACTTTAGCCTCGGTCGTGTTCGCTCCAATGTGCCCAACATTATCGAGGTGGCCGGGTTACATATGGCTGAGCCCAGTGAGCCTCTCGAGCCAGAGTTGCTGGACTTTGTGAATGGAGCGGAGCACGGCGTGATTTACTTTTCCATGGGCATGGAGATTCTGAACAAATTTCTCCCCAAGAACATGGAACAAAAGATGCTTCAGACCTTTTCACAGCTGAAACAGCGAGTTGTGTGGAAGCACGAGATGCATACGACGCTCAACAAGTCGGATAACATCTACTTGACTCCCTTAGTACCTCAGCGTCAACTGTTGGAACATGACAACATGAAGCTCTTCATCACAAACGGAGGTCGGCTGAGCACCATCGAGTCAATATACTCTGGAATTCCCATGTTGGGATTGCCCATCTATTTCGATCAGTTGGACAATGTGGAACGCATGGTGAAGGTGGGCGTAGCTCGTAAGTTGGATATCAACAGTCTCACAGAAAAGCAGCTTGTGAGTAATATCAAGGAACTGCTCCAAAATCCCATCTATGCTCTCAAGGCCAAGGAGATGTCCAGGCGCTTTCGCGATCAGCCAACAAGTCCCATTGACACAGCCATCTGGTGGACAGAATACGTACTAAGGCATAAGGGTGCTCCCCACATGCGAATGTCGGATCACGACGTGGCCTTTGTGTCTTATTATAAACTCAACATATTCTCAATACTCTTCGGTCGTATTGCGTTCTCTGCAATACTTGTCCTCCTTATCTGCTTCATTGTTGGAAACTTTATCTTGAAGGAGTTTTTAAGAATCGCTGAGGAATCCTCGTTGTTTTACCCATCTTCTTAAAGATTAATAGAATTAATCGTTAGTAATGCAAGTAACGTGTTTCTGTAATTGTTACCATTCTGATATCCATTTTCAGTAAAAATCGAAATCTCATTTAGTAATCAACAACTAGCTTAAGTATAATAAACTTGATCGGTATACAACGATACCAAAGTGTTCAACAAATTGTAACGCCAGCTATCAACATGGTAATATCAAAGCATTCTTGAATATTGAGTAAACGGCACCGTCAACACAAAACAATGAAAGTATTTTGCTTATAAATTTGAAAAAAAGAGAGACCGAAAGTGTTGATTGTTGGACTCAGCTAATCATTTGCAGGTAAGTGATAAGATTACCAAAAGGTTGTGCATGAAGCATAGTTCTGGAATTAGTTGGCCGTCGAATAGCGCCATGAACGGCTGTAGTACAACATGAAGATAGCTCGAGTTGTCATCGTTTTGTTAGTGTTTGTCCTGTGCAATCGTCAAACACAATCAGAAAATATTCTAGGAATATTTTCGTACACTTTTAGTACCCCCTATAAAGTGGTAAAGCCATATATAAAAGCCCTAGTACACAACGGACATAATGTGACAATTATCTCACCAATAAGTTTTTTACCGGACATCGAGAATGTGCGCCACATTCGTGTTCCAGCTCTAGATCGACACAGAGAAAGTAAGTCTAGATGCCCCAAGTTTAGTAGAAATTTCTCTTAAGACCAACATAATAGAGCGTGTATTGAAGGCAATCAAAGCTCGTAAAGTTCGAATCAGTAAAGCAAACTAATCTTATCGATTTTGTTTCAATACGATACGGGAAATACTGAATTGTACTCCATATTATTCGGGTATATTTTAGTGAGGTAAATTAAAGCTTCAATTGTTTTACTTACTTGCAGTTGTCATGACGTTTGAGCCTTCAGAATTCTCAAAAAGCAAGTGGAAAGAATCCTTGGTATTCTACAGATTTCATTACAATATGTCGCACGCCATTCTCAGCGATACGGGAGTGCAAGCGTTGCTACAAGATAAATCCGAACACTTCGACATGATCGTCGTAGAGCCAACAAATTCAGACGCTCTCATAGGCTTCGCAGTGCACTTTAATGCTTCTCTGGTTGGATTGTCATCGTTTGGTTCCTCTTGGTTGACTGATCACCTAGCTGGTAACTCGGCACCAAGTGTTTACAGGCCCATTAAACCATTCGGCTATTCTCATGGGGATTCACTATTGGATAAATGGAACAATTGGATTTACATAGCCGAGGAATGGATGATGGATAGGCTGGTTATTTTACCTGGACAATTAGAACTCTTTACACAATTCTTTCATCTTCCAGCGTCACGTTTATTCGAGCGGCGCACACGCTATTCTTTAATGTTGATCAATCAGCACTTTAGCCTCGGTCGTGTTCGCTCCAATGTGCCCAACATTATCGAGGTGGCCGGGTTACATATGGCTGAGCCCAGTGAGCCACTTGAGCCAGAGTTGCTTGATTTTATGAATGGAGCGGAGCACGGCGTGATTTATTTTTCCATGGGCAAGGAGATTCTGAACAAATTTCTTCCCAAGAACACGGAACAAAAGATGCTTCAGACCTTCGCACAGCTGAAGCAGCGAGTTGTGTGGAAGCACGAAGAGCACACAATGCTTAATAAGTCGGATAACATCTACTTGACTCCCTTAGCACCTCAGCGTCAACTGTTGAAACATGACAACATGAAGCTCTTCATCACAAACGGAGGTCTTCTGAGCACCATGGAGTTAATATATTCGGGAGTTCCCATGTTGGGATTGCCCATCTTTTTCGATCAGTTTGATAATGTGGAACGTATGGTGAAGGTAGGCGTAGGTCGAAAGTTGGATATCAACACTCTCACAGAAAAGCAGCTGATGAGTAATATAAAGGAACTGCTGCAGAATCCCATCTATACTCTCAAGGCCAAGGAGATGTCCAGGCGCTTTCGAGATCAACCAAAAAGTCCCATTGAGACCGCCATCTGGTGGACAGAATACGTACTAAGGCATAAGGGAGCTCCCCACATGCGAATGACCGATCACGACATGGCCTTTGTGCCGTACTATAAACTCAACATATTTTCGATACTCTTCGGTCGTATTGCGTTGTCTGCATTCGTAGTCCTCCTCGTCTTGATCACTGTTGTGAAGTTTTTGTTAAAGGAGTTTCAGAGAAACGGTGTTTTTGGTGTTTTACCCATATATTTGAAAAATAAAAGAGACAGTTAGTTAGACATTTCAGTAATGTACTTTTTAATTTTTTGTATTCCTATTATATATTAATATTCATTATGTATATATATTAAGCAACGTAATCTCCTTAAAAAATAATTACCATCATTATGTAAATGACGTTAATAATAAAAACACAAACAAATCATATAAAGCAAACTTCTGACCTATGTAACTATTTACTATAAGCTCGTAAATTACAGCTTAAACAATATAATTTTATTTTCATTCTAGATTAAAATTTGGATAAAGTAAAACATTGTTAAGAAATTTCCTACAAAAGTTAATGCAAGTTATTCACTTATATATTAAAATTGAAGGAGAAATGTTTTCTACAACAAATTGAAATGATTGTATTTTTCAGACAGCTGCTATTTTATTGATCCTCATTCGCGAATAAACTTGAAAAGAGAGCGAGTGTTGTGGTTTGATTGTTGTACTCTTGCTTATCAATTGCTGGTGGTAAATGATAAGATTACCATTAAATTCAGAACGCAATAATAGTCCCACAATTAGTTGACCGTCAGACATCGGAATGAACGGGCGCAGTGCAACATGAAAACATCTAAAATTCTCGTCGCTCTGTTGACACTTGTTCTCTACACGCGTTCAACACAATCGTCAAATGTTCTGGCAATATTCGCGTACTCTTTTAGTACGCCTTACATAGTAGTCAGACCGTATATTAAAGCCCTAGTACACAACGGACACAATGTGACAGTTATCTCATCAAATGAATTTCTACCGGATATTGAAAACGTGCGACACATTCGTGTGGCAGCTATAGATCAAGTCATAGAATGTAAGCCTCAAATAATTTCTCAATTAAGGGGAAGGTTATTCTGAGAATTAACCACCACAGTGACAATAATCAACTTCTGATTTCAGCAAATCGAAATTTGATTTTCGCAACGGGTTTTTCAAAGATGAGCCACTGTGCAGCTATTTACTATAAAGTATCGTAAACTTCATATCAGTAAAGCGACCATTAACTTGTCTTATCGCTATTGCAAATATACGACTAGCTCGAAGGAACATTATAGACGTATTGATACTTAAAATTTATAATAAAAATTGTTGCTTACTTACAGATGTCATGAACTTCGATTTTTCAGAGTGGTTACACAGCAAATGGAAAGAATCTTTGGTATCCTCCAGTTTCTATTACAACGTTTCGATCGGAATTCTCAGCGATTCAAGAGTGCAATCGCTGCTACAAGACAAATCCGAACACTTTGATATTATCGTTTTGGAGCCAACGCATTCAGAAGCTTTTATTGGATTTGCAGAGCACTTTAATGCATCCCTCGTTGGTCTATCAACGTTTGGTTCCTCTTGGTTAACGGATTATCTAGCTGGTAACTCCGCGCCAAGTGTATACAGACCCGTGCAGCCAATAGGATTTTCTCATGGGGATTCTCTGCTGGATAAATGGAACAATTGGATTTACATAGCTGAGGAATGGTTGATAGATAGATTGCTTATATTACCTGGTCAACTGGAGCTTTTCACACGATACTTTCAACTGCCATCGTCGCGTTTATTTGAACGACGAACAAGTTATTCTCTAATGTTGATCAATCAGCACTTTAGCCTCGGTCGTGTTCGCTCCAATGTGCCCAACATTATCGAGGTGGCCGGGTTACATATGGCTGAGCCCAGCGAACCCCTTGAGCCAGAGTTGCTGGACTTTGTGAATGGGGCTGAGCACGGCGTGATTTACTTTTCCATGGGCATGAAGATTCTTAGCAGATGGCTGCCCAAGAACATGGAACAAAAGATGTTGCAGATTTTTGCGCAACTGAAGCAGCGAGTCGTGTGGAAGCATGAAGAGCACAATATGCTCAACAAGTCAGATAATATCTACTTGACCTCTTTAGCACCACAGCGTCAGCTGTTGGAACATGCCAACATGAAGCTCTTCATCACAAACGGAGGTCTTCTAAGCACTATCGAGGCAGCGTACTCAGGAGTTCCCATGTTGGGATTGCCCATCTATTTCGATCAGTTCGACAATGTGGAACGCATGGTGAAGGTAGGCGTAGCTCGCAAATTGGATATCAACTCTCTCACAGAGGAGCAGCTGATGAGTAACATAAAGGAACTGCTGCAGAATCCTATTTATGGTTTGAAGGCGAAGGAGATGTCCAACCGCTTTCGCGATCAACCAACGTCTCCACTGGAGGCAGCCATGTGGTGGACGGAGTATGTCTTAAGGCATAAGGGAGCTTCTCACATGCGAATGGCAGAAGACGACATAGCCTTTGCGCCTTATTATAAACTCAATATATTCTCGGTCCTACTTGGTCGCATTGCATTTTCAGCACTTGTTGTTGTGCTCGCTTGTGTTTTTATCGTAAATTTCATCTTGAAGAAGCTTCAGAGAATTCGGGAGGAGCCTTTGGCTTTTTATACATCTATCTGAAGAGAAAGAATGAAAGTCTGCTGTTTAGCCTTATACATAAAAGTAATGTGATGTTTCATAGTTGAAATTATTATCATTCCTATATCTAAGCATAGTACGAAATGCAATCTCAATTAATTAGTGAGTGTCATATGTATATGTAAATCTATATCTAAACATATTCTTAATTTTCTTAAAGTTTGCTTTAATAAAATGTTGTTAAATTATTTTATTTTGGTAAATTATTCTAACATAATCTTTGGATTAAGCAAAACATTGTTAGGAGTTAACTAACCTACAGCGTCAAAATAAAACAATGAGAGTAATTTGCTCATAAATTTTAAATACGAGAGAGAGAGAGAGAGAGAGTTTGATTGTTGGACTTAGGTTATCATTAGCAGGTGATAAGATTACTATAAGGTGGGGTATGAAGCATACTGCTAGAACTAGTTGCTCGTCGGATAGCGCCATTAACGGGTGTACAACATGAAGATAGCTCGTGTTGTCATCGCTTTGTTTGCTTTTCTCCTGTGCAATCGCCAAACACAATCGGAAAATATTCTAGGAGTATTCTCATACACCTTTAGTACCCCGTACAAAGTGGTTATACCTTATATAAAAGCGCTAGTGCACAACGGACATAATGTGACAATTATCTCATCAATAAGTTTTTTACCAGACATCGAAAACGTTCGCCACATTCGTGTTGGAGCTCTAGATCGACACAGAGAAAGTAAGTCTAGATGCCCCAAGTTTAGTAGAATATTTCTCTTAAAAATCAAAATAATAGAGCGTGTATAGAAGGCAATTAAAGCTCGTAAAATTCGTATCAATAACGCAACCTTATCTAATCGATATTCTTTCTACTCGATACTGCAAATACTAAATTGAACTTCGCATTAATCGGGAATATTTTAAAGAGGTAAATTATTGCTACAATTGTTTTACTTACTTGCAGTTATACTGACGTTGGATCATTCAGAATTCTCAAATAGCAAGTGGAAAGAATCTTTGTTATTCTCCAGATTTCATTACAACATGTCGCACGCCATTCTCAGCGATTCGAAAGTACAATCCCTACTAAAAGATAAATCCGAACACTTCGAAATGATCGTCGTAGAGCCAACGCATTCAGACGCTCTCATAGGATTCGCAGTTCACTTTAATGCTTCTCTCGTTGGTTTATCGACGTTGGGTTCTTCTTGGCTGACTGATTATCTAGCTGGTAACTCGGCGCCCAGTGTTTACAAGCCCGTTCAACCAATGGGCTATTCTCATGGTGATTCACTGTTGGATAAATGGAACAATTGGATTTACATAGCCGAGGAATGGATGATCGACAGATTGGTTATTTTACCAGAACAAGTAGAACTTTTTACAAAGTTCTTTCAACTGCCATCGTCGCGTTTATTAGAGAGACGTACATCTTACTCACTGATGATGATCAATCAGCACTTTAGCCTCGGTCGTGTTCGCTCCAACGTGCCCAACGTTATCGAGGTGGCTGGGTTACATATGGCAGAGCCCAGTGAGCCACTCGAGCCAGAATTGCTGGACTTTGTGAATGGAGCTGAGCACGGCGTTATTTACTTTTCCATGGGCATGGAGATTCTGAACAAATGGCTGCCCGAGAGCGTCAAGCAAAAGATGCTTCAGACCTTCTCACAGCTAAAGCAGCGAGTCGTGTGGAAGCACGAGATGCACACGATGCTCAACAAGTCAGATAACCTCTTCTTGACTCCCTTAGCACCTCAACGCCAACTTTTGGAACATGACAACATGAAACTCTTTATCACAAATGGAGGTCTTCTGAGCACCATGGAGTCAATATACTCAGGAGTGCCGATGCTGTCTTTGCCCATATATTTCGATCAGTTCGACAATGTGGAACGCATGGTAAAGGTAGGCGTCGCTCGTAAGTTGGACATCAACACTCTGACAGAGGAGCAGCTGATGAGTAATATCAAGGATCTGCTGCAGAATCCCACCTATACTCTTAAGGCCAAAGAGATGTCCAGGCGCTTTCGAGATCAGCCAAAAAGTCCCATTGAGACCGCCATGTGGTGGACGGAGTATGTACTAAGGCACAAAGAAGCTTCTCACATGCGATTGGCAGAAGACGATATGGCCTTTGTGACTTATTATAAACTCAATATATTCTCGGTCCTTTTAAGTCGCATTGCATTTTCAGCACTTGTTGTTGTCCTCGCTTGTGTTTTTCTTGTTAATTTCATCTTTAAGAAACTTCAGAGAATTCGGGAAAAGAGATGTAAAAGTAATGTGATAATTCATAGATTAAATTATTATCATTCCGATTCGAAATGCTATCTCAATTAAT